>CM061559.1:254854693-255475369 GCA_030864225.1 Capsicum baccatum var. pendulum | reverse complement strand
CCTCTAAGCTCAGTTTGCAACAAAAATTGTTTCCTGATCACCTCCATATTAGGCATAGAATTGGTAAATTTCCCGGTTAAAGTATACTCACAACTCACAGCAACCTTCACTTTATAATCCACAGGATTAAAAAACAACCGTAGGATATCCTTGCTTTATGGTTATTTTGGGAGGTTGATAGGAATCCGGGTAGTTTGTCCATAGCCTCTTGTGCTCTCCAATTTGGTCACTAAAGCATGCGAAACAATAGGAACAGGTGGAGCAGGATTGGTGCTAGGTTTGTGGCACAGACATGTTCGCATGTCCTCCCTGAACAATTCTACGTTTAGTTTGACCCTAATTTTTCCGACGTTTGTTGGTATGGGTGCTCAATACACTCCTTACTCCTATATTAAACTTGAATTTAATCATTTTAGCTACTTCCAACTTTAATTTGTTATCTACTTACTTAAGAAAAAAAAAAAAAAGTTCGGTACACTAAAACAATCGCTATGTACATGTCCCAAAAAAAGGGTTCCACACAAGGTACATTTTACGCCAGTCTTACCTAACTCATCTTTATCCCTTGATGTCAAGGGACGAGCTTCCTTTCTTGTTATTCCTCATTGGAGAAAATACTCTCGCACGACATGGTTTTTACAACATAGAGCCAGCTACTTTCTTCTATATCGCTTGCCCTTAGTTCGTCTAGAGCCTTTCGATTGGGGTCCGCCTGAGGGTTAGGTTAGACCGCTTAGGCTTTTTTCGTCTATCAAAGGAAGTCAACAGTGTCAATCGTTCTTCCCCATTAGACTTGCTTAATCCTTTGCTCTTTTTCTTTTTTTCTCTTCCAATTCTCCTCCCTCTACTGTTTTTGACAGAGGCGGAGAATACCACTCTATCAATAACAAGAAAAAAGTCAGCAACTTCGTTTCAAATGGTTTGAGGTTGAAAGCAACCTGTTAATCTATCGATTGGCGGAGAACAGACTGCTATTGACTATTTCCACTTATCTATTCTATTATGGCCGGCTTGGAGACATCAGAGGAAGACCACAATCTCTATCCGGGTACGATCATAGCTTCATTCATTCGTTGAACCTTGAGAATCACCATTAGCATTGAGGTCAATAACCACACTACCTCTATCAAACATACGACATTACATGAAGTGAGAGTGCATGATCAACACACACCTAAAGCGCACCACAACCAGACTTGCACGAGTACAACAACGACGCTTCTAGTAGTTCTTTCTTTTTTTATTTTTTGGGCCTCAAGAATACGCTTCAAACTATTAAGGAGGAAATGTTAAACTAACCCCACTTTTAAACCCCAAATCGGTTTCTTTAAAAAACAAGTTTTTAATGGTTTTTATCATTTCCCCCCCTTTTCTATATTAATTATCATTAATTTAAGAGCATTCTTTTAATGACGCGGGAATCCACAATTGTTACCCTCTGTACACATAGGTTAAACCTTGCTCCAATATAATAACCCGCAAACCACACATGACACAAATCGTAAACTTAATAAGAGCATATAAGTATAAAATGCAATAAAAATGTTTAAAAAGGGTATTAACATGAACCATTGATAGTTTACCAGAAGAGTTACAACCCAAAACACTACTAAATCAACAGATATAAACACAATCATTCAAAGGAAAAAGCATGCCAACTTGTTTCCTCTTAAAGAGAAGATCACAAAATAGGATTCTGCTACAGAAGGAAAAATAGCATCGGTCAGGTGCAAGCACCAACACTCATCAGCTCAACTTCAATTACCAGCCATGAATCAGGTGGTAAGACACCACCGTGACCTTGGTCACCATACCTGTTAGAACAAACAAAACAGAAGAGACTTGCAAAATTATGCACGGTTAATTGAAAATTGGGAAAACTTAAATTCGTTAGACAAGATGAATTCAAAGGATGTGGCCAGCAGGCGGAAACTAGTAATTTGGTTTCTGAATACTCTCAGCAGTCAAATAATGACAAATGATGATTATTCACGACACTGCACACAGAACAACAACTCAAATGCATACCCCAAGTCTGGTGGGATTGTAATTCTTCTTTTGCCCCCCAAAGCGCATGCCTGTCGATAGTGGAATGTACAAAATATGTTAGTCCTCAACACTGGAAATGTAACTGTAAAATCAGAGAAACGGTCAGTTCAGTTATCCAAGTTACTAACTACACCGATTTCGAGACCCTTTATCGCTTGACCAGCAGCTGCAAGCACAAAAACCTAGGCTTAACACACATCAAAACAAATGGTAACCATCTTCTATTAGACATTAAATAAAACACACCTAAACAAAATTCAAAAGGTTCTCCTCCTTCCCCCATATTGTTATAGAATATTTTGTCATTCTCCATGAGCTTGCCAGTATAACGTACAGCAACCCGTTCAGCGGCAGAAAGTTGCTATTTTCAATGCACTGTTTGGCCTAAGTACGAACTTCTGGATGGCCATCGTTATGAGGTTTCTCCTAGGCAGCTTGTGTGGAATAATTGGCACTATGAGGGTAGGCCGTCGTTGCTACTTGATGAATAATTTGTAGCAGTTATAACCACTATATTTTTCTGCGATTGATATCATGGTATGCATGTTTAAAATACATACTTCCAATCTTTCCGGGCATATGCTTCTGAGATTTGCCGAAAAGAATACCATGCTTTGGGGTTATCTGCTGTGAGTTGCTTCTGTCCCTCTCTCGTCGCTCTTTTCTTTAGGACATTATTCATTTCATAATCTCGGAAAACCTAAACAACAATGATTATTATCTGTTTAATTTAGATAAGCACATCATGGGGCATTGGCTTGGTTATTGGTCCTGCTATTGGAGGTTATCTTGCACAGGTATATCTAGCCTTTTCCCCCTGGTATGATTCTGTATCTAAATTTTGCTCTAGCGAAAATTTAAGGACTACATTACTTAGAGAAGTATCCATCGCTTTCATTTGAAATTCTTAACGATGATAAAAGTCTTGATTTTAACAAACAAAACCATTTAGCTCTCCGGTCGAGGCTGTGATTTATTCATATTCAACTTGATATGCGGGGAGGGCTTAGTCTACTTACTAGTGACTTGGATCGATCGCTTCCCACACTATTCCTCCCCACTAAAAAGAGCAACTGAGAATCGATCTCTCATTGGAAAATACTTTTAAACTAGGTATTGGATTTCAGTCTATGATTTTCGCGGAAAAATTGCTTAGCTAATATATATATATATATATATATATTATCTGTGGCTTTAACTTAATTTTTCATGACGTACCACAACTTTTTAATTCTAAATCACCTCAATTATGTCCAAATTGTGTAGACCAGGAAAATAATAAGCTGACTTGATTGAGATATAAGATGCTGACTACATTCACATAACGTTTGGTGAAGAAACGGTAATGGTCATGAATCAATTTAATTTAGTTTCTACGACATTTGAGAGTAAAATCCAAGTGGTTGATATCACAATATTATTAGATTTTTTGTTTGAGAGATTTGTGCTTCTTAACATTGCAGCATATTCACGTATGTCTCATATAGAGCGCAAAATCCTATCTCATGTTCAGAACCGGAAACTGAAGTTGTTAGAAGCTTTAAGTTCATGTGTTTTCATCCTTTTAGATAATCTTTATCATTTCTATGAATATAGTTTGAGACGTATACTTTTTGTTCTAGCATGCAGAAAAGTACCCTGGCATATTCTCGAAAGAATCCTTGTTTGGGAGGTAAGAAATGCTTTGCCTGTTATGTACCTTCATTAATCTCAACGAACTTTGGTGGAATCTGTTTTCTCCAATTACTTCCCTCTATTGATGAATTAAAAAAAAATTGATGTGTGGTTTCTACCATTGCAGATTCCCATATTTGTTACCTTGTCTTATGATATCGCTATTTGGATTCGTTGCAACAGTAATCACCTTGTGGCTTCCGGTATGACTTCTGTTCGGAATACTTTTATATTCTGATTTTTAAGTTCCATCTATCTCTGTTTTCTGATTGTCGTGTCTGTTTGCATTCTTTTTAGAAGTTACTTTATGATCATCTGTGGTATATAAGAATACAATGATGCTTGAACTGAAGTTTCTAAGATAGATAGCATTACTTTATGCGATTGACAACTTGTAACACGTTGAAGGAGACGCTCCACAAGCATAAAAAAGGGAACAAAGATCAAAGTGATCCCCATGATGTTGCAGAAGGAACTACGAATGGTTTACATTTGTCTGAGAGCATGATGCATTCTGAAAGCAAAATCCCGAATTCACAGAAAAGCCTTCTTAAGAATTGGCCCTTAGTGTCAGCTATTATCGTCTATTGTGTGTTTCAACTTCATGATATGGCATATTTAGAGGTATTTTTACTTTTCCTTGTGAAAATTATGTTAATTAGAACATGATATGCCATCCTTATTATCACATTCCAGATCAAGTATGAAAAAAGTTGTTCTCATACTTTATTTCTATGTTGCTCGGAAAAGTTGCCGCAGCCGTGTCGGATCTTTCAAAAGTACACTACTTTTGGAGGATCCGACACGTACCTGTCGACATTTTTGAAGAGTTCGAACGACATAGCTTTAGAGGCAGAAAACATTTGTTTCTACCTTTCACTTATTATGCAATGATAAAGAAATTGCGTTGTGTTTCTGTTACTATCTGTTGATTCCTTGTACCTCGATTATCATATTGTTTTGTTGTAATTTTTGTTTTGTTACTATTTGTTGTTTTTGTTATTATATATATTTTCTTTCTGGACTGTTTTCCCTTGAGCCGGGGGTCTTCCGGAAACAACCTCTCTACCTCTAAGGTAAGGGTAAGGTCTGCGTACACTCTACCCTCCGTAGACCCACTTTGTGCGACTACATTAGACTAATTTCTCTCAACATCTGGAATTAGCTATGATTTAGAAATTGTCCATCCGAACATATTAATATTTCTTTTTCATGCTTTTTATTTTTGTGCATTTGAAGTCATATCAATGCTGTAATACTTTTGTTATTCTAGCATTCTAGGGAGCTAACTAATCGATGTCGATAGACTTAAGAAAATAATTGGATATATAGGCTTCTGGATGGTACTCAACTGCAAATTTATGAGTTCATCAGAAGATAAAGTGATCGCCATTGAGCTCAGTTATCATGGCCTTGGACTTGATATGGATATCCCGCTCATCGAATTTGGTTGATTCCATATACATTTGTATGTGTGTGTGTGTGTAAATTATAATCATTCTACTTCTTCAGATATTTTCATTGTGGGCTGTCAGTCCAAGGAGTCTTGGGGGTTTAAGCTTTACAACTGCTGATGTCGGACAAGTTCTTGCCATCACAGGTATAAAGACACAGCTTGAATATCTGCAGAAAACAATATACTGTAACATACGTTATTCTTAAACTTTTTAGTCAGATAATTTTGATGATTGAGCATTTCTTTCGGCATAATATATAAATAGACACTTAAACTTGGTTTCGCTCTCAAAGTAAACACTCTTAACTTTGAGAGTGCACATCTAGACATTTCAACGGCAACCAAACACCCCAAACTCGTCCCCACCATGTCTCGTGTACACCTGACATTGACATGAAACATACATTTTGGAGGTTTCCAGAGGATCATCTTGTACGTTGGAGTTATCAATGGACACAGTGGAGACGAGTTGAGGTGTGCAAACTAAAAGTTAAAAAGTGTTTATCGCAGGCCAAATTTAATCGTTATGCCTTTTTTATTTTTCAAGAAATCTTGAAGATGTCAATTAAACCATTATTTTAACCTCAAGGTGCTCGAATCAGTTACTAAAGCCCGTGCTTATTTTCTTGAGGTTGTTTATAAGTATTCTGGACTGTATTTAACAAAGAAAATTAATCTCTTTCATGATCTACCAAGCGTCGGTTTGTTAGTCTTCCAGCTGTTTGTTTACCCATTGGTGGAAAGGATTTTTGGGCCTGTCATGGTTTCTCGAGCTGGCGCAGTATGCCCCTAACAAAACTGTTAAATCCTTTTGTTTTCACTTCAGTTTAGTTAACATTCTTTTGGTCTTGGTTTTCAACTGAAGTTGATTCATCTTTCTGCAGGTTTTAAGCATACCATTGCTGGTAAGCTACCCGTATATAGCTCTGTTATCCGGTTTCTGTCTGTCCATAGTTCTTAACTGCGCGTCTGTGTTAAAAAATGTGCTCTCGGTAAAGCCTTTTCCTTAAATCATCTCATTCTTCAGTTTCCGATGTTAATGTGATAGAAAAGTTTAGTAATGCAACATATGTGAAAATTTATGCTTTATGCTATCTTTTATTACTTTCTTTTTGGATTCCACAGTTAGTCTTTCATCAAGAGGTAAGGGCTGAAATTTTGCCTCGTTTACCTCTTTTCTAAGAGAAGTGATGCTAAATGAGGCATAGTTTCAGCTCGTGTTTATTTCAAGTTTTCAACTATCTTTGGATGACTTTTGCAAACCCCATGAGGTTGATGGATTTTTGCGCGGACTTGTTTGTTCTGACTGACTGGTTACTTTCATGCTCGATCAGGTATCAATCTCCACAGGCTTGCTAATTTTGCAAAACAGAGCTGTGGTAAGTTCAGTTTTCCCGTAGCTTACCTTATTTCTCATTGCGTAAAGTTTGTTGAACGAGCAAAATGTCTTTAATATCAGCCTCAGGATCAAAGAGGAGCTTCAAATGGCGTTTCTATGTGTTTGATGTCTTTTGCCAAAACAATTGGCCCAGAAGCTGGAGGTTCATTGTAAGTTTTCGATTTCTTCTAGTTTCAGTTTGATAAAATAGCCAATTCGAATGCAAAGTTGCAATGCGGAATCTATTATCTCTCATCATCACATATAACGATCTGCAATGTGTGCAGATTGTCTTGGGCACAACGGCGCCAAGATGCTGATATACTGTCAGGTAAGCAGGCAAATTATATACACATGCAAGTTCATATATGTTTTTAACTAACCGATGAGATAATGTTTTTTCGCGTTATGGATTTGCACTGCTTTAAACTGTTTAATTCTTGAGTCGAGGGTCCATCAGAAACAACCTCTCTACCTCTAATGGTAGAGGTAAGGTCCGGGTACAGTCTGCATTGGGTATGTGCTGTTGTTGTCGATATATACATATACAGCAGACTAAATGTAGGGAACGCGATGCCATAATGCAGGTGATCAACTGGTTTTCTTCATCCTCAATGAATTTTCAGAAAAGGTAACACCTTTTTGATGAACTTTTGTCTCTTTTCAGAAGAGACATCATTTGGCTATAAAAACCTGCTTTGATTCACAGGTTTAGATACAGAATTTTCAGATTACAAAACATTCTTCTTGTCTTAAAAATACTCCAACTGTGATCATACAAACCGTGAGTGTGTTCGAAGAATCCACCTATTTGAGGTACCGCTATAGTCGGATTGAAGGCCATTTTATCCTGGGAGGAAAATTCCACAACCTCGGGTACAGTGAGGGGAATTATTTCCTTAAGGAAAGTCCGTGAATTCGGACGACTTGGCCTTAACAACATTTCTGTTTCATCTAATTTTTCTGAAAAACACACTTCTTTGAAAGATCTATTTTGATCTTGTGTTGAGGGTGTTACTTAACTTCATAACGTTCTTGTTTTTTACTTGAACTAGCGTTGAAGTTGTGTTTCTATATTATACAGATTCTACGTACCCATATCGGCGGAATCTAACAATCTTAAGGAAATAATCCTTGGAATCTGTATAACTTGTTTTTGGAGATTAAAGCCTATGCTTACTACTCCGTTTGAATTTAACTTGTGATTAGAAGACATAAAATCTTCATCAAAAGTTGAAGTTCACTCGATTGACGATTGGAAGTTATAAAAACTTCATCGTTAATTAGAAACAAGAAGGAAAAACTTATAAAGTTATTTAACTTTATTAATAATATTCTGGAAAATACTAATTTTCTGTCTTGTGGTGACAGGAAAAATGACAACTGAAGGTCAAATTATGAGTGCAACAACGTCTATGGGGGCAACTAACATTGCCACATCTAGTCGCACAACTGCTCCGCCATCGATGGCCCCGGCGGAGAAGCCCGGAAAATTTTCTGGCATCGACTTCAAACGGTGGCAACAAAAGATGTTCTTTTATCTCACCACGTTATGTCTACAAAGGTTCACTAGTGAAGATGCACCCGAGGTACCCGAGGGAACCTCGGACAAGGATCGATTCGTCATTATAGAAGCTTGGAAACATTCAGATTTCCTTTGCAGGAACTATATTCTGAGTGGTCTCCAAGATGATCTCTATAATGTCTATAGTGGGACCAAGACAGCAAAAGAACTGTGGGAGGCGCTTGAACGGAAATATAAAACGAAAGATGCGGGAATTAAGAAATTCCTTGTTGCACGATTCCTGGACTTCAAAATGATTGATAGCAAATCTGTTGTCTCTCAAGTACAGGAGTTGCAAGTCATTATACATGATCTCCTAGCAGAAGGTATAATTTTGAAAAATGCCTTAGTTGAACAAATTAAAAATGTTCATAATACTCACATAAACTGTTTTGTAGGTCTAATTGTGAATGATGCTTTTCAAGTAGCAGCAATGGTTGAGAAGCTACCACCTTTGTGGAAAGACTTCAAAAACTACTTAAAGCATAAGCGCAAGGAGATGACCGTTGAAGATCTTATTGTCTGACTTCGGATTGAAGAAGACAATAAAGCTGCCGAAAGAAAGTCAAAGGGAAATTCTGCAATGAATAGAGCACATATTGTAGAAGATGGCCAAAACAACTCGAAGAAAAGAAAGAATGTTGAACATGGAAGCAATCATCCCAAGAAAAAGTTTAAGGGAAAGTGCTTCAACTGTGGCAAAGTTGGCCACAAATCAACAGACTGTCGAGCCCCGAAAAAAGGGAAGAAAAAGGACCAAGCAAATCTGATTGAGTCCAACAAGGATTATGACGACCTGTGTGCTATGTTCACGGAATGCAACATGGTCGGCAATCCACGCGCTTGGTGGATGGATTCAGGGGCCACACGCCATGTCTGCGCAAGCAAAGAGTTGTTCTCGACATATGCTCCGGCTCAAGCGGAAGAAACAATATACATGGCCAACTCCGCGACTGCTAAGGTGGAGGGAATAGGAAAAGTTTGCCTAAAGATGACATCTGGAAAGGTTTTGACACTAAATAATGTGTTATATGTTCCGGAGTTACGTAGGAACTTAATTTCTGTTTCACTCCTAGATAAAAATGGTTTCAAATGTGTAACCGTTTCTGGAAAAATAGTAGTTAGCAAAGGAGAAATGTATGTAGGAAAAGGCTATCTCGAGGAAGGCCTTTATAAGATGAATGTAATGAATATTGAAATGAATAAAAATTAAAATTCTTCTTACTTGATTGAGTCTTATAATTTATGGCATGAACGTTTAGGCCATGTTAATTACAAAACGTTACGAAAACTGATTAACTTAGAAGTTTTGCCAAATTTTGAGTGCAATAAATCTAAATGCCAAACGTGTGTAGAATCAAAGTATGCTAAGCATCCTTATAAGTCTGTTGAAAGGAATTCCAATCCCTTTGACTTAATACACACTGACATTTGTGATATGAAGTCAACACCATCACGTGGTGGAAAAAAGTATTTCATAACTTTTATTGACGATTGCACTAGATATTGTTATGTCTACTTGCTAAATAGTAAGGATGAAGCAATAGATGCGTTTAGGCAATATAAAACTGAAGTTGAAAATCAGTTAGACAAAAGGATCAAAATGATAAGAAGTGACAGGGGCGGAGAATATGAATCTCCCTTTGCGCAAATATGTGTAGAGAATGGAATAATCCATCAAACTACGGCCCCGTATTCACCTCAATCTAATGGAATTGCGGAAAGGAAAAACCGAACTTTGAAGGAAATGATGAATGCCTTACTAATAAGTTCTGGTTTACCGCAAAACTTGTGGGGGGAGGCTATCCTTACGGCCAATCGTATACTCAATAGAGTTCCCCATAGTAAGACACAATCAATTCCTTACGAAAAATGGAAAGGAAGAAAACCCAACTTGAAATATTTCAAAGTGTGGGGGTGTCTAGCGAAGGTTCAAGTTCCTATACCTAAAAGGGCTAAGATAGGACCTAAAACGGTGGACTGCGTGTTCATAGGATATGCTAAAAGCAGTAAAGCATGTCGATTTTTGGTTCATAAATCCGAACATTCGGATATAAATGAAAATACAGTAATTGAATCAGATAATGCTGAATTCTTTGAAAACATTTATCCGTATAAAACTAGACATGAACGGTCTAGTGGAGGATCTAAACGACCCCGAGATGAACCAAGTGAGAATGTACATAATGAAGAAAATCCAAGACGTAGTACACGTCAAAGAACATCAACTTCGTTTGGATCGGATTTTGTAACATTTCTCTTAGAAAATGAGCCTCGAACGTTTAAAGAAGCGATGTCGTCATCAGACTCATCCTTTTGGAAAGAGGCAGTCAATAGTGAGATTGATTCAATCTTAAGTAACCATACGTGGGAATTAGTTGATCTTCCTCCAGGAAATAAACCTTTAGGGTCTAAATGGATCTTCAAAAGGAAAATGAAAACGGATGGTTCTATTGACAAATACAAGGCAAGACTTGTAGTAAAAGGCTTCAATCAAAAAGAAGGTCTTGATTACTTTGATACATACTCGCCAGTGACAAGGATAACCTCAATTCGAATGATAATTGCCTTGGCGGCAATATATGATCTTCAAATCCATCAAATGGATGTGAAAACCGCATTCCTAAACGGAGAGTTGGAGGAAGAAATCTACATGGAACAACCTGAGGGTTTTGTGGTTCCAGGAAAAGAAAATAAGGTGTGTAAACTTGTTAAGTCACTTTATGGACTAAACCAAGCACCCAAGCAATGGCATGCAAAGTTTGACCAAACCATGTTGGCAAACGGATTCAAGATAAATGAATGTGATAAATGTGTGTATATTAAGGACACACCAAATCACCAAGTCATTGTATGTTTATATGTGGATGATATGTTGATCATCAGTAGAGACATTTGTGACATAAATGCAACCAAACGAATGCTCGAGAGCAAGTTTGATATGAAAGACCTCGGAGTTGCAGATGTGATCTTAGGTATAAGAATCCATCGAACTCCACAAGGGTTAGCACTGTCACAGTCTCATTATATCGAAAAAGTACTTGACAAGTTCAAGTATATGGAATTCGATATTGCCAAGACTCCATTGGATGCGAACTTTGCACTTCGGAAAAATGAAGGTGAAAGTGATTCTCAATTGGAGTACGCAAGAGTATTGGGATGTTTAATGTATATAATGAACTGTACACGACCAGACATAGCATGCACTATCAGTAAATTGAGTCGGTACACGAGTAATCCCAATAAAACTCACTGGATGGCAATGAAAAGAGTTTTGGGTTATCTTAAATACACTCGAGACTATGCTTTGCATTATAATAAATATCCCGCGGTACTTGAAGGATATAGTGATGCAAATTGGATCACCGGATCGAACGAAGTAAAATCCACAAGTGGATATGTATTTACTATCGGTGGAGGAGCAGTTTCTTGGAAATCGTCAAAACAGACTTGTATCGCTCGCTCTACAATGGAATCTGAATTTATCGCATTAGATAAAGCCGGTGAAGAAGCAGAATGGCTCCGGAATTTCTTAGAAGATATTCCTTATTGGCCCAAGCCAGTGGCACCAGTATGTATACACTGTGATAGCCAAGCGGCAATAGGTAGGGCTGGGAGCATGATGTACAACGGTAAGTCTCGTCACATACGTCGAAGACATAATACCGTTAGAGAACTTCTCTCTAGTGGAATTATCACTATAGACTATGTAAAGTCAAAGGATAATGTGTCGGATCCACTTACAAAAGGCCTATCTAGAGAAGGAGTAGAAAGGACATCCAAGGGAATGGGTTTAAGGCCTAGGACAAGTCAGCATGGCGGTAACTCTACCTAGCAGACTGGAGATCCCAAGAGCTAGGTTCAAGGAGATCAAACAAAGTTATGTCTGACAGGTTCAACATTGTCATTTACCCAACCCATTCTCATGATATAGACAATGTATAGTAAACCAGGATAAGACTTAAGGTGAAAAGTCTTTTAATGATTATCTAAATTTGGCAGATTTGACCAAATAGTTCAATCTAAAGGATTGAAACGTTTAGAAATCACCTATGTGAGGGCGAAGTGGAAGCCGCTTCAAAGAGAATGTTAGTAAAGGCCTATTCTCTAAGCTCTCATGAAAACCGGGACGTGTTCATGGCTGAAAAGAACAAAACCGTAAGAACCATAAATGGTAAAAGGCTGATTGTGTGACATGTGTTGTCTAGGTGTACATTAAAGCTCGACGGTTCAAAGATATCAAATCTACCGATTGACCGAGTGCATTCGATACATGTTCACTACGGAAAGTTCAAAGGGAAACCCACTTATCCAGATGCAATCAGTCTTTGCTTGATGATCACATACTGTCCGTAAACGATTTTTGAAAAATAGCCATTCCCCATTCATGTGGGGGATTGTTGGGTTCATAGTGTGTTGAATGGAAAATGGAGAAACCAAAGTGAAGGAAAGGAGACACCCAAATTGGAAAGTGTACTCTTTGCTAAGGAAAGTTTACTCTTCTCCCACATTGGTGGAAGAAGAGAACTTTAAAGTGTTTAAAAGTGAAACACTTACTTCACATGGTAAGTGAGGCAAGGAAATAGAGATGCCTCGCGCCGTCGTCGTCGTCGCTCGCTCGGCTCGGCTTCGGATTTGGATTTGGATTTGGTCAAATGATCGATCGATGAGATCTATTTATTTGACGAAAATCTGAATATGTGTAAAACGCAGGAAATTATTTTTTTTTTTTGTGATTTGGACTCCATTTATATGCATGCAGTGAACTGCTGCAGAAACGTTAAAGGGTTGCAATGATTCCAGATGTAATGTTCTTCAGCAGATGCACTGTTTCACGAACAGATGCACTGTTTCATGAACAGATGCTGCTGAAAGTTGCGATTCTTCATGAAACAACACACTGTTTCATCCGAAAGGACATGCCTGTTCAGGAACAGTCACACTGTTTGGCCGAATGGACATGAATTTTCAGAAAAGGTAACACCTTTTTTATGAACCTTTGTCTCTTTTCAGAAGAGACATCATTTGGCTATAAAAACCTGCTTTGATTCACAGGTTTAGATACAGAATTTTCAGATTACAAAACATTCTTCTTGTCTTAAAAATACTCCAACTGTGATCATACAAACCGTGAGTGTGTTCGAAGAATCCGCCTATTTGAGGTACCGCTATAGTCGGATTGAAGGCCATTTTATCCTGGGAGGAAAATTCCACAACCTCGGGTACAGTGAGGGGAATTATTTCCTTAAGAAAAGTCCGTGAATTCGGACGACTTGGCCTTAACAACATTTCTGTTTCATCTAATTTTTCTGAAAAACACACTTCTTTGAAAGATCTATTTTGATCTTGTGTTGAGGGTGTTACTTAACTTCATAACGTTCTTGTTTTTTACTTGAACTAGCGTTGAAGTTGTGTTTCTTTATTATACAGATTCTACGTACCCATATCGGCGGAATCTAACAGAATGCAGGTCCCCCGTGAGGGACGTCAGTACGGAAATATGTACTGAGTATGTAAGGCAGGGAGTATCAAGATGAGATACAAAAGATCAACAGAACCCAGATACCAGTGAATAAACAGTATGAGTAGACCACACTTAAAAGAACTGATGGGATACCTGCACATTACTTTCATATCATTACTTCCCGTAATCCTTATCAATACATAACATATGTCATACAATGGCCAACTGATCAGTGGTACTAATACGATACATCAGGGACCACCCCTGGAATAGCATATATACATAATCTTTATAATACAATGGCCAACTGATCAGTGGTACTAATACAATACATCATATCATCAATTTAAAATACAGACATTCCATTTCTTAATTCAATTAATCTTTGAGATTGGTTACTTTGTGGTCACACTTTATGGAACTTGAAACCACGATACCTCAATAGGAAAAACATGTAAACAGGTAATCAATATCATGAAGATGAAGTAGAGAATCATGGATACCTCATTAAACCATTTCGGAGTCAACAATAGTATATGGACATTTTTTTGACTAGACGGACATCTTAAAAGTGAAAACAAGTTCAATTGGTAGTGTCGAAGATCATATGATGTTATTATGTGTCATGTGTCGTAGGACAATGTTGGAAGCTTACTTGAGAGTGCCATGGGTCATTATTCATGCCAAAGATTAGATAGAGTATGTCTTACATACCTTGATATAACCACTTCAATACAAGTGACTTCCCGTACTCTTCGAACACTTATCTACAATAAGTCATTTGTGGCAAACTAGTATTAGCAACCAAACCTTACCATTTAGGTATTAACTTCACCAAATAATGTCTAGGAAGTAATCCTTTAGCTCATCAATAAGAGTACTACATACATCCTCTTATACTCTTATTACATTCACATATCATGCATTTTCATGAAATATCCCTCAACATCACTCTTAGCCTTTATTTCCCTTCTTAATCACCATCCAATACCAACATGATCACTAGGCATACATAACCACTAATATAATGATATATCACCACAATTCATCCTCCATAATCCAATACAACAACTTCCATAATTTACTACTAACAATTTATACACAACAATTCATAACTATGTTTCTAGTTATCTTCCAACATCAAGACAATACTCATAATCCTTTATCAATACTTATTCATGGATAAGAATCAAGAATAAACAATATTCATACCTTAATGATGAACTCTTGTATTTAGGATCCTCCTTACATAACCATGGGGTGCTTCTCGAAGCTTTCGAGATGGTGAACACAACTACGGAACCAATTTGAATTTTCTACGGTTGAATCACAAAATATTTGAGGTTGAAATTGGCTAGGGTTTTCACCTTCTCTTAAAATTGGATAACATCTGATACAAATGAGGCTAAGTGCAGGTTTTTAAGACCAATTTTCGTCCAAAGGTAATAGAAAATGACCATTGTGCCCTAAAAATTGAAATAAATCCCGAATCTGTCCCCAATGGACAGTTTTGACAGGCTGAAGTAAATCGATCATAACTCTTTGGTCCGATATCGGATTTGGGTGAAATTGGTATCATTGTAAAGATAATTAAAAGGGATTTCATTTCATATAAATTAGGCCACCCAGTTCGTCCTGTACAAGGAGTTATGATCGTTTGAAGTTGACCCTAAAAATCTGTTTTGAGAGGCTGAAGTAAAACGTGTATAACTCCTTACGCAGATGTTGGATTTGGATGAAACCAATTTCATCGGAAAGAAGACTCTCGGATATTTTCGTCTATATATATCAGCTCACACAGTTCTTTTTGTACAAGGAGTTATGATCGTCTCAAGTTGGAGTGCCTAGCTGCAGAAATTTTTCTGCAGAATTACTGTTCACAGGCTTCCCGGCCACCATTTTGAAATTTCGAATGTGCTCGCTTATATGAAATACTCCTCTGTTTTGGGCAAACTTTATATCGTTGGAAAGCTTATTCCAATACCTACACATACAACTATTGACGGGATACTTCTGAACACCATAAACTTATTTTAACCCATACGCAAGTCTTTAGGACTCCATATAATCGCGATAAGTGTACGAAAAAATTTACGGGGTGTTACATTATAATGCGCAAGGCTAAAGTTTATCAAATTTAAGTTTGTCCCAATGAGAAAATCATTTTCTGAAAATAAATTCTATTAGACACTTTCAGGTCGAATTTTACGCTCTTTTGATGTGTTTTTAAGCTCTACTGGGTGATTTAACCAGGCTTTCATTAATTATACACATTAAAGGATGGAGTAGAGTTTTACATCCTATTGAGGCAAATGTCTATAATTTAAGGAGTTTTGACATATTTCTTTGTACTTAACTTATCTACGTAATGAGCATTTGATGATATGCGCAATTTGTTTTTTTCAAATTTTAGTGGAAAATGTCTAATAAAAACACGTTATCATATGTTTAGATACTCAATTGATACACAACATAATTTAAATGACTACTGAAATTTATTAACAAATTTAAAATGTCATTGATGTATTAAGTCTAAGATTAAGGAGGGGAAGTTGTTGATAGCGGTATCTACAAAGCACAAAATAGTCCACAAACTCACAAATACAGTCCGCAGGTACAAGACATCAAGCGAGAACAATAAACACATAAACTTGAAAGATAAGGAGATAGATTAATTGACACAAAGAGAACTTGTAATGTAGCAATTAAAGATTGTATAAAACTCTAAAACCTCTACAAAACACGTTAACAAGCACCAAGTTCTTACGGTGACCGCCAAGGGAATCAACTCACCTCAAGATCCACCGTTTCCAAGCAAAGAAAAATATCGGCTTTTCCAAGCCCTAAGCTACAATGGCTAGTCCAAGCCCTAACTAAGAACTACACTAAGGTGGTCTACTCTCAAGAGAGAGGAATTTCAATGTCTCATCATTCAACAACTAAAGAGAAAAGACCTAATAAGAGACTATATATAGCCTAACTTATTACATAGTATAATGGACCAAAATACCCTTAATGAAAGGGGAGGTCATGGGTTGTTTCTTTAACATGTACAATACCCAAAATACCCTTAATGAAGGGTGGTTCTTCAATGCCACAAAACCATCGGTCACGCTTCAAAACTTGTAGTCTCGAATTGGCATCAAATGTAAGCCCCCCATGCAATCTTCCACACATGGGTTTGTTTAATGACATGCTCAAAACGGGTCCTCCATGCATGTTCTCGTACCATCAAGGTGACCAAGTCTTGAGCCTCTATGTGTTGGCCTCTAAAGATGTCATCAAAAGATAAGATGGTCATTTGTCCCATATCAGTTGTAGAATGAAAGCGCAGCAAGGATCTTAATTAAATGGAAACTTTTTATAGCCAACGACGGATTTAATTAATGTGTGAAGCACATATTCAATTAAATTTAGAGTTTAAGTTTTATGTATGTGTATAAAAAATTTGCACCATTAGATAAATTTACCTGCTCTTGTAGGTTACTAATTCTTTTTAACGTATTTTTTTCTTATTGTAAAAATTTATTAAAAAGGAAAAACCCAACTGCACCATCTCTAATGTATGAGAAGATGGCTTCAATTTATTTCGATGTGCCAAACTTCTAAGTTTTGTGTAAATATTTGCCCATTAAGTCATAACAGACTTATCGGCACATGAATTGTTTTGCTGCTAATAATATTTACATACTATACAAGTTCACAAAATATATTCAGAATTCGGAGCAATAGATAGTACGCCCTACAATGGACATCCACAACTCATGAAGGTCACATTTTTTATATGCAAATACAAGAAAACTGCGATCGCAAATTCTAGCAAAAGGGTTCGACAAGCAAAGCAAGTAGAAGATGCACTTCCATGTTGAAAATCCTCTCTTCCATCGAAAATTTTGTGAAATTCTTGTAAAGTATGTAAGATATTATTAGCAGTAAAAATTTGATGTGCCGGCCAATAAGTCTCACCTGATGTCTTGATAGGCAATTATATATGTACACAAAGTGGAACAAAAAATGAGAGAAAGAAAGGAAACATGTCAAAAGGAGATGAAAGAAAAGAAATAGATTAGTTGGACCTCTGCCAAGCCAGCTTTATAGTATAGTATATGTAGATAATTCATAAATGACCACTGATTTCTGTAATCCAACTAAAATGGGAACCGACAAGAATGAACCTAAGGAGCTTCAAATTCGACATGCATCAAACATTATGAACCATTCATTGATAATAGTTCACCAAAAGAGTTTCAAGGAGTCCTCCATTTTCTCACATCTGTTTGAACTAAGCGAAAAAAACACAAGCAATACTAAATGAAAAGATCTTAACGATGGTTCAGCCTAAGCAAAACATGACCATCCAATCCAAGGGTTTTGATCTTTCGAATGAAGTTGTACTCAAGACAAATCATGCCAACATGTTCTCCCTTAAAGAGAACACTACTACAACAACAATTTTAGGATGAAAAGTAATATCCACCAGCTCAACTTCAAATACCAGCCACAAAGACCTTTAGACCCATTCCTGTGGAAGAAAAACAGAGGAACCACTGTTCAATTATGGATGGTTACCCAAGAATTTGGAAAACATGAATTCATTAGGCAAAGAGAGATTCAAAGGATTTGGCCAATCGGCGAAAATTAGTAAATTGCTTGGGAAAAGATGGATTAATTTGGTTTATCAAATTTCCCTTCTCTATCAAGCAAGTAGTCAATGTCCTATTTAAGGTCATGTCGAGGTCCTCCATGCTCTTGCATTTAAAAAGACTTAGCCCGTTGCAAACCCAAGAAAAGTTTTCATGCTCTTGCACTAACAGAACCAAATGATGATTATACACGATATTGCAAACAGAATAGAAACTAAAGTGCATGCAGCATGACTGGTGGGATTGGAAAGTATAAAACCGAAGAGCAGAGCGAGAGAACAGTTAATTACAAAACATAATCAAGATGGAAGACTAGACCTTAGATCCTGAGGAGGCCTTTTCCCCTACCTGTCTTGCCCTTATCCAACTCCTCCCTCGTTTTCAATTTAACTGATTTTTCTTCTTCTTTGGTCTTTTGGATGAACAAGTTTCATCTGTAGGGTTTTCTTTCTCCACTATCTCTGCAGTTTTCACTTTGCAAAAAGCAAACAAACTGTTAGGCATTTTAATTACAAGGAAATATGCATTATACAAGATAACATCAAAAGAAGCTAAGAAATGCAATACGTCTCTCTCCTTTGTCCTTTAAGGTCCTTAACACAATATGTCAATACCATCCTCATCTTCACTTTCGGACAGAGGATTGTCAGTATTACCTTTAATGACAATCAAGTTTTCTTCCTCATCGGTTACATTTAAGTGATGTTTCTTCTTCTTTGGCCTTTTCAATGTACCACTTTCATCTCTAGTCTCTTCTTCCTCCAGTATCTCTACAGTTTTCACTTTGCAAAATGCATATAAAATGTTTGGCAGTTTAAATACAAGGAAATATACATTTCACAAGGCAGCATCAAAATAAGCTAATAAATGCAATTCATCTCCTCTGTCATATAAGGTCCTTAACACAATGCCTCAGTATTTTCCTCAGTACACTAAGACCAGACATTACACAATCACTTGATGAATCAGTCATATGGACATTATCTTCTACGCATTTTCAATTTATTTTCATTAAAAACCAAGAACAGAAATAAAAGTAAAGATTCTCAACTCTTTTGGATGGAAAGGTGGGCATAGTTCCTGGGTGAAAAGCATTAGGGAAGTTATCTCCACTATTAGGAATAGGGGAAGGTGGGTACATACTAAAAGCATCATCAGTTGAGACATCCTTATCTCCATCTTCCGCGGCATCCACAAATTTGATAGAATCACTAGACTCACTCCTAAAGCGCACCATTACACGAAGTGAGAGTGCATGATCAACACACACCTAAAGCGCACCACAAGCACGAGATACAACAACCGACGGTACTAGTAGCTCGTTCTTTTTGTTGGCCTCAAGAATACGCTTCAAACTATTGAGGAAATGTTAAACTAACTGAATTTTAATTATCATTAGATTTAAGAGCATTCTTTTAATGACGAGGGAATCCACAATTGTTACCTCTGTACACATGGGTTAAACCTTGCTCCAATATAATAGCCCGCAAATCACACATGACACAATTCGTAAACTTATAAGAGCATATAAGTATAAATCGTTTAAAAAGGGCATTAACATGAACCATTGTTAGTTTACTAGAAGAGTTACAACCCAAAACACTACTAAATCAACAGATAAACACAATCACTTGCAAAATTATACACGGTTAATCGAAAATGGGGAAAACTTAAATTCGTTAGGCAAGATAAATTCAAAGGATGTGGCCAGCAGGCGGAAACTATTAATTTGGTTTCTGGATTTCCTCACAGTCAAATAATGACAAATGAAGATTATACACGACACTGCAAACAGGACAACAACTCAAATGCATACCCCAAGTCTGGTGGGATCGTAATTCTTCTTTTGTCCCCAATGCGCATGCCTGTCGATAGTGGAATGTACAAGATATGTTAGTCCTCAACACTGGAAATGTAACTGTAAAATCAGAGAAACAGTCAGTTCAGTCATCCAAGTTACCATCTACACCGATTTCGAAACCCTTTATCGTTTCACCAGCAGCTGCAAGCACAAAAACGTAGGCTTAAACATACATCAAAAATGGTAGCCATCTTCTATTAGACATTAAATAAAACACACCTAAACGAAATTCAAAAGGTTCTCCTCCTTCCCCCATATCGTTATAGAATATTTTGTCATTCTCCATGAGCTTGCCAGTATAACGTACAGCAACCTGTTCAGCGGCAGAAAGTTGTTACTAATAACAGACGTGAACACCACACGTTCATCAAAGAGGATAAGCTTAAATCATGGTTGACTTAGTTGTGAAGTTAGTACATTAGTTTCCACGGAAAGTATAAAATGGATCAACAGAGTGAGAGAACAATTAATTACACACAATCAGGAAAGAAAACCATACCTTAAATCCCACAAAAGCTTCTCCCACGTGGCTTGCCCTTGGACAACTCCTCTATGACCAATCCAGAATCAAAGGACTCCACAAGAGAAGGCTTATCTTGTTCAACCTCTTGTTTGCCATTATGTCGGCTTTTCTTCTTCTTTTTCTTTTTCTTCTTATCTGAGATTGATAGTGTTGACAGCGGAGATGAGAAGAAAAAACACATTGTAAAATAGACCTAACTTGTGCATGTGAAGTCAGTATTGTCAACTGTAGTTTTATTTATGCCTGAAGGGTCAAAAATGCCCCTTTACTTTCGTCTATCATCAAAGGTCTTGTCTCTAGTTATGCTATAGGTGGTATAGGGCAAAATATGTTCCTATCATTACAAGTATGCAAAAATGTCCTTATTCTGGATGGAATCACCTAAAATCAAACAAAGATACCAGATTTCCCCTACCCACTCCCCTCTTTTAACCCGACCCAACCCACTAAACTAAATAATCTATATCAAATTAAACCATAATTATAAACACCCAACACACAAGATCTGTTCTTTTGATCTTGTCTGTGTCTTCTCTCATGTGCTTACGATAATGTCAATAAGTAATTCAAATACTAGTTTCACTTATACTTTTCAAATAATTCTAATTTGTTTTGAGCTATGTTGCTCGGGCTCTACAAAAATTTCATCGGGTGCGCGTTGGATCCTACAAAAGTAGTGCAGTTTGGAGGATCCAACACTGGTGCGGCAACAATGTTTTTGGAGAGTCCGAGTAACTTAGGTTTGGAGAAGCACAGGAACTAACACAGGACTTAAAACAGTATTTAAGTTTTTATACTTGGTATAGAATAGTACTCCCTACATAGGTCCTAAGTTTACCTTCGTTACTTAAAATTTTCTTAAGCCTGCAAAGAGACACCTCGGCAGTTCCATCAAATAATCCATGCCACACATTTGCTTGAAAAGTCTTTATTGCATCAGCAGCAGTGACATCAATAGTAGTATCTCTGGCATCAAAAGTGAAATAATACCACGTCCCAGCAGGAGCAGCATATGATGCATTTACGTTGACAATTTCCTCGAACACATACCTCTTATTATCACCTTCCTAAATAAAAGACAAGACAGAGACAAATCATCATCAATTACAATAGTTTTTGATATTAACCAACAGAACAATGCAGGCAAGCACTTACATTCTTAGAATTGAAATCAGCAATTGCCAATTTGCACAACTCAGTGTATTCCTCTTTTATCTTTGGAATTTGGATCGGAGAGGTAATCATGGACTTGTTGAATCCCAGCCATAAAAGAACTACCAGGGTGTACAGAGATATCAAAACCCTATTATTTGGATAAATTAACAACATATATTACTATTATTTAGCATAAATAAAAGAGTGTTTTGATTGAGGTTGGTACCTCGCTCTCCTCCACTCTTTGTAATACTGCTTCCATATATTACTTCGTTAACCGTCTCCGTTTCCCCCATCGCAACGCATTCCAATTTAAGTAATTATCTTTTAACAATTTTTGAGTTTTTTTTTTTTTTTTTTTTTTTTTTGGAGAGATTTGATTTTGTAGTCATTCAAAATAATTAATAAATAATTTACGTGATGAAAGGAAATCAAATTACTCGTAGATAGGGGTGTGCATCAATCGATTTGGTTTGAATTTATATATTATTGATTCAGTTTATCTATTTTAAATTTTTAAATACACTAAATCAATAGCCAAATCAATAAGATATATTTTTATCAATTTTAATTTATTTATTTTTGGTTTTAGCGATCCGATTGAAAATTTAATCGATAATAAAATACTCATAAAATGTCAACTATGATCTGTGAAGTAGTGAAGACACTAATAATATTAGGGAAAGTATATCAACAAAATACAACGATAACCTGATAATTTTTTTATAAAATCGCTGAAAAATCATTGATCCAAAAATTCAGTAACAGTAAAACAGTAACATTGTTTAGCTCGATTTATCGATCGGTTTAACTTTTGCACACCTTTATCCATAGAAAATGATATCTTACCCGTGATGCAATAATATAGTGGTGAAATCAAATGCATATAGAACTCTTGTCTTCAAACGAAAATATAATTAGTACAAGAAATATATAATTACCCGTAAAGAATAATATTTTATATGTGTTGCAATGTAGTAGGGCGTGAAACTCGAACAAAATTTAATCAATCTTCAAATGAAAGAATAATTGGTACGAAAAAATTATTTAGTCAGCGTAAATTATTGCAAATTGATATAGGTGTGAATTTAAATAGCTAATAATATCAATATAATAATTAAAAAAAAAAGGTTACTGCCTAAACAACTAAAAGGAGAGGAAGACATTAGAACCGAAAAAATATAACGTAAAATTTAATGATTGAATAAAAGGAAAATACCGCAAATAAAAAAAACTTATGAACTTTACTTATTGTTGTCTACACATAATTTGGCTATAAAATTAGTCGAACAATATCAAAATTGAGAGTAATAGACACCAAGTACAGATATAAAGGATTACGACATCCTTAAGAAACTATAAATTCTCCATCATTGTTTATTTAATTTACAAAACCCAATCTAAAATATGACCTTTTGCTTCTTGTCACTATAAAATGAATATTTACAAAATTCCACTTAAATTTCAATTAATTACAAAATACTACTAATAACTTTGGGAGAATAATATTTGTATTTTAGATCTGTGTATTTTAAATAAATGCGATTTGACTTATTTTATATCAATATGTATTTTAGGTAAAAATACACAAAACTTGACATGTGTGTATCTTAGATAAAGATACACGCGAATTAGCTTGTGTATCTCGAATATACTCGATTCAAATACATGTTACTCAAAGCAATTCTTTCAACAAATTTTATAATTATTGTAAGGTGCTTCCTTATTTAGGGGCCAAACATTTTGAAATTTTATAATTATTGTAAGGCGCTTCCTTATTTAGGGGCCAAACATTTGGATTTTCTTGTAGTTGGGCCTGATTTAAGCCACTAGTCGAGTAGTGGTACTTTTTTTTTTTTTTTTAGGGAAAAGGATAAAAATAACACCTAAAATTAAAATAATTTTTTAAAACTAGCATCTAAATTTAAAAATTCAGTAAATAGTCATTAAGGGATGGGTACATCACAATTCAGCCCTTCCGTTTTATGTACAGGGCCAATTTTTTATATTTAATGGGTCAGTATTTTTTTGCCTTTTTTTTTCCATTCTTTGTTTGCTTTGAGAAGGTAAGAGGAAACTGACAACTCTTTTCACTCTCTATGGATCAGAGGAAATTATTGTCATTCAAGACTTGGACTTTTTAGTACTCAACTTGCTGACAATTAAATTTCAATTAAAGTACTACAACTTTGTGATTTTGAGAAAATATTACGAGTCCGCCTATCATATTTATATATAATAATTGTAGAGTTTCTATACATATACATATCCTATATAATAATTATAACATTTTTATACACATTCTATACAGTTTTTAACTACAATTATTATTTAGATATATATTTCATACGACTCTATATAGTTTTTATATGCATTCTAAAAAATGTATAATCTAGTAAAAGATAGTATCAATTGAGTACATGGACATTGCAAGTATATTAATGCAGTATAAAAGTGTAATAATGTGGTATAAAAGAGTATCAATTGGATATAGGTACTGGATGTGCTTGCATAGAATTTTCTTTCTCTTTTTTAAAAAGCATATCAATATAGTATAAACGCGTATCGATGTGGTATAAAAGTGTATTAATTGAGTATAGAGACTGCATGTGCGCACAATTGGGCCAAATGACTAAAAAGTGGTATTACTTTAGCGAACTGACTAAGCATGTCTACCTTTTCAAATGTGGATCATTTTTTTTTTTAAATGGCCATCCCATATCCTCTTCCCTTTTTTTATGCATAATATTTCAGATATAAGGAAAAGATTCAAATATACCCTCTATTTACCAGCAACTATCCTCGTTAAAAAAAGTTTCTCCTATTTATGTCTCTGTTGTTCACCAAATGATTTAAATGTAGATTGTGTCTTCATCTTTTTTTTTTCAAGAAATAGTTTGTTATTTCTATATCCTAAATTATCACTTCTCTCTAAACAGTTTTTAAAATGTTCTATACATTCTGTTGTTCATCAAATGATTTAAATATATCTTTTTGAATTGATAGAAGAAAAAAAAATAATTACTTACTCTTTTATTATTTATTCTTAATTAGACATTTGGTACATAAGTTGCGAGAATTGAAGATAGGAGGCATTTTGTCCGAGCATGAAGTCAAAAATGCACGTTCTTAATCAACTAAATTTTGTGACAAATCAAAAGGACAATTTGCAAGAAAATTTGTCAACTGTCATTTTTAACACAAACGATTATAATTTATTTGATCAGATTTCTAAATTAACTTATTTGAAAAGTATTCTTCAAAAAAATCCTCTTGGTGAATATATGTTTGTGTTTAGCTAATATATTTTAAAAAATATTTTTAATCAGCAAAATTAGTGTTTGATAAGAGAACATCACGCCTTTGGAATATTTGATTACTAGGAACAACTTGTTCAACAATAAAAAGGCAGCATCCCTGTTGTTCAACAATAAAAAGGGTAACAGTTTGTCCTATACATACCTACTTTGTATGTATAATCATATACATATATAGAAGTGTATATATGAGCAGATACTCATAATTCCTTTTTGTATAAATTTACATATACTTACATTTACTGAACGTTATATAGTGTTTCAAAAACATTGTTTTACATGTATGTATATATACGAAGTCATTTACATCCATATTCCATACAAAAAGCAACCCTAAATATATTTTGATAAAGCAGTTTGCACCCAAAAAAAAAAATAGTTCATCAAAGGAATCTGTAAGTCTATTCTAAGCTAACTATTCTTGATTCATCAAGTGAGGGGACATAAATTTACTTTGGTCTTCGAGGATAATCATTGTCACTAATATAGCGTTTATGTGTCTTGCGCAGACTGTAGTTTCGAAGGAGTGATGCGTATCTCATTCTATGTAATTTTGCATCAAAAATATGAAGACACTTCAATTCCTTCACTGAGATACTCAACAAAGACTTTGCAGTTCCTGAGTTGTTAATTAAATTGAATTAACATAAAGAATTATACAAATAAATGTAAATATAAATCGGTTATCAATTCTTGATTAAATTTAAACGACTTACAATCTCCCAAAATTTTGTTTGCGTAATGTTCGTCACATAGTGTACATCGAATGTGTTCTGATTCAGTATCTGTATTCGTTGACTCATCTTGTCCCGATATGCTTCAAGGTCGCTCAATCTGTGCGTGATGTTTCTTTAAAAAATTTGTTGTCAGACGAGTATGTCGGCAACGTCACTGTCAACTTATGAATCTCGGACGATGGTTCCCTATTTCTTGGCTACGACATAGAGTTATATGGGCGTATGTGTCTTTCCTTACGAGCAACCACAGCTAATACTAGTGAAATTGTTCACTGTTGTAGACGTCTAATTTCGTCCCTCCCCGATATTATTTTCACCCATTTTTATCTTATACTACTGCGTACCCTACCCCGTATGATAATCCCTCCACAAATGACAAAAATTAAAACCAACTCTAAACAAATCTTATCCCAAAATTCCCACATAATCCAAATTGATAATAAATTAACCACCCCTCCAATAAAAGGAATCCACCTGACATTATTCTAATGATATCTTAACAACCTACCCCATACCCTACCTTCACCACCCCAACGACATGACCACCCCTCCCCCACATTACTTTTCCACTAAGGACAGCATATACATCATCATCACCATAGAATATAGGGACTTAAAAAAAAAAAAAAAGAGAACAGAGAGGGCATTTTTCCTTTTTCTTGGTCACGACACACAGAGATGAAATTTAAAACAATTCACGCACCCACCACACGTCGGTTAAATCATCACTGACCCGAAAATCATCCTACTCGCCATTAAAAAGTCAGAACCAGTAACTGAAATTAGCTGAAATCATATTTGGTTTGATTTTCCGTTGAGATTTGGATTGACTCCGGTGGGATTTCGATACAGTTCTTTTCTCGATTCTTTTTTTTTTTTTATAATATCTGTCTCGGTTGAGTTAATATTCTTCTTCAATTCTGTTTGGGGTCGATTCTCGATTCAAATTTGTTCGGAGAATTTGCGATATCGAGTTGGATCTTTATCGCGACTGAGGTACTGTTCGAGGTTATCGGGAGTGGATTTCTTTATTCTATCAAGCAAATATTCTTGAAAGTTCTGAATTGAGGTCCATTTCTTATCTCCTTTCTTTGGGTATTTTTAAGTTTTGATGTTTTGTATGGCGAATTGATAATGCGAATCTGTCATTGTTTGATTTCGTGATATTTGAATCATGAATATTGGTTGATGTTGAATTCGGATTGGGGCGGAACTAGAAATTAATAAAAGGGGTGAATTTTCGGTTAGTTTGATTCATTGGTTGTTTGATTTGAAATGGATGTTAACCGAACTCGATAGTATTGTGTTTTAGGT
Source organism: Capsicum baccatum var. pendulum (assembly GCA_030864225.1). Classification (NCBI taxonomy): domain Eukaryota; kingdom Viridiplantae; phylum Streptophyta; class Magnoliopsida; order Solanales; family Solanaceae; genus Capsicum; species Capsicum baccatum. The sequence continues at coordinate 255,448,234 of CM061559.1, read as the reverse complement.
TGAAGCAAAAATAGGCAAACGTTAGGGGTAGGCAAATTTAGGGATTATGGTTTGTTGAATATTTGAATTGTGCGATTGAATGGTTTTTGGCTTTATCGCTTTGGGATCACTTGTATCATTTGGTCGGGAATGCCCCGAAGTACTTGTATTATTTTATATGGGGAATGCCCCGAAGTATTTTGTACTCGAAGGACATTCGTGATGAAGGCCCAAGGCATCGGGTGAGGCATTGGAGTTTAATCTAGGATTAGTTTAGAATAGGATTTATATTTCTGTATTTTTCTATTTCGAGACTTATAACCCGGATTGAACACTATATTTTTTATTCGTTTTGTTTTGTTTGTTTGTTTTACGTGTTTTCATGTGGTTTGTACATCGTAATGTCAAATTAGCCGATTCACTCTACTAAGCGACCGTGGTCGAACCACGGGATCGAGGGGTGCCTAACACCTTCCCCTCGGTCAACAGAATTCCTTAACCGGAATTTCTGTTTGCAAACCAGTTTCAAGAGTCAAACCGCTTTGAAAAGGATTTTCCAAAGGTGACTTGACACACCGGATTATGTCAAGTGGCGACTTTGAGTTTTGAATATAAAAATGTCCTTTTCGAAATAAATTTTCATCTTTTATTACTTTAATAATAAAAATCCTTTCGAAACTTAAAATGAATCTTTTCGAAGTTGGAAAAAGGGTGTGACAATCGTAATTCACAAAAACATACACCTCGTCCACAAGATGCCACGGTAATCAATCTGGTATGCAGAATCCCTTGATGATGTTGGTCATAGACTCTTTATTCTGTGCAACAATATACGACTGTGCATAATCCTGTTGTGTAGAAAGTACTATGTCTGATGAATCTGGATAATATCTACGATACATTTTCTCAATGTATATTTTGAACAAGCAGTTTGTTGTTGTGTATTTGTATTGATGCTCACTTTGTAACGTGGATTTCTTGCGCAAGTGATAATAGATCACATCAATATGCTGCACACATAATTGAAAGTTACATAAATTGTTATGACTCGAAAAATATTGTATCTGTAGGCTCAATATGCTGCACACATCAATATTGCACATATCTGGAAAAAAAATTCATAACAAAGTAACTATATATATGAAGTAAATTTGTTTTGTAGAAGTATGATTGACTTATGATTGGACATAACATATTGTGAATCCTATCACTATAGAGATAATACATAAAAATGATCTTAAAATTGACACCATTTTATAACTTTGACAGTGCATAAGTATGACCTTTAACTATTTAAAGCTGCACAAATATGACCTCCAATCCGACATGACAAAATACGTGTTCAACACGCAAATCTAGGCGCGTCCAGCTTAAAATCTAAGGGCATAAATATGACCTTAAACTTTGTTAGTGCACAAATATGAGCTTTAATTATTCAGAACTGTATAAATATGACCTTTAAATGACTTTTCACTATTATTTTTTTATTATTTTTGGCTCAAAGATTAAAATGACATCTAATTTCTTTTGTCATTGCGAAAAAAGAGCAATATTGAAGATTTATTAATTAGGTGCGTCAGCCTCATACGAAAAAATTGCGTGGGTATGTATATATATTATAAAGCAGTGGGTAAATTTAAGTTATATAATATATCTAAATATAATTTATTTAAATATAAAGTTAAAAATGAAACTGTACTAATAATTAAAAAATCATAGTTTTAATAAAGCGTTATTAAATTAACGTTGTTAAGGATAGTAGTAGTATATTAAATTAACATTATCAAATTAACGTTATTAAAATGTTATTAAATTAACGCAAGGGCGAACCTACGTGGTTGTCATGAGGTTCACCCGAACCCCCTCGGTAAAAAAATTACGTTGTAGAAATATGTACGTATATTAATGTTGAACTACATGAAACAAGACACTTAGATAGCCCGGTGGTGTTATTTGCTCTTCTTGGGCGCTTCCTTCAGCCTACTGCGCGAGTTCGATTTTTTAATTAAAAAAAAGCTAGGTGTTGCAGCTATAGAAATTAAAAATAAAAAAAGTAAATAAATAAATAAATAAATAATAATAATAATAATAATAATAATAATAAAAATGATGTCTTTTTAATACCAAAAATAAAACTTTGACAGTGCACAAATATGATCTTTAACTATTTAAAACTGCACAAATATGACCTTTAACTATTCAAAACTGCACAAATATGACCTCCATCCAAGTCAGCCCTTTTAACGATGTGGCACCGTATGATTGGATTAACTTTCCACGTAGGCACGAGTGAAACTCACGCATGAGGTTGCAAAATTGGATGTCATATTTGTTCAGGTTTTGAATAGTTAAAGGTCATATTTGTGCACTATCAAAATTTAAGGTCAAAGTTATAAAATGGTGTCAAGTTTATGATATTTTTATGTATTAACTCATCACTATATGAATGAAACTACATGTAGGTACCATTGCCTATACACGGCAGAATTTTAAGAAACTTCATGTAGGTAGCATAATATCTTTATTGTATTTTGACTGATGTTTAAAGAAATGTAATGTATGGTAGGGTAATATGTTTTTTATTGTCCACAAATATTTGTATATACAAAAAAACTTAATTCTATATATATAATGTATTTGTACATCATATACATCACAATTCTAAGCTTGTGATGTATTTATATTTCGTATACATAATAATTTTTATGTATGTATTGCTTATTATACATCAACATGGTAGACATAACAGCAAATCACAATTGTAATTTTAACAGTTCTATGTATATAATGTATTTGTATTTCATATACAAAACAGTTTTATGTATATGTTGTTTCCATACCTTAATATGATACTACATGTACAAAAACAACACATCTCATATTGAAATTAACTAATCAAATAGGTCTTAAATTGTCAACATGATGTTAAATTGCTTATTTCATTAAATAACATCTATTACTGATAAAATGACACTGTACATTTTATTAGCTCTGTTTTAAATTGAGAATACTTTCGCATATAAGGTATAATACATGCTAGTGCTCCTGCCTTTCCATAACACTTGTCTCTCCGTCCATGTTACTAAAAATAAATATACAACCATTTTTTATCCACTTCTACCAATGGGTAATTAATTACTAAAAATTATTCCTATGATTTATTGCTCCTTTAACATTTTTTAAGTTAATAGTAATAAACAAATATCATTGGACAAAGGAGGTATTACTTAGGCAGATTTCTATGTTGCAAAATAAATGTCCAAGTATACTTCTCTCTACTAATAGAAATGCTATAGTTTAAATTACCACTAAGTATATACTTTTGGTCCAAAAAAGACATTTTTGGTTATAATTTAGATCCAAATTTTATACCCCATGTGTTATTAGAAATAGTTTGTGTGTCATTATACTTTCAATCCAAATATAACCCTTTCGATATACTTTGAGTCCAAACGTATCCTTTCTGTTATATTTTTTTTACTGATTCAAACTTACCTCTCATTATACTTTTATGCTGATTTACCCTTATTTTTTACAAACGAACACATAGCTTCAAAATTTAAACTATGTTGTTAGAAAAACTCCACTGTGTGCAGGCATAGTCTCTGTATATACACACTCCTTACTCTTATATTAAACTTGAATAAGTGAATTTAACTATTTTGAGCTACTTCCAATTTTTTTTTTTTAATGGACCTTACCCGGGCTCTCACGTCTCGGGAGCCACACACCTCCAAGTCTTATTATAAATAAATAAATATAGTAAAAGAAATACAAGGATGTGGGACATGGACCTTACCTCCGATCCTATGGTGGTTGAAAGTAAACTAGCCTATTAAAACCGGTCGACTTATCCCCGATACTAGGATGAAAACCTAGATCAATACATCTAGAAGAGAGGACTCCTCTCAGTGCAATATAATTTCGGAATGCATAAATAAGGGACACTCTCCTCTTACAAGAAAAAGAAAAAGAAAAATCACAAAGAAACAAAATCAAAAAGGATAAACCTACGATTATATAGCCTAGATGTAGAAACAAGATAACGAACATAGGGGAAGTCTATGTATATGCACTAGACTTGAGTTACCACCTCAGCTAGTACACTTGACACAACTTCTCGAGGTGGTTCTTTGATCTTCTTCAATTTTCTTCTTCTTAAGTTGATCATGCCAATTTTGTCGAGAATAAAATGCCCTCTGCTGGATATTAAAATAATGTTGAGGAGTATAATAGTTGTGACTGATTTTAGACAAAGAGTGTGTCTGCAAGTAACCTGCTCAAGCTGTGCCATGATACCTTTGATATTATCAAGATGAGTTTGAAGCTTCCAAGGTGCTGTAGCATGTTGTTTGATCCATCAGACGATTAGCTCTCCGAGTCAACCTCAAGAATAACTTTATTGTAACCATGTTGTAAACACCAAGTCAGACCTAGCCTAGCCGCTTCAATTTCAGCTTGGTTGTTAGTACATAACCAAGAGGACTAGCAAAGGCAAAAATAAGATCTCCAATGTGGTCTCCCAAGATACCCCTACACCCATTCTGCCCAGATTATCAAGCGTACTGCCATCTGTATTCAACTTCACCACTGTGGTAGTAGGCTTAATCCAACTAACCTCTTGAATTCTAGTTACCTGCTAACATCCTTCCAAGAATACAACCATGTCTTTCCACTTTGGAGGCCATGGAATATAAGGAAAATTGATGGAAATATCTTTAAAAATCTGAAATTTAACCCTTGCTATGTTTGATTGTTTACCACCATATTTAACAACACACCTGTTCTTCCATAAATTCCAACAAATAAATGTGGGTATAGCATGAAGAACTAGTTTGTGAGCTTCATTTTTATGCACAAGAATCCACCATCTCATAATCAGATTTCGAAGAGGAGTTGTAGAATGATTAACTCCCAGGGAACTTGAGAAAAAGGACCAAACATTTGTTGCAAAATGAACCACTAACCATAATGTGCTCAATAGTATCCGGTCCTGGATTACGACAACAAAAACAATTAGTTGGTTCAATTCCAAAAGTTGTTAACTTAGCATCAGTAGGAAGAGCTTTCCCCGTAATGCCCTCCCCTCCTCAGAAGAAAAGAGCACTTAAAAGGAATGTATTTATGCCATGTATATATATTGGTCACCGTCTTGTTTCTTTGAGGTCTGATGAGATTCCAAGCAGACGAGCATGTGAAATTACCATCAGTGGTAAGCTTCCACACAGGTTCGTCTGCAACATCTTCTTAAAAATGGAACTATGTATCCATGATTTGATGAACTATCACTGGAGGCAGCAATTGATTAAGCCTTTCAACATCCCATTCTCCTTGAATCCAAAGCTGGTTGACCTTCATGTTGTTCGATCTCATAGGATCACCTCCATAGTAATGAAGAGGGCCTATTCCCAACCAATCATCCCACCCAAAAGAACATGTACCAGATTTCAGCCTCCAATGGATGTGAGTTTCAGCTAGTTGTTTGTTGCGCATCATGTGTTTCCAGGAAAGAGAATTACTAGTATCCATTTCTTGATAACCGGGTGTGCTCTTTGACAATACTTATGTAACACCCCGTAAATCTTTTCGTACACTTATCGCGATTATATGGAGTCCTAAAGACTTGCGTATGGGTTAAATTAAGCTTATGGTGTTCAGAAGTATCCCGTCAATAGTTGTATGTGTAGGTATTGGAATAAGCTTTCCAACGATATAAAGTTTGCCCAAAACAGAGGAGTATTTCATATAAGCGAGCACATTCGAAATTTCAAAACGGTGTCCGGGAAGCCTGTGAACAGTAATTCTGCAGGAAAATTACTGCAGCTAGGCAATCCAACTTTAGACGATCATAACTCCTTGTACAAAAAGAACTGTGTGAGATGATATATATAGACGAAAAGCTCCGAGAGTCTTCTTTCCGATGAAATTGGTTTCATCCAAATCCAATGTCTGAGTAAGGAGCTATACCAGTTTTACTGCAGCCTATCAAAAACAAAACAGAATTGTCTGACAGATTTTTGGGTCAACTTTAAACGACCATAACTTCTTGTAAAGGAAGAACTGGGTGGTATACTTTATATGAAAATGAAATCCCTTTGAATTATCTTTCCAATTCAATTGGTTTCACCCAAATCCGATACCGGAGCAAAGAGTTATGATCGATTTACTTCAGCCTGTCAAAACTGTCCACTGGAGACAGATTCAGGATTTATTTCAATTGTTAGGGCACAATGGTCATTTTCTATTACCTTTGGACGAAAATTGGTCTTAAAAACCTGCACTTAGCCTCATTTGTGTCAGATGTTATCCAAATATTAGGAGAGGTGAAACCCTAGCCAATTTCAACCTCAAATATTTTGTGATTCAACCGTAGAAAATTCAAATTGGTTCTGTAGTTGTGTTCACCATCTCGAAAGCTTCGAGAAGTACCCCATGGTTATGTAAGGAGGATTCTAAATACAAGAGTTCATTGTTAAGGTATGAATATTGTTTATTCTTGATTCTTATCCATGAATAAGTATTTATAAAGGATTATGAATATTGTCTTGATGTTGGAAGATAACTAGAAACATAGTTATGAATTGTTGTGTATAAATTGTTAGTAGTAAATTATGGAAGTTGCTGTATTGGATTATGGAGGATGAATTGTGGTGATATATCATTATATTAGTGGTTATGTATGCCTAGTGATCATGTTGGTATTGGATGGTGATTAAGAAGGGAAATAAAGGCTAAGAGTGATGTTGAGGGATATTTCATGAAAATGCATGATATGTGAATGTAATAAGAGTATAAGAGGATGTATGTAGTACTCTTATTGATGAGCTAAAGGATTACTTCCTAGACATTATTTGGTGAAGTTAATACCTAAATGGTAAGGTTTGGTTGCTAATACTAGTTTGCCACAAATGACTTATTGTAGATAAGTGGTCGAAGAGTACGGGAAGTCACTTGTATTGAAGTGGTTATATCAAGGTATGTAAGACATACTCTATCTAATCTTTGGCATGAATAATGACCCATGGCACTCTCAAGTAAGCTTCCAACATTGTACTACGACACATGACACATAATAACATCATATGATCTTCGACACTACCAATTGAACTTGTTTTCACTTTTAAGATGTCCGGCTAGTCAAAAAAATGTCCATATACTATTGTTGACTCCGAAATGGTTTAATGAGGTATCCATGATTCTCTACTTCATTTTCATGATATTGATTACCTATTTACATGTTTTTCCTATTGAGGTATCATGGTTTCAAGTTCCATAAAGTGTGACCACAAAGTAACCAATCTCAAAGATTAATTGAATTAAGAAATGGAATGTCTGTATTTTAAATTAATGATATGATGTATTGTATTAGTACCACTGATCAGTTGGCCATTGTATTATAAAGATTATGTATATATGCTACTCCAGGAGTGGTCCCTGATGTATTGTATTAGTACCACTGATCAGTTGGCCATTGTATGACATATGTTGTGTATTGATAAGGATTACGGGAAGTAATGATATGAAAGTAATGTGCAGGTATCCCATCAGTTCTTTTAAGTGTGGTCTACTCATACTGTTTATTCACTGGTATCTGGGTTTTGTTGATCTTTTGTATCTCATCTTGATACTCACTGCCTTACATACTCAGTACATATTTCCGTACTGACGTCCCTCACGGGGGACCTGCATTCATGCCTGCAGGAACAGGTACTTCAGGTCGTACACCCCCACAGTAAGAGCCAGGACATTCTGTTGTTAGTGGTGAGCTCCAGTTATTTCGGGGCATCCCAAGTCGTCTCTATATGTACCTTTGGTATTTGTATAAAAGTCTTTTGTGGGCGGGAGTTTGTCTCGACCCCAACTCAGTTGTGTATCTGTGTAGAGGCTTTTGTAGACATATTGTACAGCCATAGGAGTGTTTGGTTGATAGACGTGATGGCTCTGACGGTCAATTACTGTTCATATATATATATATGCATGTCTGCTGGGCTGATACAGGTACTGTTTTCTTCTATTTACAGCGAAGTGCTGCCCAAATTTCTAATTTTCATAAGTAATGTAAATGTGAAAGTATAGGTTATGAACGGGTTCTCCCGGGCCTCCTCGGCTACGGGTGCCAGTCCGCTCCAATGGGATTTGGGGTATGACAACTTAGCTCTGAGAAAATCACCCCGAGTGTTTCTTTGGTTCTAAAGCCCCACCACTGTTTGAATTGTAAAGCAATGCACACGCCTGTAAGATGTATAGTACCAGTACCCCCTTCTTCAATCGGATAACTAAGGTTTTCCAAGAAAAGACCAGTGATATTTCTTCTTGTTAGAAGAAATCAGCAAACAAGCTCAATATTTGTTTAAGAGTGGTCTTAGTAGGAACTGCAGCTGAGAGGATGTGGATGGGAAGAGACTGAAGCACATACTTGATGAGAGTAACTCTACCCCAATAACTGAGCAACTTGGTTTGCCAGCCACTGATTCTTGCACTCACTTTAGACACCAAATCAGAATAGTACTTATATGATTTTTTGTCTACCAGAATAGATGGGACATCCCAAATAAGTTATTCGACTCATTTTCTGTTTAAAGCCATTTTCTTGCTTGATTCTATTGATGGTACTTGGAAATGCATTAGAGTGAAGCATAAAATGACTCGTCTTTGTTAATAAGCTGCCCCGACGCCTTTCCATAATCACTAAGAGTCTGCATAATAAGCCTCAAAGTAGTTCTTTTTTATTTTTTTTGGATGAAGTAATAAGAAATTTCATTGCTGGCATCAAGAAGATGCAGAATTGAAAAAAAAGTTAGAGAAGACAATAGTACATTAGCTCAAAAACAAAAAATCCTACACTAGTACCAGGGAGCTAACAACAACAACAACAACAAACCCAGTGTATTCCCACCTGGTGGGGTCTGGGGGGTAAGATGTACGCAGTCCATACCTCTACCTCTAAAGAAGTAGAAAGGCTGTTTCCGATAGACCCCCGGCTCAAGACACAAGATACCAGGCAAATACATATTAAAGCACCGAACAAGGTTACAAGACTACATAACATAAATAACATAACATAAATAACATAAATACGGCAGCCATAAATAGAAAGAAACAGAGGAAAGCACCCAGCCTCTTACTAAAACAAGGAGCACGGAATCATAACAAGAATACTACCCCCAACAAGTAAAACCCTACACTAGCGACCCAAACTGGCCCTAGTCTTCTGCCCTAATTCGCGTCCTCCAGACCTTCCTATCTAGGGTCATGTCCTCGGTGAGCTGCAACTGCTCCATATCCCGCCTAATCACCTCACCCCAATACTTCTTCGGCCTACCCCTACCCCGCCTAAAACCATCCAACGCTAGTCTCTCACACCTACGAAGGGAGCTAACAAAGTTCAAAAAGTTCTCAGGAGAATCTATGGGCGAAAGGTTATGCCAACTATATAGATACAAAAGACACCTAGCCTTAAGGGAGTGATTTGTAGTTGGTAAACCTTCAAAACATCTGTTGAAGCCTCAACGTAGTTCTTTTCCCTGAAGTAAAGATTATCACATCGTCAGCAAAGCTAAGATTATTAACTTGGGGACCTTTCTGCTGCATAGTGAAGCCTTGATACAAAGGATTCTGATGCAAATTGTTGGGCATTCTAGATAGCACCTCGGCACCTAAACTAAATAAAGCCGGAGAAAGAGGGTCGCCTTGCTTTAAACCTCTAGTGGAGTGGAAGGAACCTTCTTCTTTTTTCCTCATCTTATTTTCACACTACAAGTTATACTAGTATACCCTTGGTGTTTACAATAATTACAATAATCAGGAACTCCTTCCCCATTATCATCCTCATCATACCCCATCCACACATGTTGAGGTCTCTTTTGTGTCAAATCAATCTGAATCTTAATCTTAGCAACACTTCCTCTGGTTTTCTTATAAGTAGCTAAGTCCAAGAATAACACCTTGCCAATAGGAGATAGAAGAGGTTCAAGAATTTCAATGCAGTAACAATGCCATGGGAGCTCAGGTAGTACAGCCCATATAGGAACCAAAGGAGTTTCCTCCTTAGTTTAAACGTTGGAGTCCACGGTTGAAGTCTCATAAGCTGACCCTCTATAAACATTCTACCCTTAGACCACACTGTAACATGATCAAACTCAATTCTCCAAGTCAATGTAAAGATGTCTAGAGTTAAAATGAGTCACTTTCACCCCTCCTCTAAGCTCAGTTTGCAACAAAAATTGTTTCCTGATCACCTCTATATTAGGCATAGAATTGGTAAATTTCCCGGTTAAAGTATACTCACAACTCACAGCAACCTTCACTTTATAATCCACAGGATTAAAAACAACTGCAGGATATCTTTGCTTTGTGGTTATTTAGGGAGGGTTGATAGGAATCCGGGTAGTTTTCATAGCCTCTTGTGCTCTCAATTTGGTCACTAAAGCATGCGAAACAATAGGAACGGGTGGAGCAGGATTGGTGCTAGGTTTGTGATTAGTTTGATTAGGATTTTTCTGAGTGGGGTTGGAGTTTTCAGCATCTTCCTTAGGTTCCTTAGTTCCCTGCTTAGGACTACTGGGTTTAAAGGCTTTGAAATTATTAGAAACTTCTAATGGGGTACGATTAGGAACATAAGGCTTTTGGACACTTTTTAATAGGATGCTTAGGGTTCTTTTGTTGGTTTTCACGAGGAATCGTTTTGGCTTTCTCACATTCAACACCATCAGCCTCCTTACCAACCACTGTACATTTTACGCAGTCTTACCTAACTCATCTTATCCCTTGATGTCAAGGGACGAGTTCCTTTCTTGTTATTCTCATTGGAGAAAAGACTCTCCCACGACAAGGTTTTACACATAGAGCCAGCTACTTTCTTTATATCGCTTGCCCTTAGTTCGTCTAGAGCCTTTCGATTGGGGTCCGCCCTGAGGTTTAGGTTAGACCGCTTAGGCTTTTTTCGTCTATCAAAGGAAGTCAACGTGTCAATCATTCTTCCCCATTAGACTTGTCAATCCTTTGCTCTTTTTCTTTTTTTTCTTTCAATTCTCCTCCTCTACTGTTTTTGACAGAGGCGGAGAATACCACTCTATCAATAACAAGAAAAAAGTAGCAACTTCGTTTCAAATGGTTTGAGGTTGAAAGCAACCTGTTATCTATCGATTGGCGAGAACAGACTGCTATTGACTGTTTCACTTATCTATTCTATTATGGCCGGCTAGGAGACATCAGAGGAAGACCACAATCTCTGTCCTGGTACGATCATAGCTTCATTCATTCGTTGAACCTTGAGAATCACCATTAGCATTGAGGTCAATAACCACACTACCTCTATCAAACATACGATATTACACGAAGTGAGAGTGCATGATCAACACACACCTAAAGCGCGCCATTACGCGAAGTGAGAGTGCATGATCAACACACCTGAAGCGCACCACAAGCACGAGATACAACAACCAACGGTACTAGTAGCTCGTTCTTTTTTTTGGCCTCAAGAATACGCTTCAAACTATTGAAGAAATGTTAAACTAACCAACTTTTAATTATCATTAGATTTAAGAGCATTCTTTTAATGACGAGGGAATCCACAATTGTTACCTCTGTACACATGGGTTAAACCTTGCTCCAATATAATAGCCCACAAATCACACATGACACAATTCGTAAACTTATAAGAGCATATAAGCATAAATCGTTTAAAAAGGACATTAACATGAACCATTGATAGTTTACCAGAAGAGTTACAACCCAAAACACAACTAAATCAACACATAAACACAATCATTCAAAGGCAAAAGCATGCCAACTTGTTTGATTCTACAGAAGGAAAAATAACATCGCTCAGGTGCAAGGACCAACACTCATCAGCTCAACTTCAATTACCAGCCATGAATTAGGTGGTATGACACCACCGTGACCTTGGTCACCATACCTGTTAGAACAAACAAAACAGATGAGACTTGCAAAATTATACACGGGTAATCGAAAATTGGGAAAACTTAAATTCGTTAGGCAAGATAAATTCAAAGGATGTGGCCAGCAGGCGGAAAAAAGTAATTTGGTTTCTGGATTTCCTCACACTCAACAGTCAAATAATGACGAATGAAGATTATACACGACACTGCAAACAGGACAACAACTCAAATGCATACCCCAAGTCTGGTGGGATCGTAATTCTTCTTTTGTCCCCAACGCGCATGCCTGTCGATAGTGGAATGTACAAAATATGTTAGTCCTCAACACTGGAAATGTAACTGTAAAATCAGAGAAACAGTCAGTTCAGTCATCCAAGTTACCATCTACACCGATTTCGAAACCCTTTATCGTTTCACCAGCAGCTGCAAGCACAAAAACCTAGGCTTAAACATACATCAAAACAAATGGTAGCCATCTTCTATTAGACATTAAATAAAACACACCTAAACGAAATTCAAAAGGTTCTCCTCCTTCCCCCATATTGTTATAGAATATTTTGTCATTCTCCATGAGCTTGCCAGTATAACGTACAGCAACCTGTTCAGCGGCAGAAAGTTGTTACTAATAACGGACGTGAACACCACACGTTCATCAAAGAGGATAAGCTTAAATCATGGTTGACTTAGTTGTGAAGTTAGTACATCACTTTCCACGGAAAGTATAAAATGGATCAACAGAGTGAGAGAACAATTAATTACACACAATCAGGAAAGAAAACCATACCTTAAATCCCACAAAAGCTTTTCTCCCACGTGGCTTGCCCTTGGACAACTCCTCTATGACCAATCCAGAATCAAGGGACTCCACAAGAGAAGGCTTATCTTGTTCAACCTCTTGTTTGCCATTATGTCGGCTTTTCTTCTTCTTTTTCTTTTTCTTCTTATCTGAGAGATTGATAGTGTTGACAGCGGAGATGAGAAGAAAAAACACATTGTAAAATATACCTAACTTGTGCATGTGAAGTCAGTATTGTCAACTGTAGTTTTATTTAGGCCTAAAGGGTCAAAAATGCCCCTCTACTTTCGTCTATCATCAAAGGTCTTGTCTCTATAGTTATGCTATAGGTGGTATAGCGCAAAATATGTTCCTGTCATTACAAGTATGCAAAAATGTCCTTATTCTGGATGGAATCACCTAAAATCAAACAAAGATACCAGATTTCACCTACCCACTCCCCCCCTCTTTTAACCCGACCCAACCCACTAAACTAAATAATCTATATCAAATTAAACCATAATTATAAACACCCAATACACAAGATCTGTTCTTTTGATCTTGTCTGTGTCTTCTCTCATGTGCTTACGATAATGTCAATAAGTAATTCAAATACTAGTTTTACTTCTACTTTTCAAATAATTCTAATTTGTTTTGAGCTATGTTGCTCGGGCTCTTCAAAAATTACATCGGGTGCGCGTTGGATCATACAAAAGTAGTGCAGTTTGGAGGATCCAACACTGGTGCGGCAGCAATGTTTTTGGAGAGTCCGAGTAACTTAGGTTTTGAGAAACACAGGCACAATTCACAGAAGTACCAACAAACACAAATCATTAATCTTACTATTAAAATAAGTATATAAAGAATCAGTAAGAAATAGAGTAATTCTGAAAGGTACAATGAAAAGGGGCAGAACCATAAGATCCTATACATCCTACAACTCTTTTGGCCATATAGTGGTTTCTTGATTTCTGTTATTTTGTGTGAGCCGTATCACAGAAAAATGTTATCTGTAGCTCAAATGGTACAAAACCTCGCTTATATTTTACTATATATTGAGTATAAATAATGGTTATACCACTTCATTTTCGATGCCACACCCGTGTTGAATTCTCCAAAAATATACAACTTTTTGGAGAACCCAACATGCACCCGTGGACATTTTTGAAGAGTCCGTGTAACACAAGACTAAAAACAGTATCAAGTTTTTATACTTGGTATAGAATAGTACTCCCTACATAGGTCCTACGTTTACCTTCGTTACTTAAAATTTTCTTAAGCCTGCAAAGAGACACCTCGGCAGTTCCATCAAATAATCCTTTCCACACATTTGCTTGAAAAGTCTTTATTGCATCAGCAGCAGTGGCATCAACAGTAGTATCTCTGGCATCAAAAGTGAAATAATACCACGTCCCAGCAGGAGCAGCATATGATGCATTTACGTTGACAATTTCCTCGAACACATACCTACCTTCCTAAATAAAAGACACAAGACAGAGACAAATCATCATCAATTACAATAGTTTTTGATATTAACCAACAGAACAATGCAGGCAAGCACTTACATTCTTAGAATTGAAATCAGCAATTGCCAATTTGCACAACTCAGTGTATTCCTCTTTAATCTTTGGATCGGAGAGGTAATCATGGACTTGTTGAATCCCAGCCATAAAAGAAGTACCAGGGTGTACAGAGATATCAAAACCCTATTATTCGGATAAATTAACAACATATATTACTATTATTTAGCATAAATAAAAAGAGTGTTTTGATTGAGGTTGGTACCTCGCTCTCCTCCCACTCTTTGTAATACTGCTTCCATATCTTGCCGTCAGGTTTGCCCTCCAAAATCTCAAAGGCAGGATCATCAGAATCATAGCCAATGGAGAAATCGCTGCTTTCATCAGAACAATATTCACTCGACTCCTCCTCCTTGATTATACCCTCGTCTTCGTTCGACTCTCGTTTCCTCCCACGACCGCCAACTTCGTTAACCTTCTCCGGTTCCCCATCGCAACGCAATCCGATTTTAGCTAGCCCTAGTAATAATAAGCAACAAAAATGAAACCCTTTTCCCAAAATTCACAACAAACCTTGCGAAAATAATACTTACTAATAACGTAGATAGTCAAATATAAAACGAATATTTACAATAGCCCACATAAACTTCAATTAATTACAAAATACTACTAATAACTTTGTTTTAGGTCTGTGTATTTTAGATAAATGCGACTTCACTTATTTTATATCAACTAGTTAACTATATGTATTTTGCACGTGTGTCTCGCATCAATCAATAAAACTACATATAGATAAATGTAGAATGAAATTATTAAAAGCAATCATTAACGTTAAAAATGTGTTATATTTATTTAATGATTTAAACAATATTGTATTTGTGGTGTCTCACTTGACTTTTTTACAAATAAGTTGTTAATTTAAGTTCTTTTTCGTCGCTTTGACTGTTTAATAATATATATAAAAAAAATGTTGTTTGTATTGATAATCTTCTTTAAATTGCAATATAAATCTATCCGTGTGAGACATTGCAATATATAATCATTTATGTGAAACACATAGGAGAAGAGAAATGTGACAATTATTTTTAAGTAATTATCTTTTAGAGTACTTGTTTTTGGAGAGATTTGATTTTGTAGTCCTTCAAAATAATTAATAAATAATTTATGTGATGAAAGAAAGTCAAATTACTCGTAGATAAGTGTGTGCATCAATCGATTTTGTTTGAATTTATATATTATTGATTCAGTTTATCTATTTAAAATTTTTAAATACACTAAATCAATAAGATATATTTTTATCAATTTTAATTTATTTATTTTTGGTTTTAGCGATCCGATTGAAAATTTAACTGATAATAAAATACTCATAAAATGTCAACTATGGTTTGTGAAGTAGTGAAGACACTAATAATATTAGGGGAAAGTATATCAACAAAATAGAACGATAACCCGATAATTTTTTTATAAAATCGCTGAAAAATCATTGATTTAAAAATTCAGTAACGATAAAATAGTAACATTGTTTAGCTCGATTTATCGATCGGTTTAACTTTTGCATACCTTTATCCATAGAAAATGATATCTTACCCGTAATGCAATAATATAATGGTGAAATCAAATGCATATAGAACTCTTGTCTTCAAACGAAAATATAATTAGTACAAGAAATACATAATTACCTGTAAAGAATAATATTTTATATGTGTTGCAATGTAATAGGGCGTGAAACTCGAACAAAATCTAATCAATCTTCAAATGAAAGAATAATTGGTACGAAAAAATTATTTAGTCAGCGTAAATTATTGCAAATTGATATAGGTGTGAATTTAAATAACTAATAATATCAATATAATAATTTTTTAAAAAAAGGTTATTGCCTAAACAATGTAACACCCCGTATTCAAGTACGTGCATTGACGTATTCAAGTACGTGTATTAGTCTTATTTATATGAACTTAATTTTTTTTTATTTTATTTACTTTAGCCTATCAAAACAGTCCACCATGGACAGATTCGGATTTCCTTAAAATTTTAAGGGCAATATGGTCATTTTCCATCACCACATGGACGAAAATTGGTCATTATATACATATACTTAGCCTCATATCCATCATTTATCATCCAATTATTGAAGAATAAGGAACCCTATCCTAATTTCAACTCCAATTATCTTGTGATTTAACCGTAGAAAGTCCAAATTGATTCTGTAGTTGTGTTCACCGTCTCGAGGGGTTCGAGAAGCACCCCTTATTTGTGCCAACAGGACTTAGAAATCAAAAGGTCCATTTTATGGTAAGGATGTAAATTATGTTGGTGTTATTTATATGGATATGTATATATATATGCATGTGAGCATAAGAAGTATGTTATTTGATTGTTGTTGAAAGATGATTGGGAAATGATGTTGGATTATGTTGAATTATGAAGGGATTTGGTGTGATGATGTGGTATTGAAATGATGATTATATATATATACACACATAAACCTATTGTTCAAGTTGATTTTTGAAATGTTTTGCAAATATTGGTTGTATGAAATTATGGAAGAGAATTGTGGTGTTGGGTTGCTAATACTAGATGCCAAACATTTCATTGTAGATAAGTGATTTGTAAAGGTGGAAAGTTGTGTTGAATTGGTATCCGAATCTACAACGAGGTAAGTAAAGCATACTCTAATGATGTTCTTTGGCATGAAAATACCAATGTTCCATCAAGTAAGATTCCGAGGTTGTCCAAAAATATGTATTGTTCTACATTACCAACAAAGTTGTTTCCATTCTATAAGTGTCAAAATGTTTCATTGATATACCAAAAAAGCTCCTATTTCATTGTGGTGCTATTGATGATTCTGAAACACATTGTTGATGTACCAATGAGTCTTTATTACATCGTTATTGTATAGAAGGTCTATTACTTGATTCCTATTGATGTATCATTATTCCAAAGGTGTTATATTGGCATGGACACTAATTTAATAA
Organism: Capsicum baccatum var. pendulum; assembly: GCA_030864225.1. Classification (NCBI taxonomy): domain Eukaryota; kingdom Viridiplantae; phylum Streptophyta; class Magnoliopsida; order Solanales; family Solanaceae; genus Capsicum; species Capsicum baccatum. The sequence goes on along the minus strand of CM061559.1, from coordinate 255,431,082 downwards.
TCTCAAAAGCTTTTGAACTAATTTATTGGAAAGATCTCTTATGTGTGTTACTTGATATGCGTATGGGTGGTATCCCAGGGGCATAAGCCTAGCATGGGTCGATCCCAGTTGATATGTACTGGCGGCAACCTAATGGTCATAGTACGTACAGTATTGATTATTGTTAGGTGGTTGGACGTTCGGGAGGAGGAGGTAATGACGAATGATAATTGTAAAGAATGAAAAGAACGAATGTATACCGTTCCACAAATGTGTTTGAATTCAAGAACCCATTTCAGATTAATGATAATGTACATGATCCTAAAAGTGTTTATGAAGTGTGGTTCACTTCTATTATGATTTATTCACTTGCGTCTGATTTTCTTGATCCCCTATATCACATATGATTATTTACAGCTTTACATACTCAGTACATATTTCGTACTGACGTCCCTCATGGGGGACCTGCATTTCATGCTGCAGGCACAGGTGCTTCAGGTCATTCACAGCATAGATAGGAGCCAGGTCATACAACTATTATTGGTGATCTCCAGTTTGCTTTGGAGTTTTCCGAGTCGGTTCCTTTTGTTTTGTTATTGTACAAGAGTCATGTGTGGGCGGGGGTTTGTCCCGACCCTAGTTATGTCATGTATATTCTAGAGGCTTTTTAGACATAAGGAAGGGTAAAAGCATGGAAGTTTGTAAAGTGATGTTATATCTGTATATGTGGTGGCCCCGATGGCCAAGTATTATATATATATAGATATATTTGTGCGTGTTGTGCTGATACAGGTAATTAGATCCTTCTATATGCAACGAAGTGCTGTCCAAATTTTTGGTGACATATAAGTGAAAGTACAGGTATTTGAAAGGGTTCTCCCAGGCCTTCTCGGCTTCGGGTGCCAGTCTGGCCCGATGGGATTTTGGGGCGTGACAAAAGTGGTATCAGAGAGGTTCGTCCTAGTGAGTATACAAAGTCATGTCTATGTAGAGTCTTATTTATCGGTGTGTTGTGCACCACATCTATAAACAGGAGGCTATATACATTTAGGAAATTGTTTCTTTTATTCAGATCATAGATCGTGCCATAGAGTTTATGCCATAGAGTTTATATAGTAAATGAAGTCATAGAATCCATTTGTTTCTCTTATTACAGTAAGAATGTCGGATACCGAAAGTAAGAATACCAGCGAGCGGGTAGACGTGGCTGCCGGAGAAGGGACTAGTAAGTCACCACCTGTACAAGTTAATCAGAGTGAAGCTCAAGCTGAGCGGGTATCTGAAATGTCTTCCACTCCAGTTGAAATAAGAGGGAGGCAAACCACATTAATAGAACCACTTGTTAATGCTGTTGATCAGGATATGAGGGATGCAGTACAACTGTTGACCCGGATTGTTGCCGGTCAAGTCCAAGGGTAAGCTATTCCTGCCGCCGGTTCTAGAGGTACTGATAGGGCGGCTAGTCTTCGGACGCAAGATTTTCTTAAGATGGATCCGCCTACTTTTATCGGATCCGATATTAATGAAGATCCACAGGACTTTATTGATCAGATCCAAAAGGGCCCTAGAGTTGATGCATGTATCAGGCAGAGAGACAATGGAGTTAGCCGCGTATAGATTCAAAGGTGAGGCTATATATTGGTATGAAGACTGGAAACAGTCAAGGGGCATTGATGCACCCCCAGCTACTTGGAAAGAGTTCAAAGAGATATTTATTGATCATTATCTTCCATATAAGACTCGTCAGGCCCGTGCGGATCAGTTCTTAAATCTTCGACAGGGTAATACAAGTGTGAGGGAGTATAGTCTTCGATTTAATTCTTTGTCCAGATATGCTCCTAATGTTATAGCTACTATGGATGACAGAATTCATCTGTATGTGGATGGATTGGATCCGTATTTGGTTAGGGATTGTACGATTACTGCACTGAATAAAGATATGGATATAGCTAGGATCCAAGCATTTTCACAAAAAATGGAAGATCAGAGGAAAGAAAAAGAACAAAGGAATTTGAAAGTGGATCTTCTAAGCGGGCCAAATCTACAGGGCAGTTTATGGCACCATAGAGAGGTTTTAGACCTCAATTTTCTGCTAGACCACCTAGGCCATTATTTTTTTATTCTGCATCTAGTGCTCCACCACAACATCAGGGGTTCAGAGGCAGTCAATTTGGGCAAAGAAGTGAGGGTCATAGTTCGCGATCAGTGGGTTATCATGGGCAAGGGAACATGAGCCAATCGAGACCTTCTCGAGAGCTATGTAATCGATGAGGAAAACATCATATGGGAATATGTCGAATGGGAATAAATGTTTGTTTTTGGTGCGGTATGATGGGGCATATGATGAGAGAATGCCCACGAAGGGGCGCAGGTGGCTTAGCACGACCTTCTGGATCAGTTGTTGCATCATCGTCACCGGTATCTTATTTTGGTAGGGGCACACTACCTGTGGGTCTCGCTAGAAATGAAAAAAGAGTCGCCAGTTCCAGCGGGACTCAAAATCGCACTTATGCTTTAGCGGATCGACAGAATCTAGAGGCTTCCCCAGATGTGGTTATGGGTACGTTGTCCATATTTTCATTTGATGTATATGCTCTAATTGATCCTGGTTCTAAATTATCATATGTTACTCCTTTGGTTGCTGTAAAGTTCAAAAGAACCCCCGAATTGTTAGAAAAGCCGTTGAAAGTGTCTACCCCGGTTGGGGAATCTATTATTGCTAGAAAATTTTATAAAGATTGTGTAGTAACTGTGTGTGGTCGAGACACAATGGCCAATATTGTAGAACTAGAAATGGTAGATTTTGATGTTATAATGGGTATGGATTGGTTGGCGTCTTGTTTTGCCAAAATTAACTGTTGTACGAAAAAGATGTATTTACATTTTCCTAGTGAAACAGTTATTGAATGGCAAGGTAAGATTGGCGCACCAAGAGGTAGATTTGTTTCTTATTTCAAAGCGAGAAAAATGATTTCCAAGGGATACATATATCATTTAGTTAGAGTAAGGGATACAGAAGCGGAGCCACCAACTCTTCACGTTGTTCCGGTGGTAAATGAATTTCCTGATGTATTTCCTAAAGATCTTCCAGGTTTTCCTCCTGAACGAGAAGTAGAGTTTGGTATTGATGTAATACCAAGCACCCAACCAATCTCCATTCCTCCTTATACAATGGCCCCAGCAGAATTACGAGAATTGAAAGAGCAATTGAAAGATTTGCTAGAGAAGGGATTCATAAGGCCTAGTATGTCCCCCTGGGGAGCACCAGTGTTATTTGTGCGCAAAAAGGATGGCTCGCTGAGGATGTGTATTGATTATCGGCAATTGAATAAGGTGACTATTAAGAATAAATATCCTCTCCCAAGAATTGATGATTTATTTGATCAGTTACAGGGCGCCAAGTGCTTTTCTAAGATTGATTTGAGGTCAGGTTACCACCAAGTGAGGGTCAAAGAGAAGGATATACCCAAGACAGCTTTCCGAACACGGTATGGCCATTACGAGTTTCTATTTATGTCATTTGGGCTAAAAAATTCACCCGCAACTTTTATGGATTTGATGAATAGGGTGTTTAAGCCATTCCTGGATGTATTTGTGATAGTTTTTATAGATGGTATTCTTGTTTATTCTAGATCAGAAGAGGACCATGCCAATCACTTACGACAGGCATTGCAGACTCTTCGTGATTGTAAGCTTTATGCAAAGTTCTCTAAATATGAGTTTTGGTTAAAGTCGGTGGTATTTTTGGGTTATATTGTATCTAGTGAAGGGATAAAGGTTGATGCTCAAAAGATAGAAGCTGTGAAGAACTGGCCAAGGCCCACAACGCCTACGGAGATTCGTAGTTTTCTCGGGTTGGCCGGTTAGTATAGAAGGTTTGTTAAAGACTTTTCTTTCATTTTAGCACCCTTAACCAAGCTAAAGAGTTCTCAAGATTTAAAGAACAAGTTGATTTCTACACCCGTGTTGGTACTTCCAGAAGGCACCGAAGGGTATACAGTGTATTGTGATACTTCCAGAATTGGTTTAGGATGTGTATTGATGCAGCATGGTAAGCTAATAGCATATGCTTCTAGACAATTGTGGCCACATGAGAAAAATTATCCTACACACGATCTTGAGCTGGCAGCAGTTATTTTTGCTTTAAAGATATGGTGCCACTACTTATATGGGGTTCATGTTGATATATATACTGACTATAAGAGCTTGCAATATATTTTTAATCAGAAGGATCTAAATTTAAGGTAGCGGAGATGGCTTGAACTATTAAAGGACTATGATGTTGATATCTTGTACCATCCAGGGAAAACAAATATGGTAGTTGATGCGTTAAGTCATAAGGCTATGATGGCACCTATAGAAAGGCAAGGGATGATTAAAGATCTTCATCAATTAGCTAGTCTAGGTGTTCATCTTCTCGAAACTTCGGATGAGGAGCTTATTGTGCATAATGCCGCGGAATCCTCATTAGTAGCTGAGGTGAAAGAGAAGCAAGATGCAGATCCTATTTTATTACTGCTTAAGGAGAACGTTCAGAGTGGTGCGACCAAGACATTTGAGCTTACGTGAGAAGGAGTACTTCAGTGCTAAAACCGATTGTGTGTGCCGGATGTAGACGGGCTAAGAAAGAAGATTATGACAGAGGCACATTTTTCAAGGTATTCCATTCATCCAGGATCAACCAAAATGAATCAACATTTGAAAGATATGTATTGGTGAAATGACATAAAAAGGAACATCGCAGAATTTGTAGCTGAATGTCCAAATTGCCAATGAGTTAAAGTGGAACATAAAAAGCCCGGAGGCTATATGCAATGCATAGATCTTCCAATTTGGAAGTGGGACATGATCAACATGGATTTTGTTACAGGTTTGCCTCATACAGCTCGGAAATTTGATTCTATATGGGTGATTGTGGATAGGCTTACTAAATCCGCACATTTCTTACCCGTTAAGACCACTTACACAGTTGAAAAATATTTGAAGCTGTATGTTAAAAAATAGTCCGATTACATAGAGTGCAAACTTTTATTATATCGGATCGGGGAACTCAATTTACCGCAAACTTTTGGAAGTCTTTCCACAGGAGTTTGGGAACACAAGTGAATCTAAGTACAACTTTTCACCCTCAGACGGATGGACCAGCAGAGCGCACCATTCAAACACTTGAAGATATGCTATGAGCATATGTTATAGATTTTAAAGGCAGCTGGGATGATCATTTACCTCTTATTGAGTTTGCCTACAATAATAGCTATCATTCAAGTATCAAAATGGCACCATATGAAGCTTTATATGGGAGGAAGTGTAGATCACCAATAGGATGGTTCGAAGAGGGTGAAACTCTTATATTCGGACCAGATCTTGTGTATCGATCCATAGAAAAAGTCAATGTGATTTAGCAATGGTTGAAAATAGCCCAAAGTCGACACAAGTCATATGCGGATAGTAGAAGAAGGGGGATAGAGTTTTCGTTAGGTGATTGGGTATTTTTGAAGGTATCACCAATGAAAGGGGTGATGAGATTTGGCAAGAAAGGAAAGTTGAGTCCACGATATATAGGCCCATATAAGATTATTTGAAGATTTGGGAAAGTTTCTTATGAATTAGAGCTACCCCAAGAACTCTCATCAGTGCATCCAGTATTTCATGTATCGATGCTTCGAAAGTGCATCGGAGATCCGTCCCTTATTACTTCTACTGAAGATGTGCAATAACAGAAGATCTTACCTATAAGGAGATGCCTATTGCTATATTAGATCGTCAAGTTAAGAAGATGAGAAATAAAGAAGTAGCATCGGTGAAAGTACTTTGGATAAATCAACAAAGGGAAGAGATTATATGGGAAGCCGAGGAAACAATGAAATCAAAATACCCTTATTTGTTCAAAGGTGAAAAAGAAGTGCAAGGAGTGGAACTAGGACACTAACAAGTAAGTTTTTACATATGCATAATATCTATATGATGACGTGAATATCAATTATGAATTCGAACTTGTTTCGGCTAAATAACTACATTCACATTCGAGGACGAATGCCCTTAAGGGGGGAAGGATGTACCCCGTACTTAATTACGTGCATTAGCCATGTTTATATGTGTTGGAGTATATGTATTGATCCTAAGTTAGGTATATATGAGTTTAAGTATGAGTATTTATTATTTTGAGATGGTTTCAAGTGTATAGTTTGATTATATGTGTATAAGAATCGACTTTATTTATACCGAAATTTGCCCGTCGATGGTTCCATACGAAGGTTATTGAATAAGCTTTCCAATGATATAAAGATTTCCAAAAACAGATAAGTTTCAGATAAAATCGAGAACGTTCAAAACTATAAAACGGTGGCCGGGATATTGTGAATAGTAAATGTGCAGGAAAATTTCCTGCACACAAACTACTGAGGCCTGCCAGTTTTTTGGGTCAACTTTGAATGATCATAACTTCCTTAATATAATGAACTGGGAGAGCTACGACCTATCAAAAGAACGATCTTTGAGTCTTATTTCCCATGCAATTGGTTTAATCCAAATCCAACATCTGAGTAAGGAGTTATACTCGTTTTATTCAGCCTCTCAAAATAGATTTTTAGGGTCAACTTCAAACGATCATAACTCCTTGTACATGACGAACTGGGTGGCCTACTTTATATGAAATGAAATACCTTTGAATTATCTATCCAACGATACCAATTTCACCCAAATCCGATATCGGAGAAAAGAGTTATGGTCGATTTACTTTAGCCTATCAAAACAGCCCACCATGGACAAATTTGGATTTCCTTAAAATTTTAAGGGCAATATGGTTATTTTCCATCACCTCATGGACGAAAATTGATCATTATATACATATACTTAGCCTCATATCCATCATTTATCATCAAATTATTGAAGAATAAGGAATCCTAGCCTAATTTCAACTCCAATTATCTTGTGATTCAACCATAGAAAGTCCAAATTGATTCCGTAGTAGTGTTCACCGTCTCGAGGGGTTCGAGAAGCACCCCTTATTTGTGCCAGCAGGACTTCAAAATCAGAAGGGCCATTTTATGGTAAGGATGTAAATTATGTTGGTGTTATTTATATGGATATGTATGTATATATATATATATATATATATATATATATATACACACACATAAACCTATTGTTCAAGTTGGTTTTTGGAATGTTTTGCAAATATTGGTTGTATGGAATTATGGAAGAGAATTGTGGTGTTGGGTTGCTAATACTAGATGCCAAACATTTCATTGTAGATAAGTGATTTGTAAAGGCGGGAAGTTGTGTTGAATTGGTATCCGAATCTACAACGAGGTATGTAAAGCATACTCTAACGATGTTCTTTGGCATGAAAACACCAATGTTCCATCAAGTAAGATTCCGAGGTTGTCCAAAAATATGTATTGTTCTACATTACCAACGAAGTTGTTTCCATTCTATAAAGTGTCAAAATGTTTCATTGATATACCAAAAAGGCTCCTATTTCATTGTTGTGCTATTGATGATTCTGAAACACATTGTTGATGTACCAATGAGTCTTTATTACATCGTTATTATATAGAAGGTCTATTACTTGATCCCTATTGATGTATCATTGTTCCAAAGGTACTATATTGGCATGAACACTAATGTAATAATCTCAAAAGCTTTTGAACTAAGTTATCGAAAAGATCTTTTATGTGTGTTACTTGATATGCGTATGGGTGGTATCCCAGGGGCATAAGCCTAGCAAGGGTCAATCCCAGTTGATATGTACTGGGGGCAGCCTAATGGTCACAGTACGATACAATATTGATTATTGATAGGTGGTTGAAGGTTCGGGAGGAGGAGGTAATGGCGAATGATAATTGTAAAGAATGAAATGAACGTATGCATACCGTTCCACAAATGTGTTTGAATTCAAGAACCCATTTCAGATTAATGATAATGTGCATGATCCTAAAAGTGTTTATGAGGTATGGTTCACTTCTATTATAATTTATTCACTTGCGTCTGATTTTCTTGATCCCCTATATCACATATGATTATTTACAGCTTTACATACTCAGTACATATTTCGTACTGACATCCCTCACGGGGGACCTGAATTTCATGCTGCAGGCACAGGTGCTTCAGCTTATTCACAGCATAGATAGGAGCCAGGTCATACAGCTATTGTTGGTGAGCTCCAGTTTGCTTCAGAGCTTTCCGAGTCGGTTCTTTATGTTTTGTTATTGTACAAGAGTCATGTGTGGGCGGGGGTTTGTCCCAACCCTAGTTATGTCATGTATATTCTAGAGGATTTTTAGACATAAGAAGGGTAAAAGCATGGAAGTTTGTATAGTGATGTTATATCTGTATATGTGGTGGCCCCGATGGCCAAGTATTATATATATATATATATATATATATATATATATATATATATATATATATATATATATATATATATTTATATTTGTGCGTGTTGTGCTGATACAGGTAATTAGATCCTTCTATATGCAACAAAGTGCGGTCCAAATTTTTGGTGACATATAAGTGAAAGTACAGGTATTTGAACGGGTTATCCCGGGCCTTCTCGGCTTTGGGTGCCAGTCCGGCCCGATGGGATTTTGGGGCATGACAAAAAACAACCTAGTGACTGCACTAACTCAAACCTAGTTCTTGCATGAAATGTCCTGCTAACATAGGAGCACTCCTACTATGAAATGGAAGAGCAAATTTCTTTCTGTTCGACTAAACAATGCCTCACCTGCCCTCTACTACACATCTCTTTCGTTTGCCCTAGACCCACCCACCAAATGGAACTCTGCCTTTTTTTCACAAGTGATGTGGCCCAAAAACAAATCCGTGAGGGCTTGGCCCAAAGCGAACAATATCATACTAGTGCGGAGTTTCTATCATAAACTCTGTGTCCAATCGAGCAAATTTGGCGTTATATCATTTCTATCTTAAACTATGTGTCCAATCGAATATTGTCATGCCAAATTTGGTGTTAACACCCTACTCCATTCACGATAGTGTTTCAAATGGGAATAAAGAATTGCAACCTACAGATTAGCCAACAGTTTCTTTCAAGACCCAAAGAAGAAAGCTTAAAGGAATTTACCTCCACTGTTGGGAACAGGGGAAGGGAGGTACATGCTAAAATCATCATCGATTGGCTCATCATTTACCTCTACATGCTCTGGATGGGCACCAGCCAGTTCCTCACCATCCATTACCTTTTTCTTCTTTATTTGCTACCCTCTGCTGGTAGGTTGTGATGAAAACAGAATTATCATCACAAAAGTAAAACCATGTAAGCTCTCAGATCTAGAAGATAGAACCTTATGGAATGCTATTAAGCAATATTTGCGCACCTTTGATAGTCATATGTTTTTCTAGTATCCTCACAAACTATTCTTTGTAAGCCTTTCCTCTCATCAACATCAGTACCTATTGCCTTCTCATTCAGTGTTTCCTCGTGGGTATCCTCATCTTCAATTCCATCTGATTTTTTTGATGTCGCTGATTTGCTTTTGCTTTCACGGAGAGAAAATCCATCCTCATCTTCACTATCCGACAGAGGACTATCGGTATTACCTTTGATGACAATCAAGTTTTCTTCCTCGTCGGTCACATTTAAGTGATGTTTCTTCTTCTTTGGCCTTTTCAATGTACCACTTTCATCTCTAGGCTCTCCTTCCTCCAGTATCTCCGCAGTTTTCACTTTGCAAAATGCATACAAAATGTTTGGCAGTTTAAATACAAGGAAATATGTATTTCACAAGGCAACATCAAAATAAGCTAATAAATGCAATTCATCTCCTCTGTCATATAAGGTCCTTAACTCACGATTTTTGTTGGGAATGAACTTGTCTTTGCCCTTGTCCCAACGATCTCCTTTGTCATCAACTTGCATGTTCCGATTATCCTTTGCTTAACACAATGCCTCAGTATTTTCCTCAGTACACTATAACCAGACATTACACAATCACTTTATGAATCAGTCATATGGACATTATCTTCTACGCATTTTCAATTTATTTTCATTAAAAACCAAGAACAGAAATGAAAGTAAAGATTCTCAACTCTTTTGGATGGAAAGGTGGGCATAGTCCTGGGAGAAGAGCATTAGGGAAGTTATCTCCATTATTAGAAATAGGGGAAGGTGGGTACATACTAAAAGCATCATCAGTTGAGCCATCTTTGTCTACATCTTCCGCGACATCCTCAAATTTGATAGAATTACTAGACTCACTCCTAAAGCGCACCATTATACGAAGTGAGAGTGCATGATCAACACACACCTAAAGCGCACCACAAGCACGAGATACAACAATCGACGGTACTAGTAGCTCATTTTTTTTTGGCCTCAAGAATACGCTTCAAACTATTGAGGAAATGTTAAACTAACCGACTTTTAATTATTATTAGATTTAAGAGCATTCTTTTAATGACGAGGGAATCCACAATTTTTACCTCTGTACACATGGGTTAAACCTTGCTCTAATATAATAGCCCGCAAATCACACATGACAAAATTCGTAAACTTATAAGAGCATATAAGCATAAATCGTTTAAAAAAGGCATTAACATGAACCATTGATAGTTTACCAGAAGAGTTACAACCCAAAACATTACTAAATCAACAGATAAACACAATCATTCAAAGGCAAAAGCATGCCAACTTGTTTGATTCTACAGAAGGAAAAATAACATCGGTCAGGTGCAAGCACCAACACTCATCACCTCAACTTCAATTACCAGCCATGAATCAGGTGGTATGACACCACCGTGACCTTGGTCACCATACCTGTTAGAAAAAACAAAACAGAAGAGAGTTACAAAATTATGCACGGTTAATTGAAAATTAGGAAAACTTAAATTCGTTAGACAAGATGAATTCAAAGGATGTGGCCAGCAGGCGGAAACTAGTAATTTGGTTTCTGAATACTCTCAACAGTCAAATAATGATAAATGAAGATTATACACGACACTGCAAACAGGACAACAACTCAAATGCATACCCCAACTCTGGTGGGATCGTAATTCTTCTTTTGTCCCCAACGCACATGCTTGTCGATAGTGGAATGTATAAGATATGTTAGTCCTCAACACTAGAAATGTAACTGTAAAATCAGAGAAACGGTCAGTTCAGTCATCCAAGTTACCAAATACACCAATTTCGAAACCCTTTATCATTTTACCAGCAGCTGCAGGCACAAAAACCTAGGCTTAAACATACATCAAAACAAATGGTAGCCATCTTCTATTAGACATTAAATAAAACACACTTAAACGAAATTCAAAAGGTTATCCTCCTTTCCCCATATTGTTATAGAATATTTTGTCATTCTCCATGAGCTTGCCAGTATAACGTACAACAACCTGTTCAGCGACAGAAAGTTGTTACTAAGAACAAACGTGAACACCACACATTCATCAAAGAGGAGAAGCTTAAAGCATGGTTGACTTAGTCGTGAAGTTAGTACATTACTTTCCACGAAAAGTATAAAATGGATCAACAGAGTGAGAGAACAATTAATTACACATAATCAGGAAAGAAAACCATACCTTAAGTCCCACAAAATCTTTTTTCCCACGTGGCTTTCCCTCGGACAACTCCTCTATAACCAATCCAGAATCAAAGGACTTCACAAGAGAAGGCTTATCTTGTTCAACCTCTTGTTTGCCATTATGTCGTATTTTCTTCTTTTTCTTTTTCTTTTTCTTCTCATCTGAGATTGATAGTGTTGACAGCGGAGGTGAGAAGAAATAACACATTGTAAAATAGACCTAACTTGTGCATGTGAATTCGGTATTGTCAACTGTAGTTTTATTTAGGTTAAAAGGGTCACAAATGCCCCTTTACTTTCGTCTATCATCAAATGTCATGTCCCTAGTTATACTATAGGTGGTATAGGGCCAAATATGTCACTGTCATTACAATTATTCAAAAATGTCCTTATTTTGGATGGAATCCCCCAAATCAAACAAAGATACTCGATTTCCCCCACCCACTCCCCTATTTTAAATCGACCCAACCCACTAAACTAAATAATATATATCGAATTAAACCATATTTATAAACACCCAATACACAAGATCTGTTCTTTTGATCTTGTCTGTGTCTTCTCTCATGTGCTTACGATAATGTCAGTAATTCAAATACTAGTTTCACTTCTACTTTTCAAATAAGCCTAATTTGTTTTGAGCTATGTTGCTCGGACTCTTCAAAAATGTTATCGGGTGCGCGTTGGATCCTACAAAAGTACTGCAGTTTGGAGGATCCAACACTGGTGCGGTAGCAATGTTTTTGGAGAGTCCGAGTAACTTAGGTTTGGAGAAGCACAGGAACTAACACAGGACTTAAAACAGTATTTAAGTTTTTATACTTGGTATAGAATAGTACTCCCGACATAGGTCCTAAGTTTACCTTCGTTACTTAAAATTTTCTTAAGCCTGCAAAGAGACACCTCGGCAGTTCCATCAAATAATCCATGCCACACATATGCTTGAAAAGTCTTTATTGCATCAGCAGCAGTGACATCAATAGTAGTATCTCTGGCATCAAAAGTGAAATAATACCACGTCCCAGCAGGAGCAGCATATGATGCATTTACGTTGACAATTTCCTCGAACACATACCTCTTATTTTTACCTTCCTAAATAAAAGACAAGACAGAGACAAATCATCATCAATTACAATAGTTTTTGATATTAACCAACAGAACAATGCAGGCAAGCAAGCAGCCAGCACTTACATTCTTAGAATTGAAATCAGCAATTGCCAATTTGCACAACTCAGTGTATTCCTCTTTTATATTTGGATCGGAGAGGTAATCATGGACTTTTTGAATCCCAGCCATAAAAGAAGTACCAGGGTGTACAGAGATATCAAAACCCTATTATTTGGATAAATTAACAACATATATTACTATTATTTAGCATAAATAAAAGAGTGTTTTGATTGAGGTTGGTACCTCGCTCTCCTCCCACTCTTTGTAATACTGCTTCCATATCTTGCCGTCAGGTTTGCCCTCCAAAATCTCAAAGGCAGGATCATCAGAATCATAGCCAGTGGAGAAATCGTTGCTTTCATCAGAACAATATTCACTCGACTCCTCCTCCTCTCGTTTCCTCCCACGACCGTCAACTTCGTTAACCGTGTCCGCTTCCCCCATCGCAATGCAATCCAATTTAAGTAATTATCTTTTAACAATTTTTGAGTTTTTTTTTCTTTTTTTTTTTGGAGAGATTTGATTTTGTAGTCCTTCAAAATAATTAATAAATAATTTATGTGATGAAAGGAAGTCAAATTACTCGTAGATAAGTGTGTGCATCAATTTGTTTGGTTTGAATTTATATAGTATTGATTCAGTTTATCTATTTTAAATTTTTAAATCCACTAAATCAATAAGATATATTTTTATCAATTTTAATTTATTTATTTTTGGTTTTAGCGATCTAATTGAAAATTTAACTGATTATAAAATACTCATAAAATGTCAACTATGATTTGTGATGTAGTGAAGACACTAATAATATTAGGGAAAGTAAATCAAAAAAATAGAACGATAACCTGATAATTTTTTTTATAGAATTGTTGAAAAATCATTGATCCAAAAATTTAGTAACAATAAAACAGTAACATTGTTTAGCTCGATTTATCGATCGGTTTAACTTTTTCACACCTTTATCCATAGAAATAATATCTTACCCGTGATGCAATAATATAGTGGTGAAATCAAATGCATATAGAACTCTTGTCTTCAAACGAAAATATAATTAGTACAAGAAATACATAATTACCTGGAAAGAATAATATTTTATATGTGTTGCAATGTAATAGGGTGTGAAACTCGAACAAAATCTAATCAATCTTCAAATGAAAGAATAATTGGTACGAAAAAATTATTTAGTCAGCGTAAATTATTGCAAATTGATATAGGTGTGAATTTAAATAACTAATAATATCAATATAATAATTAAAAAAAAAAAAGGTTACTGCCTAAACAATGTAACACCCCATATTCAAGTACGTGTATTGGCGTATTCAAGTACGTGTATTGATCTTATTTATATGGAATTAATTTTTTTTTATTTTATTTATACCGGAATTTGCCCGTCGATGGTTCCATGCGAAGGTTATTGAATAATCTTTCCAACGATATAAAGATTTCCAAAAACGGATAAATATAATCGAGAACGTTCGAAACTATAAAACGGTGACCGGGATATTGTGAATAGTAAATGTGCAGGAAAATTTCCTGTACACAAACTACTAAGGCCAGCCAATTTTTTGGGTCAACTTTGAACGATCATAACTTCCTTAATATAATGAACTGGGAGAGATACGACATTTCAAAAGAAAGATCTTTGAGTCTTCTTTCCAATGCAATTGGTTTCATCCAAATCCAACGTCTGAGTAAGGAGTTATACTCATTTTACTTCAGCCTCTCAAACAGATTTTTAGGGTGAACTTCAGACGATCATAACTCCTTGTACAGGACGAACTGGGTGGCCTACTTTATATGAAATGAAATCCCTTTGAATTATCTTTCCAACGATACCAATTTCACCCAAATCCGATATCGGAGCAAAGAGTTATGGTCGATCTACTTTAACTTACCAAAACAGTCCACCAAAGGACAAATTTGACATTATTTAGATTTTAAAGGCACTTTGGTCATTCCCTATGATATTATGGACGGGAATATGTGTATATATACATATATATGAGTTCAAAAACTCATTTTCATCATCAATCATTGAGAAAGAACAAACCCTAGCTAATTTGACCTTTAAATTACTTTTGATTCTACCGTAGAAATTCCAAAGTAATCCGATAACTGCGTTTGTCATTTTAAGAGCTTTGAACGGCACCTATTATTTGTACAAACAGGATTGCATAATCAAGAGGTGAATTCTAAGGTATGAATATTGGTTGCCTTTGTTCTCTTCCATATGTATATGCGTGATAGAGCATTATATGTATTGGTTGTTATTGAACGGTGATGACATAGGGTTATTGACTATTTTGCATGGTTTGGGTGTATTGAATTGTGGAGGGTGGATATGGTAATTGAGTTATGGAAGGTGGATATGGTGATATACTATTGAATTGATGATTATTTATGTCTATGGCTCAATTTGGTTTAATGGATTGGTTGGAAGGATAAATGAATCCAAACTTGATGTTGGAGGATGTTGTATGAATATGCATGGCATGAGAATGTAATTGGAGTATAAGAGGTTAAATTAACACCCTTTATGGTGTAATTAAGGCTTACTACGTAACCACTAGTTTGGTGAATTCAAATAATTGAATTGTGACATTTGGTCGCTAATACTAGATTGCTATATATGTTCATTGTAGATAAGTAATCCGAAAAGACGAGAAGTCCATTTGGGACTAGTATTGAAGGTTGACAGTCAGGTATGTAAAGCATACTCTATACCATATCTTTGGCATGAAAGTGAACAATTGTTCTAGTAAGAAAGTTTCCAAAGTTATTCAGTAACATGTGAGCCATAATGATTTTGTATGATGTCCTACGTTACCAATGAACTTGTTTCCACCCTATAAGCTGTCAAGACATTCCAATACTTACTTGTTTTCCAAATCTTACATATTTATTGCACTAATGAATGTCAGAAGGTATCCGGTTACTCGAACAAGATCCATGTGCTATTAATGACTCCAAAACGCTTCATTGATATACCAATAAGTTCCTACTTCATTGTTATGGCATTGATGACTCCAAAACACTTTATTGATGTGCCAATGAGTTCTTACTTCATTGTTATTGCATTGATGGTCTATTTATATGTCTCTTATTGATGTATTATTATTTCAAAGTATCAAAAATGCGGTGGCAACCGAAATAACAATCTCAAAGATTAATTGAACTAAGTGATCGAAATTCTCTCTTATCGGGTGGTATCCCAGGGGCATAAGCCTAGCATGGGTCGATCCCAGTTGATATGTACTGGAGGCAGCCTAATGGTCACAGTATAGTACAGTAATGATTACAAAGATGATAAGAACGAAGGTAAAGTGATTGAATAAATACAATGTACAGGTTGTCACAAGTTCTAGTAAGTGTGGTCCACTCCTATTACGATTTATTCACTTGTTTCTGATTTCTATTGAGCTCCTATATCATATGTGATTATCTAAAGCTTTACATACTCAGTACATATTTTGTACTGACGTCTCCCATGGGGGACCTGTATTTCATGCTACAGGCACAGGTACCTCAGCTCATACACCGCACAAGTAGGAGCCAGGATACCCAGCTGCTTTAGGTGAGCTCCAGTTTGCTTCGGGGTTTTCCGTGTCATATCCAATCACTTTTGGTATTGTATAGAAGTTAGTTATATGGCGGGGTGTATCCCGACCTTAGTTAAACTCTGTGTATTGTCTAGAGGCTTTGTAGACCTAATGTACAGTCAAGGTGGTGTTTTGTTAATAGACGTGATGGCTCCAACGGCCAAGTATTGTATATATATATATGTGTTCTCGAGCTTATACAGGTGATTATTTCCTTTTGTATGGGACGTGATGCTGTCTGAATTTCGGGTTGACATAGAGGTATGCATGGGAAGTATAAGGTTATGATCTGGTTCTCCCGAGCCTCCTCGGTTATGGGTGTCAGTCCGCCCCAATAGGATTTGAGGCATGACAAACAACTAAAAGGAGAGGAAGACATTAGAACCGAAAAAATACAACATAAAATTTAATGATTGAATAAAAGGAAAATACCGCAAATCAAAAAAACTTATGAATTTTACTTATTGTTGTCTACACATAATTTGGCTATAAAATAAGTCGAACAATATCAAAATTGAGAATAATAGACACCAAGTACAAATATAAAGAATTACGACATCCTTAAGAAACTATAAATTCTCCATCATTGTTTATTTAATTTACAAAACCCAATCTAAAATATGACCTTTTGCTTTATGTCACTATAAAGTGAATATTTACCAAATTCCACTTAAATTTCAATTAATTACAAAATACTACTAATAACTTTGGGAGAACAATATGTGTATTTTAGATCTGTGTATTTTAGATAAATGCGATTTGACTTATTTTATATCAATATGTATTTTAGGTAAAAATACACAAGACTTGACATGTGTGTATCTTAGATAAAAATAAACGCGACTTAGCCTGTGTATCTCAAATATACTCGAATCAAATACATGTGACTCAAAGCAATTCTTTCAACAAATTTTATAATTATTGTAAGGTGCTTCCTTATTTAGGGGCCAAACATTTGGATTTTCTTGTAGTTGGGCCTGATTTAAGCCACTAGTAGTAGTGGTATTTTTTTTAGGGAAAGGGACAAAAATAACACCTAAAATTAAAATATTTTTTCAAAACTAGCATCTAAATTTAAAAATCCAGTAAATAGTCATTAAGGGATGAGTACATCACAATTCAGCCCTTCCGTTTTATGTACAGGGCCAATTTTTTATATTAATGGGTCCGTATTTTTTTGCCTTCTTTTTTCCATTCTTTGTTTGCTTTGAGAAGGTGAGAGGAAACCGGCAACTCTTTCCACTCTCTATGGATTAGAGGAAATTATTGTCATTCAAGACTTTGACTTCTCAGTACTCCACTTGCTGACAATTAAATTTCAATTAAAGTACTCCAACTTCGTGGTTTTGAGAAAATATTACGAGTCCGCCTATCATATTTATATATAATAATTGTAGAGTTTCTATACATATACATATCCTATATAATAATTATAACATTTTTATACATATTCTATACAGGTTTTAACTACAATTATTATTTAGATATATATTTCATATGACTCTATATAGTTTTTATATGCATTCTAAAAAATGTATAATCTAGTAAAAGATAGTATCAATTGAGTATATGGACATTGCAAGTATATTAATGCAGTATAAAAGTGTATTAATGTGGTATAAAAGAGTATCAATTGAATATAGGGACAACATGTGCTTGCATAAAATTTCCTTTCTCTTTTTTAAAAAGTGTATCAATATAGTATAAAAGTGTATCGATGTGGTATAAAAATGTATCATTTGAGTATAGAGACTGCATGTGTGCACAATTGGGCCAAATGACTAAAAAGTGGTATTACTTTAGCCGACTGACTAAGCATGTCCACCTTTTCAAATGCGGATTATTATTTTTTTTTTAAATGGCCATCCCATATCCTCTTCCCCTTTTTTTTATACATAATATTTCAGATATAAGGAAAAGATTCAAATATACCCTCTATTCACCAGCAACTATCCTCGTTAAAAAAAATTTCTCCTATTTATGTCTCTGTTGTTCACCAAATGATTTAAATATAAATTGTGTCTTCATCTTTTTTTTTTTCAAGGAATAGTTTGTTATTTCTATATCCTAAATTATCACTTCTCTCTAAACAGTTTTTAAAATGTTCTATACATTCTGTTGTTCATCAAATGATTTAAATATATCTTTTTCGATTGATAGAAGAAAAACAAAATAATTACTTACTCTTTTATTATTTATTCTTAATTAGACGTTTCGTACTTAAGTTGCGAGAATTGAAGATAGGAAGCATTTTATTCGAGCATGAAGTCAAAAATGCACGTTCTTAATCAACTAAATTTTGTGATAAATCAAAAGGACAATTTGCAAGAAAATTTGTCAACTGTCATTTTTTAACACAAACGATTATAATTTATTTGATCAGATTTCTAAATTAGCTTATTTGAAAAGTATTCTTCAAAAAAATCCTCTTGGTGAATATATGTTTGTGTTTAGCTAATATATTTTAAAAAATATTTTTAATCAGCAAAATTAGTGTTTGATAAGAGAGCATCACGCCTTTGGAATATTTGATTACTAGGAACAACTTGTTCAACAATAAAAAGGGTAACAATTTGTCCTATACATACCTACTTTGTATATATAATCATATACATATATAGAAGTGTATACTCATAATTCCTTTTTGTATAAATTTACATATACATACATTTACTGAACGTTATATAATGTTTCAAAAACATTGTTTTACATGTATGTATATATCCGAAGTCATTTACATAACTGCTTTGTATATATAATTATATACACATAAGTATATATGTATATGAGCAGATACCTTTTAAAAAATAACTACATATACATATATTATATAAAGAGTAACTTACATAAATCCCGGATAGTTTCAGCAATATTACATAAAATCCCGAATAGTTTGCTAATTACATCTTATCCTGGAATTTTGAATTGTGATACTAGTATATACATATGTATACAGTAGTGATACATATAACATATGTATCACTAGTAAATATGAATCCGGGATTTTATATAATTTTTTAAACATTAAGAGATATTGTGTAATATGGTGTCTTAAATATGTGATTTGTGTAATTTTTCCTTATATAAAACGAATATGTTACATATCCTGTTATATAATTTTTTTAAAAAAACTGGCTTACAAATATGTATAGTTCAAATCATATACATACATTAAAAAAACACATGTACATATTCTTTTAAAAATAACAGACAATACGTACCTTCTTTGTATATATAATCATAAAGACATAAACATACAATATAAGTTTATATTGTCAACTACCTTTTTAAAAATAACTTCATATACATATATTTTATAAAACAATATGCTGCATCTATAATATAAAAATCTGTACATAAAAATATGTACAGACTAAAATAATATACATATCTTTAAAAAATATATACATGTGCATATCCTATCAAAATGTAGCAGACAGTCCAATCAAAAAAATCATGCAACACACTCAAAATAAAGATAACATCCAATACATAAGTTAAAATGTTATAATAACTACAATAACAAAGCAAAGTGTTTAAAACATCCATATTCCATACAAAAAGCAACCCTAAATATATTTTGATAAAGCAGTTTGCACCCACACAAAAAAAAAAAAAAAATAGTTCATCAAAGGAATCTGTAAGTCTATTTTAAGCTAACTATTCTTGATTCATCAAGTGAGCGGACATAAATTTACCTTGGTCTTGGAGGATAATCATTGTCACTAATATAGCGTTTATGTGTCTTGCGCAGACTGTAGTTTCGAAGGAGTGATGCGTATCTCATTCTATGTGATTTTGCATCAAAATTATATGAAGACACCTCAATTCCTTCACTGAGATACTCAACAAAGACTTTGCAGTCCCTGAGTTGATAATTAAATTGAGTTAACATAAAGAATTATACAAATAAATGTAAATATAAATCGGTTATCAATTCTTGATTAAATTTAAAACGACTTACAAACTCCCAAAATTTTGTTTGCGTAATGTTCGTCACATAGTGTACATCGAATGTGTTCTGATTCAGTATCTGTATTTGTTGACTCATCATGTCCCGACATGCTTCAAGGCCGCTCAATTTGTACATGATGTTTCTTTAAAAAATTTGTTGTCAGACGAGTATGTCGGCAACGTCACTGTCAACTTATGAATCTCAGACGATGGTTCCCTATTTCTTGGCTACGACATAGTTATATGGGCGTATGGGTCTTTCCTTACGAGCAACCACAGCTAATACTAGTGAAACTATTCACTATTGTAAATGTCTAATTTCGTCCCTCCCAATATTATTTTCACCCATTTTTACCTTATACTACTATACCTTAATCCCTCCACAAATGAAAAAAATCAAAACCAACTCTAAACAAATCTTATCCCAAAATTTTCACATAATCCAAATTGATAATAAATTAACAACCTCTCCAATAAAAGAAATCCACCTGACATTATTCTAATGATATCTTAACAACCTACCCCATACCCTACCTTCACCAGCCCAACGGCATGACCACTAAGGGTGGCAACGGACCGGAATCGGAAACTCCGGACCGGAATTATCGGATCCGGAACGTTTTCGGAACCTCGTTACCGGGTTTTGTCTCCGGAACCGGAGTTACCGGAACCGGAATACCGGAATATATTCCCTGTTCGGACCGGTCCGGTAGCTACCGGAGTGGAACCGGAACGGACCGGTCCGATACCGGAACGTTACCGGAATTTTGATCGGCTACCAAATTTTTTTTTTTTTTAACTTTTAATTGAAATTGTAACTTAATTAAGATTAATTTATAAGTTAAATATATATATATTTAACTTATATAGTTTATATAATTTATTAACTTTTTTTAATAAGTTTAAGTTGTAATTATTGTAAATATATGTTAAGTTAAAGTGAAATACTTAATATAATATATTTTTTTTCATAATTGCAACAAACAAATGAGAAAATTTAAAACAAAATTAGGCAAATATTTATTACAAAGATATTAAATGTAAATCTAATCTACGCAGCCACCTTCTAGGAAGGGTTCTGTGTGAATTAGATTTCTATTGTACAATCTTATTAATATCTAAATTGTCTATAATTTTTTTGGCGTAATTTTTCTAATTCTTCGACGGATAAATCCTCCGGAATTGGTCTATTTCCTTGTTGCTCCATTGCTTCCATTCCATCATCACTATTTTCGTCAAAAATTTCATCTATTTCTTCTTCAATATGGGGCGGTAGTTTGGGGAGCCCAAAATTTCTTCGTTCGGCATTGATCCAATCTCTAAATAATACCGAAATCTCCAAACTATCCCTTGCTAACGAATACCGATGATCTTCTATTATAAATCTTCCTGCGCTGAAAGCTTGCTCCGAAGCAACTGAAGAAGCTTGAGCTGATAACAAATCTCGAACCATCCTTGAAAGTTTTGGAAATTGTCTGATCCGGGTCTTCCACCACGATAAAAGTTGTTGTTTTCCAGTTTCATCTCTAATATTTTCCCGGTCCTGCGAAAGATACGAATCAAAATCATTACTCCTACAACATTGAAGACCAAGTTCTTCGCCCATCTCGTCATCTAAATCATCATATCTACGCCTAGAACTAGGAGGTTCAATCGGGCCAATATTTTGTTCCATAACTTGATACAAGTTATATAAATTCCTAGCTGTAGGTACTATGCTGGCACAACAAGTTTCAACTGATGGCTTTTCATGAAGTCCAATTTCTAAATTGTTGTATAATTTTCTAACCAACATTACTGTACCATGTTCTTTATAAAATGAGTTTAATAAATTAGTTGTTAAAATAATTTGTGGAATTGGAAAATAATATTTTTTAAATTTTTCAACCATAGCTTCAATTGCCTCTTTGTTAGGACATATTTTTTTATATTCAACAAGTACTTTAGAAATGGCAGTAATAGTTACTAAAACAGAAGAAATAGTTGGAGTATATTGAGCAGATACTGTGTTCGTAGCTTGATAAAAAGTTTTCAAAAATTTACAAAGTTCTTCTACTTCAATCCAATCTTCTTCATCTAGCATTAAATTAACATCCACATTATAAGAATTATAAACTAATTGTATAGGTTTACGATATATAAGAGCAACTTCAAACATTTGAAACAAAGAATTCCATCTAGTAGGAATTTCTTTTGGAATTTTTCTATATGGAAGGCCACATTGTTCACATTTACGTTTAAAATCATCCATTACAGCCTTTTTTTTATTTTTAAACATAGAACTACAAGCAATTCTCACTTTAACACAACCATTTCCAAACAAATGAATACCATCATGTACTATCAAATTTAAAATATGTGCGGAACATCTAACATGAAAATGATCTTGATACATTAAACATAATCTACTTTTTAACTCGTCAATAGCTTTCAAATTATTAGAAGCATTATCTAATGTGCATGCCATAGGTTTACCAATAAATCTAAAATATTTCATGCTCGTCGTTATTGTATTAGCTATAAACATACCGGTTTTAGACTCATCGACATATTTATAAGCAATAATTCTTTTTTGCATGTTCCAATCGTGATCAATCCAATGAGCCGTGAGAGTAAAATAATCATTACCGACAACACTAGTACCCATATCAGAAGTAACAGATATTCTACCATCAAATTTATCAAATAAGCAACGAATAAAATGACAATGTTCAGCTTGAAATTTAAAAATATCATTTTTAATTGTATTTCGAGAAAAACCTTTAAAAGAGGGATTATATACTCGTTGAATATAATGAATAAAACCTGGATGCGAAGGAAAACTAAAAGGCAAACCCATAACAGCAACCATTTTTGCTAGTTCTTTCTCTATCTACATCTTCACTATATGTCGAGGATGAACTTGCTTCAGCCGGGTTAAACATGTCTAACCGTGTTTGAACCATATTACCTCCTACAGATTCATGTACAAATGTTGTACCATCTTTTTTGGCCTTAGCCTCATTTTTTAGACGAATAAATTCTTTATTACATCTCATCAAATGCGAAGTTAGCAATCCTGTCCCGCCATTTTTCCCCCCAGTCAAATGTTTAAAAACATGCTTGCATTTATTGCAAGTAGAAGTATTTTTTACCCTATCATGCTCCATAAATTTCCAAACTAAAGACCTTTTAGTACGTTCGGTACCTTTGGCCCTAGTAAATTTTGGTAAAGGGGACAGTTCTTCACCGTGTTCCGGTAATTCCGTAACCGGACTAGTAGAGGTAGGGCTATCACCTATTTCTTGTTCTTCTATGTCATCTTCCTCTGGTAAGTCTTCCTCAAAATTATTATAACGCCTATTCAGGGTCTCATTATCTAATTCCATACCAATATCAACATCAAAACCATTAGGTTGTGATAATGAAGTTTCATTAAATCTACCCGGTAATGAACTAGTACTAGCCTTATTTTTTTTATTTCTACGAAAGACCTTACCAAAATTTGATTTTTTACCACTACTATTTTTTTCAAAATCCATATTTCAAAATAAAATATTAAAACAAGCAATACAAATACAAATTGATGTTCGTAAATAAAAAAAATATAGATAATTAACGTAAATAAAAAGAGATTAAAGTTGGAACGAATATACCGAACGTCTGCGTAAAAGCAGACGTATAACAAATGTCTGAATTAAATGAATCCTCAACTTCAAGTGCTCAACTTATATAATAAAACTAGAAATATTTAGAGAGAATTTGAGAGAATATTAAGAGGGAGAGAGTATGAAAATTGATAATATTTGTGTAAAAAAATAATTGAAATGAGGTATATTTATAGTAAAAATTTTAAAGGGTGGGGGTAATTAGAAGGGGGGGGGGGAGCAACAGCTATAAAACGGCTAGTTGTTTTATTAAAAAAAAAAAAAAAAAAAAAAAACCAAAAAACTGACCGTTATTCCGGACCGGAATCCGGTCAACCGGTACCGGAACCGGTTAACCGGAACCGGAAGTACCGGAAATTTTTGAAGGTCCGGTCCGGTTACGGTATCCGGAACATTTGGTACCGGTAAACCGGAACCAACCGGAACCGGAACTACCGGACCGGAATTCCGGTTCCGTTCACCACCCCTCCCCCACATTACTTTTCCACTAAGGACAGCATATACATCATCATCACCATAGAATATAGGGACTTTAAAAAAAAAAAAAAAAAGAGAACAGAGAGGGGCATTTTTCCTTTTTCTTGGTCACGACACACAGAGATGAAATTTAAAACAGTTCACGCACCCACATAGCTCTAATACACTGATTGATACCCGCTCATCCTCTCCTCAATCACAAAAACACACACCATTGCAGACATGCACGCACAGAAGCTCACCGGGAACCATGGTGAAGGACTGTCCACTCACTTCACAGTACATAGGGGAGGGGATTGATTTTCATTTTTTTCAATTCATTAAGTAACAAACAAACAAATGGGGCCCACAGGGAACATCACAAAAGGGAAGACTCCATTTTTCACAAAATTCGACTGACCCTGAAAATATTCACGCACACACACACACACTCGAAGATTGAGAGAGGGATTGACGCAGCAACACAAGAGAAAGAGAGTAAGGTCGTGACCCGAAAATCCGCTACCACACGTCGGTTAAATCATCACTGACCCGATAACCAGTAACTGAAATTAGCTGAAATCATATTTGGTTTGATTTAGATTTGGGTTGACTCCCGTGGGATTTCGATACAGTTATTTTCTCGATTCTTTTTTTTTTTTTTTTTAATAATTGCTGCCTCGGTTGAGTTAAATATTCTTCTTTAATTCTGTTTGGGGTTGATTCTCGATTCAAATTTGTTTGGAGAATTTACGATATCGAGTTGGATCTTTATCACGATTGAGGTACGATTCGAGGTTATCGGGAGTGGATTTCTTTATTCTATCAAGCAAATATTCTTGAAAGTTCTGAATTGAGGTCCATTTCTTATCTCCTTTCTTTGGGTATTTTTAAGTTTTGATGTTTTGTATGGCGAATTGATAATGCGTGAATCTGTCATTGTTTGATTTCGTGATATTTGAATCATGAATATTGGTTGATGTTGAATTCGGATTATGAAAGTGAATTGATAATTGAAGCATGTGTTAATTATTGATTGAGAACGAATTTGGGGCGGAACTAGAAATTGATAAAAGGGGTGAATTTTCGATTAGTTTAATTCATTGGTTGTTTGACTTGAAATGGATGTTAACCGAACTCGATAGTATTGTGTTTTAGGTCGAAGCAAAAATAGGCAAACGTTAGGGGTAGGCAAATTTGTCGATGAAAACGTATTTTATCCCCTATCGCATGGGATTATGGTTTGTTGAATATTTGAACTGTGCGATTGAATGGTTTTTGGCTTTATCGCTTTGGGATCACTTGTATCATTAGGTCGGGGAATGACTCGAAGTACTTGTATTATTTTATATGGGGAATGCCTCGAAGTATTTTGTACTCGGAGGACGTTCGTGATGAAAGCCCGAGGCATCGGGTGAAGCATTGGAGCTTAGTTTAGGATAGGATTTATATTTCCGTATTTTTCTATTTCGGGACTGTATAACTCGAACTGGACACTATATTTTGGATTCGTTTTGTTTTGTTTGTTTGTTTTACTTGTTTTTGTGTTGTTTGTACATCGTAGTGTCAAATTAGTCGATTCACTCTACCAAGCAATCGTGGTCGAATCACGGATCGAGGGGTGCCTAACACCTTCCCCTCGGTCAACAGAATTCCTTAACCAGAATCTATGTTTGCAAACCAGTTTCAAGAGTCAAACCGTTTTGAAAAGGATTTTCCAAAGGTGACTTAACACACCGGATTATGTCAAGTGGCGACTTTGAGTTTTGAATATAAAAAGGTCTTTTTCGAAATAATTTTTTATCTTTTATCACTTTAATAATAAAAATCCTTTCGAAAGTTAAAATGAATCTTTTCGGAGTTGAAAAAAGGGTGTGGCAACCGTAATTCTCAAAAACATCACCTCGTCCACAAGATGCCACGGTAATCAATCTGGTATGCAGAATCCCTTGATGATGTTGATCATAGACTCTTTATTCTGTGCAACAATATACGACTGTGCATTATCCTGTTGTGTAGAAAGTACTTAATCCTGTCTGATGAATCGGAATAATATCTACGATACATTTTCTCAATGTATATTTTGAACAAGCAATTTGTTGTTGTGTATTTGTCTTGATGCTCACTTTGTAACTTGGATTTCTTGCGCAAGCTGCAAACATAATTGAAAGTTACATAAATTGTTATGACTCGAAAAATATTGTATCTGTAGGCTCAATATGCTGCACACATCAATACTGCACATATCTGGAAAAAGAATTCATAACAAAGTAACTATATATATGAAGTAAATTTGTTTTGTAGAAGTATGATTGACTTATGATGGACATAACATATTGTGAATCCTATCACTATAGAGATAATACATAAAAATATCTTAAAATTGACATCATTTTATAATTTTGACCTTAAACTTTAATAGTGTACAAATATGACCTTTAATTATTCAAAGCTGCACAAATATGACCTCCAATCCGACGAGGCAAAACGCGTGTTTTTTTTTTCTTTTTTTCTTTTTTAGACTCACTAAGACGTTCATTTCTTTGAACCGTGAGTGTTCAACACGCAAATCTAGGCGCATCCAGCTTAAAATCTAAGGGCATAAAAATGACCTTAAACTTTGACAATGCACAAATATGACCTTTAATTATTCAAAACTGCACAAATATGACCTCCATCCAAGTCAGCCCTTATAACGATGTGGCACCGTGTGATTGGATTAACTTTCCACGTAGACACGAGTGAAACTCACGCATGGGGATGCAAAATCGGAGGTCATATTTTTTCAGGTTTTGAATAGTTAAAGGTCATATTTGTACATTATCAAAGTTTAAGATCAAAGTTATAAAATGATGTCAAGTTTATAGTCATTTTTATGTATTAATTCATCACTATATGTATGAAACTACATGTAGGTACCATTGCCTATACACGGCAGAATTACTTTTAAGAAACTTCATGTAGGTAGCATAAAATCTTTATTGTATTTTGACTGATGTTTAAAGAAAATGTAATGTATGGTAGGGTAATATGTTTTTTATTGTCCACAAATATTTGTACATACAAAAAAACTTAATTCTATATATATAATGTATTTGTACATCATATACATCACAATTCTAAGCTTGTGATGTATTTATATTTCGTATACATAATAGTTTTTATGTATGTATTGCTTATCATACATCAACATGGTAGACATAACAGCAAATCACAATTGTAATTTTAATTGTAGTTCATTGCATATGCATAACAGTTCTATGTATATAATGTATTTGTATTTCATATACAACACACTTTTATGTATATGTTGTTTCCATACCTTAATATGATACTACATGTACAAAAACAACACATCTCATATTGAAATTAACTAATCAAATAGGTCTTAAATTGTCAACCTGATGTTAAATTGCTTATTTCATTAAATAACATCTATTAACTTGTAAAATAAAGCGAAAAAAATTTTACCTCATCATTTCAACATGTATTCGATTGTGAAATCAAGTAGAATCAATTTTTTGATTGTGCATGAGCAACAACAAAAATAATTTTTGTAATCTCCCTAAAAATATAACTTAATAATATAAGTAACAAAAAAAATTTAAAAATAATAAAATCTGTACATGAACTACACTTAACAACTTAAAAAGAGTTACTTTCTAGAATGGAATTTCAGTAGACCTTCTTCTATTCACTCCTTGTACGACTCAATAAATTGACTTGGCATATCGTCAGATATTAAGAATACATCAAACGTATATTTCTATTTCAAATTTGTCGTCTCATTCATATTGCCTTTTGAACCAGATTCAAATTCTGTTAAGTATGATGATTTGTATATCCTCGATTTATGTCTAGTCCTTTGAGCCGGCATTTTTGCGGCTTGATGTTTCGCCACAGCCGTATCAGAAAAATTGAGAGAAAACTGACTATCAGGGATAAAATGCTAACTAGACTTTGATTTTGGAGGACCAACAGATTTCAAAGGAGCGCATCCATAGGTGCTGTCAATCCAGTTATGACGACTTTTATCTCGGGTTGAACAAATTAAAAAAATGAACATTGAAATTCTTAAGGTAGACACGTAATTTTTTATCCTTCCAAATTTAATATATATATATATATTGTTATATTTGATCCGATATTTTTCTAACTCTTATTTCATTTTTAATAAGTTTTGTTTGAAAATAAATAAATAAAGTTACATTTTAAGATATTTTATTTTTATTTTTTAAATAATATGAAAAATTTTCAAAAAAATATTTTCTTTTAATTTAGATTTATATAAATAAGCTAGTGATTTTATTTTCTCTTAATTATATTTTATTTTAAGTTAGTTGTATTTTTATTTGTATTTTTATTAAGTATAAAAATTAATTTGTTAATATTATTTTATTATTATTATTATTTATTTTATATATAATTTATTTATTTATTATAAGAAAAAAAAGGAGATCATTATCCTAAGAAATAAAAATATAATAATAAAAAAAATAAAAAAATATTTTAAAATTTGAATCCTAAACTACCCTATCTACTCCTCCAAATTTCCCTATTTATGAACTCTTCGCCACCCTTACTATTCTCACACTGTACACTATCATCATTAGAGACTACATTAAACAAAGCAGAGTGAAGAAAAATATAGATAAAAAATCAGGAAAAGAGAGAAAAACAAAGAAAAGATTTAAAGTTTAGAGTTTTCGCTTGAAGTTTTCGGTAACGAATGTTTCTCGCATCATTATCCAATTCAAATAATTACAGGTTCTTTTTCAATCTTGAACCATTTATATTGTAAGTTTACCGTAAAAATATGAAGAAAAATATTCAAGTGGCTTTATACATTATTCAGTTTGTAGTGAATTGATTATATGAATTATTTGTTATTCCATGTTATAGGATTAAGTTATTGATAATTTGTATATTTGTACACAAAAATTTCATAATCACACATCGCTGGACGCACACACACAAAAAAAAAAAAAAAAAAAAAAAGAGAAAACAAAGGAAAAGCCGGAGCAAAAATATACAAATAAATAATACAATACCCCAATAACAAATCATGTCTAAATTTATGATATATATTAAGAAGTATATTAAAATAAGGTATCTTATATATATTAAAGTTATTTTTATCTCTATTTTCCTTCATTGTTTTTATCCCATTTTAATCATATTATGAAAAAGTAGGAGACGTATTTGTTTATTATTTATGAGAAAAATTTCAATGCTCTGCAAAAAAAAAAAAGTTATTTAAGAACCAATAATAATACCAATAGTTGAGAAAAGTTGGTGATCTTAGTTTTTTTTTTTTTTTTTTGATAAAAGTAATTAAGAGAAGACAGTGGTGATTATTTTTTCACTCAACTACATTTTCTAAAGAAGCCGGCAACCAACACTCTTTTTCAGCGACGTAAACTAAGGCGATGATTGTTATTTTCCTTTTCAATATCTCTTTGCATGCTAAAGAATTTTAATTCTCCCTTTATTTTATTTTAGTAGAATTTATGAATGATAGGCTTTATATTACTTATGTGGTTTAAATATTTTCAAACATGGACTACCGTAGGAAATTCAAGAATGCAATTTTGTCCTCAAGTAGATTATTTCTTGACCCATTAAGTCCTTCATTAATTATCACTATTAAATTTTTGTTTATTTACTTATAACAAAAAAGGTATTAATATATTGTCAATTGATAATTCTAGTGAATTATATCTTCCTATTTGAAGTCAAAAGAGACCAATTAAGATTGTTCGTGTTAAAGTTGGAATTTTTGTATTTAAAATTATTTCACAATCTGTAATTAGGAATCTATATTAATTTAAATAGAATAAATTTTTGGGATTATAATAAATTAGCATAATATAGTTAACTGGTGTATTTTTTTATTATTATTATTTTTACTTATCATTAGTAAAGTTTATTTTTATTTTTTTAAAATTATTATTTTTAAAAATAAATAAATAAATAAATAAATTTTACTCAATTTTTTTTTTATTAAAGTTAAAATAGCATTTAGAATAAATAAAAATTATTAACAATTTTTACAAATAAGGTAAATCAATATTTTAGCATTAAATAAATTTTAGACATGTTTTAGATATTTCTCTCGATTAAGAATGCGGCACACACATTTTTCTGAGACGTTTAAAATTCAAGGATGCAACAATGCACCTTGGCAAATATTTTTCTAAAATTAACTTTCACCAATTTAATACACGAGTTACAGACAACTATTAGACATTAAAAAAATGAGCTAATTAGGCTTTAACATAATTATCAAAATAATTTAAGTTAGGATAAGTCAATAAAAGCAACCGTGCTAGAACCGCGGGACTCGAGGGGTGCCTCGCACCTTCCCCTCGGTCAACAAAATTTCTTACCCGATCTTTTGTTTTCGCAGACCAACAAAGAGTCATTTCCTTTTGATTAGAGATTCAAAAAGGTGACTTAGAACACCATAACTCAATTTCAAATGATGACTGTAATTAAAATAATTCCTATTCAAAACCATCACTTTAATTGGAAAAACCCCTCGACCTCGAAACCGTCTTTAACTCAATTCCAAATGTCACACCACTTTTTCGCTCGAGCCTTCGAGGTCGAATTGTATAACCATAGTGTCAATCCGTTGCTTATAACCATTATCTAGGAGGTTGACATAATTATTTGAGAACAGGGCATGTAAAGGAAAGGTTGAACTAAAACCAGTCACCTAATTGATTCCTATCGTGTTTTAAGAGTAAGTTATAGTATTATGTACTTCAGGCTAGGTTGAGCTATAAGCAAATCAGCAAATGTACCGGTTCATGGTTAAGAAAGTTGCATCATCTTTGATACCTAAATTCTATCCCCAGATAAGTTGTCTGTATCTTCATTTTTCCTATGTAAACTTATTCTTGGTTAATAACTGATTTCAGTAAAAGAGTCTGCTCTAGTAATCTCCAATTATAGAAGTGACATTGACTGACTTGTTGGATGGGTTCTAGCTCAGGTTCTTGTCTACTTCAAATTAAGTTTTTCTATTTCCTGAAGCAGTGATTGTTGCTTTTTCTTGATGCATTCAAAATCCCCCTTTTTTATGCTTCCATTTCTTAAGTGAAGAGCCCACAAGCTGTAATGAAAGGTTGAGAAACTCCCTAGAGTATATTGTAACAAAGTGATCACTATCTACTCTCATTCATTTGATAAGTTTAAAAATCCGCGCATTATAGGAAAGTAAGTTGTCATATTTTCACTCATTAAAGTACTTGAATTTTTCACCTTAGTTAGACATTTTAATCTTGAGATTAAAGATAAAATTTAGTATCTTTTACTTATTTAAAACTTATAATAGTTGTTATCTTCCATTTCATCCTTCCTCTCTTGGTTCTCGCTCCATCTGATCTTATGCTTAAAACTATCTCTGCGGAAAGCATATACAGTAAAATTATTGCATCCAAGATCCGACTACAAATCCATTTATTTCTCTATTTCTTTTGTTCCAAAAAAATAAAACAAGATTTTAAACAAGAAATTCTGCTATGTTTATTCATTACTCTTTAGCAATCAATGACATCCATACATCCAAAAGCAGACAACTAAGCTACACAAGAATAAGAAATAATCTCATATTCTAACAAAAAAATACACACAAACGACACCACAATAAGCTTAAAAAAAGAAGAAGGAAGCACACATAAATGAGAAGAATTTTTTTTGAAAAAAAAATGGTATTCAAGAATTCCGCATTTCAACTTGTAACAGTAGAAAAATTAGTCAATTAAAAAAAATAAAATAATGGGTATTCAAGAATCCATTTTATGCCTTTTAACATAACAACACAAAGAAATCAATAAAATAAGCCTTTTTTTTTTTAAAAAAAAAAAAAAGGAGAGAGAAAGGTAATCAATAATCTCACTTTCCAACTTATAACACCACAAAAAAAAAAAACTTAATTTCATCGAGGGGGGAAGGTTGAAAACAGATTAGGAAGAAAATTACCTATGCGGCTTGTTGAGGATGATTGAACAAATAGCCGACTATAAGTAAAATGGTGCTCTTATTTATACAATTCAAGTGTAGAAATTTCTGTATTCTAGAAAAGTCTTTCACTTCATTTTTGTGGTGATAATGGAATACAGATGGTTGGTTCTTAGTTTATATGTGGCAGAGAAAGCTTGAAATATCCTAGATTTTTTGGAAACCAACACATTATATATTAATAAAAAAAGAAAAAAATGAATACGAATTACGTTAAATACCTTTGGTCGTCACCTTGATGGACTTTCTATATAGTTAGTATATAATATAACATAACTCGACCATCTCAACCAGAATCAATCAGCATATTTGCAAGATTCTTTATCGTTCTAGTAGAGTAGTTATCTAAATTTTCTTTAATATCAGAAATAGTTACTTTATTTTATTCTTCATATTCAGTGTTTGCCATAAGATCAAACAAGGAGTCAAAGGTGGCATTCTCATTCTTCACTGCTAGCATAGAAACATCTTTAAAATTTTCATCCTTCTCAGATTCATTAGAGGAATCTCCCCAGACAACTAATGCTCGTTTCACTGCATAATTAGCTGCAACCTTTCTTCTTGACTTTTTAGGGACATGGTCCTTTTTCTTTTTACGCTGTCACCTCTATACTTTAGATATTCTTGATAATCTAGTTTGTGCATTAGACAATCTTTGATGAAATACCCAAATTTTTCACATTTGTGGCAAACTTCAACTGTACCTCCCTTTTCGTTGCTACTTCCTCATCTTTGAAACTGATCATTTTTCTTCACTGATGTAACAATATTTTTTGCCAAATAGGCAACATCAGTTTTCTTCTCACTTGAATCAGATTTTAAAGCCTTCAATGCCAAAGATTTTTCTCTTTTTGATTTCTTCTCCTCTTACCCTTGTTGCTTCTTGAGTTCATAAGTTTTTAGATTACCAATAAGTTCATCCATTGTGAGAATTTTCAGATTTTTTGCCTCGGTGATATTATCTACTTTGCTTTTCCAGGATTTATGAAAAACTTTCAAAATTTTCTCACCTGTTTATACAAAGGAATAACTTCTCTTAAGTAGTGCAACTAATTGGTTATTTAAGTGAATCTAGTATGCGTACCTTGGATAGTTTCTCCTTCTTTTATGGTGAACGTTTCATACTGAGTAGTCATTATATCAACTTTTGAATCCTTCACATCAGTTGTTCCTTCGTGATTATTCCTCAAGCAATCCCAGATTTTCTTAGCATTTTCATAAGCATAAATTCTATTATATTCATCAGGTCCTATGCCGCAAACAAGCAATTTGTTTACCTTGTAATTCTTCTCAACTTTTTTTCGCTCTTCATCATCATACTCTCTCTAGATTTGACAATCATCTTTGTTATGTCTCCTTCTTTGACCTCTCAGACTGGCACATGAGGACCATCAATTCTTACATCCATCATCTTACTATCCTCATCTATAATGAAGTCACACATCCTAGTTTTCCATCACCCATAGTACTTCCCATTAAAGCAGGGTGGTCTAGTAGTAGATTATCATTTTTTTAGATTAGGTGGAGCATCCATGATTAATAAATCACTCTAGGTGTGAACCTTTTAGAGTGTCCTTGTTCTGATATCAATTATTGAAACGTGGGGAGTGCACCACCTTATAAGGGACTAGGTCCCTTAGAATCAAATACAAGTAATAAAGCAGTAACGCAGTAAGGAAATAAAACTTTGTAGGAAAGTAAAGAATACAATGATTTAACGTGAAACATCCTTGCTCAAGGGAAGGAAAAACCACGAATTGCCCTCACAAGCACTCAAGAATTTACTATAATCAAACTCATGATTACAGACTCCATTGAAACTTAACTCTAAGCTCCACTAATTTGTATCAACTTTATTACAAACTCTCCTTGAAAACTCTGTGAAGATCTCTTCTCAATATTGATTAACTCTAACCAGTATCAACTCAGGTAACTTTATCTAAGCACTCTACAAACACAAGAAAAGTATTACTCTTATAAGCCGAGTAATTTGATTACAGACCAATACTTGTGTTAAAAACACTTACTCTCTCGGCACACAAAATTTGGAACTTGAGAAATATTAAGTTTTAGCTGTTTTTCTTCTTGAATAACCAAAATGCAAAAACTTTTGAATTGAGAAGCATTCTTTCTATTTATAGCAGGATAATGATTTGGATAGAATTTTGATTGGGACAAGTGTCCTATTTAGTACACAACTCACCTGCGCAGTTTGTTACACTAACAGACAAAACTGCGCAGACATGTGACAGCTGTATGTTTTCATGAAGAAGACCCAGGGACATGATTCCTTATTGTCAGCTGATCATCATCAAAACAAGATGTAGTAGAATTTATTTGATATAGTTTTACATTTTATCAGAAAATTGGGTATAATTATCTATGTTATTTAACTTATTTTAGACATCATTATCTAGTGTTCGAAATATTTGTTTGTAGACATCTAATTTTGTCTCTCCCTAATATCATTTTTATTTATTTTTACCTTATCCTACCGTATACCCTCAACTAGGTAATTATCTCTTCACAAAATACAAAAAATAAAAACTTTAAACAAACTCCTTACAAATTTTATCCTATCCTAACAAACCTTACACCTCATCCTAACAACCTACCCCTACCCTTACCCCTACCCACATAACCCCCCACCTACTTTTTTCTTAGTTTATACGTTACTTTTAGCATGTGAGGGGGATATATATACATAATAAAATAGAAAAAGCAAAGGAGACAAAAAAAGGGGGCACTTTAAATATTGTTTTGGTCTTTCCAATTCAAAAAAGGGGAAGGAAAAAAGGGATCCAATTTGCTTTCCAGAAAAATAATAAAAAGAGGGGCCCACGTGTATTTTGGTTTTTTTGGTAGGGATAAAAGTCTTTTTATTCATTCATTAGGGGGATAAGAAAAAGCCCTCATAGTAGACATACTCCATGGTTCCTTTTTTTTCTTCTTCGAGCACAATTCACACACAGTTGAGACCACAACACATATAGACTCCATTCCCCCTATTCTTCATCATAAACACACACACTACTCACTGATTTGAAAATTCACACACATACACTAGATCGAAAGAAAAAATGGGATAAAAGAGAGAGTAAAAGGGAGAAATCGAGAGAAAGAGGGAGAGAGCTTGAGAAAGAATAAAAAAAAGCGAGCAAGAGAGAGAAGCAACAAAAATAAGAGAGAGAAAGCTGAGAACTGCGAGGGAGAGAGAGACTGAAAGAGCGACGAAGACAGTGATGTAGGTGTTCTCCGGCGACACTCCCACCGAAAAAAGCATAGTAGTCACTTTCTCTTTCACTGTCACTGGAAAAAGTCCCAAATCACCGCTATGAACCCTGAATCCAACAATACCACTAAGATCTACCGTCGAATCGCGTTCTTTGATCGTTCGTTCTAACGAGTTTGTCTGGAAAAATGTTTAGCCGGCGAATGTTGTACTATTTCAGTCGAAAACACCATTAAACGACGTATTAGTGTTATATCAGTTCTATTGGTTTAATTCCAGTGAAATTCGGGTTTGTTCCAGCGAGGTTTAGTCTTGATTTGCTTGATATTTCTGCTTTCTGAGGGTTTTAAATCTGTACGAGTTGGCTATTTTTTTTATCAAGTTGGTTTGATTCATTATTAAGGTTCAAATCGAGGTTCTCCAGCTACGACTTTATCTCTGATATATTAAAATCAAAAGTTGAGGTCCAATTCTAATCTACTCTTATTTTACTTCATTATTTATTTTGTTTGGTACATCGGATTGAAATTTGTGTGATTGAGTGATATTTGTTGTTTGTGAATGATTGCTCGTGTTATTTCTTTAGTTATGAATCATGTGATGAAGTGAACCCTCTTGAGAATTCAATTGTTGATATGGGCAAAATTGAGAAATTGATAAAAGGATAAATTTGGATTGATTAAAGACTTTTGGTTTAATTTGGTCTAAGTATAAATTTGGTTGAAATGTGGTAGTATCATGATAAGACCGGCAAAAGCGTAGGCAAATAGTAGGCTTGGGTAGGCGAATTTAGAACTTATGAATTGTTTGAGTGTTTGAAATATGTGTGGAATGGTTTGTTTTTCTTGCATATGGAAAATGTATTCATTTAGCTGGGGAATGCCCCGAGACACATTGTATTTATTCATCGGGGAATGCCCCGACGTATTTTATACCCGGAGGACGTTCGAGACGAAGGACGGAGGTATCAGGTGAGGCATTGGAGCTTAGTCTAGGGTTAGTTTAGAATAGGATTTAGATTTCTGTATTTTTTGATCTTTTGGGTTTGTATAATTCGGACTGAACCTTGCTTTTGGACTTGTTTTGTTTTAGTGTGATTGTTTATTTTGCATGTTTGTTTCGTTCATACGTCTCATAGTGTCAAAATTTGTCGATATACTCCACCGAGCGACCGTGGTCAAACCACGGAATCGAGGGGTGCCTAACACCTTCCCCTCGGTCAACAAAATTCCTTAGCCAAAATCTTTGCTCGCAAATTAGTTTAATGAGTCAAATCATTTTGAAAAGATTTTTCCCAAAGGTGACTTCGCACACCCAATTATGCCAAGTGGCGAATCTGAGTTTTGAATATAAATAATCCTTTTTTCGAAATAAATTTTTTATCTTTTGTCACTTTGATAATTAAAAACCCTTTCAAACTTAAAACGAATCTTTTGGAGTATGAAAAAAGGGGTGTAACAGCTCTGGCGACTCTGCTGGGAACATTTCAGAATTTAGGCTTATTTTTGTAGTCGTATCGGCTTTGTTTGGCATTATGGATGTATAAACATTGTTTGTGATTATTGTTTGTGTTATTGTTATCACTGTTGTATGTTTCTGTGCTCTTTTTTTTTACAGTTTTTCTTTATGTGTTACCGCTTTATATCTAATATCATTTGCATAACCCAAGTTAATTCTTTCTGCAATAAGTCTCGGAGTGCACGTCGTACGCATGAACTTTAGTTGAGTCACCGTTATTTTAGGGAGGAGCCGTTGGATATATGGAGTAGGTAGAAAGCAAAGCATCCACTATCGATCATATGCTCCCACGAACGGCCTTGTTAGTAAACCATAACGTAAGTCAGCCTTTAGGTCATTCTTATATGCATCATATTGAGACCTAGCAGGGGCCACACGGTCTTTTGTAGGAGACTCATCCCTAAAGCATCCCTACATGCTAAATATTGCATCTTTGAGGGTAACACGGTCATTTGACGGACTGATTTGGGGAAAGCATATGCTAGAAGTAAAGTGCGTAGGCAAGAAATGTTGAAAAAAATATAGAAAAAGTGAGTCAAAAAGAAAAAAGAGAGTTTCATGATTTTAGATTTCTTTATGGCTTTTTCACAATTAAAAAAAAAAGGATTTCTTTTACCTTTCGTATTCGTTGTCTCAAAAACATCAAAAAGATTTTCCGCTTATTCCTTTACCATGCATTCATAATTTGAAAATTTCAAAAAGATTTTTCCTTTATCTCAATTAGCATGCATTCATAGTTCTGAAATTCCGAAAAAAAAAAGATTTTCTTTAGAAGTTTCAAAAATGGTAGTACTTGTGTCCATTTCATAAAAATGAAAATACCAAAAGAATTTTTCTTTCATAGTTGTTGGTGTCAGTTTTGTGTGAAGTGTCTAATTAAAAAAAAAAAAAAAGATTTCGTTTTCATCATTCGTCTGTAATCGCGTCTCTTAGGTCAAGTCTCAGTCCGTTTTAATCCTTAATTGTCCAACTTGGATGAACTACACATACCTGATTCTCGTTCCTCGGGGCGGGATACATAGGCAACCCTCGGTGGGTTCGGTAATCTTTATTTTGGCCTTTGTCTTAGTCTTAACCTAGGTCTTTCACCCCGTAATCTAGAGTTGTTAGCCAAGTAGGCTGATTTTATTCAGTGTTACTGTTTGGGGAATGAGTGTCATGAAAAGGGCTGTCCCATCGATTTATGTCCGCATCAAATTTCCAATGGTTGGGAACCTTTTGCTCTTATCAAA
Source organism: Capsicum baccatum var. pendulum (assembly GCA_030864225.1). Lineage (NCBI taxonomy): Eukaryota > Viridiplantae > Streptophyta > Magnoliopsida > Solanales > Solanaceae > Capsicum > Capsicum baccatum. The sequence goes on along the minus strand of CM061559.1, from coordinate 255,392,739 downwards.
TTTTTGAGATAATGCCTTATCTGTTATTACAGGATGGATTTGTCCACAAAGTCTAGAGTCCTTATGGTTGTCAAGGTACCCAAAAAGTTGATCAAGTGGTGGGGCACGTTCAATTATTCTGAAAAGCATGAAGTGAGGAAAGTGTTAGGCAATCTTGTAACACTCATGGATCTCACGCCTCGTCCGGATATAATAGAAACTGCGTTGACCTTTTGGGATGCAAACAATTTGTTGTTTAGGTTTGGAAATTGTGAATTGACTCCTACCCTGGGAGAAATATCTCATTTGTTTCAATTGACTTATATTAGTCAGCAGATGATTTTAGCCCGCAATCATACTCGTAAGAGATTTCTTCGACTCTATGGATTGAAAGATATCAAGCATCTAGGATGTCACAAACAATCTTGGATTTCCTTTGACTATTTTTTTGCTATATTTGGGTCCTTAGAGGGTTTTGACTTCTTTTGGGATGAATTCTGTACTACCAAAAAAATCTGGGAACAACGTCGTCTTGAGGTTTTCTGTTTGGCTTTGTTGGACACCTTAGTGTTCCCGTTAGATGAGAGATGTATCAATACTCGTCTACAATTAGTGGTGATAGCTTTATTCAAGAAAAAAGATGAGGTCACTATTGTACCAATGATCTTAACAGAAATATATAAGGTTTTAACTGAAGTAAAATGAGGGGTACGATTTTTTGAGGGGATTAATCTGATATTACAGTTTTGGATGATAGAACATTTGCATATGCCTTCTTTGATTAAAGCAGATGTGATTGACCGTTGTCTAAATGATCGAGTGCAAGCCATGCAAGAAAGAATGTGTTTTGATAAATTTTCTTTTCCTATGGGAGTCAATTCCTGGATCGAATTTCTGGAATCAAGAACTTTGGACAACATTCTTTGGTCCTATATGTGGTTTCTTCCTAAGAAAATCTTGATTGGATCTCAAATGCAACTTTTTCTAGTTTTGATAGGACTTAACTGCACTTGGCCTTACAGTCCAAGAAGGGTGATGCGTCAGTTGGGTAGGATGCAAGACATCCCCTAATAATGGACCTTCTAAAGGATATAGAGTACTTTAAAGACCAAGCCATGGGGGAAAGCAAATATGATCAATTCTGGAATAACGCGATAAAGCTAGGTGTCGATACTCTCGAGGAAAATCCAGGGTGCACTGAAAACTATGAAATATGGCTACAATATCTACCTCATGGAATTAGTAGACCCTTACCAACCCAACTTAGAGGGAAAATACGGGAAGCTATCATGGTAGAGGACGATCAGCAGGAAGATCTGGGTGCCAAGGTGGAGTTTTTGAGAGTTCTGCTATCACGTTTGATCATAACTATGGATGGGTGTCAGTAAAACCTTTTTGGGGGTATTCTCCAAGAGGCGGGGATACGGGCAAGAAGTTTGTTCCCGGGTATCAAAGCGCCGTTGCTGGATATGTTGTAAAGTCTAAGTGGAAAAGAGGGGACTTCACAGACGGGTTCATCTCAGCCAGGGACATGCCACAGAGCACCAGTTTCAGTTTGAGTCTTTTATGTTTCTGTCATTGTAGGGTGGTGTCTGTGTTAAGTCGGAGTCAAGTTGTTTTTCATATTAGGGTCTTTATTAGTAATTTCACGTATGTCGTCTTAGGGTTCAAGAATGTTGTTTTGTATTTGTTGTTTAGTTTTAAAGTGGTCCTAAATTCGTTGTATGTTTTTTGTTGTTTCTTTCATCAAAATATTATGATGTTACATCTTTCTTTTGTTTGTTTGTTTTAAATTTTTCATGAAAAAAAAACTTCAATTATGTGATGTTTATGCATATGCATCCCGAACTACGCAAGATCTGATTCATGTACAATATGATACGTAGCAACCTACTTTTGGGTTCGATCTAATAATTTTGTTTTGTCATTTTTCATTATGTTTTCTCTTTTAAATAAAAGCAAAAGCCATAAAGAATGATAAAACTAAGGTTGATAGCGAGAGAATAAAAGAAAGAAAGGATGATAAGATAAGAAAGGGAAACAACAGAGACTGATACAAAAAAAAAGGGAAATGAGGGCGAAAAAAAGGAGGTGTGTTTGGAGGAAAGAAGCAAATGAGTGTAGATGAAAATTGGGATGATGTTAAGAATGACCTCACTACCCTCAAAGACTGGTAGAAATGGACATGAATCTAGGACAATTTTACCAATGTGATTCCCATGCTTGTTGTGTGCCCTAATCCTAACGGATGTTTTCTTTGATGAGCATGTTCTTTCAGCTAACAGTGGTAGGTTTGCATCACTCTAGCTAGTCACTCATACTTCACTATATCAAAAGCAAAGCTCGCCATGGCTAGTAGGGAGATTGAAAATTCTCTCATTAACCCGGATCAGGATCCCAGGGAAGAAAGTTCATAACGCAATGATGAGGTAGTAAGGCTCAGGCAACAATTGATAGATTTGCACCGAGCATGGGCTAGTGGAATCCCTCCTCCTCCACTCCCTGAAGGTCTTGGAAGTATCTCTAATTGCCCACCGCTCTCTTAGGCACAATTCTCTGCTCCCACTGAGTCACCTGAGCACGCACCATTATTCACTCCGTGACATTATTACCCTGGCACTTCTAGTGTACCCTTGGCAGCTCCCCAACTAAGATCCGCTGCTCAGCCGGTGCCACCGATCACACCGGTGTTTGTGGCTTCACCACTGCCTGAAGCTCCCACATATGTTGTGCGTCCTACAATGGGGCTTCGTCGATCTGCTAGTGATCCAGTATTAAAAGTTCTAGATAGTCAGTATTATGCCCTGAAGCCTATTTTGAGAATGAATGAACCGTATGGGTACACTCAGCCACCTGTATTTCCATTTGATATGGATAAACCTATCGCAACAAAGGGACAGGAAGTCATAGTGTGGAAATTGAAAAGTTTGGAACAGGCCATGAGGAATTTACAAGGAATCGGAGGTTATAAGAGTGTTTCCTATAAAGATCTTTGCATGTTCCCAGACGTCAACCTTTCCCTCAGTTTTAAAATGCCCAAGTTCGAGAAGTATGTGGGGCACGGTGATCCCGTGGCACACTTAAGATGTTATTGCAACCAATTGAAGGCTGCAGGGGGAAGGGAAGAGTTGCTCATGGCTTTCTTTGGCTAGAATCTTTCTGATATGGCTTCAGAATGGTTTGTCGATCAAGATATTGACAAGTGGAACAACTGGGATGACTTAGCTTATGAGTTTGTACAATATTTTCAGTATAACATCGACCTAATTTTGGACGAAAAATCCTTGGTCAACATGAAGAAGAAAAGCACTGAAGGCTTTAGGGAATACGAGATAAGGTGGTGTGAACAGGCCACCAGGGTAAAGCCTCCAATGAAGGAGAGTAAGCTAGTAGAGGTCTTCATTCGGGCACAGGATGAGACCTATTTTCAATATTTACTTCTAGCAGTGGGAAAGTTTTTTATTGAAGTCCTCAAAATAGGAAAGATGATAGAGGACAAAATCAAGACCGACTGAATAGTGAGTTTTGCTGCATGAAAAGCCACCACACAAGCAATTCAAGGTGGATCTATCACGTTCGGAGGTAAAAAGAAGAAAAAGGATGTGGCGACTGTCGTAGCTGGAACCCATTCCTATCCTAAAAGACCGCCTCGCCCCTATGCCCAATCCCAAGCCCAAGTCTACACCCAAGCTCCATATATTCCTCCCCACTATTACTACCCTTCACAAAACTCATTATACTCCATTCCACCACCCCCATACCAAGTATATAGCCTGCAGCCATATGCCCAAACCCCTTCTTACCCACAATGGCACGCGTAAGCTCCACAAAATCGCCTATCATCTCCATTAAATTACCAAAACTACTCCAGACCTGGTTTCTAACCCATGACCGAGTACAATAAAGATAAGGGGGTCAAAAATCAGTTCACACCTCTTGGGGATTCATATGCTAGCTTATTTGATAGGCTAAGAAAAATGAAGGTCTTAAGCCCAATTCAAGAAAGGCTTACAAATCCACCTCCGAGGAATATCAATTATTCTTTAAGGTGTATGTACTATTCTGACATGCCAGGCCATGATATCGAGAAATGCTGGCATTTAAAGAGGGTTGTCTAAGATTTAATTGACACAAATCAGATGTTGGTCTAGGCCCCAGAGGGTCCAAACATTAACCAGAATCCACTGTCAACCCATGCTGAAACCAATATGTTAGAACTGATATATGATCGGAAAGAGTCATCAAGGTGTTATAAGCCTATTATCAAGATACAGACCAATGAGGAGAAATCGGTGAATGTAGCAGAGTCTTTGAAAGTAATGTCATTAAGCCAGGAAGAAATGAGAGAAGATAAAGCCTAAAAAAGCACAAAGAAACCCCTGATCACAGTGCAAGGTACCAGAAGGTATGTTGATGTAAGTCAGGATAAACCTAAGTTGACGGTGGTAGGAGCTCCGAGTAAGCCCATCTTGATGGTGAAAGGAGCGCTGGCAGCGCCTATTGTCCTCAAACCAGTGACCCAACCTCCGATAGTTGATATAAAAAGGGTTCCCTGGAACTATGGGTGGACTGTGATGACCTATCATGGGAAGGAAATAATGGAAGATATAGATGAGGTAGGGGGTTTGACTCGGTCAGAAAGATGTTTCGTGCCTGAAAGTGTAAGGAAGTCCAAGCCAATTGTGAGTAGACCTTCATCTATCAAAAAGCCTGTCACTAAAGAAAAAGCCGAAGAATTTTTGAAAAAGATGAAGTTGCCAGAGTATTCAATAATAGATCAGTTGAAGAAAACCCCTGCTCAAATTTCCCTCTTATCTTTATTGTTGCATTCCAAGGAACATCATGATATTATACTGAAGGTATTAAATGAAACATATGTTCCTAGGGAGATTACAGTAAATTATCTTGAGAAAATAGTTGGAAAAATGTTTGAGGTCAATCGGATCAGCCTCTCTGACGATGAATTGCCTGTTGAAGGTACGGGGCATAGCCGGGGCCTTTACATTACAGTGAAGTGCGAAGATTTCTACGTCACTCATGTCATGATTGACGGAGGTTCAGGAGCAAATATCTACCCTATTTCTACTTTACAAAAGTTGAATATTGGTGTTGAGAGGATCAGGCCCAACAACGTATGTGTCAGGGATTTCGATGGTGAAAAATCAAATTCCATTGGCGAAATAGAATTAATGCTAATTATTGGGCCTATCGAATTCGCTATAAAGTTTCAAGTATTGAATATCAAATCTTCTTACAATTTGTTGTTGGGAAGACCATGGATCCACAAGGCCAAGGCGGTTGCATCTACACTTCACCAGATAATTAAGTTTGAGCATGACAGGCAAGAAGTGGTTATTCACGGTGAAAGAGATTTGTCCACTTGCAAAGATTCTACCTTGTCTCTTATTGAAGCAAATAATGTAGCAGAGACATTTGTCTATCAAATTTTTGATAGCGTGCCAGTGGATCGTTCCCTTGAAAGGCAGGTTATACCAGGACCACAATTGTCTTCCGCTTCAATCATGATGATGAGTGAACTTTTGAAAAATAGATTCGAGCCAAGATGGGTTTTGGGAGTGTCTCTACACGGTATAGTTCATCCCATATGTCCGAGTGAGAACATAGGCACTTTTGGTCTGGGATTTGAGCCTACGACTGAAAATCTGAAGAAAGCCAAGGGAAGGAAAAAAGAAACATGGTCACTCCCTCGCCCAATGCCACTACGCAGTGAATCATTTGTTAAGAGAGGTGTCACGAAGCAGGTCAAATTTGAAGCTAATTTGGTTGATGACTTCCAGAATATTTTTATTGAAGTTGATATGGTTGAAGCAGGAAAAGGTACCAGTAAGGCAGGTGTGCAGTTCATAGGCCTAGCTGTCCATCTCAACAATTGGGAAGTCACTCTTCTCCCCGTCAGGAAGGAGTTTTGGTAGTTTATTTTGTTTTTCTTTTTATTTATCCGAGTTATTCCAGGTTTGTAATTTAGAATTTAGCTTGTTTATATTTTGTTATTTGTGTTTAGACCCTCCTATCTTTCCCTTTTAAATGAAATACAATGTCGCTCTTATTTTGTGTCTAATACATTTTGTTTTTGTCTTTTTCTTTATACAGTTCTCTTTATGCTGATTCTAATGACACGACATGCATGCAAAATTTTCAGCCTGATCTTAAAATCCAAGCTAATCAAGATATAATGAAGCAAGAGGGGGGGGATATGACGAAAAAGAGGCACTAGAAGAAATAAGCAAAGAGTTGAAACAGTTTGAAGACAAATCAAATCCTAATTTGAATGAAACTAAGTCAATCAGTCTAGGGAATCAAGAAGACGTTAGGAAAACTAAAATTAGTGTACATGCTTTGCCAAAGTTAAAATATGAAATGATTCAAGCATTAATTGATTATAAGGATGTTTTTGCATAGTGTTATGATGATATGCCTGGTTTAAGCACTGAATTAGTGGCCCATAAATTTCCAACTGATCCCGCATTCCCTCCTATCAAACAGAAGTTGAGGAAGTTTAAAACTGATGTAAGTATTAAAATCAAAAAGAAATCATGAAACAACTTGAAGCCAAAGTAATTCGAGTGGCTCGTTATCCCACATGGTTATCCAATGTTGTTCCTGTCCCAAACAAAGATGGCCAAATTCGAGTATGTGTTGATTACCGTGATTTGAACAGAGCAAGTCCAAAAGATGATTTTTCGCTGCCTAACATCCATATTTTACTGGACAACTGCACTAAACATGAGGTTGCCTCTTTTGTAGATTGCTATGTCGGATACCACCAGATCATTATGGATGATGAAGACGTAGAGAAGATGTCTTTTATCACACCATGGGGGACCTATTGTTATCGAGTGTACCATTCGGTTTGAAGAATGCTGGAGCAACATACATGAGAGCCATGTCCACTATGTTTCATGATATGATGGATAAGGAGATTGAGGTCTACGTAGATGATGTGATTATTAAGTCAAAAAGTCAGGATAACCATGTTAAAAATTTAAGAAAGTTCTTTGAAAGGCTTCACAGGTATAATCTCCAGCTCAACCCAACAAAGTGTGAATTTGGAGTTCCATATGGAAAGCTATTGGGGTTTGTAGTCAGCCATCGGGGAATTGAATTGGATCCCTTGAAAATGAAAGCCATTCAGGATTTTTCCCCGCCCAAGAATAGGACGAAGGTGATGAGTTTGCTTGATAGACTAAACTACATCAGCAGGTTTATTTCTCAACTCACAACCACTTGTGAGCCCATATTCAAGTTGCTGAAAAAGAGTGTTGTGGTAGAATAGACTGAAGAATGTCAGGAAGCGTTCGACAGAATCAAAAGATATTTGTCAAATCTTTCCATGCTGGTACCACCGCAGCCTGGTAGGCCTTTGATCTTATACTTATCAGTCATGGACAATTCTTTCGGTTGTGTCCTGGGTCAACATAATGTCACAGGAAAAAAGGAGCAGGCTATTTATTATCTTAGCAAGAAGTTCACAGCATATGAGGCCAAGTATACTCTTCTTGAAAGGACGTGTTGTGCCCTGACTTGGGTAGCACAGAAGTTGAAGTATTATCTCTCGTCCTACACTACTTATCTCATCTCCTACATAGATCTTTTGAAGCATATTTTTCAAAAGCCTATGCCAACAGGTCGATTGGCAAAGTAAAAAATATTGCTTACCAAGTTTGACATTGTATATGTGACTCAAACCGCCTTGAAAGCCCAAGCCTTGGACGATCATCTTGCTGAGAATCACATTGATGAAGAGTATGATTCGCTAAAGATATACTTTCCTGATGAAGAAGTTTTGTCTGTCGATGAAGTCGTTATAGATGCTGATCCAGGTTGGAAGTTGTTCTTCGATGGAGCTGTCAACACGAAAGGTGTCGAAATAGGTGCAGTTCTTATCTCTGAAATGAGGCAACATTTCCCGATAACAGCGCAACTTTGATTTTATTGTACCAATAACATGGCGGAATATGAAGCGTGCATTCTTGGTTTGAGGTTAGCTATTGATATGGGAGTCCAGGAACTATTAGTGTTGGGGGATTCAGATTTGTTCATCCATCAAATCCAAGGCGATTAGTAGACGTGAGATTTAAAGCTTATACCATATCGACAATGCTTGCAGGAGCTATGTCAACGGTCCGTGTCCGTAAAATTTAGACATATTCCAAGGATTCATAATGAGATTGCTGATGCTTTAGCTACTCTGTCTTCAATGCTCCAACATCCTGATAAGGCCCACATCGATCCAGTGCATATACAGAGTCGTGATCAGCATGCTTACTGTAATGCGGTTGAAGAAGAGCTCGATTGAGAACCTTAGTTCTTTGATATCAAGCGATACATTCAGTTAGGAGAATACCCAACACACGCCACCTGTGATCAAAAGAGGACTATTAGGCGTTTGGCTAGTGGATTTTTCTTAAGTGGGGGAATCTTATATAAGAGAACTATGGATTTGGGACTTTTGAGGTGTGTAGATACAAGAGAATCCTCGACAATCATGGTTGAAATACACTCTGGAGTATGCGGGCCGCATATGAACGGTTATGTCTTATCAAAGAAGATACTTTGAACAGGTTATTATTGGCTTACTATGGAGCGGGACTCTATTCGTTTTGCTCGAAAATGTCATCAATGTCAGGTACATGGTGATCTGATACATTCCCCTCCTGCTGAGTTACACGCGATGTCTGCTCTATAGCCTTTCGTAGCTTGGGGGATGGACGTGATTGGGCCGATTGAGCCGAAAGTGTCAAATGGACATAGATTCATTTTGGCGGCCATTGATTACTTTACAAAGTGGGTAGAAGCAGTAACTTTTAAGTCAGTAACAAAGAAAGCGGTGGTATATTTTGTTCATGCCAACATCATTTGTAGGTTTGGAATTCCAAAGATGATCATTACAGATAATGCTGCCAATCTCAATAGTCATTTGATGCAAGAAGTGTGTCAATAGATTAAGATCGCACTCTGAAATTCCACTCCATATCGTCCAAAGGCTAATGGCACAGTGGAAGCCGCTAATAAGAATATCAAGAAGATACTCTATAAAATGGTACAAGGGTCTAGACAATGGCATGAGAAGTTGCCATTTGCATTACTAGGTTATCGCACTACTGTTCGCACTTTAATAGGGGAAACTCCGTATTTATTGGTGTATGGGACAGAAGCAGTCGTTCCTACAGAAGTTGAAATCCCCTCTCTTTGATTCATTGTGGAAGCAGAGATTGATGATGACAAGTGGGTCAAAACCCGACTAGAACAATTGAGTTTGATTGAGGAAAAAAGGCTAACGTCGGTATGTCATGGCTAATTGTATCAGAAGAGAATGGACCGAGCATATAAAAAAAGGTACGACCCAGACATTTTGAAGTTGGTCATTTGGTATTGAAGCGTATCCTTCCTTACCAGGATGAAGCGAAAGACAAATTCTCTCCAAACTGGCAAGGTCCCTTCATTGTGAAGAAAGTGTTGCCCAATGGAGCTTTACATTTGACAGATATTGAAGGCAATACGGCAGAAATGGCTATCAATGCTGATGCGCTCAAAAGATATTATGTATGATATTTTCTCCTTTGTTGATTTTCTTGCATGTTTAGTACTTGCATTTTTGAAGATTGATATGATGAAGACATTTTATTCTTCTATCCAAACATTGTGTCATCCTTTGTTTACCCATTTGAGCTTAGTTTTATTTTCTTTCATATCCCTCTTTTGGAATCAAAATAGAGTCAAAGATAAATGTCCAGAAAATAAGAATAAAAGAAAGAGTTCAAAAATAAAAGAAAAAAAGAGATAAGAAAAATCAAAATCAAAATAAAGAATAAGCTGATGAAACTACGTGCGACCTGATTCTCCTCTCTTGGGAGTGAGATACGTAGGCTGAACTATTCAGGGCTCGGTCCAACCAAATAAACCTTTTAGAGTCACCCAGTCAACAAAAACTGGGGCATGAGTTGATGTGTTATTTGAGTCGATTCCAAAAGTTGTAAATCCCATCCCCACTTCGAGTATCATTTGAGCCTCCTGCCATCCTTTTCTTTCTAACCTTATCCAAAACCAAGTTACAACCAAAGAAAGACCTTCAGATCAATCTTTGATAATGTTAAGGCTATGCCTGCAATGGATACTATGATGCAGTTTGGGGTACTACTTATTTTCCTTAGCATAAGAAATCAGGAAAGAAATAAAAAAAATGAGAGAGTCTTACTGGTGAAAACCCTTACGGGCACCATAAGGCGATGAGGAGTTAAGAGAAATAAAATGAGAGAGTCTTACTGGTGAAAACCCTTACGGGCACCATAAGGCGATGGGGAGTTGAGAGAAATAAAAATGAGAGAGTCTTATTGGTGAAAACCCTCATGGGCACCGTAAGGCGATAGCGAGTTTGAGAGAAAGGTGAAAATAAAAGAGGTTTGTTGGCCAAGATCTTTCAAGATGTCTAAAATTGAATGAGATATATGAGTCCAATGGGTTTGAAGAAGCAACAGTGGCAAAGGCAAGAACTCAAAAACAAATGGGAAGTTTGGATAGGAAGATCAGGCAACTTAATCCAAAATGCATATCATAGTCATTGGAGTTGGTTACCATCTTCAGATAAGTTTTCTTCTTTGTTAAAAATAGGGACATTGCCCTTTTATTTCATTTACACATTTATATTTTTCCCTTTTATGTCTTTTGTCAAAAGAAAAGTCACCATGATTTTTTTACAATGTTTAAGTCTTTTCAGTGTCAAAACAAGCGTGAAAGGATTTCAAAGCTTGCTACCAGTCTTCCCAATTGTATGAGTAAAATCCAAGGACTAGCATATGAAAGAAACATGATCCTAATTCAAGACAAAGCAAAGAAAGTTCATCAACCAAAGGGTTCTTGGATGAATAAAAATATTCAGCTTTCAAAAGATGCATCTCAAGGGCAGGGTAAAATAGAAATTCGGTATTTGAATCAAGGTCACTTTCCTCAATCTGGGTCTGGGTCAATGATACGAAAAGATCTTGGCAAATGTCGGTGATCTGAAACAAAGATGAAAGGAACGAGTTCTGGAGCAGAAGCCTGGGAAGCCAAGTACTGCGAGCCACCATTAAGTTTTAACTGACAAATTTTCTTTGTTGAAACAGGGGCAAATTCTCTCCACTTAATTCAGCTATCATGGGAAATTCACATCCAAGGGACTTTACTTTCAGTTCAGGACCCTCCTGAAAAATGAGATTTTACTTTATGTTCAGGATCCTCCTGAAAAATGAGATTTTACTTTATGTTCACGACCCTCCTGAAAAATGGGAATTTACTTTATGTTCAGGACTCTCCTGAAAAATGGGATTTTACTTTCTGTTCAGGACCCTCTTGAAAAATGAGATTTTACTTTATGTTCAGGACCCTTCTGAAAAATGAGAATTTACTTTATGTTCAGGACCCTCATAAAAATAGGATTTTACGTTCAGTTCAGGTCCCTCCTGAAAAAATAGAATTTTACTTTCGGTTCAGGCCCCTCCTGAAAAATGGAAATTTACTTTATGTTCAGGACCCTCCTGAAAAATGGGATTTTACTTTCAGTTCAGGACCCTCCTGAAAAATGGGACTTTACTTTATGTTCAAGACCCTCCTGAAAAATGGGATTTGACTTTTTGTTTAGGATCCTCCTGAAAAATGGGGCCCCACTTTCAAAAATGAAATACTGCCTTCTTAATCTTTGTTGGGAATAATTTTGTTTCTAGTTTTTGTTTTGATTTCAGGAGCCTGCCAGAAGAAAAGGGGGATGAAACGAGAAATTAAAGAAACTGAAAGTCAAGAACCCGCCTAAAGAATAGGGTGATGAAATTGAAGGAAAAAAATGGCAAGTCAGAAGCCCGCCTGAAGAGTAGGGCGAATAAATAAAAGTCGAGCAACGAAGTGAAGAAATTGAAAGGCAAGCAAAAAGTTGAAGAAATTGTAAGTCAGGAGCCCGCCTGAAGAATAGGGTGATGAAACTCAAGTCAAGAGTCCAAAAGAAGCTGCATAGATAGGATTTTGTAATTTCATTTATTTTTTAACTTGTAATTTTCATTTTGGATGTAATAACAGAGCCGCGGACCGGAACCTCGATGGAACCTCACTCGACTCTCCAACTCGGTATAGTCCACTTCTCTTCCAACCCTTTGAGATACTTGTGACTTAATTTCCTCGTAACTAGGGGGTAGGATTTCTTAAGTCAGGACTCGGTTGTCCTTCTTCTTTCTGTTTCTTCCTTTGAATAATGGCCAGGATAAAATTTTGTCTCGTTGTCTACTTCTTTGTCTGAAAATACTTCGTTTTTACATTCAAAAGGGGCATGATGTAGACACCTAATTTTGTCCCTCCCCGATATCATTTTTATTCATTTTTACCTTTTCCTACCATGTACCCTCAACCAGGTAATTATCCCTCCACAAAGTACAAAAAGTAACAACTTTAAACAAACCCCTGACAAATTTTATCCTATCCTAACAAACCTTACACCTCATCCTAACAACCTACTCTATCCCTACCCTCACCCCTATCCACATAACCCCCCTACCTACCTTTTTCTTGGTTTATACGTTACTTTTAGCATGTGAGGGGGGTATATATACATAATAAAATAGAAAAAGCAAAGGAGACAAAAAAAGGGGGCCACTTTAAAAATTGTTTTGGTCTTTCCAATTCGAAAAAAGGAAAGGAAAAAAGGAATCCAATTTGGTTTCCAGAAAAATAATAAAAAAAGGGGCCCACGTGTATTTTGGCTTTTTTGGGAGGGATAAAAGTCTTCTTCTTCATTCATTAAAGGGGATAAGAAAAAACCCTCACAGTAGACAAACTCCATGGCTCATTTTTCTTCTTCTTCGAGCACAATTCACACACAGCTGAGACCACAGCACACATAGACTCCAATCCCTCTATTCTTCATCATAAACACACACATTACTCACTGATTTGAAAATTCACACACATAAACCAGATCGAAAAGGAAAATAGGCTAGAAGAGAGAGTGAAAGGGAGAAATTGAGAGAAAAGGGGAGAGAGCTTGAGAGAGAATACAAAAAAGCAAGCGACGGAGAGAAGCAGCGAGAGAAAGAGAGAGAAAGTTGAGAACCGCGAGGGAGAGAGAGATTGAAAGAGCGACAAAGACAGTGAGGTAGGTGTTCTCCAGCGAAACTCCCACCGAAAAAAGCATAGTAGTCTCTTTCTCATTCACTGTCACCGAAAAAAGTCCCAAACCACCGGTATGAACCTCGAATCCACTACTACCACCGAGATCTACCGTCGAATTACATTCTTTGATCGTTCATTCTAACGAGTTTGGCTGGAAAAATGTTTAGCCAGCGACTGTTGTACTGTTTCAGCCGAAAACACCATTAAACGACGTATTAGTGTTATATCAGTTCTATTGGTTTAATTCCGGTGAAATTTGGGTTGGTTCCAACGAGGTTTAGTCTCGATTTGCTTGATATTTCTACTTTTTGAGGGTTTTAAATCTATACGAGCTGGCTATTTTTTTTGGTATCAAGTTGGTTTGATTCATTATCGAGGTTCGAATTGAGGTTCTCCGATTGTGGATTTATCTCTGATATATTGAAATTGAAAGTTGAGGTCCAATTCTAATCTTCTCTTCTTTTACTTCATTATTTAATGTGTTTGATGCATCGGATTGAACATTTGTGTGATTGAGTGATCTTTGTTGTTGGTGAACGATTGCTCATGTTATTTCTTTAGTTATGAATCATGTGATGAAGTGAACCCTTTTGAGAATTAAAATTGTTGATCTAGGGCGGAATTGAGAAATTGATAAAAGGATGAATTTGGATTGATTAAAGACTTTTGGTTTAATTTGGTTTAAGTATAATTATGGTTGAAATGCGGTAGTATCATGATAAGACCGGCAAAAGCATAGGCAAATAGTAGGATTGGGTAGGCGAATTTAGAACTTATGGATTGTTTGAGTGTTTGAAATATTTGTGGAATGATTTGTTTTTCTCGCATATGGAAAATGTATTCATTTAGCCGGGGAATGCCCTGAGACACATTGTATTTATTCACCGGAGAATGTCCCAAAGTATTTTTGTACCCGGAGAACATTCGAGACGACGGCCGGAGGCATCGGGTGAGGCATTGGAGCTTAGTCTAGGATTAGTTTAGAATAGAATTTAGATTTCTGTATTTTTTCATCTTTTGGGTTTGTATAATTCGGACTGAACATTGCTTTTGGACTTGTTTTGTTTTGGTGTGATTGTTTGTTTTGCATGTTTGTTTGGTTCATACGTCTCATAATGTCAAAATTTATCGATATACACCACCGATAGACCGTGGTCAAACCATGGGATCGAGGGGTGCCTAACACCTTCCCCTCGGTCAACAGAATTCCTTAACCGGAATCTCTACTTGCAAATCAGTTTAAAGAGTCAAATCATTTTGAAAAAGATTTTTCCAAAGATGACTTGGCACACCCGATTATGCCAAATGGCGACTCTGAGTTTTGAATATAAATAATCCTTTTTTGAAAACAAATTTTCTATCTTTTGTCACTTTGACAATTAAAAACTCTTTCAAACTTAAAACGAATCTTTTGGAGTATGAAAAAAGGGTGTGACATTGTTATCCATTCAATTTTTGCGCACCCAATAACGATTTTGGGTGCCATCAGGCATGGGTAAATTGAAAGGACAAGTAATTTAGTTATCTGGATTCATGAATTCCTTGAAATTCTTTATTCAAAAGATGGTTTTTTATTGTATAGTAAAACACGTACTCACCGAAGTTCGTATGTTAGACTCTAAAATTAGCAAAACGACTCACATCAAATAATGAAATCTATATTTATTTTTTATAGAATAAACCATGTAGTTATCCTGAACTCTCGCCGAATTTGCTACGACACACTCCAACTTTACGAGATTTTATTACCTCTGAACTAAATTTTAGTGTATTTTTGCCAACCTTTTTAGTTGAGGTGACACCTTTTGTCACTCTTTTAAGTTAGCGTGACACCTTTAATGTGGACCTCATTTTATATAATAAAGGTGTTACGTCAACACAAAAGGGTGACAAAAATACTCTAAAATCGAGTTAGGGGTTAATAGGACCCATGTGAAGTTAGAGTGTGTTGTAGCAACTTTGATCACAGTCCAGGGGGTGCCGAATTGTTATCGCTTTTCTATATAAACCAAGAAATCTCTATTTGTCATCAGGTAATTGGGTATAATTATCTATGTTATTTTAATTATTTTAGGCATCATTATATAGTGTTTGGAATATTTATTATGCATTGAATTTTCATTAACCCAATAACAATGTTGGGTGCCATCATTTTGTAGTTTTTTGGGTACACACAATCTGTATTTTTGCAACACTACTTCAACAGTAGTTCAAGTTTAAAAGAAGAACACTATGAAGTACAACAAAATCCTCAACACAAGATCAAAATAATCTTTCAAAGAAGTGTGTTTTATTTTTAAGAAATTAAGATGAAACTGAAATGGCCAAGTCCCGAGGTTGTGAAATTTTTCTCCCAAGATAAAATGGCCAAACAAACCAGCTGTAGCGGTACCTCAAATAATTGGAATCTCTTCGAACTCACTCAACGATTTGATTGATCACACAAAATGTTTTGAAGATAAAAAGAGTTTGTATATTCACTAAATTTTTCATACCTAAACCTGTGGATAAATGCAGGTTTATATAGTCATCAAGTGCCCCTTTCCAAAGGTGGCAATAGTTCTTCTGAAAAGGTGTATTCTTTGGAAGAGTCATGTCTGTTCATTTGAAACATTGTGTCTTTTTCTGAACAAACATAACTATCTGAATAGTCACTCCTTTTCCAAAACAATATGTCTTTTCCTCAAAGATTTTGTCCCTCAGTTTTTCATTCACACCTTTTTCATACATATTGAACCCAACAATCCCCCACATAAATGGGGAATGGCTGTTTTTTCATAAAATTTTAAGGAAAAGTATGTGATCATCAAGTAAAGACTGATTGCATTTGGATAAGTAGGTTTCACCTTGAACTTTCTGTAGTGAACATGCATCGGATGCACTCGGTCAATCGGTAGATTTGATATCTTTGAACTGTCGAGATTTAGTGTACACCTAGACAACACATGTCATACAACCAACCTTTTACCATTTATACTTCTCATGATTTTGTTCTTTTCAGCCATGAACACGACCCAATTTCATGAGAGCTTAGAGAATAGGCCTTTACTAACATTCTCCTTGAAGCGGCTTCCACTTCGCCCTCGCATATGTGATTTCTATACGTTCAATCCTACAGATTAAACTATTTGGTCAAATCTGACAAATTTTGATAATCATTAAAAGACTTTTCACCTTAAGTCTTATCCTTGTTTACTAAATATTGTCTACATCATAAGAATGGGTTGGGTAATTAACAATGTTGAATCTGTCAGACATAACTTTGTTTGATCTCCTTGAACTTAGCTCTTAGGATCTCCAGTCTACTAGGTAGAGTTGCCGCCATGCTGACTTTTCCTAGGCCTTAAACCCATTCCCTTAGATGTTCTTTCCACTTATTCTCTAGATAGGCCTTTTGTAAGTGGACCTGACACATTATCCTTTGACTTTACATAGTCAACAGTGATAATTACACTAGAGAGAAGTTTCCTAACGGTATTATATCTCCATCGTATGTGATGAGATTTACCATTGTACATCATGCTCCCTGCCCTACCTATTGCCGCTTGGCTATCACAGTGTATACATATTGGTGCCACTGATTTAGGCCAATAAGAAATATCTTCCAAGAAATTTCGGAGCCGTTCTGCTTCTTCACCGGCTTTATCCAATGCGATAAATTTAGATTCTATTATAGAACAAGCAATCCAAGTATGTTTGGATGATTTTCAAGAAACTGCTCCTCCACTAATAGTAAATATATAGCCACGTGTGGATTTTACTTCATTTGATTCGGTGATCCAATTTGCATCGTTATATCCTTCAAGTAACGTGAGATATTTATTATAATGCAAGGCATAGTCTTGAGTGTATTTAACATACCCCTAAACTCTTTTCATTGCCATCCAATGAGTTTTGTTGGGATTACTTGTGTACCAACTCAATTTACTAATAGCGCATGCTATATCTGGTCATGTATAGTTCATTACATACATTAAACATCTCAATACTCTTGCATACTCCAATTGTGAGTCACTTTCACCTTCATTCTTTCGAAGTACGAAGCTCACATCCAAAGAAGTCTTGGCAATACCGAATTCTATATACTTGAATTTGTCAAGTATCTTTTTGATATAATGAGACTGTGACAGTGCCAACTTTGAGAGTTCTATGGATTCTTATACCTAAGATCACATCTGCAACTCCAAGGTCATTCATATCAAACTTGCTTTCGAGCATTCATTTTGTTGCATTTATGTCTGAAATGTCTCTACTAATGATCAACATATCACCCACATATAAACAAACAATGACTTGGTGATTCAGAGTATTTTTAATGTAAATACATTTATCACATTCGTTTATCTTGAACCGGTTTGCCAACATGATTTGGTCAAACGTCGCATGCCATTGTTTAGGTGATTGCTTTAGTCCATACTAAAACTTAATAAATTTACATACCTTATCCTCCTTTTCTGGAATCACAAAACCCTCAGGTTGTTCCATGTAAATTTCTTCCTATAATTCTCCATTTAGGAATGCGGTTTTCACATCCATTTGATGGATTTCAAGATAATAGACTGCCGCTAAGGCAATTAACATTTGAATCGATGTTATCCTTGTTACTGGCGAGTATGTATCAAAGTAATCAAGACCTTTTCTTTGCTTGAAGCCTTTTACTACAAGTCTTGCCTTTTATTTGTCAATAGTACCATCCGCTTTCATTTTTCTTTTGAAGATCCATTTAGAACCTAAAGGTTTATTTCCTGAAGGAAGATCAACCAATTCCCACATATGGTTTCTTAAAATTGAATCAATCTCACTATTGACTGCCTCTTTCTAAAAGGATGAGTCTGCCGATGACATTACTTCTTTAACTGTTTGAGGCTTATTTCTAAGAGAAATGTTACAAAATATGATCCAAATATAGTAGAAGTTCTTTGACATGTACTACATCTTGGATTCTTTTCATTATGTACATTCTCACTTGGTCCATCTCGAGGTCATTTAGATCCTCCACTAGACTGTTCATGTCTAACTTTATACGGGTAAATGTTTTCAAGGAATTCAGCATTATATGATTCAATTACCGTATTTTTATTTATATCTGGATGTTCGAATTTATGAATCAAAAACCAACATGCTTTACTACTTTTAGCATATCTTATGAACATGCAGTCCACCGTCTTAGGTCCTATCTTAACCCTCTTAGACATAGAAACTTGGACCTTTGATAGACACCCCTACACTTTGAAATATTTCAAGTTAGGTTTCCTCTCTTTCCATTTTTTATAAGGAATTGATTGTGTCTTACTATGGGGAACTCTATTGAGTATACGATTGGCTATGAGGATTGCCTCCCCCACAAGTTTTACGGTAAATCAGAACTTATAAGCAAGACATTCATCATTTCCTTCAAAGTTTGATTTTTTATTTTTGCAATTCCGTTAGATTGAGGTGAATACGGGGCCATAGTTTGAAGGATAATTTCATTCTCTATACATATTTCGGCGAAGGGAGATTCATATTCTCCGCCCCTATCACTTCTTATCATTTTTATCTTTTTTCTAACTGATTTTCTACTTCAATTTTGTATTGCCTAAACACATCTATTGCTCCATCCTTAATATTTAGCAAGTATACATAACAATATCTAGTACAATAGTCAATAAAAGTTATGAAATACTTTTTTCCACCACGTGATAGTTTTGACTTCATATCACAAATGTCAGTGTGTACTAAGTCTAAAGGATTGAAATTCCTTTCAACGAACTTATAAGGATGCTTGGCATACGTTGATTCAACACACGTTTGACACTTTGATTTATTGCACTCAAAGTTTGGCAAAACTTCTAAATTAATCAATTTTTGTAATGTTTTGTAATTAACATGGCCTAAAAGTTCGTGCCATAAATTATAAGACTCAAGCAAGTAAGAAAATTTGAACTTTTATTCATTTCAACATTCATTACATTCATCTTATAAAGGCCCTCGATGAGATAGCATTTTCCTACATACACTTCTCCTTTGCTAATTATAATTTTTTCAGAAACGGTTACATATTTGAATCCGTTCTTGTCTAGAAGTGAAACAGAGATCAAGTTCCTACGTAATTCCAAAATGTACAAGACATTATTAAGTGTCAGGACCTTTCCTGAAGTCATTTTCAAGCCCACTTTTCCTCTTCCTTCTTCTATCTTAATCGTAGCGGAGTTATCCATGTAGATCATTTCTTCTACTTGATCCAGAGAGAATGACGAAAATAACTCTTTATTGGCATAAATATGGAGGGTGGCACTAGAATCCATCCACCACTCACGAGGATTCCCCATCAAGTTGCATTCTGAAAATATAGCACACAGATCATCACATTCTTTGTTGGACTCAATCATATTTGCTTGGTCCTTTTTCTTTCCTTTCTTAGGGGAACGACAATTCATGAACTTGTGGTCAATATTGCCACAGTTGAAGCAATTTCCCTTGAACTTTTATTTGGGTTGATTGCTTCCTTGTTCAACTTTCTTCCCTTTCTTAGAATTGTTTTGGCCATCTTCTACAATATGTGCTCCATTTATTGTAGAATTCCCTTTTGACCTTCTCTCGACAGCTTTATTATGTTCTTCAATACACAGTCAAACAATAAGATCTTCGACAATCATCTCTTTGCATTTGTGCTTCAAGTAGTTTTTGAAATCTTTCCACATAGGTGGTAGCTTCTCAATTATCGTTGCTACATGAAATGCATCATTCACAATCAAACCTACAAAATAGTTTATGTGAGTACTTAGAATATTTTTAATTTGTTCAAGTATGGTATTTTTCTAAGATATACCTTCCTCTAGGAGATCGTGAATGATTACTTGCAATTCTTGCACTTGAGAGACAACCGATTTGCTATCTATCACTTTAAAGTCCAGGAACCTTGCAACAAAGAACTTCTTAATTCCCGCATCCTCTGTCTTATATTTTTGTTCTAGTGCCCCCCACAATTCCTTCTATGTCTTAGTTCCACTGTAAACATTGTAGAGGTCGTCTTGGAGACCACTCAATATATATTCATGCAAAGGAAGTTTGAGTGTTTCCAAGCCTCTACAATTAGGAAACACTCTTTGTCTGAGATTCCCTCGGGCACCTCAGGAGCATCTTTACTAGTGAACCTTTGAAGATATAGTGTTGTGAGGTAGAAGAACATCTTCTGCTGCCATCGCTCAAAGTCAATGCCCGCAAATTTTTTGGACTTCTCCGCAGGTGCCATTAGTTGTGGAGCATTTTCTGGACTTGTTGAGGCAATACTAGTTTCCCCCACAGTCGTAGCCGCATTTTGCATTTGACCTTCGTTAGTCATTTTTCCTGTCACCACAAGACAATAAAATTTAGTATTTTCAGAATACTACTTATAAAGTTAAGCAACTTTAAACTCTTCTTCTTTTTTCTAGTTAACGATGAAGTTTGTATGACTTTCAATCGTCAACCCAGTGATCTTTAACTTGTGATGAAGATTTTATGTCTTTGAATCACCAGTTAAGTTCAAACGGAGTAGAAAGTTTGAAGCTTTAATCTCCAAAAACAAGTAATATAGATTCTGAAAAAAAAAACTTTAGTGAAAAGAAAATTTCACCAAACAAGCAAAAGAAAATTTTGTCCTTTTTCCAAAATTATTTCCTTAAGATTGTAGTTTTTCGGGTACACATAATCTGTATTTTTGTAACACTAGTTCAAATTTAAAACAAGAACACTATGAAGTACAACAACATCCTCAACACAAGATCTGGTACTATAATTAGAAATGATGAATCTCGAAATGTTGATTGTGAAATTTGTATGCTGTAGAAAAAATGGCTCAGGTGCGTCAACAATAGAAAGGTTGATTTTGTTTTATTAAAGACTCTTTATTAAATGTGTGTACTTTTTCCTCCTCTCTATCTTCAAAATAAGTGTTCCATGAGGGTTGATTGGTTCAATATAAAAGTTGAAATTCAATGTATTTTGAGTTTGATAGTAGGAATAAGCTAGTTTTTGGACAGATTTTATATTAAAATAATGAAATTAGATATTTCATATAAAAATGAAATAACTAATTTTAGAGGGTATAGTTCAACATCGTACCAAACTAACTCTAGAATTTTATACATGATTGGAAAACATGTGATAAAATTAGTCATACAAGAATGTTTAGTTTGCTGGGTTAGAGTTATATAAATATTAATACTAAAATCAACTGAGCAAGGTTTAATTATTTATGAGGAAAAGCGTAAATACATTCTACTGACTCTCTTTTTACGATATACTATAGTTATAGTAATTACATGGAGAATCATACAAATATTTACATCCTATGTCAAACGTATTAAAAGTAAAACATCAATGGCACACATAATGTTAATTTAGTGGTTTAATATATACGTCAATCATGTACACAATTAATGTTAAATCCAACATCATTTGTTATCGTTAAATAAATCAACTAAAATGAGTCATGGCGGTTGTACGTCACTTTATTGACATAGTCCCTTCCATATACTACAATGTTAGTCTATTAACTAACATAACCTTTCAAATACATAATGGGTCCAACGATAACACTTAGAATACTTTATCTAAGTCAGAACCTATCATCATTATTCACAATATTATGTATACAAGAGAAAACAAGTAACCACAGAAATATATATAATTTGAGTTCAAAAATGTCAATTACATAAACATAATAAAGTCTTTACATGTGATCATTCATTGCTATCAATAAGACCCATTCTTTCAACATGTTCAACAAATGTTTTGGGCGGTAATCCTTTCGTCAAAGGATCAACAATCATAAGCTTAGTGCTAATATGTTCAATTGACACTTTATGTTTCTGGACTTCTTCTTTAACCGAAAAGTATTTCAATTCCATATGCTTAGCACCTTTTGAATACTTACTGTTCTTAGAGAAGAAAACTGCGGCGGTATTATCACAATAAATTTTCAGCGGCCTGACTATATTGTCGACTAGTTCAAGTCCTGAAATAAAATTCCGCAGCCAATTAGCCTGGACTGTGGCCTCAAAGCATGCCACAAACTCAGCTTTCATAGTGGATGCAGCTATAACAGACTGCTTCACACTCTTTCATGATATTGCTCCTCCAGCTAATAGAAACAAATATCCAAATGTGGATTTTCTTGTATCTACACAATCAGCATAATCTGAATCTGAATATCCAACCACATCTAAATGATCAAATCTTCTATAAGTGAGTATATGATCTTTCGTTCCTTGTAAGTATCGCAACACTTTTTTTGCAGCCTTCCAGTGATCCATTCCAGGATTACTTTGATATCGACCCAGCATTCCAACAACAAAATTGATGTCTGGTCTTGTACATGTTTGGGCATACATAAGACTCCCAACTATTGATGCATAAGGAATATCTTTCATTTGCTTTCGTTCCAAGTCATTCTTTGGACATTGATTGAGACTAAACTTATCTCCTTTCTGAGTGAATCTTTTCTAGAGACAGGTGAAAAAGTTTCTTTATAGTCAATTCCATCCTTCTGTGAAACCTTTGGCAACAAGTCTGGCCTTGTGACGTTTGATGTTGCCAGTTGAGTCGCGTTTGGTCTTAAAGAACCATTTACACCCAACTCTTTTGCAACCTTCGGGTAATTCAACAAGGTCCCAAACTTCATTCTGTTCCACTTTCAACTCATCTTTCATAGCATTTATCCATTTATCAGAATTGTTGCTTTCAATGGCTTGTGAAAATGAAATTGGATCATCATCAATTCCCAAGTCAGTTTCTGACTCATGTAGATATACCAAATAATCATCAGAAATAGCAGATCTCCTTTGTCTTTGAGATCTTCTTGATGCTACTTCTTGGGGTTCATATACTACAGGTTCATCAATTACGGCTTCATTAGTAGGAATATTAATTTGTTGTTCTTGTTGATTACTTTGTTGTACAATAACTTCAGGAACAAAAACTTTAAAAGAAGTACAGGGTAGAGAAATTTGCACCCTAACTTCTTTAATTTCCACATTACGTGGTTCTTCACTCCCATTAACTTCACCATTCTCAATGAATCTAGCGTTTCCAGTTTCAACTATTCTCGTACTATGATTAGGACAGTAAAATCTATACCCCTTTGATTTTTCAGGATAACCAATGAAGAAACCACTGATTGTTCTTGAATCTAGTTTCTTTTCTTGTGGATTGTATACTCTAACTTCTTCCGGGCAACCCCAAACATGCAGGTGCCTCAAACTAGGTTTCCTACCAGTCCACAGTTCAAAAGGTGTCTTTGAAACTACTTTACTAGGAAACCCTATATAGCAAGTAAACGGCAGTCCTTAAAACATACATCCATAAAGAAGGAGGTAAAGATGAATTACTTAACATACTCCTAATCATATCCATTAATGTACGATTATGTTTTTCTGCCACACCATTTTGTTGTGGTGTGCCAAGCATTGTGTATTGAGCACATATGCCACGCTTTTTGAGGAATTTAGCAAATGGACTTGGGTGTTGTCCATTTTCATCATATCTTCCATAATATTCACCACCTCTATCAGACCTAATTATTTTTACCTTTCTATCTAGTTGTCTTTCAACCTCAGTAATAAATACCTCTAAGGCATTAATCGCTTGAGATTTTTCATGCAACAAATAGATATATCCATAATGTGAAAAGTCATCAATAAAAGTGATAAAATATTTTCCTTTATTGAAATATGTGATATCAACATATATCAGTGTGTATAATTTCAAGAAGTTGTGTGCTTCTTGTGGCTCCTTTCTTTGTGTGTTTATACAATCTACACAAATATTAAGGTCAGTAAAATCTAAATCTGGAAGAATTTCATTCTTAACTAATCTTTCCAGCCTTTCTTTAGATATGTGACCTAAACGTTTATGCCATAAGTAAGCAGATTGTTCATTCAACAAAATTCATTTGGTACCAACATTATGGTGCAGAGTTAAGAGTGTTTCGGCAAAAAGATTATCAAGATTCAGTTTGTATAAATTATCACAAAGAGTACCAGTACTAATGAGATAGTTATGTTTAAACAAACTAACACATCCATTACCAAAATTAAAAGAATATCCAGTCTTATCCAACTTAGACAAAGAAACTAAATCTCTCAAAAGAGAAAGAACATACAAATTTTCTACTAAATCTAAGTAGCGTCCAGTATCGAGAATAAGCCGATAAGTCCCGACAGCTTCAACTGGAGCCTTCACTCTATTCCCCATGTAAACAAATCTTTCATTCTTGTTTATGGTTTGGATTGTAAGGAATCCCTGCATAGTATTAGAAACATGAATAGTACAACCAAAGTTAATCCACCAAGTATTATAAGGAACTTCAGTTAAATTTGATTCGAGACATGTAAAAGCACAAGGC
The DNA here is from genome assembly GCA_030864225.1 of Capsicum baccatum var. pendulum. NCBI lineage: Eukaryota > Viridiplantae > Streptophyta > Magnoliopsida > Solanales > Solanaceae > Capsicum > Capsicum baccatum. Next base: position 255,368,240 of record CM061559.1, on the reverse strand, counting down.
TTACCTTTCTTCTCAAACCATGCCTTACATCTCAGGCATCTTTCTAAAAGTGTCCAAATTTTCACAGAAATGACACTTTTCATTCTTGTTTCCTTTCTTATGTACTTGAGATGAGGACTGATTAACATTAAGTTGCTTCTGTTATCCCTTACCATGCTTCTTTCTTTTCTTTTCAGCTCCTTGATGATTTACAAAGTTAATGGAGTGGGTTTCTTGATTCTTTAGCCTTGTTTCCTCTTGAACTAGCATACCATGCATTTCATGCACGCTCCATTTGTCTTTCATGGTGTTGTAGTTCATTTGGAAAGGACCATACTCAGACGGTAATGAGTTGATAATGAACTGTACAAGGAAATTCTGTTCCACTTCCATTCCCAATGACTTAAGTCTTGTTGCTATATTTGTCATTTCAATGACATGCTCATGCATAGTACGTGAACCATCAAACTTCATGGTGGTCAAAGTACCCATTAGTGTCCCAGCAAGATACTTATCAGCAGTTTGGGAAGACTCTTCCACAAGTTTCAGAAGTTCTTTTGCACTTTCAGTTTTGGGAAGAGTAGTCTTAATGTTGCCCACAATATTTATTCGCATGAACATTAGGCCTAATCTGTTAGACCGATCCCAATGCTTATAATAGGACTTTTCTTCATCACTGCTAGCTTCAGTAATAGCAGCTGGCTTTTCAGAGTAAACTGCAACATCAAGATCTAAAACCCCTAGATGGAATTTGATCTGCTGGCACCAATCTGAAAAGTTAAGTCCATTAAAAGCCGTAACAGAGGCAGAGTGCGAATGAAGGGCAAGTGCTGCAAGTAAAACATGCTCATTTATTAATACTTTGAGTTACGAGTTTAAACACATTATCAAATTCAGAAATAATTTACTTAAATGTATATTGATGTTCTCCTTTGGGCGAAACATCAAAGTACAACTTTAAATATAATGATACTTAAAAATGTATTTAACATAAATCGATAATATTTAATGCATCAATTAATAATATTTATTATCTTTGAATAAATAAATAAAATTAACGATACATAAAAAATTATCTCCTTAATATTTATTGATCATACGAACAAATAATCAACCTTTGGGTGATCCACAAATGTCTTATAACCAAAATTTTAATTTATCCATAATTGGTACATCATTTATAAGCATCAAAATTAATGGATAATTAATTAACTTTTATTTGAAATTAATTTCATAAAGATTCGACCACCTTGGTGATTAATGAATCTCACATATATAATTTCAAGTCATATTAAGGAACAATAAATTGTATTATTAAATACTACATTATTATAACAACAAACAATTATTTCCTTAACATTTAAAATAACAAAGATCAAATTCAAATGTAATATTTGTGTATTGGCCTAAAATAAACATAAAAAAAAATTGACGGCAGAGGGTACTATACTATTAGAAATAACCACAAATAACCACAACTGTAATATTTATGCATTGGACTAAAATATATACTATCAGAATAGTAGCATAGCATTAATTAGTTATTCAAAGTCCAACTTCACTAAGAAGATTTCATTCCATATTTAATGCGTTATATGTCACTGAAACAAAATTACGCCCGAACCAGGATTCTTCATCAAAAAAAAAAAAAAAAAAGCAACATACTCCTTACACAAATTATGGAATCATTACAAAATAAAAATTAATGGCAGAAAATACTATTGAATATTTGCATAACACTTATTGATTAGTCATTCAAAAGCCAACTCCAGTAAATTCCATTATTTATTTATTTTACTAAGTCTTCATAAATCCTTTCAGAATTACTACTAACTAGTACGTAATATTGTATTAGTTTAGGACATGGCTTCTATGAACAAATCCCTCAGTAAAAACAGTGATCAGTCTTCTTCTGATAAAGACATATAGAATAATGACTCATCCCGTATCAGAAATCATATTGCAATGGAAAATCATTAGTTCCTAAATCTTGCTCTTGATACCACATGTTAGCAAATAACGGATTATATAAACTTAACAATCTAACATGAATAATTCTAATAATTATTTAGGAACGTAGAACTAAATGATTTTCTGTCACGACCCGAGCCTAGGCCCTAGCCGTGACGAGCATCCCGAACCATGAAGGCCCGGAACACCCATTCTCTATCTGGTTATCATGCACAACTTTTGTAATCATAATAGAATGCGGAATTTAAACTGAGTACGGAAAACATGGTCAAGTTCTGCAACATTTCTGAATAATACTATCTGATATCAGTATGCGAAATCTCTACTAAGAACATAAACATCTGTCTGAAAAGAAACTGGGACAAGGCCCCCAGTAAACCAAAAACATAATAAATAAGATAATGTCTGACATGATTAGGCCTTCCGAATGATAGAAGGCTCACAACTGTAAATCAAGTCTGCAAATCCAAAAATGTCTACTGAGTAGCTGGACCCCTAGACTGTGCCTCAGAACCTGGAAGGAGGGGGGGTCAGCACAAAAGTACTGGCACGCGAAGCACTCCAAAAATAGTATAATGGAACATACATACATACATACATATATATATATATATATATATATATATATATTAAGTGAAAGCAATTCTTTTCATCAAGACATCATGTATAAAACCGTTTCTGAAAAATACATGGGCACTTTCTGAAAACATGAAATCTGGCTGTTCATTTCAAATCATGATCTGTGTTTTACTTCTGAGTTAGGTGGTATTCCCCTACAAGTCTGATATTCCACGGGCTATATGGAATCCGCCATTGACTCGGCGGGGAAGCCCCCAACCCAAGTGTGCCGCAAGGGTTGGAGTGTCTGAGTCTGATACGCCACAGGACATTTAAGTCAGCGCATAATAGTATACCCGGGTCGGCAAACCACGGTTTTAGGCAATGAGTCGCTTGAACTCAAGCCCTCTTCGGGGGACCACCTAACATCTCTGTATGCCCATTTTTAACCTTTTCTGTACATGCAACATTCTGAATGTCTAAAATCATGAAAGTCTGAAATGTCTGTTAGTCTGAGTCTGATATGGCATTAGTCTGAATTGGTATCGTCATACCAAGACATTGCAAGTCCTATTTCTGAGCCATAATGCTTTTACCACGATCTTTCATACAAATATAGTTTCAGACCACCGAAGCATGTAGTTTGTATTAAAGATGTCATGTTCCGAAACTCAAGTCTAATCCATGCAAAACTTTCATCAAACATATGGTGGTCATGTGCATTTTGGCAAAACCATGCATTCTTTCATTACATGCATATTCAACATTCACAACCCTCTCTTTCGTGTTCAAAATCATATTCTAAACATAGCAAGAGTCAAAGCACTTCATATCATGATTTCCTTTTCTTTTCGAGATGTATTTCAAAACAATTTATATTACGTAAATCATGAAAAACTTTACATTAAGAGAGGGGTTTCATAAAAGTCATGTTCTCAATTCATATTTCAGGACAAACACATATATACGTATACATAAAGTTTTCAATCACTTTGGGGGAAAGCCAAAAGGCCAAAACAATATCATTAAAGCTTCTAAAACATGAGTATGTACATGAATTTGAAAACCCGATTCTTAAAACATGATTTCTATGCCCATGAGATTTTAGGAAAACCCCGCGTACCTTTTTCTCCACGAATTTTGAGTGTCTATCGAAGCCTACGTCGAGAGGATTCCGAATCTTTAATTTATTTTACGAAGAAGTTTCGGAATGATCGGACCTTCAAGCTTATTTTCTCAAACCCTAGTTGCTTCTCCTCTTAAGTTCTTGAAGGATTAGATTTTGGGTTTTTTTTTTTATAGGAGGCTTCAATGTTGTTAATAGGTCCAAATCCGTTTAGGAGTGAGTAAAGATGATTTTGGGTTTTGTAAGGACTAAATTGCACTTAAAATAACTCAAAACGGAGTATTTTCGTCACCTGAAACCATAAGTGTGCGCCGCCCTTTGCATTGCATAGATTATGATAGGCGTCGCATTGTACATCGCCTAGACTAAGGTAGGCGCCGCCCTTTGCATCGCATAGATTAAGGTATGCGCCGCCTTGTGTATCGCGCAACCAGTCCAGTGGCTATGAGCGATTGGTTAGGCGACGCACTCTACTTTGCAAAGCCATAACTTCTTGCTCGGGTGTCGAATTTTTGCAAAATTGGTATCGTTGGAAAGTTAACTCGAAGACCTATCATTTGACACCTAGTAGGTTCTCTAATTCTACCTGTACAGAGAGTTATGGTCAGTGGAAGCTCACACAAGTTACAACGTCCACTAAAACTTAAGTCTAAAGCTCAGAAATTACCGTCTAATACATGCATGACTTTTACGGGGCGTTACATTTTCATACACCATGATTTATAATAATTTAAAAGTCAATCAAGACATACCAGAATTCTCCATAACTTTCTTGACTGAGATCAGCGGAAGCACACAACAGAATATTTATTTCTCTCTCTTGGCCTTACTTTACAAAATAAAAATACGATGGAGCTTATTCCTCTTTTGGCAGAGAGGACCCCTTTTAAAATAGGGAATAGTCAGTTATGTTTTCACGTACCATCATCGTGAATAGTGGATACAATAATTATCCACTAACAGTCAGTAATTATCCTATTAGGACTCAGTAATTATTCTACTAACAGATTAGTTTGTAGTTTAATCCTACTACGTAACTTCCCCATACAGGTTTAAGATTTAACTTATTCAATAATTATTAAACCAACGAATAAATTAATTATGTGAGCCAAAATTTACAATAAGTTCATCCATTGTGAGAGTTTTCAGGTGTTTTGCCTTGGTGATATCATCTACTTTGCTTTCTCAGGATTTACGAAAAACTCCCAAAAATTTTCTCACCTGTTTATACAAAGGAATAACTTCTCTTAAGTAGTGCAACTCATTGTTTATTTAAGTGAATCTAGTATGCGTACCTTGGATAGTTTCTCCTTCTTTTATGGTGAACGTTTCGTACTGAGTAGTCATCATATCAATTTTTGAATCCTTCACATCAGTTGTTCCTTCATGAGTATTCCTCAAGCAATCCTAGATTTTCTTAGCATTTTTACAAGCATAAATTCTATTATATTCGTCAGGTCCTATGCCACAAACAACCAATTTCTTTGCCTGGAATTCTTCTCAACTTTCTTTCGATCTTCATCATCAAACTCTCTCCTGGTTTGACAATCATCTTTATTATGTCTCCTTCTTTGTCCTCTCAGACTGGCACATGAGGACCATCAACTATTACATCCATCGTCTTACTAGCCTCATCTATAATTAAGTCACACATCCTGGTTTTTCACCACCCATAGTACTTCCCATTAAAGCAGGGTGGTCTAGTGGTAGATTACCCTTTTCCCAGATTAGGTGGAGCATCTATGATTAATAAATCACTCTAGGTGTGAACCTTTTAGAGTGTTCTTGTTCTGATACCAATTATTAAAACGTGGGGGGTGCACCACCTTATAAGGGACTAGGTCCCTCAGAGTCAGATACAGGTAATAAAGCAGTAATGCAGTAAGGAAATAACACTTTGCAGGAAAGTAAAAAATACAATGATTTAACGTAAAACATCCTTGCTCAAGGGAGGAAAAACCACGACTTTCCCTCACAAGCACTCAAGAATCCACTATAATCAAACTCATGATTACAGACTCCATTGGAACTTAACTCTAAGCTCCACTAATTTGTATCAACTCTATTACAAACTCTCCTTGACAACTCTGTGAAGATCTCTTCTCAATATTAATTAACTCTAATCAGTATAAACTCAGGTAACTTTACCTAAGCACTCTACAAACACAAGAAAAGTATTACTCTTATAAGCCGATTAATTCGATTACAGACCAAGACTTGAGTCAAGAACACTTACTCTCTCGGCACACAAAAACTTGGAACTTAAGCAATATGGAGTTTTCGCCGTTTTTCTTCTTGAATAACCAAAATGCAAAAACTATTGAATTGAGAAGCATTCTTTCTATTTATAGCAGGATAATGATTTGGGTAGAATTTCAATTGGGCTAGGTGTCTTGTTTGGTACACAGCTCACCTGCACAGTTTGTTACACTAACAGACAAAACTGCGTAGACATGTAACAGTTGTATGTTTTCATGAAGAAAATTCAGGGACCTGATTCCTTGTTGTCAGCTGATCATCATCAAAATAAGATGTAGTAGAATTTATTTGATATAGTTTTACATTTTATCAGAAAATTGGGTATAATTATCTATGTTATTTAACTTATTTTAGACATCATTATCTAATGTTCGAAATATTTGTTATCCATTCAATTTTTGCTCACCCAATAACGATGTTGGGTGCCATCAGGCATAGGTAAATTGAAAGGAAAAGTAATTTAGTTATCTGGATTCGTGAATTCCTTGAAATTCTTTTTTCAAAAGATGATTTTTTATTGTATGGTAAAACAAGTACTTACCGAAGTTCGTATTTTAGACTCTAAAATTAGCAAAACCACTCACACCAAATAATGAAATATATAGTTATTTTTTATAGAATAAACCATGTAGTAATTCTGAACTCTCATCGAATTTTCTACGACACACTTCAACTTTACGAGATTTTATTACCTCAGAACTAAATTTTAGTGTATTTTTGTCAACTTTTTTAGTTGAGGCGACACCTTTTGTCACTCTTTTAAGCTGGCGTGACACCTTTATTGTGGACCTCATTTTATATGATAAAGGTGTCACGTCAACACAAAAGGGTGACAAAAATACTCTAAAATTGAGTTAGGGGTTAATAGGACCCATGTGAAATTAGAGTGTGTCGTAGCAACTTTGATCACAGTCCAGGAGGGTGCCAGATTGTAATCTCTTTTCTATATAAACCAAGAAATCTCTATCTGTCATCAGGTAATTGGGTATAATTATCTATGTTGTTTTACTTATTTTAGTCATCATTATATAGTGTTTGGAATATTTATCATGCATTGAATTTTCGTTCAGCCAATAACGATGTTGGGTGCCATCATTTATGGGTAACTTGAAAGTGCAAGTAGTTTAATTAATTGGATTGGTGAATTCCTTGAAATTCTTTTTCCAAAGATGATATTTTTGATGTATGCGGTAAAATACGTACTCCGTAGAAATTTATATGCTAGACCTTAAAATTAGTAAAACCACTCACATGATATAGTTATTTCCTATATAAATGAAGAAATCTCAATCTGTCATCACTAAGAATAACATTCTCAAATTTTATCTTGGAAGATGGCTTTGTTCAAAATAGTTATTCTGCTTTTTCTAACATCATTTATTGCATTTACATTATTTGCAGAGGTTTCAGAAGGAGATCCAAAAGAAATTAGTTATGGGGCTGTGGGAGAGAATCATGTACCATGTGATCGCCGAAGTGGAAACAATGTCAAATGCCATACAACACAACCAGAAACTCCATACAAGCGTGGTTGTAGTCCGCTCACTCGTTGTCGAGGAGATAATCCATCAAATCCTTCATTGTTGCTTTAAATTAATCATCATTCTTTCCATAATATTTTTAATATGAGTGTAGACACAATATTATTTTGTTTACAACATGTTAATGTTACAATTAAAAATGTTGTTGGTTTATATATATACTAGATAAGAAGGCGCGTGCTATGAATGGGCCTAATATTTTAAATTCAAATATAGTTTCATTTGTATTTAATTTTAGTTGTATCCATTATATGAACACTAAATTGACATACATACCTCATAAAAACTATAATTTACAAACAAAAAGTAAAGTCTTGTTCTTTACAAAATAGCAAGCATAAAAAAGGTCATTTTGAAATAAGAATAACACTACATAAGCTAAAGAAAACAAAGTTAATTTAATGTCCAGAAACAACCAATTCAAGAGCGAAAAAGAAAATCATTCTTTGGCCAATGCTAGATCAAATTCAAAACTTAAATTGAGAGTTTGTACCTCGATTATCAAAAATTAGGACAACTGATTTTGTAGATTATTTCTCGATAATCGTTTCTTCATCTTTTTCTATCCAATGTGATTGTTGTTTTGACAAAAAATTCACTTCTATTGCACTTTAATATATATATTTTTTTCTCATCTCTAAATAATGAACCTACCACGAAAAAGTTGATGATGTAACATAATATTAGTTTTTAAGATATAGCTACTCAGGAATATTAATAAATGTCACACCCCTTTTTAACTCCAAAAAGATTCGTTTTAAGTTCGAAAGGATTTTCATTATTAAAGTGACAAAAATAAAGATTGATTCGAAAAAGGATTATTTATATTCAAAACTCAGAGTCGCCACTTGTTATAAATCGGGTGTGCCAAGTCACCCTTAGATATCCTTTTTCAAAACAATTTTGACTCTATAAAATTGATCCACGAATAGAGATTCCGACTAAGGAATTCTGTTGATCGAGGGGAAGGTGTTAGGCACCTCTCGATCCCCTGGTTCGACCACGGTCGCGTGGTGGAGCATATCGGCTAATTTGAAACTATGAATGTATAAACCACTCAAAGCACACAAAACAATCAAGCAAGCAAAACAAAACAAAACAATCCAAAATTTAGTGTTCAGTCCAATTATACAGTCCCGAAATTAAAAAAAAAAACAGAAATATAAACCTACACTATTCTAGGCTAATCCTAACTACGCTCCATTGCTTTCTCCACCCGACGTTTTGGGCCTTGATCATGTGCCATCTTCAAGTACATGATACTTCGGGGCATTCTCCGGATAAATCAACACAAATTCCTTGGGGCATTCCCCGGCCAAATGAATACAATTGATCCCAATGCATAAATCAAAATCACTCCACAAGCATTTCATCATTCAACAATCACATATCCTAAACTTTGCCTACCCAACCTACTATTTGCCTACCCCATTCGACCTATCATGATACTATCGGGGAATTGACTATTAGATGCAAAAGTAACGATAATAGTGAATTAAAACAACTAATTTATATTCATTTTTTATCAAATTCTTAATTCCGCCCCAAATTCAACTCAAGGTTCCAACATAACAATTCACAATTACTACCTTTAACAATCCATAACCAATATCAATGAAATCAAACGACAAATCCAAATCACCAAACATTCATATCATATATCATGCTTCACACAAATCAAACATGTATAATGAAATAAAAATAAGAAGAGATAGAATTGGACCTCCGATCAAGCTTTCAAAATCAATGTATTATTCCGATTAAAATTGATAGAATACGCGTCCGCAACCTCAAGTCGAACCTCACCAGTCAACAACCAAAACCGTAACTCGAAGGAGAATCAACCAAAAACCCAAAACAAAATCCAAATCACTTGTTTCGAACTAGGACTACACGGCTCACTGGAATCGAGATCGTATTATCATTTTCTATCACATTGGAGCTCCGGCAGACACGACAGTCAACGAAATGGCTCTCTCTCCCGCTAGATTTCACAGAAGAAAAACCAGAAAAAATAGAAGAATGACTATTTTTGGGCTACGAACGAACTGATTTCACGGGGTATTCCGATTCCAGAGAAAAAGAAAAACTGGCCAAAAAACAGTCAGCTCCGTCCGTTCCCTCTCACTCTATTACTCTCTCTCTCTTCGTTACTCTCTCCTGTACTTCTTCGTTACTCTCCCCTTTTGTATGCGTGTATGATGGTGGAGAAGAAGAAACCCAAATCCCTTAACAGTGTGTTCGCGGGTGGGTTCTGTATGGGTATTGTGAACCAGAAAGAAAGAAGAGCAAAAATGGTGTCCTTTTTTTGTGCTCTCCGATCCTCCTCTCTTTTTTTTTCCTTTATTAAAATACTCCACTTTAGACAAAATTTTCTTTTCACTATTTATTTCCTAATATTTAAAAATTATAAATTAATTAAATATATTTATGATAAAATCTTTATTTATTAAAACTCCAAATTCCTATATTAATATTAAGGAAACAATAAAAATAGTGATTAATACTAATGTTATAAATGGACAAAATATGGGAAAGAGTCCAAAACTTAGTAGGAGACCTTTATTTTGGGTAAAAAAATCACGTATTTTATTCAAAAATCCAAAACAATTGACTTTTTTTATCTTCATTAAAAAAAATTATTTTAGACAAAATTATATTTTCACCTGTTTTTTCTTAAATTATTATATCATTATATTTATAATATTTACAATTAAAAAAGTCCTAAAATATATGTTAATAAAAAAAAGGTAAGAAATTTTTTAAAATTAATAATTAAGGAGTTTCTTTTGATATGAATGTTTGTCGACTTTAAACTATATTTGTATTTAAGGAAATTTTATAATTTTGTAGCATAACTTATGGAGAAACTAACAACTCTTCAACTAAATATTTTACATTAGAAATATTAGAACATTTAAAATTTACCATATATTTAACTTTAAATGCATCAAAAATTATAAATTATCAAGCTCCTGAATCTATAATATATAATATATTAAAAGTTAGAAAACCCTTAAAAAAGTGATTTGAACTTTTTGTCATTCATTAAAATATTCTCCACTGTCTTTTCACTATTTTCTTTAATTTATTATTTAATTATTTTTATTATATTAACTAGACTTCTAAAATATATGGAACTCCTAAAATATATGGAAGGAGAATCAATTAATATTTTTGTTTGTACTGATCAACTAAAAAATACTCCTAAATAGGATAAAAAAATATTCCTAAAATAGGACTCTATTAAGGAAATACTTTTATAAATATTTAGATGTACGTTGAACTAGGGAAGAAATTGGCTTACTTATTGTGAAAATATGATTGATGCTCATCTATCAGTTTCATGTCTAGATTGATGGATGCTTTATTTTCTAATCCTCAACTTCTTCACTATTTTTGTCAACATGATAGAATTCAACGTGTGTGAATATATATATCTTCTTTGTTTTAATTCAAGTCATTCTTTAGTGTCAAAAGATTCATTTAGAGAAGAATTATTTTCATCAAAACTGAAGCTTTGTGATCACTATTATATTATTTTGTTGTTGTTTACAGGTCGTAGATGAATTTATAGGTGGTAGATGAATGTCGGTCGGCTTTGAGAATTTTTTTAGGTAAATGTTAGGTTTAATTGTATTGTTTTTATATATTTGTTTTGAGAATTTTTTTTGTATAAAGATAAAGTTTAGTTGTATTATTTTGATATCTCTATTGCCGTATTATTTTGTTATAGTTTACAGGTGGTAGATGAGTGTCGGACGACTTTGAGGAGATTTTTGTGTAAAGGTTGGATTTAATTATATTGTTTTGATGTCTCTATCATCGCATTATTTTGTTGCAGTTTCCATGTGGTAGATGAATGCCGATTGACTTTGAGAAATTTTTTTGGTAAATGTTAGGCTTAATTAAATAAATTCTCCAAAAAATGTTGAATTTAATTATTGTATTCATCTTTATTATTCAAACAAAAACCCTATTTAGTATAACGTTTGAACTCAATAAAGTGAGCTACACGCGCGAGGCACGCACATCTAAACTAGTATATATGTGTGTGTAAAATAGGATTCGGTCGTGCTACATCAAGGTTGCCTAATACATCACAAGACTTAAATTTTGCTTTGAATTATTTTCGCGAAGAGAACAACCTATGAAATCGTTGCATTAAGACTAAATAATTACTATTATTGTAAATATGAATAATTTTACTACACCACCCTTTGAATATAATTAATTATCCATTGCTAAAAATGGATATATTATTTTTTGATTTCACTAGATATTTATTTTTAGTAAATGAAGAAGTATTATTGAACGAAGACAGATTATCCATTGGTAAAAATGGATATATTATTTTTTGATTTCACTAGATATTTATTTTTAGTAAATGAAGAAGTATTATTGAACGAAGACAGTACGAAAATAAGTGAGTTAAGGAACTGACTCGACCAGGAAGTACATCTTCTGGGAATCAAGGGGACTGACTTGACTAGGAATTACATCTTCTAGGAATCAAGAAAAATGACTCGACCAGGAAGTACATCTTCTAGAAATCAAGGGACTGACTCGACTAGGAAGTATATCTCCTTCTTTACAAAACCTAAATCCAGAAGCATAACGCTGCTTCAATTTCTCCAGCAAAGTCGCCAGAGCTGTCATACTTTAATCTCTCCTGAGATAGGAGCTTTTACGCCATTTAAAGCTTTTACGTCATTTAAAGAGTTTGAGAACTTTTGAGATTTCAAGAGAGAGCTTGAGAACTTTTACGGAGAAATTTTTTTTGTGTGTGGGGGAGGTCTATCATATTTGTTCACCACTGTCATCGTTAGCGTAGAAGATAAACATAATAAATAAAGACAAAATTGTAATGATTACATCATAATACCAAGGAAGTCTCATAAAATTAGTAGCTTAAGGTCAAATTTTAATCTGAAGCCTTAAAAATATACATATACGTAATGAATAAAAAATTAATATTGTTTTTTCTTGTTTACTTCATAATTGTTGCTTTTACTGTAGTATTGTATCTCACATACTAATATTATTATTATTTATAATAGTGAGGACTGATTCAAGTTAATAATACATTAACCAAGTATTTTCATTACACTGTCTTGGAGTAACATATTATTTATTATTATAAAAGTTGAGTAGTTTAATTTAAAGTTTCAAAATATTTTCATTGAATGATGATAGTATTTTCTTTTCCTATATTCAATATTGTCAATTTTTATTTTTTTTTATAAAATTAACAATTAAATTTTTTTTTGAAGCCTTACGATTTTGGAGGCCTAAAGTAAGAATTTTACTAGCCTCACTTTTGAGATACCCCTGTGTGACTCTAGTCTGAGGGTGGTTCTAACACAAATTTTGTTTTTTCTTGTTTTTGTTTGTTACACATGTTTGCTACTCATACAACATGGTGAAGAGGTTCAAGCATTATACGTTTTCACCTAGGCATTATCTCCATTCTAGTGATCCACAACAGATTGTGTACCATTTTCAATTAAGTTTTTTATTGTATAGCCCACAGTTTGGGGTTGAGCTGGGGCCTCGGTTCCCAAGCCCAATTTTAGCGTAAATCATCTGGCGGCACCCTAACGGGTTGTTGAGGGTATTTGGGTAGTTCGACGGGGTCAGTAGAGCCATTTTTCAAGCCAAAAGGCGAGACGGTGCGAATCACTTATTTTTTACGACTTTTAGTCTGTGTTAGACCACGATTTGGGGGATGATCTCGGGGATCGATTTTGGAAAAAAATTGCCTGACTGAATGTTGAGGGGATCTGGGTGGTTCGTCGATCTCGGTGGAGCTATTTTTCAAATCAAACGGCGAAACATCGTAAATCATTTATTTTTTGCTACTTTCGGTGGGTGTTAGCCTATGGTTTGTGGGGTGGGTCCAAGGCCTGGGCTTAATTTTTGGCAAAAATTGCTTGCAACCCTCAGCGGGATGTTGATGGGATCTAGGTAGTTCGACAGTCCCGATAGAGCCATTTTTCAAGTCAAATAGCGTGAATTGTTTGTTTTTTGCGACTTTCGGTAGGTTTATGTCCATGATTTTGTCAAGGGTAGGATTGGGTTCGGTTTTGGGCAAAAATTGCTTACCGTTCCCTCGGGGGTTGTTGAGAGGATCTAGGTGATTTGGCAAGGCCAATGGAGCCATTTTCCAAATGAAACGATGCGAATCGCCTATTTTTTGCGACTTTTGATGGGTGTTAGCCCACGATTCATGGGTTGGGCCTGGGGCCAAGAGTAGTTTTGGGAGAAAATCATCCAACGCCCCCGACAGACTATTGAGAGGATCTGGATGGTTCGGCGGGGCCGGTGGAGCCAATTCCGAGTCAAACAAGCAAAACAATGTGAAACGTCTTTTTTTGCAACGTTCGATGAGTGTTAGCCCACAATTCGAGGGGTAGGCTTGGGACTCGGATCGATTTAGGGGGGAAATCTCTCGGCACAACCATAAAAAAAGTACCCAGGTGGATAGAGATGTCAAAACCCTATTGCACAAAAGTAACACCACAAATATAACAACGATTAACATTCAATGAACATGACGGCGAGATCTAATGGTCAATGACGTGGACTCAGAAAATGAGACCTCAAGCATTATTTGGTACTTTTCCCGGTGGAAGGTGCTTGCCCAAATGGAATTAATAGCTCATTTTGGTAGAGTTTCTTGGAATCCAAAAGTGCTTATTTCAGATAATTGAAGTGTTTGAATTAGTAGCAGAAGCATCTTTTCATAAGCTTTCGACCAAATTCATACTATAATATTGACAATAAGTGTTCGTCGTACTGTATTTATAATTAGATAACGCAAAAATGCTACTCCAAAAAGTGCTTTTTTGAAAATCATTTCAAACAAAAAGATACTTTTCTAGACGATGGAAGCCACAATGTAAAAGAAAAGTGAAAGAGCATACAGTAAGGGTCGTTCGGTATGTGCATATAAATAAGAGCAATGCATCTAGTACTCCTGAACTATGATCAAATTTGTGATGACACTTGAGGTTCTATTATCCCAAACTAAGTTTTAGCATATTTTTGTCAATTTTCTTAGCTGATGTGGCACCTTTTATCACCCTTTTTGGCTGACATGGTACGTTTGGTGTGGGCTTCATTTTATATGATAAAGATGTCACGTCAGCACAAAAGGGTGATAAAAATATGCTAAAATTGAGTTCGAATGGGGGAGGGGGTAATAGGACCCCATTAAAATTGGAGTGTGTCATAGCAACTTTGATCATAGTTCGGGGGTATTGGATGCTTATCTTTATAAATAATAATCTTGGAATAAAATTTATGGTTTGAGATATTAGCTAATCTTGGAACTAGTTGATCCCACTATTTATACTAAAACGGTGAGATTACTATCTCATACAGAAGATGTGGTAAATAATCTCATGAGATATCCGTGCTTATCACAATTCATATCCCATATCAAACCACCCGCAATAGCATAAGGAAGTTCCTACCTGGCTCTCCTCCCCACTCTTTGTAATGAGGGTGGAGACATTTAAAATTTGTGGGACTCTTCATGAACAATCCAAATTCTGTTAGAGGCTATTTAGTCTAAATCCCCCCTATTTAAAGGGTAACATATTCCCTGAAACAGGTATCTTGAATATCCCATAAAGTGATGGGTATTCGTTAAAAGATCGGGATCTCCAATATCCTTCAAAATCATGGGATATTTATAAAGAGATCATTCTATGTTCGAGAAATACGCCACTAACGGCCCTTGAATTACGGAGAAAATCGAGAGAAGAATTAAGGGAGGAACAGATTTATAACCACCTCGTTTATCAATAAAATTGTTGTTTCTTCATATTTCTATTTGTGGTTGAAGTTTATTTTTCATGAATTAAATTATGTTGGAAACAAATTGGCATGGCCAGTGGGACCAAATCTACTCTTCATTTCTTCTCTCATAAATCAGATCTGCAAATTTGTAGTCGCCGCATAAAGATGGAAGCTTGCCCTTCGTCTCTTCTCTCATAAATCAGATCTGCAAATTTGTAGTTGCCGTATAAAGATGGAAGCTCTATTGGTACTTCAAGACTCGTCATCAAATCTACACTTCGACAAGCCTTGAAGTAGGGGCATTTGGAGACATTTAAAATTTGTGGGACTCTTCAAGAAGAATCCAAATTCTGTTAGAGGCTACTTTATCCTAAATCCCGCCTATTTAAAGGGTAACATATTCCCTGAAATAGGTATCTTGAATATCCCATAAACTGATAGGTATAAAAAGATCGAGATCTCCAATATCCTACAAAATTATGGGATATTCATAAAGATATCATCCTATATTTGAGAAATACACCACTAATTGTTGGGTTCATAGTAAATGAAAGAAGTGTGAATGGAAAAATGGAGAATAAAATGATGGAGGGGAAGGAGACACTAAAATGGAAAGTGGACTCCCAAATTAGAAAGTTTACTCTTTCTCCCACATTGGTGGAAGAAGAGAACTTGAAAGTGTTTATAATCAAGAACACTTACTCCACATGGCAAGTGAGGCAAGAAATAATAGATGTCTCGCGCCGTCGTCATCGTCGCTCGCTCGGCTTCAGCTTCGGATTTGAATTTGGATTTGGATATGGCAAATGATCGATTTGAATTTCGAAGAATACCAAGAAAAAATGCAGTAAAAAAAATTTCTGCAGTTTCGAACCTCCATTTATATATACATGCAGTAACAGTTGCACTGTTTCAAGTGAACTGATGCATTATTTTCGAACTAGTGCTTCAGAAATGATACATTGTTCTGAACTGAGGCTACAGAAAGTTGCAATGGTTCGAAATGATGCTTCAGAAGGATGTAATCCTTTAATGAAGTGACACACTGATTCATGAAATGAGATGACTGTTCAGGAAAAGATGCAATCTTTGGTGAACAGACATGAACTTACAGCAAAGGTGTAACCTTTGGAGTGAACCATTGCCTCTTTCCAGAAGAGGCATGTTGTGGCTATATAAACCTGATTTTTTTCCACAGGTTTAGTACGAAATTTTTAGATTAAAAACTCTCTTCTTGTCTCAAAATATTCTGTGTGATCACTCAAAACGTTCTGTGGGTTCGAAGATATTCCAACCGTTTGAGGTACCGCTACTGTTGGTCTGTTAGCCATTTTATCCTGGGAGAAAAAATTCCACAACCTCAAGTACAGTGAGGGGGATTATTTCCTTAAGGAAAATCTGTGAATTCGGACGACTTGGCTATTTTCTGTTTCATCTTAATTTCTGCAAAATAAAATACACCTCTTGGAAAGGTCATTTTAATCTTGTGTTGAGGGTATTTGATATACTTCATTGTGTTCTTGTTTATACTTGAACTCAAGTTGAAGTTGGTGTTGTAATATATAGATTCTGTGTACCCGAAGTACAAACGAAATAACACTAATGACCCTCAAATTACGGAGAAAATCGAGAGAAGAATCAAGGGAGGAACAGATTTGTAACCACCTCGTTTATCAATAAAATTATTGTTTCTTCATATTTTTATAAGTTAATACATAAAAATGACCCTAAACTTGACACCAAATTATAACTTTGACCTTAAACTTTGACAGTGCACAAATATGACCTTCAACTATTCAAAACTGCACAAATATGACCTCCAATCTTACGTGGCAAAAAGCGTGTTCAACACGCAAAACTGAGCACGTCCAGCTTAAAATCTAAGGGCATAATACATAAATATGACCTTAAGCTTTGACAGTGCACAAATATGACCTTTAACTATTCAAAACTGTACAAACATGACCTTTAAATGACTTTTCACAATTATTTTTTTATTATTTTCGGCCCAAAGATGAAAATGACATCTAATTTCTTTTGTCATTGCGGAAAAATAGCAATATTGAAGATTTATTAATTAGGTGGGTCAGCCTCATACGAAAAAATCGCGCGGGTATGTATATATATTATAAAACAGAGGGCGAATTTAAGTTATATAATATAACTAAATATAATTTATTTAACTATTAAATTAAAGATGAAACTATACTAATAAAAAAAATTATAGTTTTAATAAAACGTTATTAAATTAACGTTATTAAGGATAGTAGTAATAGTATATTAAATTAACGTTATCAGATTAATGTTATTACAATGTTATTAAATTAACGTTATTAAAACATTATTAAATTAATGCAGGGGCGAACCTACGTGGTTGTCATGGGGTTCACCCGAACCCCCTCTGTAAAAAAATTACGTTATATATATAAGGTAGAAAATCTATATTTATATACGTATATTAATGTTGAACCACATGAAACAAGGCACTTAGATAGCTCAGTGGTGTTATTTGCTCTTCTTGGGCGCTTCCTTCAGCCTACTGCGCGGGTTCGATTTTTTAATTAAAAAAAAAGTTAGGTGTTGCAGCTATAGAAATAAAAATAATAATAATAATAATAATAATAATAATAATAATAATAATTAAAAAAAAAAACGACGTCTTTTTAACACAAAAAGCAAAACTTTGACAGTGCACAAATATGACCTTTAACTATTCAAAACTGCACAAATATGACTTCTCTCCAAGTCAGCCCTTTTAACGATGTGGCACCGTGTGATTGGATTACCTTTCCACGTAGGCGCGAGTGAAACTCACACATTGGTTGCAAAATCGGAGGTCATATTTGTTAAGGTTTTGAATAGTTAAAGGTCCTATTTGTGCACTATCAAAGTTTAAGGTCAAAATTATAATTTGGCATCAAGTTTATGATCATTTTTATGTATTAACTCTATTTTTATTTGTAGTTGAAGTTTATTTTCCATAAATTAAATTATGTTAGAAACAGAGGGTGATGTTGGATGATTGATATCTATTTATATATGCTAATATATCGTAAATACATAAAACTCAAATTCTTTTTATTTTATTACCATCATTGACATATCAATTACATTTTAATGGCATTTGACCTCAACCTTGACTCAAGAAAAGTGCTTGAGCATTCTCATCACTACAGTAGAGACAAGGATGTTGAGTCTCAACATGTTCAACATTTTTCAATACATCCCTAGACTTCAATACCAACTCTTTATTGATAAGAGGGCCACAATTGTTCTCCAACACAATTAAAATTGCATGACTAAATGCCCCATAAGCTTGATTTTCATTTTCAATTCCTCCAACATCTTGACATTCTTCATTAGCTTGACATCCACTTAGCAAAATACCCTCATCTTGTTTAAGTGGCTTTAATAAATCTAACTCCACTTGATTAGGCAAAGAAAATAGAAGACTAGCTTCATTTCCAAAGAGTTGTAACATGTGTGTTCCAATATCTGAGGTGTTTATGTTTGTTAAGGATGCTAGATGTTCCAATATTGTTTCATGAGGGATGAATTTACTCTTGTAATAATGAGATTTTGATGCCGACTCTGACTTATTTGGGACTGAGATGTAGTTGTTGTTGTGATGAGATGGTCCAATTTGCTCTCTCTCTTTGTCAATTAGGCCTCCGCTATGGCAAGAATCTGAAAGGATTGTGAAAGTTGCTCCTTCTGGTACTCGATTCACTATTTTTCGAATATCCACATCTGCCAAATAATATGTTTTTAAAGGATACCAAGAACATAAAATTATTGTGTAATAATATGTAAAATATATATACATATGTTACAAAGAAATTAACCCCTTAACAATTCCCTTCTCAAGGAGACACAAATGCTACTTTTTCGTCAAGTTTATAGCTAAGATTAGTCAAGATGAGATCAAGAAATTAACTTACTAGTGATATAATTGAAATCAAGAGCAACTATAGCTTCTTCTTGATTCTTTTTTCCAGTCAATGTTCCATGTCCACTAAAATGAAAGTACAAAACATCCCCTTGTTCAGCTTCATCAACCATTTTATTAAGTGCTTTCTTGATATTAGCTCCTGTGGGCATCACAGGGCAGCCTGATTTATCCATGAGCAACTCAATGTGCTGTGAATCGAACCCGAATCGATTCACTAGCACATCCCTCATGGCTAAAACATCATTGTGACATCCATGTAACCTGTCATTTAATAGTGTCGAAGTCAGAAATTTCGCTATAACTATTCAAAGTTAAATATATATGTAAAAAAAACAAGTTTTTGATGTGCATATATTTAATTTTCGATAAGGAGTGTTCAACTGATCACCCTTCATTCTATGTTACGACGCTACTGACCTGTAACGTGTGTTTTCGTAGTTGCAACCAACTAGAACAGCCAATTTTTTACCAACTTTCTCCATTTTTTCAGAAATAAATGAAAGCAAGAAGTGTTTGTTTTTGTAGATTTATCAATTTTGAAGTGGTTTTTTGTGGTTTGATTGAATAAGAATTTATAGCGGAAGTTTCATTTGCTATTGCTTGTAAGTTTCATAATTGCTTAAGAGGTGACATTTCTGATTTTGTACTTTAAGAAATTAGAGGAATTAAGCAATGCTATATTTGTTCAAGCAAATTTTTTTTTCATTTTTTGTCCCCTTTTTGAAATAAGGTTTTATAGGATGATTTCTCTGGTCACACGTATTGTATAATATAAGGAGAGTCTTGGCGCAAATTTCGCACAATGATAAAAAGGTGGGTTTTTTTGGACTGACAGAAAATTTACGCGTTCAAGCTATGAAATCTATCTCTTGTAAAAAGACAACGTAAGACCGCATGTAATAGAAATATTATGATCTGGCTGTTATTCGTACCTCTATGCATAATGAGAGCTACTAGTGTTAGAGTTTGTGCCCTACTGATTATCTTATTTTCACCTAACTGTTGCTTATCGAAGGAACGGGTTGCCTGACGTGTTCCACTGACGTGTTTCAAGGAAGCAGTAAAACAGGAAGTAAAGAACACAATGATTTTTATGTGAAAAACACCCGGCTCAAAAGGTGTAAAAAACCACGACCTGCACCTCTACAGGATTTAACCCCAACTTAACTAAATAACTCTGAGCCTCAACAACGACTGATTACAAAACTCTTGTAACCAACAAATAGGAATCATAAACTCTGATCCCTATATCTCAACAATTAGGAATTATAAACTCTAATTCCTTTAACTCAACAACTAGAAATTATAAACTCTAACTATACACACCTCCCAAGGTATGCGTTTTCAAAGTCTCTGAGTTTTACGCAACTCGAAGATTATCTCGTAATTCAGTTTATAACACACTGAAACTAATATTACATCCATAGCTCAAACACAATGAACAACTCTAAAAATCAAAGCTAAAACTCTTAGCTGGATTCTATACTTAGGACCTAGTTCTTCAATGTGTTTCTTCAGTGATTGAATAGCCCTTCGGGAAGTCAATTTGTCGATTGTGCTTTTCTACTTTGTAAGTACGTGAATTACTTTGAATGATGCATCTTCTATTTAAGCACAGCTCTCCATAGATTCATTCTTTATTTTAAACTCCTCTTTTAATCAAAACTCTCATTACATAGAGTTCTACTTCAAGTGAGACTCCTTCTTCAATTCCAACTCTTGTCTCCTTAGTGTTGTAGTCAAACTTCAACTCTTTAAATCAACTTATCTTCAAGTATTTTACTCAACCACAACTTCTTCAATTTCTCACGTGATCAGTAGCTTGAGTATATCAGAATTAGGCTTGCTCATTTATTCCTGACTTTCAGCAATCTTTGTCTGCATCTATCAGTAAAACCTGAAACCTGCCTTCCTATGCTTGGACCAGGTCAAGTAACATGTTCCATTCATGTGCCAGTCATCAAAAACTTCATCAATCTAACAAAGAGTCTTCAATTTATATGTTTCCTATCTTGCGTAGACATCTTCAATTTGCAGAATCTTTCTCCTTCTACACATAGGACTCTTTAGGATATGCTCAGAAGTGAAACTCCTTCTTTACGTAGGACTCATTTTTCAATTCAACTTGCTTTCCCTTATCATCAAGTGTTTGAATCAAATTCAACTTGTTATTTCCCCATGTGATCAGTAAGTTGAAGTTTTAAATCATATCAACTTGTTTCATTCATATTGTCATTCATCAAAACTTCAAGGTTCCAACAAATTCTCCCTTTTTGATGATGACAAACCTCTTGTCTTTGTTCATTCAAATATCTTCACCTGTATGCGTTAAAGTATAAAACACTAGAATGAAACAAGTTAGTCAATGGGTTATAAACATTACACAACCCTCTTAGCTTCCCCCTTTTGGCATCATCGAAAAACTATTTCAATGCAATAATATACTAGCCAAAGTGATTTGTTATGCTGTTCATGGCCACTGGGGTTATCACCAAAACAATCAGACAAAGACTTTAGCCAACCTATTAATGTATTAAAGAGAGTAAAAATATGAGTCAATTTAGCAAAGATAATCATTCCATTTAACTAACAGAGCATGTTCCACATTAAACCTAAGCTAGTACTGAACAAAGCAAAACAATTGAGTATTAAAAAATATGGTATAAAAATGGAACATGGCTAAGGATACAAATAGTGAGAAGCTGATGAGGAAGGTGGAACAAGTTATATCAACTGTGTCAATTGATGAATGACTTTAATATTTTCATCCCTCTATCAATCAAGGTCAAGCTTCAAAGTCATGATCCTAGCCTTAAGGACCTCTTATTCCACTTCATGACTGTCTTGTGCAGCTTCTAGTTTAAATATTTTTTTTCAAATGAGTGTTAGCCCTCCTTATTGAAACAGGTAGAGCAACATGATTCATCTGTTCAAGAACATCTTTTTTTTATAAGTCAAACCTAATTTAGGACTGAGAAATCCTAAGAAAAATAACCAATTAGGAACTAAAAGGAAAAGCATGCCCCTTTTCATTCTTCAGAAACATATGTTGTATGTGATTGATGATCAAGCTTGGCAAATCCATAGTACACAACTGATATTTTGGTTGAGAAAGAAAAAGGAATTTCTAGTATAGGATTAACACATTTGTGCACACCCATTTGGAGAGAATCAAAGAAAGCTTGGTCAACAATTCATTAGCTTTATTAGACAATGAGAGGATGAAGTGTGTGGAATTGAACAGGTGTGCTCAACTGTTTCAACTTAGACAGCCAATGCTTATGTCAGTGTAGAACATACCTGATAAAAAGAACGTTGTAGTCACAATTGCTTGCTTGTACCTATTTTTCTGCACAAACTAATACAAAATTGGGTAATAAAAGTCAAAAATCTGGAATTGGGACACACAACTAAATGTGCAAGACTGAATAGAATAAATTTTTAGCTAATAAGATTAAAAAGAAAATGATTATTCTAGTTAATCATTGAGGGGAGTTCATGCAATTTTAATCATCCCCAAGTCTAACCTCTTCCTTTCAAAATGCTCTCTACTTAGTGTCTTTGGTGCTTCTCCAGTCAATTAAATAACCCATATAGTAAACATTTTTATAGCCTTCAAGAGTGAAATTGCTTTTCTTTGGATATCATAGTCTCAAGCCATTGATTCCCATGAGATATCTCAAGATTCTTTTGACAACACCAATTTTAATGAACTACCAACAAAATTACCAGCAACTTGTGTTGGTTTTATTGATGCATCCATTTATTTATTTGTTGTTCCCCCTGTCAATATGCCCTCGGTCTGTACAACAGTTGAACCAGGTGGTACAACATGTTCCTGTGCACGCTCATCAATTTCACAGTCATCCTCTTTTCTCATTTTTTTTTTCAATTCTCCCTTGCTTTCCCCTTACACGAGCACCACAAATCTGGCCATATTTCAAATGATCCATTCTCCCTTACGTGCAAAACAAATTAGGGATTAAATTTAGGCACCCATACAAGCTTGGGTCCTTTCTTATGAGTAAATGGATGAATCAGATTTCTTCTAGCCCATGCAGGCAACAGGTTACGTGACCTGTTTCTCTGATCAGGTTTAGTTATCCTTTTCTTGATCTAAGATAGTTTATTTTCCAGATTTAGACTGCTGGATCTGCTTTTGGCAGAAACTGGACATTCAGTGGTTGGATGTCCAAGGTTTTCACAGATATAGCACAAGTCTTGATAAGCATCAAGACTTTTGTGAAAATCCAAACCAGCTTTTTCACTGTGATATCTTTCACTCAACTTATGGACAATTCTTGAGGAATTTTTCCACCTGTTTGCTCTTTCAAGGTCAAGTTTTAGTTTAGAGACTTCTTGACTCAGTTTATTCACCATTGCTCTTGCATTATTGCACTCTTCTTTGTACTTGACCAATTCAAGTTCAATTTTTTCTTGTTCTTTACTCTTGATGTTTTTTTCTTTTTCAGAGAGTGTCAATTTTAGAATTTCAGACTTAAGATCATTATTTGAAGAATCAAGTTGCTCAACTTGTTTCTTGAGAGAGCAGTTTTCCTGTTCAACAGTGTTCTTGCAAGCTTCTAAATCAATAAAATCAAATTTGATTCTTGCAAGACTGTTGAACAGCTCATTCCTATCAGAAGTTTATTCTTGGAAGTCATCAATTAGTGCACTCATCAAGGAAATAAGTTTTGTTTTAGAAAATAAATGCAACTTTTCTTTAAGTTCAAGTATACTTACCTCAGAAGGATCATCTTCTTCCTCCAAGTCTGAATCTCCAAGAGCCATGAGTGTTGCTTCATCAACTTCATCATCATCTAAGTCAAATTTCCAAGCTGCTACCATTGCATATTCTTCCCTCTTTTTGATTTTTTCTTTCAATTCCTTTTCAGCCCTTTTTTTTCTCCATTTTATTTCCTAGACAGGACAATCCTTTATATGATGATCAGTCTTACCACACTTGCAGCATCCATTTAGATTGTCATTTGATCATTTCTTGCTACATGTTTCCTTCTTCTTTTTGAAGAATTTGCTGAAGTTCTTAGCTATAAAGGCAACTTGTTTTTTATCAAGTTCAATTTCTTGAAAGCATAAGGTATCCTCTAGGCTTCTAGAACTTTAGTTCCATCAATTTCCATTTCATAAGTACTTAAATTCCCCACTAATTTATCCAGGTTCATGCCTGCAATATCTTTATTGGCTTTCCTAATTGCAGTCACCTTAACATTTCACTTTGATTTTGGTAATACCCTCAGTACCTTCTCGACTTGTTCTTCTTCAGATATAGTTTTTCCTAAGGAGGTCAGCTCATTTGTTAAGGCAGTAAGCCTTGTCATCATCTCATGCAAGGTTTCATTTTCCTTTATCTTAAATGCCTCATACTCAGTGGAAAAGAAGAGAAATTCTGAATTTTCTTACTTGAGATGTGCCTTCATGAGCATTTACTAGAGCATCCCAAATTTGCTTAGCAGTGGTGCATGTTGATACCTTGTTATATTCAGCAGATCCTAATCTACAGACCAAAATATTTTTGGCCTTAGCGTTTTTCTTTAATGCCAATAAGTCATCAGGAATGAATTCACTTCTTACTTTCTTGACTTGTTTCCCATCTTCTAACTTCATTGGAATAGTAGGACCATCAGTGATCCTATCCCATAACTTGTAATCTTCCCCTTGAATGAATGTTTTCATCCTAGTTTTTCATCAAATGAAGTGAGAACCATCAAAGAGTGGAGGTCTAATAGTGGATTAACCTTCACTGTGACCAGTAGGTGGTGCAGAATTTATCATATTGTTCTCTGTCTTAGGTGCTAGCCCTTTTTGAGACAACCTCTCTCCGATACCGCTTGTCAGAGTTCGTGCCCTACTGATTATCTTATTTTCGCCTAACTATTGCCTAGCGATGGAAGATGTAACCTAACGTGTTCCACTGACGTGTTTCAAGGAAGCAGTAAAATAGAAAGTAAAGAACACAATGATTTTTACGTGAAAAACACCCGACTCAAAAGGTGTAAAAAAAAACACGACCTGCACCTCTATAAGATTTAACCCCAACTTCACTAAATAACTCTGAGCCTTAACAAGGACTGATTTACAAAACTCTTGTAACCAATAAATAGGAATCATAAACTCTGATCCCTATATCTCAACAACTAGGAATTACAAACTCTAATTCCTTTAACTCAATGACTAGGAATTATAAACTCTAATTCCTAACTACACGCATACCTCCCAAGGTATGCGTTCCCAAAGTCTTTGAGTTTTTCCCAACTTGAAGACTATCTCCTAATTCAGTTTATAAAACACTGAAACTAATATTACATCCATAGCTCAAACACAATGAACAACTCTAAAAATCAAAGCTAAAACTCTTAGCTGGATTCTATACTTAGGACTTGGTTCTTCAATGTGTTTCTTCAGTGATTGAATAGCACTTCGGGAAGTCAATTTGTCGATTGTGCTTTTCTGCTTTGTAAGTGCGTGAATTACTCTGAATGATGCATCTTCTATTTAAGCACAACTCTCCATAGAGTCATTCTTTATTTTAAACTCCTTCTTTAATCAAAACTCTCATTACATAGAGTTCTACTTCAAGTGAGACTCCTTCTTCAATTCCAACTCTTGTCTCCTTAGTGTTGTAGTCAAACTTCAACTCTTTAAATCAACTTATCTTCAAGTATTTTACTCAACCACAACTTCTTCAATTTCTCACGTGATCAGTAGCTTAAGTATATCAGAATTAGGCTTGCTCATTCGTTCCTGACTTTCAGCAATCTTTGTCTGCATCTATCAGTAAAATCTGAAACTTACCTTCTTATGCTTGGACCAGGTCAAGTAACATGTTCCATTCATGTGTCAGTCATCAAAAACTTCATTGATCTAACAAAGAGTCCTTCAATTTATATGTTTCCTATCTTGCGTAGACATCTTCAATCTGCGGAATCTTTCTCCTTCTACACATAGGATTTCTTTAGGATATGCTCAGAAGTGAAACTCCTTCTTTACGTAGGACTCATTTTTCAACTCAACTTGCTTTCCCTTATCATCAAGTGTTTGAATCAAATTCAACTTGTTCTATTCCCCATGTGATCAGTAAGTTGAAGTTTCCAGTTGTACTGAATTAACTCATATCAACTTGTTTCATTCATATTGTCATTCATCAAAACTTCAAGGTTTTAACAACTAGACAGGTTTTAAGTAATATAAAACTATTGTACGAGAGCCTTGGCAGAAGTCATTTTTCGATAACTGACTAGACGGTCACAAGCTCAAGCTATGAACAATCACTGAGTCGGCCTTACTCGAACCTTGTGTGTCGAAATCATAATTATAAAACTACGGATACACATTAGACAAAGTTATTTATTAGGATGGAGTAACGCAAATTAATATGGTGATGTGATCCCAGGGGCGGCTCAAGCATTTAAGTGTAAGGCCAAAATCGAACAGAGGCCTTAATTTTTTTAATTTTCTTTTTTAATAAAATCTATTTTAAAAAGTCGATGCATTAGTCTTTGTTGAGACATAATACTCACATATATCAAACTTTTTTAATAATTCTTTCTTTTTATATAAAAAAAATTATTTTTTTATCAAATAATATTATTATTTTTCTCAAAAAATATATATATAATCTATTATTGTTAAAATATGAGGCCCTTAAATTTGGGGGCCTAAGACGGTCACATTTTTTGTAATGAAGTCGAACCGCCCCAGTGATCCAGCAAATAAAAATGTGATTTGGGATAAATTGACATAATGATAAATCGAATTCTTTTGTTTGCCACCTTATTATATTGATAAGGACATGAAACTGCACGTTTCCTTTCACGTAACATCTACATCAACAAGAGAAATTTCTTATAAAACACACAATCACTTTAGTGCTCATCAACTTTATTTGGTATTAATTAATTGAAACCTATATCAATTATTTGATGTGTGCATCATATGGTATTTACGTGACACAAACTCAAGCAATGGACAGATAATATATGAGCAACAATTGTTCTTTTTAAATCTCCATCCTATCCTATTTTCACATTTGATAGGGGTCTGTCGGAAACAGTCTCTCTACTTCATCTGAGGTAATGATATGGTCTGCGTACACTCTACCCTTCCCAGATCCAACTATGTGGGAATACACGAGATATTTTG
Source organism: Capsicum baccatum var. pendulum (assembly GCA_030864225.1). Taxonomy (NCBI): domain Eukaryota; kingdom Viridiplantae; phylum Streptophyta; class Magnoliopsida; order Solanales; family Solanaceae; genus Capsicum; species Capsicum baccatum. Next base: position 255,340,888 of record CM061559.1, on the reverse strand, counting down.
TTTGTGTTGATATATTATATGGCTTTTGGTTTCTAAGTCTTGATATGGAAATGTGTTGCTTTAGAGCAAAGAAATACATAGGAGAGCTAGTGTGAAGTCGTTCATATTTTATCCTGCATGCATCGCGCTAATTCTTCCAACTACAGTGACGTTAATTGTGGTTACATTCATAAGTAGCGTGGTCCATCTATATCTCAGTTGATCGTATTAAATCATAAGGTACTACGAAAGAAACGCAGAGAAATCGCTCTTATTGATAAATAAAAACAGCATAATTGTCAGGAAGAGTCCTATTTCTCTTCATAGGGGGATAGGATAGCACAAGTTGATAGCTTGATTCTTCAAAAGTTGCACATAGATGTGATAGTGTTTTTTAGCAAGTGCTACACACAGATAGGATGAAATCTGGAATTCATCGCTGTCTTTCTTTTTAGCCGGGTGGCCAGTTCATCTGTCGGCCTCCGAGAAGGTGAAGGTGAAGATGATAAACAGATTGACCTGACAAAAACATCTTCAGGTTAATATACAGTAAATGGAACTACCTACTAGAACTGGAGACAAGGGGAGTAGGAAGGAAGTTACTGACATCCACTAGGCCCATCGTTGATCACGAGTCTAAATCCATTCTCGAGAAGACCTTCCAGTTTGGCAACAAGCTTTGCTGTGTAAAGAAGTTGACCGAGAATCTCGCAGTGCTTTTCTTCAGCCTGAAAGAAGTTCAGAAAGAAAAAACTGGTAAAGTAACACGCAAGAGTATACCAGACGCGACCAACTCAACCCTCCGATTTGAAGCAATACTAGATTGATCAAAGAGATATTTGCATATTATATAAAGCAGCACATCGCCAGTAGTACTCGAATTTTTCAAGAGATCACCCAGTTATATGAAGTGTAAGGACTAAGGGTATTGTGTCGTATGTACCCTAGACAACTGCTCATTCAGGTTGACATATACCCAGCGCAGTACCACAAAGTGAGGGGAGGCTAGAGTTTATGCAGACCGTACCCCTACTTCTGAGGTAGGGCGGCTGTTTCCATTAGACCCTCGACTGAAGAAAAGAACAATCTAAAGCAGTCCAGAAAAAGACGGTAACGGAAGTACAAAAAACAATACATAGTAACAAAAACAACATATGGTAACAGAATAGTACTACAACAAAATATTATGATACTCGACGTACAAGAAACTTCTAGAATAATACTACAAGTACTAGTATGGGCGGACAACAAGACTGCTCATTCCGATAACCAATTGTAAAAAGATGAAATTTGTGACAAGCTCTACAAATTTGTTATTCTCTATTCTCACCAAATAAACAACTGAAAAGAAAGAAAAAGGAATGGAAAAGGATCGACTCCTCAGCCACTGAATCGCAGCTTCACGGAATGCTGAGAGTCGGTGACTTAACTAGCTCATTGCTAAAGCTAATTTCTAAAATCTTGTATCTTCTTTTTCTAGTCTATAATACTTCATCCGATCAGGCAACTAAAGAGTAGAACATGAAAAAAGTAAACCCTTAGACTTCAAACCAACAAGTTTGGCGAAGCAATCGCTTCAAAGCATCGTCAATTTTCACATTTCTCATATACTCATGACTCAAATATTTTGATAGCAAATGCAAAGCTTCATTGCGCTTCTTGTGTGCAGACCATCAACAAACTATGAGCAACATACTAAAATATTGAGCCTGCTACTGAGAAAAAGAAAACTTCATAACTCCATCTGATATCCGGGACCAAGGACCAGAAATTAGTCAGCAAATAATTGACAAAGAAAACATGAAAAAGAAATGCATAAACCTCAGATATAGATTTAATTGTATAGAGCCTTCACATGTTACAGTACAAAGCAAGAAAAGAAAGAGAGCAAGAAACAAGAAATAAAGAATGAACGAACACCGAATGAAACAACTGATTTACAAAAAACACAGAAACAAACAAACATGGACTACTCCTTAGACCTAGCGTAGCTCCATGGAATGCTGCGAGTCTATGAGCAGCAATGCACTAGAGCTAGTTTAAAAGAGGGCAGCCCGGTGCACTAATAAAGCCAGTTTCTAATTTTTATTCTATTAACTTACATTTTTAACACTTTGTTTAATCAGAGATAGCAGATCGTGTTATTAAAGTGCAATCACATCAATCAAAGTACACCAGCGAATTAAGTTAGCAAAGCTGGCTTCTAAGTGTCACCATTTTTTACTTCACTAAAAGCATTGCACCTCGTACATTCTGAAGCATAAATGCAGGGAATTCCTGTACCTCTTGTGTGCAACGTGTTAACAACTATGATCTCGTACAAAAAGCTTGTTCATACTCTTTCAGAAAGAAAATGAAATACCTTGGAAAGTCCAGTTAAGCCATCCCTGACCTTGGGAATAAGCAAAATGTGCACAGGAGCTTGGGGATTTATGTCTCTGAAAGCTAAAACCTGGAATAACAACAAATTAAATACAAAATACAATACTCCCTCCAACAATGTTTGACTTGGTAATTTTACTATATCAACCCTAAATATTATAGGGAAAATTCCAGAAATAGCAACTCCATAGCCTTAATTATAACTTTTATAGCAACAATTTCATAATTACGACAAATAGCAAATTGTATTTGTATTTAAGTAAAATGTTGCTATATAAATACATATACAAATATATATGTATTACTCATAAATACATATGCATAACTGGAAAATACATATTCTTCTATTACTATGAAGTGGGTAAAATATTGTTACTTTTGCTATAAGTTGTAATTTTGAAAAAGTATTGCTATTTATTGTAATTATAATCTTAAGGATGCTAGTTTCTGTAATTTTTCCAATATTAAAAGCCATCTCACAGTGAGAAATGGATTAGAAACAATTAGTACTAAGTAATAAGGGTAAAATAAGTATAAAATGGTAAACTATCTCTTGATTTTCCAAACTGGACAAGTAAAACTGGACATTTTTTTTGTTTTAATAACCAACAACAACAACAACAACAACAAACCCAGTGTATTCCCACCTGATGGGGTCTGGGGGGGGTAAGATGTACGCAGTCCATACCTCTACCTCTAAAGAAGTAGAAAGGCTGTTTCCGATAGACCCCCGGCTCAAGACACAAGATACCAGGCAAATACATATTAAAGCACCGAACAAGGTTACAAGACAACATAACATAAATAACATAACATAAATAACATAAATACGACAGCCATAAATAGAAAGAAACAGAGGAAAGCACCCAGCCTCTTACTAAAACAAGGAGCACGGAATCATAACAAGAATACTACCCCCAACAAGTAAAACCCTACACTAGCGACCCAAACTGGCCCTAGTCTTCTGCCCTAATTCGCGTCCTCCAGACCTTCCTATCTAGGGTCATGTCCTCGGTGAGCTGCAACTGCTCCATATCCCGCCTAATCACCTCACCCCAATACTTCTTCGGCCTACCCCTACCCCGCCTAAAACCATCCAACGCTAGTCTCTCACACCTACGAACTGGGGCATCCATGCCCCTCCTCTTCACGTGTCCGAACCAGCGCAATCGGACTTCCCGCATCTTGCACTCCACTGGAGTCACACCAACCTTCTCCCTGATAGTCTCATTCCGAACTCTATCCCCCCTAGTCAGCCCACACATCCAGCGCAACATCCGCATCTCTGCCACCTTCATTTTTTGGATGAGGGAAGTCTTAACTGGCCAACACTCCGCTCCATACAACATGGCCGGACGGACTACCACCCTGTAAAATTTGCCTTTAAGCTTGGGCGGCACCTTCTTATCACACAACACCCCCGACGCTAGCTTCCACTTCATCCATCCCACCCCAATACGGTGCGAGACATCCTCGTCAATGTCACCGTTCCCCTGAAACACAGACCCAAGATACTTGAAACTATCCCTTTTACATACCACCTGTGATTCCAGCTTCACGCCCACCTCGTCCTCCAGCCTTACGTCATTAAACTTGCATTCCAAATACTCTGTCTTGCCTCTGCTCAACCTGAACCCTTTAGACTCAAGAGTTTGTCTCCACACCTCTAATTTGTCATTCACACACCCTCGAGTCTCATCAATCAGAACTATATCGTCTGCAAAAAGCATACACCACGGCACCTCCCCTTGAATACGCCGCGTCAACACGTCCATCACCATAGCAAACAAAAAGGGGCTAAGAGTAGATCCCTGATGCAATCCCTGCAAGACGGTGAAATGCTCTGAGTCTCCTCCCGCCGTCCTCACCTGAGTTTTCGCTCCCTCATACATATCCTTAATTGCTCTGATATATGCCTGCGGGACTCCACTCACCTCCAAGCACCTCCAAAGCACCTCCCTGGGGACTTTGTCGTATGCCTTCTCCAGGTCGATAAACACCATGTGTAGGTCCTTCTTCCTTTCCCTATATTGTTCCACCAGCCTCCGTACCAGGTGAATTGCCTCCGTCGTCGAGCGGCCAGGCATAAACCCAAACTAGTTTTCCGAAATAGACACTATCCGTCTCAACCTCACCTCGACCACTCTCTCCCAGATCTTCATAGAGTGACTTAATAGCTTAATCCCCCTATAGTTATTGCAACTCTGGATGTCCCCCTTATTCTTATAGAGAGGGATGATGGTACTCCACCTCCAAGCCTCGGGCATCTTTGCCGTCTTGAAGATTTCGTTGAACAATCCAGTCAACCACCTTACGCCAGCCTCTCCAATGAACTTCCAAAATTCCACCGGTATCTCATCCGGCCCCGTCGCCCTACCCCTTCGCATCCTGCGAACAGCCTCTCTAACCTCTGCTACCTTAAAACGTCTACAATAACTAAAGTCCCGGCCCTTCTCTGAGAGCTCCAGTTCCCCTAACTCAATAGCTCTATCCCCTTCGTCATTCAAGAGCCTATGGAAGTACGACTGCCATCTATCCTTAACGTGGCCGTCCTCTACCAACACTCTACCGTCCTCCCCCTTAATGCACCTCACCTGGTCGAGGTCACGCCCCTTCCTCTCCCTCGCCTTAGCGAGTCTAAACAACTTTTTCTCCCCTCCTTTCCCCTGTAACCCTGCATACAAGCTCTCAAAAGCGGCCGTTTTAGCTGCCGAGACAGCTGACTTAGCCTCCTTCCTAGCTAGCTTGTACTCTTGCCTGTTCAGCCGCTTCTCTTCTTCGCCCTTACTCTCAACCAACTTAGCATACGCCCCTTTCTTGATCCCCACTTTCTTCTCCACCTCTTCATTCCACCACCAATCCCCCCGATGGTGCCCGGCTCGGCCCCTAGAAACACCCAACACCTCGCTTGCCGTCTCCCTGATACACGAAGCCGCCTTATCCCACATACTATCCACGTCCCCCCTATGCTCCCACACCCCCATTCCCGCCAACTTCTCCCCTATCTCCCACGCCTTCACTGGAGTCAGGCCACCCCACTTAATTCTAGGTCTACCCTCCTTACTCTTCCTCTTTCTATTCTTCTTTATACCCAAATCCATAACCAAGAGCCTATGTTGGGTCGAAAGATTCTCACTCGGGATGACCTTACAGTCCTTACACAACACCCTATCCCCTTTCCGTAGCAACAAAAAGTCAATCTGGGTCCTGGCTAACGCGCTTCGAAAGGTGATCAGATGATCAACCTTCTTCGGGAAGCCCGAGTTCACCACCACCAGCCCAAAGGACCTCGCAAACTCCAATAGAGTGGAAATCTATTTTTAGTGTGGACAAGTAAAAGTGAACGCATCAAAAGAAGCAGCTGCCATGAAAGCTTAAAGACGTATGCATATTGATGCACAATATCAAAATACTGATACCATAAATGGTGGATGAAGTACTGAAGCCCTAAAAAAGAAAACATGCGTCACCGAGAAATTTAATATTTTTAACAAAACAACGGCAACAAATTATATGAGCATTGCCAATTTCCAAGCAAAGGTTAGGCACTGTTTAAAAAGCAATAGCCCATACCCCGTTCCCAGAGTATTTAAAAAAAGACGAGTTCAAATAATCATCCAGAAAAGAAACATGCTTCACATCTCGCGGAGTCATGGACATTTGGATTATAAGAACATGTAATGGCCCATTTTGTTAAATCTTTTCCAGGTTTAATAAAGTGACCTACTTACATAGCATTAAAATTCACTATATCCGCTCCTCAAAATCAAAAACTTAAAGACAGCTTACTATTTGTATACCGAGACCACCAGCTTGTATTTTCAGAAGTTTATACCAGAAAATATTTTTACAATACCACATTTTCTAATTTCTAAAAAGTAGTTTTCTCAAACAAGACGGGCAAGTATGTGCAAGATGTTATCTTAGCTCTGTACTGTAAACAATACAAGCTGAAAACACACAGATGCAAATGAAACACACACCCAAGTGGCATATATACCTTGTCATCCTCGTATACAATGTCTGCTGGGATTTCCTTCTTAATGATCTTGTCAAATCTGACAATCAAGAATCAATTCTTTAAACAAAGCCCCCCAAAATAATAAACAATCTAATTAAACATCCAAATTAACAGAAAATTGAAACATAGTGTCAAATCTGACAATCAAAAAACAATTTTTAGAAAACATCAACATACCCCACGAAATCCCACAAGTGGGGTCGAAAGAGGGTTAGAATCTACACAGACCTTACCTCTACCTCGTGGAGGTAGAAAAGGTTGTTTCTAGAGAACTCTCAGCTCAAATACAACAAATCAAAGTAGGTATGGATAGGGAAAACAACAGTGAAGAAAAAATACCAATTACTAAAGAAACAACAACACAATAGTGGAATAACCGAAACACCATAAACAACAAATGATGATACAAGTCAAAACCAAGATACTACAATCCAAATAAACAGAAAATGGAAACACACAGATAAAACCAACAATCACGAATCAATTTTTAGATAACCCCCACAACAATAAGCAAAGCTAAGTAAAAATCCAAATAAACAGAAAATGGTAACATATTGTCAAATTCGACAATCAAGAATCAATTTTTAAAACAACAACAACAAACCCAGTATATTCCCACAAAAGTGGAGTCTGGCTGGACGGACTGCCACTCTATAGAATTTGCCTTTAAGCTTAAGTAGCACCTTCTTATCACACAACACTCCCGAGGCGAGCCTCCACTTCATCCAACCAACTCCAATACGGTTAGATACATCCTCATCAATCTCGTCATTCTCCTGAATCATAGACCCAAGATACTTAAAACTATTCCTCTTACAAACATCCTGGGAATCCAACCTCACCACCATATCGGCCTCCTGCCTCAAGTCACTAAACTTGCACTCCGTATACTCCGTCTTGGACCTACTCAACTTAAACCCCTTAGATTCAAGGGTTTGCCTCCAAACCTCCAATTTTATATTCACACACCCCGCATCTCATCAATCAGCACTACATCATCCGCAAACAACATACACCACGGCATCTCCCCTTGAAAACCCCGCGTCAACACGTCCATCACCAACGCAAACAGAAACGAATTAAGAGTCGAACCCGGATGCAACCCTGTCTCGACCGCAAAATGCTCTAAGTCCCCTTCTGTCGTTCTCACCCGAGTCTTCCCTCCATCATACATGTCCTTAATAGCTCTGATGTACGCCACCGAGACCTCTCTCGCCTCTAAGCATCTCTAAAGCACCTCCCTAGGAACTTTGTCATACCCCACAATAATAAACATCCAAATAAACACAAGACTAAAACATATTATCAAATATAACACTCAAGAATCAATTTTTAGAACAACCCCACAATAATAAACAGCTAATTAAACATCCAAAAAAAAGAAAATGGGAACATATTGTCAAAACTACAACAACAACAACAAACCCAGTATATTCCCACATCGTGGGGTCTGGGGAGGGTAGAATGTACGCAGTCCATACCACTACCTCTAAAGAAGTAGAGAGGTTGTTTCCGATAGACCCCCGGCTCAACACAAAGGACAGTATACAAAAAAAAAAATCAAAAGCATAGGACATGATAAAATAACATAGGCACGACATCCATAAAACTATTGTACATTTCCAAACAAAGGACACCAAAGCCCTCCTAACTACTGACTACGACTCACCCACACACCTTAGCCCTCTATCCTAATGTTTTTCCTCCATACCTTCCTATCTAGGGTCATGTCCTCAGTCAGCTATAACTGTTCCATATCACGTCTAATCACTTTCCTCCAGTATTTCTTCGGTCTACCCCTACCCCGCTTGAAACCATCCAAGGTCAATCTCTCACACCTACGAACCGGGGCATCCGTACCCCTCCTCATTACATGACCAAACCATCTCAACCTCATTTCTCGCATTTTATCCTCCACCGACACCACACCCACCTTCCCCCGAATAATCTCATTCCTAACCCTGTCAACCCTTGTAAATCCACACATCCAACGCAACATCCCAATTTTCGCCACCTTCAACTTTTAAATATGAGAATTCTTAACCGGCCAACACTCCGCTCTATATAACATAGCCGGCCGGACTGCGATTCTATAGAATTTGCCTTTCAACTTGGGGGACACCTTCTTATCGCATAAAATTCCCAAAGCGAGCCTCCATTTCATCCAACCTGCCCCAATACGGTGGGAGACATCCTCATCTATCTCTTCATTCCCCAGAATCATGGACCCGGGATACTTAAAACTATCCCTCTTGCAAACCACCAGAAAATCCAACTTCACTACCACCTCCTCCGCTTGCCTCGAGTCACTAAACTTGCACTCCAAGTACTCCGTCTTGGTCCTACTCAACCGGAAACCTTTAGACTCCAAGGCTTGTCTCCAAACGTCCAGCTTATCATTAATACCTTGTCGCGACTCATCAATCAAAACTACATCCGCAAAAAGCATACACCAAGGCACCTCGCCTTGTATACTCCGCGTCAACACATCCATCACCAAGGCGAATAAAAACGTACTAAGAGTTGATCCGTGGTGCAATCCTATCAAGACAGGAAAATGCTCGGAATCTCCTCCCACTGTCCTTACCCGAGTCTTCGCCCCTTCATACATGCCCTTAATCACTCTGTTGTACGCCACAGGGACCTCCCTCGCCTCCAAGCATCTCCACAGAATTTTCCTAGGGACCTTGTCATACGCCTTTTCCAAATCAATAAACACCATGTGCAGATCCCTCTTCCTCTCTCTATACTACTCTACCAATCTTCGCACTAAGTGAATTGCCTCAGTCGTGGAGCGACCAGGCATAAATTCAAATTGATTCTCCGAAATAGACACAATCTTCCTCAACCTACGCTCCACCACCCACTCCCAAATCTTCATCGTGTGACTCAACAACTTAATACCCCGGTAGTTGTTGCAACTCTGAATGTCACCCTTGTTCTTATATAAAGGAATCATCGTGCTCCATCTCCACGCCTCGAGCATCTTTGCGGACTTGAAAATGTTGTTAAACAAGTTGGTCAGCCACCTCAACCCTACCCCGCTAGAAAACTTCCAAAAATCCACTGGGATCTTATCGGGCCCCGTCGCCCTACCCCTTCGCATCTTGCGAATAGTCTTACTGACCTCCTCTACCTTAAAACGCCGACAATAGACGAAATCGCGACACTCCCCGGAGTGCTCCAACTCCCTAACGCAACACCTCTATTCCTCTCTTCATTCAAGAGCCTATGAAAATATGACTGTCATCTTTTCTTAATGAGGGCGTCTTCAACCAATACTCTGCCATCCTCCCCCTTAATGCACTTCACCTGATCCAGATCCCGCCCCTTCCGCTCCCTAACCTTGGCAAGTCTAAACAACCCTTTTTCCTCGCCTTTCTCCTCTAACACCTTCTACAAACTCTTAAAAGCTGCTGTCTTAGCAGCCGTAACTGCTCTGACAATGAATAATCATAGCAGCATCAACAACATATCCATTGTATTTCCACAAAGTAGGGTCTGGGGAGGGTAGAGTATGCACAGACCTAACCCTACCTTGTGGAAGTAGAAAGGTTGTTTCCGGAGGAACCTCAGCTCAAATACAGCAAATCAAAGTAGGTATGAAATGGGGAAATGACAGTGAAGAAAACATAGAAACTAATTAGGACACAGTAACAATAACAAAATAGTGCAATAACCGAAACACCATTTACAACAGATGATGATAGAAATCAAAAGCAAGTTACTATAAGAATAAGGCTAATACTATGACAGACACCACCAAGCCTAAACCTGTTGAAATGCAAGTACTAACCTTCTACTCTAATCCGTAACCTCCATACACTCCTATCTAAGGTCAATTAAACATCCAAATAAACAGAAAACTGTAACATACTGTCAAAACTGACAATCAAGAATCAACTTTTAAAATAACCCACAAAAATAAACATCCAAAAACATATTATCAAATATGATAATCAAGAATCAATTTTTAATAAAAATCACAGTAATAAACATTCAAAGAAACAGAAAACAGTAACATATTGTCAAAACTGACAATCAAGAATCAACTTTTAAAATAACCCCACAATAATAAACATCCAAAAACATATTAGTATCAAATATGATAATCATGACTCAAATCTTTAAGAAACCCCACAGTAATAAACAAAGCTAATTAAACAAAAAATGGAAACATAAAAGGGAAAAAATAATACATGGTAGGAGCATCAGAAGGAACAGCAAGAAGTGCAGCTTCTTTCTCAGAAGCCATAGCAGTAAAATGTGATGAGAGTACTTGGAGTCTGCTCCTATTGGGGTTTTCTGAACTCATATGGTAGGCTTCATTTTGCTTTCTTGGTATCTTAACTTTATTTGTCAACATATTGGTGCTGTAAACTTATCATAATTGTAGTTAGATACACCTAAGTTTTCGCTTGTACGTGTATGTGATACTTCTATTTTTGATAACCGTTATATGCAGCAACACATATCCGGTAATTAGAATAGATGAAAAAACAAATCACCTATTCTTTTTGTCTCTATTAAAAATTGAGTTTACGACCTAATTGGAGCTGACTCCTATATCTTTAACTTCCTTTTTTATTTTTTATCTGTATATTAATTTTGTTATTCAGTATATCAGTACTATAAGTTTCTCATAATTATGATTCAGTATACCAAGTTCTTGATTGTACGTATGTTATATTACTATTTGTCTGTTTCAAATGAAAAATGACATTTTTCTTGATAAAAGAAAGTGGAATGATGAGCATTTCTCATTTTCAATCCTAAGAGTGTAAATTTAAGTCATCAAGAAGTAAATACGATATTAACTAACACCTAGGAGGGATGTAAAGGATGTTTTCTTCTCTTTTAATTTGCAAATTTTATAGTAGTACAATGCAATTGGTGCAAAATAATACTACAAAATCAACACCTTTCAACACACATTGGTACAGGATACACATCACATATTTCTATAAAATTTTAATTTAATATGTGACTTTAGCGTAAAACAAGACTAGTCTCTATATATATCAAAATAATAATACGTATCAACTTTGACTTACTAATCAATCAACCATTAGGCCACACTTCATCAAACAACCAACAAGGATTGTAATGAAGTTGTTTTATTTAAGAATGATGAATATGAACTTTCATTTTATATGGTTCATTTATTCAGTCAATTTTGCCCCATAATGTTATTTCTCCTTACATATAAAAACAACATTGGCATTATGGATGTTAGAAAGGATTTTTTTTTTTTTCCCATTATAATATATGATGGTTACTGTTTGCACACAAAATACACTTAGCATTTCTGAGAGGATATATGACAAATTGTGATTGCTGCAAAGCCATTTTTGCTTAGGAGAAGCTCATATAGCTTCTAACCTAGAAGTATTTACTGTAAAATACTGGAAAAATAATATAAATATATACCTTAACTTGTCATATTTACACAAATTTTTACCATTACAAAAATTTAAACTAATTATGTGTCACGATCCAGACTACGGACCGTGCGGGCACCTACGCTATTCTAAGTAGCTAGGAGAACCTTTATTACCCAACTAAAAATATGCGGAAGACTTCTATTTTTAAGGAAATATAAAGTAAATTAAATACTATAAACTTTTTCGAAAACTTCTTACAAATGTCCTTCACTATACCAAGACTTGACCAGACATGTACAAAAGCTACCTATTACAACATAGACTGACAATAAAATAAACAATACAAGGACTAGAACATCTGCCAGGAAGAAAGTGCAGAAGTTAGTGTTGAATATCGTCATCCATCTAGTAACTGTAAACTAACCTGCATTCAGTCTACGCCCCAATAAGGAATGCAGAAGAGTAGGGTCAGTACAACCACACGTACTGGTAGGCATCATCGCCCGATCGTGTTAGTTCATCTAATCATAAAATAAAATTAAGAAAAATAAACCATGACATCTAGAATGGAATATAATTCAACCAAGGCTGTAATAACATTATTACTTTACCTGTAAGTTACATCATCCAATTACTCTTCCAACTCCATCAGTATTATATTCACTACTAACATACTCTAACCTCATTAATTCACACAATCAACCACAATCCAACGCAGATACATCACTATTCCTCTTTGTTCACTTTATCTTTTTCATTACTCATATTCACAGGAACAAACTCGTAGTCATAGACAACCCACACTAAACTCTCGGGCTAACAACCAAACGCTCTCTTATAATATTAAAGAATGATAACTAGCCATTCTGATAAGCTATGATTAAAACACGTATAAATAAAACAAGTCAACCAACATATAAGTAAGTATAAAGTTTCACTTCTTCAAATATATATCACACAATCAAATACTCAATGAAACAACAATACAACAATAATAGATCAAACAGTGCTCACAAACAAGCCGCATAACCATCAAGAGCCAGCGAAATCCCTTTTCAGCCCGCACAGTGCTCACTAAAACAGTCATAACTTTTTACTTTGAATTCGGATTGAGGAACGATTTATTGCGTTGGAAAGAGGACTCAAAAATATTTGATTTGGTAGATAGTGGGATCCTTAACTCCTTATATTGTAGGAGACATGGTCGTTTGAAGTTTGCCCTAATAGAAACTCATATCGAAACCGTATCGGAAAGAAAGTTATAAACTTAACTATGTGTTGGGGATATTGTACGACCTAAATTCATCCTAAAAGAACTTTAAAACCAAAGCATTGATATTAGAACTCATGAATAATTAAAATTCTTCGAACTTGAGTCTATCTAGACACATCCGAAGGCTAAAATCTTCGCCGAAACATTCGAGGTGACATCATAACAAATAAAATATTTTCTATTTTGGACCCAAGTTAGTATTGAGGAATGAATTTTCATGAATTTACTATGGATAATTTAATAACGACGAAATGGGTCCTTACATTATGTATCTTCGTTGGATGTATCGGAAACTAATTATGTATCTCAACAAATTCAAAATCGAAAAAAATGGATCAGAAGCTAATTATGTATCTTACAAAGAAAAAAATGTATCTTTGTTGGATGTATTATGTATCTCGACCTATCCAAAATCGAAAAAAATATATCGGAAGCTAATTATGTATCTTTACAAAAAAAAAAATTGTATCTTCGTTGAATGTATCAGAAATTAATTATGTATCTTGACAAACTAAAAAGTCAGAATTTTCAATAATTATGTAAAATATCAAAATTTTTTACAATTAAGCTCTAAACTGTCAGAATTTATATTATTTTTATCCTAAAATACTAGATATCCTTTAGAATAATCTTCATATGGATTTTTACTTGCTTTACCAATATTTGGGCTCCAATGTTATGATGAATCTTGAAATGGACTTTCTAAATTGATGAGGCCCATGTGAAAATATTCTTGTTTTCTCTTGATGATCTAGTGGGCCAAATCACACTTTATTCCTTACAAGGCTTTAAGCTAAATCAAGGATATAGTGATGTGCCGTAAGATCTTGTTCCTTTTTACTTGACGTTCTTTATTTTCTTTGGTTTTCACCCATAGAGCGGTAGCCTGCTTACGTAGTTCTTACGTTAAGGATCTAATCAGAGTCAAATTTGAATTTCAAAAAAAAATAAAAAATCCCCTTATTAGTCGGACTACAAGTATACATTTTTTTTCTTTAGTAAAGGTGGATTTAGCCAAAACGTTTGAATAGTTCGATCGTCCTTGTTGAGAGTCGCTCTGTGAGACATCTAATAGTCTCTGACTTGATTTTCAAATCATAAGTCTCAACCCCTCCTCTGCTTGTCTCGCTCTATATACACCATATACAAAAATTATACTATACTATCATATCATTCAAAAAATATTTAAAATATTCCTTTAAATAATGAATTTGTAGCCTTGAAAAAATAAAATAAATGACTTGTTGCAACATCTAAATGTGATATGATGACTTAAAAATTCCTTAGTTCCACATACCACGAGCTATAAAAATTACTACATAAATTCTAGCATTAGTTTATATAATGTAAATTTCGAAAAAAACTATCACTATCGTATTAAAGTAAGATAGATTACTTATTATAACCATTAAATGTGACTTGATAACGCAAAAAACTCTTTACACTAATAGTAGTTTTATGTCTTGAAAGGCATCAAATGCACTTAATGTCCTTCATATTTTAATTTGTAAATAATTATAAGAGATCATATCCTTATATAATATAATATAATACAATACGGCAGATCGATTCCACACAATATGTACATATTTATTATGATTCAACTTTATCAAATACTCACTTATTTAATTACTCTCAAGACAAGAATCATACACCTTTAATATTTTTCACATCATAAACCAAGAAAGAATTAGGTAAACTGTCAAAGGTGGCAAAAAATACCTCATTTCATCATCCCTTTTTACGGGAAAATATTTTTTTTTGTCAAATACATAAATTTTCCACCGACAAAAACAGTCATCATTTATATATATTCTTCATATATAAACTACCACAAATAAATTAATCATTTTGGCAATACACTTATTGCCAAGTATTTATTCTATGAGTCCCTATCAAGTAGTCTTAATCTAATAACAACCATATTGCGTAAGAAAAATCAGAATAAAGGCAGATATTTTTATTCCAAATCTAGGAGTTTGAATCAAGAATAATAGTCCAAATTTCAAATAACTACCATGATAGTGACAATACTTTGATTAGCAAGAGCTTAATTAATCTCACACATAATTATTAAATTTTAAAAAGTTAGTAGTATAATATTTTGAGTGGAATAATTAACCGACACTATTGATATAAGAGGTTATCATTATGTTCTTTGTCAAAAAAAAATTAATTAGCCGAAAGTATTAGGTTTATAGTTTCTCATTACTATTTTTTTAGGTGAGATAAGCACAAAACTATGTATTTCAAAAGCCTAAAATCAAAAAAAATGTATTGAAAATTAATTATATATCTTTACAAATGAAAAAATATATCTTCGTTGGATATGTTAATTAGTATCTCGACAGACTCAAAATTGAAAAAAAAATATATCGAAAGCTAATTATGTATCTTTACAAAGAAAAAAACGTAACTTTGTTGGATGTATCGGAAACTAAGTATGTATCTCGACAGACCCAAAATCGAAATTTTCTGTAATTATGCAAAATGTCGAGATTTTCTATAATTAAACTCCAAACTATGAATAATTAAGTATTGTAAAAAACATCTTGATTTTTAAAATAATGCATAAAGTATGTATAAGTTATGATTCTTATGCCAATGCAATGAAAAACATAAATTTTACATGATTTGAAGATTTTGAGACTTGAAAATAATCCAAAATGTCAGTATATTTTAATAATTTCTTTTTTATTTGGTTTGGTTACAACATAAGAAAGTACACCTTGGAAGAATATAATTAGGTAAACTAATTTGTGGATAACTATGCTGTCCATTTTTATGGGGTATTTTAAGAAGTGGAAATTTGCTATTATCAATAACATACATGAACCTAATTTTGGATGGTTTTAGGGTTTATCGATTCTTTCTAGTACTTATATTTTTCAATTTTTGTAATACTATTTCTTGGAAATATGATTAGGATCTATTAGAACAAGAAAAGAATCAAAACTGACATCTTTTTTTTTTTTTTTTTTTTTTTTTTTTTTGTTTAAGAGGAGGAAATTTAGATTGTGACAATAATTAATTAAATATTAATTTCAATAATAACAACGACCTATTTAGAGTAATTTCAAGAGTGAGGTAGGTACTGTAAAGTGTACACAAATTTGAGAACCTTACATTTATCTTGGGATGTAGAAAAACAGTTTTCGATAATAATTCGGCTCAAAAAAGTGATCGAGGAGGAAGACAAAGTATGTTGTTCACATGTACACTAATTACAATAAAATAGTAGACTAATTGATGTACAAGAACAACAGATAATAACAGAAATGAAAAATAATTACTCGAATACTACTACTAATACTAATACTGGTATATAAGAAGAAGCTAAGCAACACATAACTATAGACTAACTCTCTATCCTAACAATAGCGGGCCAAGATTTTCATTAAGGGGTTCAAAAGTAAATATATAAACTACTCAAAGAGAGTTCAATATCTACGATATATATGTAAAAAGAAATTTTAACTATATATAAATAGTATAGTTTTCCACCACAGAGGGTTCGGATAAGCCCCTGGCCTAAAGGTAGCTCCGCCCATGTTAGTCCTAGTTTGCACTATTTCATAGCCTCTTATAATCTGATGTCATGTTCTCGGTAAATTAAAGTTGTCTTATGTCTTGCTGAATTACTTCTCCCATACTTCTTTGACCTATTTCTACCTCTCTCCTAAAACCCCTCCAAATAATATTAATTAAATATTTCAATAAAGAATATTTATGATCAATTGGATTCGATTAATTACTGTACTTTCTTGGACCCTAATTTAATTAATTATTCAAACACTATATTCTAATACTTCAGAGTATGATTCCTATAACCACAGCAACAATACCAAGAACAGCAGTAAAATGCTGGGATGAAACAGTTAGGAGAATTTTTAGTGTAAGTTTTTTTAAGTTCTAACATAGTACATAGTACTCTGTCATTTTCTTTTAATTTCTTTATTATACATTACCACTTACAACTTTTTTATTCTTAATAATATGGATTCCCAAAGCAACTAAACTTTGGTTTTGTGCCTTTTTCAAGGTTCCAACTTTTCTTTGGACACATTTGTGCATCTTTAAGATGTAGTAATTAATCTCTTATTAAAAATTAACGCAATAGTACTAATTACTGCATAAAACATTATTTACTTTGATAATTTTAAACTTACTCATGTTGTAAACTTATCATACAATTATTCAAAAAATTGCAACAGAAGAGAAACAAATACTATCTATTTCTTCAGAAATGTCGACGAATGTGTATTGAATCCTTTAAAAATATTTTCTTAAAAAGATTTTGATATGATATAACGATATTTTTGAAAAGTGAAAGCATATGTTGTGGTGTATGTATGTGAACCTGAATTTCACTCCATCCCCTAAAGTTGTTAAGAATAAAGGCATTTTTAGGTGTAATATTTTCTTTATCATTATATGAATAATAAAGTGTGGTAGGCCACAAATTCAAAGAAATACTTGTACCTACTTTAAAATTTTCCTATTCATTATAAGTTATAACATATCTAGACACTAATTAAATACAACTTGACTTATCTTTTATCTTAACACTTGTTTAACGTCAAAGAGTTGATTCAATGTTCAAGCAGCTAGGAGTATCTAGTAAACTCATATTAGCCAAGTTCAGTATTCATAGTATTTAACCCTAGCTAATTATGCTTACAATCACGCTAAATAAATATTTTACAATTAATATACAATATAACATTATAAAGTGTGCTTTTACTCGGACCATATACACTAAAAAGGACTATATAATAAAGAGGCACATAATCCCATTCTCATCGATGTGAGACTCAACACCTTTGAACGCTCCGAACTGAATATTCAAATGGACAATATATGTAACGTGGACCCAGCATCCCACACAAAAAAATTGAAATAGTGTTGACTCGGACATTAGTTCTTAACTCGTTCGTAAAAGTTAGCTCATGGTGAAGATCCAAAGCGATACATATATAAAGAGGCACATATAATTAATCCCATCCCGATCAATGTGAGACTCAACAGTTTGAGCAATAAGAATGGAGTCGCCATTCGTAGGAAATGCTCGGGTAAAGCAAGAATGTTTGATGCAAATATGAATTAGTCGAGTTTCAAAATAATAAAAAAATCCTTTTTTTTTTTTTGTGGTTGCATTGGCTTAATTAGGGTTTTCTTCTTTTTTAATTAGTAGATGGAATGTCCTACCATAAACATTACTAAGAGCGCATGATGTTGTATTTTACAGTGACATGTTTGTATCTTTGTGGATTAAAGGGAGAAAAAGTCTAACATGTCAGTATTATTTCATAAGAGAATATGCATATGTTAAAAAGGGTAAGTGAATTAAGTCAGTGATATATATATATGTGTGTGTTCTTGATGTCCCCTTAGATCACTTTTCAACAAAGACTGCTTTTGGTGTCCTTTATGTCACAAGAGGGACATCTCAACAACTCCATTCCAAGCATCTTTTGTGGGATAAAATTAAAAGAGTTAGGAACAAATCAATTTCTTGGAGAAATCTATCATAACAGATCGGACTATCTATCAATTATCGATTTGAATATAGTACGCTTATCTTTTTCACAAAATATAGCGTTCGTTGTACTTACGAAGAAGGCCAAGTAGGTAAATATACTCTTTTATTCACGCCTTAAAATAGTATGTTCATCTCGTTTATAATTAATCTTTTTCACCAAAATATAGCCTCCGTAATAGTTAAGGAACACGCCAAGCGTATATAGTATATAAGAGTATACTATATGTAACTCTTGATCACAAGCTTAATATGATAGCCAAGAAATTGAGGGCATAAATCTTACCTTCACCATACCCCATTTGTTGAATGACACTAGGATTTGTTTTTGTTGGTGTTACTTCTAGCTTCTTCTATTTTCCTTTTTTTCTTCTTTAGAGTAAAAGCATATCGTATCCCCCCTAACTATTACCTAATTTGTACCTTACTCTCCAACTTTACTGGAGTCCAATTATCCTTAAATTCAATTTTAACGTATTTTTGTCATCCTTTTAGCTAATGTGATACTATTTAAGCTAACGTGGCACTATTGACGTGGATTCCATTTTTATGTAATAAAGGTTCCACGTCAGCACAAATGGATGACAAAAATACACTAAAATTGAGTTCAGAGGGTAATAAGACCCCTGTAAAGTTGGAGTGTATCGTAGCAACTTTAATTTGATCATAATTCGAGGAGGTACCATATGCTTATCTTTTTTTAAAAAAAAAAAAAAAAGTAAAAGAAACAGGAATTACGCACATCATGCATGGGTAATAATTATGGTGGGCAATCAATCATTTTTCAATTTCCTAAAATTTAGTTTTATGTCTTGACAATAAAGATTAATTTGGTTCACTAGTGTAATATATGATTGAAATTTCAATAAAGAGATTTTGTGAAAATAATTATGGTGGGAACCAAGCAAACGTGGCTTACTGGTTATAAAGGGTTAGGTAACTGAAGAATATAATTATTGTGTTTTTAATAATGACCTTAAAGAAATATATGTTGATATATATGAGCTTAACTAGATTGATATTTGTCGGTGAAATTTTATATAATCGATTCTAAACTTATTTGAAATTAAAACATAATTTCATAATTTTAATCTCTACATTATTGACAAACTTCAAATTTAGTAATCTAGATATGCCTAAGCGTTATGGTGTAGTTTGTAAGAATATTATGGATTCGAATTTAGGTGAAGAAGAGTATAGAGGTTATCCCATTAGAATTTAAGTTTGGTGTATCGTCGATGTAGTTTTTTTTTTTTACACCATCATATAATTTTTACCTGCTGTAGTAGGTTATTCATTTCTCAGGTAAAAATATAAAAATGAATGACCTGCTACAACAGGTAAAAGTCACCTGATGGTGTAAAAAAAAAACTACATCAACGGTGCACCAAACTTAAACTCTATCCGTTATCCACGAAATATGCTAACGCATAATCTAGCTAAGTTTTCTATTTTGATATGAGATAAAGTTATTTGTTTTTTCTTATTTTCTAATTGAATTGTAAATGATGCTATGCTTTTTTTAACTCTTTTAAGACCGTCTATGCGTTACTAACAATATGGACTGACACCTATCGGTGTCGAAAGGTCAAGGAAGTTGGTGATTTGATCGCATGCGAATTGGCAATCGAAGCTCCGATGAACGGTGACCATAACTATAACGGTTCTAAAGTAGTGAAATTTAATTTCTTGACGATTAAGTTTCAACCCGCACGAAAGGTATAACGATCTGGACACTGTCTTGAAGAGAGACTCAGTGAAATAGACATATCTATGAAGATGAGGACTACCTGCACCTGAACAGAAAATAAGGTTATTTGATGTCCAAAATAAAAAAGTTGAACCACATTTCACTAGTAATTAACTAGTTAATTACATTTAATTTAAAGGACCCATATATTGTTTTTCTGTTCAACAACTTATGAATGATGACATCAATAATGAGAATTGCACCTATATATGCCACTGCTAAGTTGAAATGTCCTTAGGTTCACTTCCTCCTTTGTAACATTTGCTTAAATCTTCCCTCTAAAAATAGTAATTTGTGAACCCAATTAACTCCTTTGTAACTTGCATGTTGTGCTCTCCATTTATCTTTAAAACATTGTTACTTGTTCATATGAGTACAATATATTCATACAAAAATTAAGTTTTGTATATTGTGTACAAAATATTTCATGCTATAAGGTAAATTTAATCCGTTATTGCAGGTTATTCAATTTTTTTTTTCAATTTTTATGTAAAAAATTAAGTCTGCAATAACAGGTCAAACTTATCTAATAGTGTAAATATTTTATACACTAATAATGCACAAAACTTAAACTCATTCTTAAATACGTAAACAATCCCATCCAATTGTAAGTACTTCTTGAAAAACATCTTTTGAAGTAATCAACTCAACAACAACAACATTATTATTATGTAATTCAATAAGTGAGTTTTGAAGAGGATATAGTGTAAACAGATCTTACCTCTAATTGTTAGAATATAAATATTTTTTACAATAAATCTTTGACTTAAGATAATTTAGACAAGTTCAATAATTCAAGCAATTTAAAAAAAAAGAATACAAAAATAAAAGATAATAATAACAACAACAACATAATATCAAGGAAATGAAGAGTAGTACAATTAGGGGTGTTCATGGTTTGATTTTTAACCAAATCGAACCGCGATCCAAATCAAATCGATTAAAAAAATCTATATTTGGTTAAATTTGGTTTGGTTTGGTTTTGAATTTTAAAAAAACCAATACTAATTTGTTTTGATTTGGTTTTACTCTAAAATAACCGATAAAATAATCAAACTGAACCGATATATATATATATTTATGTATTATTCATAAATACAATATAAATATTTGTTACACTTTATATTTGAATCATGATTTAACTTTAGTCGTAACACATTAAGTCATTTCTTCATCTAGTTAATAGTACCTTATGAGATTATAAGTGAATTTCGCACTTTAAATGACAAATGATACTAATTGTGAAAATAATATCTTGTTGTATATTGAAATTTATAGCTGATATTTGACTATAGACAATCATTAATTTTAACTTTTTTTTTAACCTTGTTGAGTAAGAAGTTTATGTGTTCACCTTTTGAGGGATTTATCATATTATTTTGTTAAATGTAGCTTTAAAATATATTTTTAGAAGTTATCATATGGTGTTGTTCATAACTTTCGAGAAGTATAACACTCAGTTGATATCTTAGTTTCACGGTTGAGATACAACACTCGGTTAACATCTCATTTGTTAGATTGGATTGATTTTTTTTAATTTTCAATTTTTATCATTAATTAAAGTTATAAATCGAAAAAATTAAACCAAATCGAACTAAACCGATAAGAACCAAACTAACGGTTATTTTTTTTGTTTGGTTTGATTTGATTTTAGAAATTTAAAAACTGATTAAGTTGATTTGATTATGATTTTGACTAATAATCAATCCATAAACACCCCTAATACAGTCCAAATAAAGTAAAATTTTAAAAGTCTCAATTTATCTTCGAAATAAATCTTTTTTTTAAATTTTTTTATTTCCAAAAAGGTGATGGTGGCAAAGGCCAATAAAGTGAAAACTGACACAACAATTTTGTCTAGACATGGGCACACGTGCAAGGACAAGATAGAGGGGCAGCATGCACGTGTGCATAACGGAAAACATCGTCATGAGCAAAAGTGACGACCGTTTCATTTTCCTCTGGAACAACAAAACAAAAACCATGTCCCACTTCCCCATAATAAACCAAAAACATTAACTTACCCACCCACTAAATTAACAAATCCACCCACCCACACTCACGTTTTTTCTCATTATTGTAATCTCAATATGCTACTGTCAAGTCAAGTCACCGTCAGATCACCTGTTCAAACTTTGAAAATAATCTTTATAGAAATAGAAGATAAAATTATATATAATATATTTTTATGATAGAACTCTTTCATAAATTCGATACATAATAATAGCTTTAATGAACCAAATTATCTTCTTTTTTGTCATCTCAATATGTTTTCATAAAGTGAGCTTCAGAGAAAGAGTATAGATGTTTTACTAATAGAGACTATCTTTGACTGTATATGACTATGTGATTGCATTACTACCACAACAATCATCATCATTAGGAACTATTATACATTATTAACTATTATCATTGCATCGTCGCTTATCACCACTGTACATTAGCTATCTATCGTCCATCACAACAAATAACCGGCACTTCGGCACGACCATACTACCACATCAATCACTTGTCACTCACCATTACCACTAACTACTAGCCACATCGATCACCTTATTACTATACCAGTCTTAATTTTCGCCTCTTCACACGGTGATGAATCCAGAAATTTAGGAATTATGTGTGTCTAATAGATCCGAACACATATGTTTACGTTCAAAGTTTTAAAATTTTGTTTGAAAATTAAAGCACTCATCTATCTTTTTTATGCATATACTGAGTGATTTTCTAAGTCTTATATAACAACTTTCATACATTTTTATGTAATTATATTTAACTTGCATCGAATTAATAGATCAAAGCATTCAAAATTGGCCTCAAGTCCACCTGTGCATTCACACACATTAAAATAACAACAATAACAAACTCAATATATTCCCACAAAGTGGGGTCTGGAGAGGGTAAGATATACGCAGTCCATACCACTACCCCAAAGAAATAGAGAGATTGTTTCCGATAGACCCCCGGCTCAGGATAGTGGATCATAGACCAAAAAAAAAATAAAAAAAATTAACCTACTGAGGGCACATGATAAAATAACATAGCAATAACATTCACAAAAATAAAGTACATTAACAAACCAAGGACTCTCCTCCCCCAAATCTAGACATATCACCCAAGCTACGCTAACCTCTCCTATCTGCCGATTACGACTCGATCACCTTACTTAGTATTCACACATTAAAATATTTATATATATTATTATAACTTCGTGTAGATGAAGAGGTTGTTTTCAAATAATAATAATAATAATAATAATAATAATAATAATAATAATAGTAAGTTTTTTTAGGACAAAGAATACGTTATGAAAATAGTACTTCTTTCGTTCCACAATAAGTTAATTGTTGGATTTTGAAATAAATGTTAAGAAAAAAAAGTAAAGACATAAATTTATTATGTTTTTTTATTTTTACCCTCTTTAAAAAATAAAGACACATGATAGTTGATACATTACTCTCAATACATATTTAATGAAGGGTAGATTTGAAAAAAAAATTTAATATTTATTTTGAATTGTGAATCTCTTTCTTATTTTAAAATATTAAAATTACTTCAATAATTCACTTATTGTAAACGGAGGGAGTATAACAGAATCACTTAAAAGGATGAAAAAGAAATCGTTCTTTGCGCCGTTGGTTTGGTCCAATCACACGTAATTCATCATTGTCCTTTTTGCAATATTTCCTCCTTTTTACTATTATAGTTTTGCTACTTTTTTTTTTTAAAAAAAGAAAATTCATTCTATATATTAATTTCTGAATGATTTCAGAGATATATTCTTTTGAACTTAATTCAAAGGATTAAATATTGCGCCTCCATTTTTGACTTTGGAGTTCAATTACATAAGATACACCGACAAGGGATCTTGATTAGCATATTTATATAGTACTACTATTTTATTTTTTTACCTATTGATTTTTTAATCTATACTTTTGTAGGTTCTTTCAATTGTAAAACTTGCTAGGTTTATAATTATATAGTTGTTATTTGTTAAAAATTATGGTAGTGTTTATAAGTAAGACAATAATTTTCTAATTTGGTTCTCGTAAAAGTCACTGCATTTGTTTTTGTCTCGAACATGCAATTTTACTATGAGGGGTGGTTTTGGTGATAACATAAGAATATTCAATATGTGTATAAGTCTATAAGATGTATAATGTTTGAATGGTCACAAAGAAAATAATTGTTGTATAACTAATGGAATATTTGGTTGGCGATAATTAGATTGTGCACAATTTGTGATTTTCACTCATAAGAGAAAAACAACATTTTTACTTTCACTAGATCTATCTTTTTCAAAATATATTGATTATGTTATTATTGTTATTCTCATCTTTCATCTTTACTTGACATTAGTACACTTTTCTATTTTTTGATGTTTAACATATTTGTTTAATTTCTAAAATAATAAATAATTTATTTATTTATAATCATTTTACTCTTAACATCAAATACTATTCATTAACTAATAAATTTTTCAAAACATAAAATTCATTACTCCCTCTATTTTAAAATAAACAAATTATTGAGATATAACACACCTCTTAAGAAAAATCTTTTAAAATATAAATTTTAAGTTTACTTTTCGTTATTATTTTTTTTTATAACTATAGTGTTCGGATCAGCTTACGCGCATCTCGACTAAATTTACGGGATACCCACCAGTAACAGGTACCAGATAACTCTATCCACTAAGGTTAGAACAGATGGAAAGAACCTGAGACCTCATGGTACTCATCCCAACATCATCAAACCACTAGACCACACCCTTGAGTATACTTTCCGCTATTATTTTTCCAATTATTCTCTTAAAAAATGTGAAGTGCTTAAAAATTTCACGAAGTGAGAGGGTAAAATTAACAAATAAATAAATTCAACATGCGTCTTAAAGAATGAACAATTTATTTATTTTAAATATTAATTAAATAATAGAGTAAAAATAAATAAAGAAAAGGACAAAGTAGATTCTGTTTGCATGAAAATTCGAGAACAGTTACAGAAATAAAGCACAAAGTCCAATTGCAACAGTGTGTGTGTGTGACTGTGGAATTCCCGCCTGTCCACCCACACGAGCGCTTCTGCATCCCCCCTCCCCTCCCCCCCCAAATACACACCACCGCACGAGTAATATTATTTTACTCGTTTCGTTTTTATTTGTCACTATTTTATTTATTTATAATTGATAAAGTGATTATTTATAATTGATAAAGTTATTGTAGGAGATTATGAGGTCAAGTTTTGAAAATAATCTCACATAAAAATATAATATAAAACTACATATAGCACACTCTTGTAGTGAAGTCTTTCTTCTAATTCTGCACATAGCGGGAGTTTTAATATATTCGGTTGTCTTTTTTACTCCTTTCATCTCATTTTATGTGTTGTCTAGGATTTCACTTAATAAGAAAAAAAATTAAACAGTAAAATTTAAGAGAGATAATTTTATAAATTTTACAAAGTCATTATTTATTTCTTAAACTCCGTATCCGATCAAATAACGATACATAAAATAGGACGGAAAGAGTATTATTTTTCTAATTAAATATTTATTTTTATTTACTTATCAACATACTAAGAAAAGATTAAAATTTTTTTTTTAGAATTAGTATTAATTGTCTATATCTAAATATCAATTAATAAAAATAATAAGATAAAATAACTATATTAATAATTATTTTATTAATGAATGTGTCATACTCTCTCTAGTTCAAAATAAATAAATTATTGGGATGTGACATATGTATTCTTTGAGAAAAATCTTTTAGGACATAAATTATAAATTATTTTTTTCTATTATTTTTATAATTGTTCTTAAATTACTCTCCTAGAAAATATGAAGTACTTAAGAATTTTATTAAATTAAAATGTAAAATTGGAAAAAAATTTCAATGTGTTACTTGACTAATGAATAATTAAAAAGTGATAACTAAAGGGGAAGAGTATTAACTTATTTTATTCCCTACTTTAATTATTGTTGCAACCGAAAGTAATAATTAATTATTATGTAGTAACAAATTAGAAGATAAGTTTTCAATTACTGATGTATTAACTCTTCAATGTCCTTTGGTCAAGATAACGGTCCTCCCACTTCGTCCATTTTATATTAGTTGTAAATTTTTAATTTTTATGTCTTTTAAAAAATAATAAATATAAAAATATAATTTAACTAATTTCCAATAACAACAACAACAACATTAAATTCAGTGAATTTCCACCAAGTGAGGTCTGGGGAGGGTAAAATGTACGCAGTCTATATCGCTACTTTCGAAAAGATAGAGAGACTGTTTCCGATAGAATCCGGCTCAAGATATAATTTAACTAATTTACACCTTAAATTATAAATTTTATAAATTTATTTACACTTTAAGAAAAAAAGTAATTATAAAGACAAAATGGAACAAATTTAAGAATAGTTTTCTCTTGGTTAATTGAAAAACAATTTGGGACAGTTTTTTTTTTAATTATTGTGAACAAGAGAGCACCAAATTAACTCGATTTACTATGATTAAGAAATTTATTATAGTGAAGATAACATTAATTAACCATCATTAAATGGAAAAAGTGTTTATATCAATGTCTTGTTATTTAATCATTTAATATAATTATCTAATGCTAGTAAATTAACCGATTTTGAAAGTTTTGAAAATAAAAAAAAGATTTTTTATTCCTAGAAAAATGAGAGAATCGTGTAAGTTCACAACTTCACATCACTTCTTTTAAAATATTATATTTCTTGTTTATTTTTTTGTTGTTTTATGCAATCTTTTTATTTCTTATATTATATAGTACAATATTATTATATTATATGCTTTGTGAAAGAGGAAAAAGACGATTCTGTTTTCATTCTTCTTTCACTTCATCCTTTAAACGTTACAACTCTTTTTTTTTCTTTTTTCTTTTTTCTTTTTGTTCCCATATATATATATATAACTATCATCACCACTCACATTTAAAACTTCTTTCTAAAAACCAAAAAAATAATTCTTACCCAATTTTCCTTTTCAAAAACTGAAAAAAAAAAAACCATGTTGAATCTTTAATTTTGGTTCTATAAATCAACTGTTTTTCTTAGTATTCTTTTGGTGTTCATCAAGAAATGAACTTTTTAGTCCCCTGTGTTGAACAAAGTCCTTGGAGTTTTAATCATGAAGAAAATTTACAGAAGTTGAAAGATGAAATAGAGGAAGAAAATTTAGTGGATATGAAGAATAATAATAATGGAGGAACAAAGACTACAAAGTTATGTGTTAGAGGACATTGGAGACCACATGAAGATTCAAAACTTAGAGAACTTGTTGCTCAATATGGTCCTCAAAATTGGAATCTCATTGCTGAAAAACTTGATGGAAGATCAGGTAATATTTCATACTTTTTTTTAAGGTATTTTTGAGGATATATATATAGATTAAATGAAATGTGTTCATATGGTAAAAATAAAGTAATTATTTGCCAAAATAAAGTTATTTTTTCATACATAATATTTTTTACATAGTGGCGGATCTATCAATGAGTCATGAAATTGCTATCTTTTTAGTTATCGTCCCCTACTTGCTCATTCACAATTACTATTACAAGAAAGTTGAGTTTTATTCATGTCTAATCAGTGAAACATTGTTACCAGTCCCAACTTGTCTACAAAATTGGACTAGTGTTCGGTTTTGGTTGGTTCCATCTCTTTGTTAAAAAAAAAAGAGTGAAAAATCATATCCTTTCTCAACAAGTTGCTCGTCAAGAAAGTCATTGACCTTTCACCTCGAAAAATATCCACAATGTTTAGGTGCTTTTTAACTCAGAACTTGTAACATCTAAATTCTGAATCCTTCAACTATTGAACTCACCTTTTTCTCTTTTTGACTAAGAACGACCCATAATGTCTAAATTCGAGTCGTGCAACTATTGAACTCGTGACCTTTTGTCTAAATTTTTTGACTTTTTTTTTTTTTTTTTCAGGAAAAAGTTGTAGATTGAGATGGTTTAATCAGCTAGATCCAAGGATCAACAGAATGGCATTTTCAGAGGAAGAAGAAGAAAGACTATTAACAGCACACAAAATGTATGGCAACAAATGGTCAATGATAGCTAGGCTATTCCCAGGGAGGACAGACAATGCAGTCAAGAATCATTGGCATGTCATAATGGCAAGAAAACATAGAGAACAAAACAGTGTGTATAGAAGAAGAAAGAGTACTTCATCAAATTTGCAACAAATTATTGCTCCTAATAATAATAATAATGATAGTATCATCCAAATTAAGAGCAATAATATGCAAAGTGATTTAACAATTTCTAGCAACAATTGCAACAACAACAACATTATTGTTGATGATCATCAGTCAGCTTCAACTTGCACTGATCTTTCACTTACTCCCTCTTCTTCTAAACCCATGTTTCCTCCTTTTCTCATCACAAGATTTACACATCATCATCATGTGGAGCATCAAGGATTTCTTGATTCTAACAAAGGTATAATATTTTTCTCCCTTCTTTTTCATTTATCTAAAATCATTTTAAATTATATATACAAATTGTATAAAAAAGAATTTCCAGAGTCGAGGGTCTACTAGAAACAACCTCTCTACTTCTGAGGTAGGGTTAAGGTTACGTATATTCTACCTTTCAGACCCCACGCGCTTTATGGGATTATACTGGGTGTTGTTGTTGATAGTATAAAAATACTTTTTTCTATTATCACTACAGTTAAAAACCTGTTACTTATGATGTTCGAACTCTTTAAGATGTATGTTGTGGGGTACGTATTAGGATCTTTCAAAAATACATATTTTTGATGGATTTGACACAAATGCAACAACACTTTCGTATGCATTTGACACGAATCCAACAATATTTTTAAAAAGTCCAAGTAACATTGCTTGTAACAACAACATGTTAAATTATCATTTCTAGTAAATTACCATCAATATATGTAAATCATAATTAATTTTTTGATTGTAATATAGGCATGTTGTCAAGAGATGAACAAGAGGTGAAAATGGACCAAAAATTCTTGTATGGAAAGGAGCCTATTGAAAGTTACCATCATCATCATAATCATCAACATTATGGATGTGGTAATGTGTCAGATACAAATTCAGAAATTTCTGCATCAGAATCAGTAGCCAACAACATGACCAATGTCAAGATTTATGGTCATCAAAATGAAGAAGAACAAGATATAAAAACTATTCCCTTCATTGATTTTCTTGGAGTTGGAGCCACTTGAAAAACAGTGGGTTCTTACGGGTGCGGCCTTTATCAGAACCTGCTGCTATCGCGAAATGTTTTGTGCACCAGAATTGCCTTTTGTAACTTAAATATGGGAAGTAGCATAAGAAGCTAATTAAGAGTTTGTTTTTTTGTTTTGCTAAGGGAGTAGGATAAATTAGTTTGTAACTTGGTGATTACTGCTTATAATTGCCTCTAATTGTCTATTAGAGTTATTTTCTATGAATGGAAATAATATAGAGAAAAATGAAACAAAAAGGCTATGAAGCATAAGTGATTATATAAGTTTTGATAAGCAAACTTAATTAATCTAGTATTGGTGAGAATTAGTAATACATATTCAAGACACAAGTTGATTCAAACGCCACTATTATATATATGCTATTTAATTAAAGACACAAATTTCGATGAAAATAACATTGGCTAGTAAAAAATGTTTTTGATAAACTTTTTGTATTTTTGGTGAAGGTAGAATGTGAACTTCAAACTGATTTAGACACCACCATTAGAAAATAATTTTTTTCAAAAGAAAAAAAAAAGAAGAAGCTAGGAGGTCCATGTGATCTTCGTTCTCGTTATGAAATTCTGATTAATTTGAATTTCTATTGCATAAAACTCCTTTAAAATATTAAGAATTTTTAAGTCTTGTAATTAAAAGATAAAGGAATTCTATCCATTGATTTCTTAAATGATTCTTTAACTAATAGTTATTATTATCTCAAAAAACTATTTTCTTGGGATTTTTTTTTTTAAAATAATATTTTTTTTCAAATAAAAAAACCCAGGAGATTCATGTGATCTTAACAAGATTCTGATTAATTTGAGTTCTTATTGCACAAAACCCGTTTAAAATATTAAAATTTTTATGTCTTATAATTAAAAGATAAAGGAATTCTATCCATCATTTCGGATGGTAGATTTTTCAAATGATCTCTTAACTAATAGTTATTATTATTTCAACAAACTATTTTCTTCTATTTTTTTTTTTAAAATAATAATTATTAATTAAATAATGATATGAGAAATTTAACTTCTTAGTAGGGTGGGTGTTCTATCATTTGTCATTATGATAAGGAAATAGTATATGTTGTCAAAATAATTCAAAGAGAAGTCTACTAATTGTAGTTTTTGGCCTATCAGGCAAAACAAAAGGAAAAGGTCTATTATTTGCCTATCTTTTATGACTTTTTTGTTGGTGTTTGGTATACTTTTGTTGACTGCCTATGATAATGATTTGTTGAAAATAACTTTTTTTTTCTTCATGTTTTCTTTTACTACACTAATTACTACTTACTAGTACTTTTTACACGTGTGCTTCATGATGACATCTTAATGGCATGATTTAAATTTGCATGAAATAATTACTACTTTAGTTTGCTATAGTGATTGGATTAAGTGAACCTAATTAATCACTTGTAAGAAAAAATGAAAATGGAACACGTACTCATGAAATTGACAACATGAGCAAGTTCTATTGTGAATTTGGCATAACTTGATTAGTTCTTTACTCCTTGACATATAATTGACATCATGAGCAAGTTTATAACGTTTTTATCATTCATACATAGTGTTTTGATCTAATATTTTAATTCTTCCGTATTCTTGTAGTAACATATTCTTTCATGGATCAAAGGTCTAAAATACAGAAGAAACAAGCGTTTCCACAACTATACCACCTCTCTTTCATGACCATATTTCTTTCCGGCTAAGGAATGGACACAATCAGTTTACTAGCAATGCATATAGTATGGCAATTCACCAAAAGGGCATTTTTGGTGGTTAAAATTTTCAAAAGGGATACTTGATTTGCAAAGAAACTTAAGGAGACAAAATATTGTTGGCTGAGTGATTTACAAGTCGCCTGATAGCCAATGATTTGCAAGTCGTCTGGTGTCCAGTGACTTGCATGACGTGATTTGTGTTTGTGTGTTGGTTTCTTTGTTGTAACACGTGAAGGTCTAAAATGCATAAAGTT
This sequence comes from Capsicum baccatum var. pendulum, assembly GCA_030864225.1. NCBI lineage: Eukaryota > Viridiplantae > Streptophyta > Magnoliopsida > Solanales > Solanaceae > Capsicum > Capsicum baccatum. The sequence continues at coordinate 255,309,360 of CM061559.1, read as the reverse complement.
TACTAATGTCATGCCTATATAAATCCTCAATCTCTATTTCAAGAGTAGAAACATCTCTTTTCTCAAGTACAGAATAATTGTAACCAAAGATTTTTTTTTTCTAGACATATCCTATCAAAATCGCTGAATCCCATGTGGCTTGCAAATCGCTAGCCACCTGGTGACTTGCAAATCGCTCGGACAATAATGTTTTATCCCTTTGATTTCTTTCCAAATCAAGTGTCCTATTTGAAATTTTTGATTAAAAATAAAATCTTTTAACTCCGGACTCTAATATAGACAACATATCTAACACAAGTATCAGTTGTTGATTTTACTCAAACTTATTGTGATATCATACAAAAATAATTTTATCGGTTGCTTTGCGTTCACAAGAAATATATATATATATACACACCTCCCTTAGGCTGTACGAAGACGCACGTGAAAGAAATCCATATATTGAAACCATATGGCATTGATAATTATAAGTTGAAAAAAAGATTTGAGAGAATATTTTCTCCACTTATTCACTTCCTTATCTGCAGGAATACTGCAAGCAATGTTGTCCTTATCATAGTCTTCATTTGGCAGGAAGGATAAGAAATTATAACATTGAAATAAAAATATAAAATTATTTTATTCTGCATTTGGTTATGGATATTAGTTAGTTCTAAAGTTGATGGAATAACTAGTCCTAAAAAGTATGTTTAAGTCTCATTTTTTTGCAGTTAATCTTAACTATTCAGATTGTGTAGATGGAATTGAAAGAAATTGACAGCTCTGAAGGCTGGGATGGTTAAGTACCTGAATACTCTTAAGCTATGTAAACACGTTTGATTCATAAGCTTGGAAAATAATATTTGGTTGTTTGAAAGTGAGAAACACAAGTATTGAACGTTTACGAAAGTAGTAGTAGTATTTGACATTTTCATGCCACTTTTATTTTTTTCGTTAATCGTGATGACCAAGTTAGCTTTTGCACAACTCGACTAAATTCACGGAATATCTGTCTCCTTTCACCAGCAGGGAACACCAATGAACTTTTTAGTTCCAATTGAAGCTCTCCATAATGTTTAGTTATTTTTCAAAGATGGGAATGAAAAGTGACCAAGGAGAAATAGAGATGGCCTATATTAAATAGCCACGTATCAACGCATAAGTCTGGCCGAAAAAGAAATTAACCAATCAAACAGTCCCGTTCTCTCAAGTAATTAGTAGGGGTACAAAATGCAATCATAACGGATAAGTCGAGACCTAACAAAAGAGGTAAACCTGAAGCCTTGCGAAAGACTAGGTCGGACAATCCTTGTTTACTAAGAAACTTTAGGGTGGATTCTAGTGGCGGCGGGTGTCATTTCTTAAGTCCTAACTAGAGCCTATAGCAGTACGAAGTCGCTTATGCCGAAGATCAATCGAACATGTTCGGGTGCATACAAATGGCAGGTTTGACGGACGAATTCATTGCCATGTAGATAAATACAATAGATGGAAAGCTAAGCAAGCAGCAAAGCACAACCCCTCGCAAGTAGCTGCATCGGGCTTTCGCCCATTTAATCTATATACCAAAAGTGAATTCATTTGCATACGACGTGAGGCATGAAAATGCACGACAGAAGGAAAACTGCCACACACAGGAAAATCCTGTCAAAATTGGTGTGCAATTTAACAGTCTGCATTTGAAGAAAAGTACCATCAACAACATATAGCACAGGCAATAAAAGGAATATATCTAAACCGAAGAAACAGCGGTGAAGTATAGAAGAAAGATAAAGCCTAAACAAATCTGCTCTCAATGACAAATGTATGTTGTAGTGAGCTAAACTGTATCTTATCATATTCAATCCAGTTGTGAATTACTCGATCAAATGGGTACATATCAGCATTTTAGGTGGGATACGCGACATTGGTGTTGCAAGAAGAAACTCTAAGACACCGCATGTACCTCTGGTTTTGATCTTTCTTGGAGCGCTTTTATGCATATTGGCTAATTCCAGCCGATTTCTCAATGTGTGAACAGTGTGGGACGATGCACGCATCAGAATGCCCATTTCATCCACTCTCACACATAACCCCCAGCCACTGTCATCTGTTGCAGGAGAAGAGTGTTTCACAGAGGATTACTAAAAAGAAACAGAGGCAGTAAAGCCTGAAATGATAACCGATGAGCATGTTGTTTTAACTTTTAAAGCTTAAAGTAGCACAAAGCACAAACTGGCGACTGAAATATGCTGCCACTTTTTTTTAAAAAAAGACACAACTATGTCATGGACATAAAAAGTGACCAAAATAGGCTTAGTGCACTATTTTTATGCACTATATACATTTTCTTTAACGTTAAATAGTGCACCATCCATTTTTTCCATATATATATATATAGTGCACTATATCCTTTTAACCTAACCCCAAAATACTCAGATCTTCATCTTCTCCCCACCATCGGTCCCCAAATCCTCTGTTATCAGTTATTTTTCAGCTATAAATACATCACATCTTTTATTGAATAGAGTTATTGAGCTGCCAACAAGTTAACCCAAAACATGTTATCCGCAAAATGAAGCTTATGTTTCTCATCCTTAAGTTATTATTGCCTCTCTCCAATGGTGGGGGGCCGCTGGTAGAAGATGATATAGTGCACTTATTTTGTACACTGTATATATTTTTTCATACAGTGTGGATAGTGCACTATTTTTGTACACTATCCACTTTTTTGTAACTTTACTGTCGTAAGCGTTGTGTTGTTAACGAAAATGCATATAGTGCATAATAATAGTGCACTAAGCCTATTTTGGTCACTTTTTATATCCATGGCATAGTTGTGTGATTTCTTTAAAGTGGCGGCATATTTCGGTTGCCAGCTCACAAAGGACCAGGGTAAACACAACATGAATTTAAGATTCTGATGTCCTTGCATTCTGATTGCTTGAGTTAGTGGATCTCAAGATGTTGGATGACAGTATTTGCATTTGTGACCCAACAAATCCTACAACAGACACCAACTTTGCACCACCACCACCACCAACATACCAATGTAGCCCCACAAGTGGAGTCTGGGGGAGGGTGGGATGTAGCAGACTTTATCATACCTTTGTGAGCTTGAGAGGCTGTTTCCCCAATCGCCCCTCGGCTCAAAAGAAAGGTATCCAGGAATAGGGTTGCAAGAAAATATACAACAAAATAAAAACATACAAAACAAATGCAGTAACAAATAATAATACACATTGAAGAATAAGTGACTACGCGATAACTAAACACTACTACTAAAAGTAAAAGAAGAGAGGGGGAGACTACCCCTAGCTACCTACTTACCTTCTAGCTTAATCCATGACCTCCATACCTTTCAATCTAAGGTAATGTCCTCGTCCTCTGTCAGCTGAAGTTGTATCATGTCTTGTCTAATAACCTCCTCCCAATTCTTCTTCAGTTTACCTCTACCTCTCCTACCTACTGCTATATCTAACCTCTCGCACCTCTTTACTAGTGCATTCCTACACCTCCTCTTCACATGGCCAAGCCATATTACTGTCGCTTCCCTCATCTTGTCCACAACTGATTTCACTCCCATCTTGTCCCCTATAACACCATTCCTAATCATATCTCTCTAGGTATACCCACACATCCATCTGATTTGAATTTATAAGTTATTTAAAAAGGTTCTTTCATTTGATTTCAATACCTATAGCACAAAACCTAATATAACGTAATAACATGAAATACTAGGGTGTCTTGACAAGTGCACTTGTGTTTCTTGATTATGTAATAAAATTTCGTTCATAAGCATCAAGAAGAGGTAAAGCATAAAAAAACAAGTGCACTTGTGTTAACACAACCATCACAAAACTCCGGTTCTATCTGTCAACTATCCAGGACCACCCCACTACAAAAGTAAGATGTTTACAACAACAACATACCTAGTGTATTCCCACAAAGTGGGGTCTGGGAAGGGTAAAGTGTATGCAGTCCATACCACTACCTCAGATGAAGTAGATGAAGTAGAGAGGTTGTTTCCGTACCACTACCAAAGGTAAGATGTTTACAAAATACAAATAACCAAACAAAAAAACTTGCTCATTACGTTTCCTTATAAATCTACATCAGTTTCTTACTCGTGCAAAGTAACTCTTTGGCAACTTGGACAACTTGTAACGATGTTTGTCCCACAAATTGCTAGGAAGATTGGCTTCTTCTATCATTCAGTTTTTTCAGAAAGAAACAAGAGTAATTTCCCCATACTTGGAATTGGTGGTGAAAAAGTACTCAGTGTTTTGTCAGGTCTGAGTTAATAGTTAATACTTCATGGGACAGAAATTTTCAAGTAAATTAGTAAATGATGCAAGTCTATATTTGTCATTAAAATATGTAAAAACTGCAAAAACAAAGTAATTTGTCAAGCACTCTTCTAGCTAGATAAAATATCATAGACTATTCCCTTAGAACTTCAAGGTCAATTGGTCGAGATAGAACGCCTTATAATGGACTGGATAGAACATACAGAACAAGAATAGAGAATCATATGTAACAATCAGGGGTCACCTAAATGGATTTTTATATTTAGACATGCAGCTCTAAGGAGGTTACACACAAAAGACAGGTTGAAATGGTGAATCATTGATGAACAACAATGTGTTCTTTGTGATGCAGGAATCGAAACAACTGACCATTTGTTTTTTGCTTGTCCATTTGGCGCTGATATATGGTCTAATCTGCTGGTGTGGCTAGTTATTTCAAGACAAGTTATGCTTTGGCAAGATGAACTTGACTGGGCATGTACAAATGCCAAGGGCAAAGGTGCTTTAGCAACCATTTACCAGGATGTGTCTAGTAGCAGCTGCGTACCATGTTTGGATAGAACGAAATGAGAGGATCTTTCAAGCCAAGAACACTACATCACGGACGCTCACAAGGAAAATTAAACAAGAGGTGTTTGTTAGAGGGCTCAAATGCCCAAAAATTGCAAAAACATTGGATGGGCTGAACTTCTATCCCTAGAATCCTAAGCTTGGCTATTGGTTATGGTGATTTGATGCAGCAGATGTTAGTTTTGCTTACTGCTTGGTCGTTATGCCATAGTAGTATCCTTACAATGTACAACAATAGCTGTTGGTAATAAAAAGTTCCTTTCAATTGCCCAAAAAAAATTCAGTAAAATGCAGCAAGGCAGAAATCTCTCACAAACGAGTGTGGAAAGATAGAAGCAATAAACGGGTCAATCAAAGTGCCACCTATGAAGGTCGATGTAACCAGAGGACACATCCTGTTGCAGTTATACTTTGCAGACAATAAGTGAATTCCGAATAGAATAAGCAAACAAAATTCCGTCAATCAAATACGCCAACTGGGCTCTACCTCTGTCAGGTTTGACAAAAAAACTGAAGCACGGCTAAAGTCAATATCTAAGGCACCTCGTCATCTAAACCTATAATTTTCAAAGACAATTTGACAACCATGAAATACACCAAGTAATAAAAGTCGAATTAAAAGAAAGCAGAGCCAAATGTACATTCAGCTACTGATATCAAACTGCATTACATTTAAAACAACGTAAGCTGGATCATAATCATATTACAGGGGGTCAAGTCCAAAAGTAAGCTCAAAAGCCATTACCTAACGGCCCCGGGACGAGGGATAGGTCACTGATCCAACGCCAGATGACTCTTTTGTACCTGTAGTTATCGTTGCCATAGCTGATGACCCTCCATAAGACGGCTGCCATATCTGCGAACCCGGATAAGTCCCTAATCCTTGCAAAGCTGGGTCCGAACCATAACCTCCTACAACAACCGGACTAATGCCATTTATACCATAACCAGAACCAATCCCTCCAAATGAAGGATTGAATCCCAACAACGGATTCATTCCAAATCCCACGCCTTGCCCCATCAAAATAGGCACCCCATTCATATTCGCGCCACCTAGTATCCCCGGACTCACTCCATAACCATAACTCATCTCATTTTGCTGCAAACCCTGATTCACATTACTACTACTACCACCACCAGCATTGGTCGAATTCTCCACGAACTTCTTGCAAAACAATTGACACCCATCAAACAACTTCTGTGGTACCTCCAACGCCTTATTCGCCCCCTCAACCGTCTTATACACGAATATAGCAAACCCTTTAAACTTCCCACTAACACCATCAATCCCTAATGGCCCTTCTTCAATCTCCCCAAACTTTGCGAAAAAAGCTCTTAACTTTTCACTCTCCACATCAGCCCCAACATTCCCAACATATATTTTCCGGCCACCGGACCCAGAATCTTGATTCCCCCCACTGGACCCCACAGCTGCCAGCTGGCAGGACGTCATTCGATTTCCAATTCTCTTCTGGGGTTCCTTTAAAGCCCTTTTTGACCCGACCCGAGATTTGAACAGCACAAATCCGTACCCTTTTGCTCTTCCGGTTACCTTATCAGTAATTAACTTACATTCTTCGATTTCTCCATAGGGTTTGAAAGCGGAAAGGAGTTGCTCCGATGTTGCATCGTACCCGAGTCCGTGTACGAAGATTTTTCGGTGGGTCGGGTCGGAATCAGCTAGGGTTTTGACCCGAGAAAGAATTGATGGGTCGTCTGATGACCCGGTTTTGAACAAACTGATTATTTGTTCTTTGCTGAATGGTTCAAGAAGTTTACGGATGGTTTCTTGCTTTATCGACTCGGATTCGGGTTCGGGTTCCGGTTCGGTTTCTTCTTCTTCTTCTTCTTCTTCTTCTTCTTCTTCTTCTTCTTCTTCTTCTTCTTCTACTTCTTCGTATTCTACTTCTTCTTCTTCTTCGTATTCGACTTGTTCTTCTTCTTCTTGTTCTTCTTCAGAGGATGAAGATTGAGGTTTTTGTGGTTCAGGTTGGGGCTTTGGGGTTGAAGAAGAAGCTTTTCGCTTAGTTCCCATTGAAGCAAATTGGAAGCTCAGCTCGGTATGGAAAAGTGCTAAACCCTATTACCCTCTTTTGTTATATCTTATAGAGTTGGGCTTCTTGTAAATAGACACGATTCTCTTAATAAAACATGCAAATTTGATCTCAATTGATAAGCCAACAATTTTAAGGTGAAATATATACGAGTGCAAATTTACTAATGTGATCTTTTAAAAAATTACTTTAAATTATACTTAAGTTATTAATATTATTTAAAATTCCAACTTTCAAAATATTTTTTTTTGGTAAACAAGAGATGCATTAAGATAAAAGAGATAATTACAAAGGTACTAGTTTGGTTCAAGAGTAAAAAACCTTGGGCTATTCACAAGAGAAAGTAAAGGCAACTACATCCGTCCAAACATTCTGGGCTACAAAAGGGGGAGATACAAATACACTATAAAGACCGAGATCTTCTTTCCTTGCTCCATGTTTGGCTAACACATCAGCAACCAAATTCTCCTCCCTATAGCAGTGTTGAATTGTTGGTGACCCCAGCTTTTCTACCAGCAATCTGCATTCATGAAGAAGAGAGTTATAGACAAGATTACCCTGCTGAAGCATTAGAATTATTTCCTTAGAGTCAATGTTAACATGAACTGGAAGTAATTGATGCTGTAGAACAAGTTTGATCCCTTGAATCAGAGCTAAAAGCTCCATCAAGTTATTAGTAGCATAAAGAAAGTGTTGAGCAAACCCCACTACCCAATCCCCTTTAGAATTCCTAACAACTCCTCCGATAACCCCATTCCCAATGTTACCCAAATAAGATCCATCAATGTTGAGTTTGAAGGTACCTCTCAGGAGAGGATTCCAAGCAAGGAAAACAGGGATACGAGTAGGCATAGTAATTTAGTGAGTGAGGTGGGAAAATTCAGTAGCTTCTACATAAGCTTGGGTAAAGGAAGGACGTAAGGCTTGATTATTAAAGAGATTAGAGTTTCTAGTTTTCCAAATTGTCCAAAGGCAAAAGGCAAAAAGGGTGGACCAGGGGAGGGAACTATCAAAGTTCGAGTGCTGAAGCTGTTTGACTGTGCTGGTCCAATTGGTGGGATGAAAGAAGTCTAGGGAGATGGAGAGTTCTCCCTTGTAAAGAAAGATCAGGTGATCCTAGAAGGAGGTAGCATCAAAACACTCAAAGAATAGGTGAGGGATGTTCTCTAAAGGATGGGTACAAGTGGAGCAGGAAGGGGGAAGGTTGGCCTCTATGAGCAAGAGTAGCTCTAGTAGGGAGGTTTTTATGATTTATTAACCAAAGGAAGGACTTAAGCTTGTTGGGAATTTTTGCTCTCCAAATCCAGTTCCAGTGGGGCAGAGTAGGCCTAACACCATTTGTCTTAGATAGTAAAAACTGGTATGCAGTTCCACAAGTAAAATATCCATTTCTAGAAAGAAGCCATCGAGGAGAGTTAGTTCTGATTGTAGGGTCGGGAATAAATGTGTTATGAATTCTAGCTACTAAAGAAGCAGGAATTTGGAATGGGGGAGAATCTAAGAATAATACACCATTAGATAGATGAGAGGCAAGCTTGAGGGGGTTGGGGTCAGGTAAGGGACCCTGAATAAGTGAAGAGAGGGTGGAAGAGAGGCAACCCAATGGTCCTGCCAACTATCAATCTTGCTCCCATCATAGACAGACCAAAAAAGAGCATCCTTACATAAGGACCAACCTCTCTTAATATCGAGGTAGAATAGGAAGGGGAAGTATTATGGGTGGTGTTGCCATATTTGTTAGCTAAAAGTTGGGCGCAAAGAGAGAAAGGAGAGGTGTGGAATCTCCAAGCAAGGCTGCACAGGAGAGAGTCATTGTTTAGGCTGGTAGTTTGGACCCCTAGTCCTCATTGATGCTTAGGGAGGATGACAGTGTTTCAATTAACCAAATGCATCATTTTCTTAACATCAGTAGTACCCCAGGTAAAGTTTTGTTGGGTTCTATTAAGATTTTTATGAACTTTGCTAGGAACAAGGATAGATTGCATGACATGGCTGGAAATACTGCTGAGGCAAGCTTTAGCTAGAGTAACTCTTTCAGCCATGTTGAGGAATTTAGTTTTTCAACCAGCAGGTCTGGAATGGATGTTGTAAAGAAAGAACTGGAAGTTAGCAAGCTTTGGAGGGCCCTGAAACATGGGAAAGCCCAGGTATTTCCCAAATAAAGCACTAGCCTTGATACCTAGGATAGACGAGAGGTCAGCTTGAGTTGTTGGACTATAGTTAGAAGAAAAGATGATCTTAGACTTGCTGAGGTTGACCTTTTGGCTAGAGTGTGTACTAAAGCTATCAAGGGTCCTGATGATGATATTACAAGAAGTCTTATCTGCCTTAGCAAATAAGGTAAGATCATCAGCAAAGATGAGATGGGAGAGAGAAGGGCCTCTTCGATTGATCCGGATGGGACTCCATTGAAGTTTATCAACCTCATGCTTGATCCTTCTAGTCAAGAGTTCCATACAAATAATGAAGAGGTAGGGGGATATATGATCACCCTATCTGATGCCTCTAGAGGGATAGATGTAACACCCCGTGCTTAATTACGTGCATTAGCCATTGTTATATGTGTTGGAGTATATGTATTGATCCTAAGTTAGGTATATATGAGTATTGATTATTTTGAGATGGTTTCAAGTGTATAGTTTGATTATATGTGTATAGGAATCGACCTTATTTATACCGGAATTTGCCCGTCGATGTTTCCATACGAAGGTTATTGAATAAGCTTTCCGACGATATAAATATTTTCAAAAACGGATAAGTTTCGGATATAAGCGAGCACGTTCGAAACTATAAAACGGTGGCCGGGATGTGAACAGTAAAATTGCAGGAAAATTTCCAGTTTTTGGGTCAACTTTGAACGATCATAACTCCCTCAATATAATGAACTGGGTGAGCTACCACATATCAAAAGAAAGCTCTGTGAGTATTCTTTCTAATGCAATTGGTTTCATCCAAATCCAACATCTGAGTAAGGAGTTATACTCATTCTATTTCAGCCTCTCAAAACGGATTTTTGTGAACAGTAAATTAGCAGGAAAATACTGAGGCCTGCCAGTTTTTTGGGTCAACTTTGAGCGATCATAACTCACTCAATATAATGAACTGGGAGATCTACCATATATCAAAAGAAAGATCTTTGAGTCTTCTTTCCAATGAAATTGGTTTCATCCAAATGCAACATCTGCGTAAGGAGTTATACGCGTTTTACTTCAGCCTCTCAAAACAGATTTTTAGGGTCAACTTCAAACGATCATAACTCCTTGTACAGGACGAACTGGGTGGTCTAATTTATATGAAATGAAAGACCTTTGAATTATCTTTCCAATGATACCAATTTCACCCAAATCCGATATCGGAGCAAAGAGTTATGGTCTATCTACTTCAGCTTGTCAAAACAGTCCACCGGGGGACATATTTGACATTATTTAAATTTTAAGGGCACTTTGGTCATTTTCTATGGTATTATGGACGGGAATATGTGTATATATACATGTATATGAGCTCAAAAATCAGTTTCTTCATCAATTAGAGGAAAGAACAAACCCTAGCCTGATTTTCAACTCTAATTATCTTGTGATTCAACCGTGGAAAGTCCAAATTGATTCCGTAGTTGTGTTCATCGTCTCAAGGGCTTCGAGAAGCACCCTTTATTTGTGCCAACAGGACTTCAAAACCCAAAGGGCCATTCTATGGTAAGGATGTAAATTATGTTGGTGTTATTTATATGGATATGTATATATATATATATATGCATGTGAGCATAAGAAGTATGTTATTTGATTGTTGTTGAAAGATGATTGGAAATGATGTTGGATAATTCTTGTGCATGGTTGGATTATGTTGAATTGTGAAGGGATGATGTGGTATTGATGATATGGTATTGAAATGATGATTATATATATATATACACATAAACCTATTGTTCAAGTTGGTTTTTGGAATGCTTTGCAAATATTGGTTGTATGGAATTATGGAAGAGAATTGTGGTGTTGGGTTGCTAATACTAGATGCCAAATATTTCATTGTAGATAAGTGATTTGTAAAGGCGGGAAGTTGTGTTGAATTGGTATCCGAATCTACAACGAGGTATGTAAAGCATACTCTAACGATGTTCTTTGGCATGAAAACACCAATGTTCCATAAAGTAAGATTCCGATGGTTATCCAAACACATGTATTGTTCTACATTACTAATGAAGTTGTTTCCATTCTATAAAGTGTCAAAATGCTTCATTGATATACCAAAAGGCTCCTATTTCATTGTTGTGATATTGATGATTCTGAAACATATTGTTGATGTACCAATGGGTCCTTATTACATCGTTATTGTATAGAAGGTCTATTACTTGATTCCTATTGATGTATCATTGTTCCAAAGGTGCTATATTGGCATGAACACTAATGTAATAATCTCAAAAGCTTTTGAACTGAGTTATTGGAAAAATCTCTTATGTGCTACTTGATATACGTGTGGGTGGTATCCCAGGGGCATAAGCCTAGCATGGGTCGATCCCAATTGATATGTACTGGGGGCAGCCTAATGGTCACAGTACGGTACAGTATTGATTATTGTTAGGTGGTTGGAGGTTCGGGAGGAGGAGGTAATGGCGAATAATAATTGTAAAGAATGAAATGAACGAATGTATACCGTTCCACAAATGTGTTTGTATTCAAGAACCCAATTCAGATTAATAATAATGTACATGATCCTAAAAGTGTTTATGAAGTGTGGTTCACTTTTATTATGATTTATTCACATGTGTATGATTTTCTTGACCCCCCCATATCACATATGATTATTTACAGCTTTACATACTCAGTACATATTTCGTACTGACGTCCCTCACGGGGGACCTGCATTTCATGCTGCAGGATCAGGTACTTCAGCTCATTCACAGCATAGATAGGAGCCAGGTCATACAGCTACTGTTGGTGAGCTCCAGTTTACTTCGGAGCTTTCCGAGTCGGTTCCTTATATTTTGTTATTGTGCAGGAGTCATGTGTGGGCGGGGGTTTGTCCCGACCCTAGTTATGTCATGTATATCCTAGAGGCTTTGTAGACATAAAGAAGGGTAAAGTCATGGAAGTTTATATAGTGATGTTATATTCGTATATGGGGTGGCCCCGACGGCCAAGTATTATATATATGTATATATATTTGTGCGTGTTGTGCTGATACAGGTAATTAGACCCTTTTATATGCAGCGAAGTGCTGCCCAAATTTTTGGTGACATGTAAGTGAAAGTACAGGTATTTGAACGGGTTCTCCCGGGCCTTCTCGGCTTCGGGTGCCAGTCCGGCCCGATGGGATTTGGGCCGTGACAAAAGTGGTATCAGAGAGGTTCGTCCTAGTGAGTCTACAAAGCCGTGTCTACGTAGAGTCTTGTTTATCGGTGTGTTGTGCACCACATCTATAAACAGGAGGCTATGGACATTTAGGAATTGTTTCTTTTCTTCATGTCTTAGATCGTGCGATAGAGCTTATATTGTATATGAAGTCATAGTTGACCACTGAGTCAGTTTGTTTATCTTATTATAGTAATGATGCCGGTTACCAGAAGCAAGAATACCGGTAAGCAAGTAGATGTGGCTGCCGGAGAGGGGACTAGTAAGTCACCCACTATACCAGCTAATCAAAGTGAGGCTCCAGCTGAGCATGCATCAGAAACTTCCCCCAGTCCAGAAGAAATAAGGGAGAGGAGAACTATATCCCCAGAGCCACCTATTAATGTTGTTGATCAAGATCTTAGAAATGCAGTGCAACTTTTGACTCGTATAGTTGCTGGGCAAGTCCAAGGGCAATCCATTCCTGTCGCGGGTTCTAGCAGTACTGATAGGGCGGCTAGTCTTCGGACACAAGATTTTCTTAAGATGGATCCGCCTACTTTTACCGGATCCGATCTTAACGAAGATCCGCAGGACTTTATTGATCAAATCCAAAGGGCCCTAGAGGTGATGCATGTATCGGGCAGAGAGACAGTGGAGTTAGCCGCGTATAGATTCAAAGGTGAGGCTATATATTGGTATGAAGACTGGAAACGGTCGAGGGGCATTGATGCACCTCCAGCTACTTGGAAAGAGTTCAAAGAGGCATTTATTGATCATTATCTTCCATATGAGACTCGTCAGGCCCGTGCGGATCAGTTCTTAAATCTTCGGCAGGGTAATACAAGTGTGAGGGAGTATAGTCTTCGATTTAATTCCTTGTCCAGATATGCTCCTAATGTTATAGCTACTATGGATGACAGAGTTCATCGGTATGTGAACGGATTGGATCCGTATTTGGTTAGGGATTGTACTATTGCTGCACTGAATAAAGATATGGATATAGCTAGGATCCAAGCATTTGCACAGAAAATGGAAGATCAGAGGCAGAGAAGAAGAACGCAGGAATTTGAAAGTGGATCTTCTAAGAGGTCCAGATCTACAGGGCAGTTTATGGCTCCACAGGGAGGTTTTAGACCTCAATTTTCTGCTAGACCACCTAGGCCATTATTTTCTTATTCTGCAGCTAGTGCTCCACCACAGCATCAGGGGTTCAGAGGCAGTCAAATTGGGCAAAGAAGTGAGGGTCATAGTTCGCGATCAGTGGGTTATCATGGGCAAGGGAATATGATCCAACTGAGACATCCTCGAGAGCCATGCAATAAATGTGGAAGGAATCATATGGGCGCATGTCGAATGGGAACAAATGTTTGTTATTGGTGCGGTATGACAGGGCATATGATGAGAGAATGCCCACGAAGGGGCGCAGGTGGTGTAGCACGACCTTCGGGATCAGCTGTTGCATCATCGTCACCGGTATCTTATTCTGGTAGAGGCGCACGACCCGTGGGTCACGCTAGAAACGAAACAAGAGTCGCCAGTTCCAGCGGGACTCAGAATCGCACTTATGCTTTAGCGGATCGACAAAATCTAGAGGCTTCCCCAGATGTGGTTACGGGTACGTTGTCCATCTTTTCATTTGATGTATATGCTCTAATTGATCCCGGTTCTACATTATCATATGTTACTCCTTTGGTTGCTGGAAAGTTCAAAAGAACCCCCGAATTATTAGATAAGCCGTTGGAAGTGTCTACCCCGGTTGGGGAATCTATTATTGCTAGAAGAGTTTATAAAGATTGTGTAGTAACTGTGTGTGGTCGAGACACGATGGCTAATCTCGTGGAACTAGAAATGGTAGATTTTGATGTTATAATGGGTATGGATTGGTTGGCGTCTTGTTATGCCAAAATTGACTGTTGTACAAAAAAGATGTATTTACATTTTCCGAATGAAGCAGTTATTGAATGGCAAGGTAAGATCGGCGCACCAAGAGGTAGATTTATTTCTTATTTCAAAGCAAGAAAAATGATTTCCAAGGGATACCTATATCATTTAGTTAGAGTAAGGGATACAGAAGCGGAGCCACCAACTCTTCACGTTGTTCCGGTGGTAAATGAATTTCCTGATGTATTTCCTGAAGATCTTCTAGGTTTGCCTCCTGAACGAGAAGTAGAGTTTGGTATTGATGTAATTCCAGGCACCCAACCAATCTCCATTCCTCCATATAGAATGGCCCCAGCAGAATTGCGAGAATTGAAAGAGCAATTGAAAGATTTGCTTGAGAAGGGATTCATAAGGCCTAGTATGTCCCCCTGGGGAGCACCAGTGTTATTTGTGCGCAAAAAGGATGGCTCGCTGAGGATGTGTATTGATTATCGGCAATTGAATAAGGTGACTATTAAGAATAAATATCCTCTCCCAAGAATTGATGATTTATTTGATCAGTTACAGGGCGCCAAGTGCTTTTCTAAGATTGATTTGAGGTCAGGTTACCACCAAGTGAGGGTCAAAGAAAAAGATATACCCAAAACAGCTTTCCGAACAAGGTATGGTCATTATGAGTTTCTAGTTATGTCATTTGGGCTAACAAATGCACCTGCAGCTTTTATGGATTTGATGAATAGGGTGTTTAAGCCATTCCTGGATGTATTTGTGATAGTTTTTATAGATGATATTCTAGTTTATTCTAGATCAGAAGAGGACCATGCCAATCACTTACGACAGACACTACAGACTCTTCGTGATTGTAAGCTTTATGCAAAGTTCTCTAAATGTGAGTTTTGGTTAAAGTCAGTGGCATTTTTGGGTCATATTGTATCTAGTGAAGGGATAAAGGTTGATGCTGAAAAGATAGAAGCTGTGAAGAACTGGCCAAGGCCCACAACGCCGACGGAGATTCGTAGTTTTCTCGGGTTGGCCGGTTATTATAGGAGGTTTGTTAAAGACTTTTCTTCCATTTCAGCACCTTTAACCAAGCTAACGCATAAAGCATCCAAGTTCCAATGGAATGATACGTGTGAGGAGAGTTTCCAAGAATTGAAAAATAAGTTGACTTCTACACCTGTGTTGGTACTTCCAGAAGGTACAGAAGGGTATACAGTGTATTGTGATGCTTCTAGAATTGGTTTAGGATGTGTATTGATGCAGCATGGTAAAGTAATAGCATATGCTTCTAGACAATTGCGGCCACATGAGAAAAATTATCCTACACACGATCTTGAGCTGGCAGCGGTTATCTTTGCTTTAAAAATATGGCGCCACTATTTATATGGGGTTCATGTTGATATATATACTGATCACAAGAGCTTACAATATATTTTCAGTCAGAAGGATCTAAATCTGAGGCAGCGAAGGTGGATGGAACTATTAAAAGATTATGATGTTGATATTTTGTATCATCCAGGGAAAGCGAATATAGTAGCTGATGCGTTAAGTCGTAAGGCTATGATGATGCCTATAGAAAGGCAAGGGATGGTTAAAGATCTTCACCAGTTAGCTAGTTTGGGAGTTCGCCTTCTTGAAACTCCGGACAAAGAGCTTATCGTACATAATGCTGCGGAATCTTCATTAGTAGCTGAAGTGAAAGAGAAGCAATATGCAGATCCTATTTTATTACAGCTTAAGGAGAACGTTCAGAGTGGTGCAACCAAGGCATTTGAGCTTACGCGAGAAGGAGTACTTCAGTGCCAAAACCGATTGTGTGTGCCGGATGTAGACGGGCTAAGAAAGAAGATTATGACAGAGGCACATTTTTCAAGGTATTCCATTCATCCAGGATCAACCAAAATGTATCAAGATTTGAAAGATATATATTGGTGGAATGACATGAAAAGGAACATCGCAGAATTTGTAGCTGAATGTCCAAATTGTCAACGAGTTAAAGTGGAACATCAAAAGCCCGGAGGCTATATGCAACGCATAGATCTTCCAACTTGGAAGTGGGACATGATCAACATGGATTTTGTTACAGGTTTACCTCGTACAGCTCGGAAATTTGATTCTATATGGGTGATTGTGGATAGGCTTACTAAATCCGCACATTTCTTACCCGTTAAGACCACTTACACAGTTGAAGAATATTCGAAGCTGTATGTTAAAGAAATAGTCCGTTTACATGGAGTGCCAACTTCTATTATATCAGATCGGGGAACTCAATTTACTGCAAACTTTTGGAAGTCTTTCCAACGGAGTTTGGGAACACAAGTGAATCTGAGTACAGCTTTTCACCCTCAGACGGATGGACAAGCAGAGCGCACCATTCAAACACTTGAAGATATGCTACGAGCATGTGTTATAGATTTTAAAGGCAGCTGGGATGATCATTTACCTCTTATTGAGTTTGCCTACAATAATAGCTATCATTCAAGTATCAAAATGGCACCATATGAAGCTTTATATGGGAGGAAGTGTAGATCACCAATAGGATGGTTCGAAGCGGGTGAAACTCTTATGTTCGGACCGGATCTTGTGTATCAAGCCATAGAAAAAGTCAAGGTGATTCAGCAACGGTTGAAAACAGCCCAAAGTCGACACAAGTCATATGCGGATAGTAGAAGAAGAGGGCTAGAGTTTTCGTTAGGCGATTGGGTATTTTTGAAGGTATCGCCAATGAAAGGGGTGATGAGATTTGGCAAGAAAGGAAAGTTGAGTCCACGATATATAGGCCCGTATAGGATTATTCGAAGATGTGGGCAAGTTGCTTATGAATTAGAGCTACCCCAGGAACTCTCATCAGTGCATCCAGTATTTCATGTATCGATGCTTCGAAAGTGCATCGGAGATCCGTCCCTTATTACTTCTACTGAAGATGTGCAAGTAACAGAAGATCTTACCTACGAGGAGATGCCTGTTGCTATATTAGATCGTCAAGTTAAGAAGATGAGAAATAAAGAAGTAGCATCGGTGAAAGTACTTTGGAGAAATCAACAAAGGGAAGAGATTACATGGGAAGCGGAGGAAGCAATGAAATTGAAATACCCTTATTTGTTCAAAGATGAAAAAGAAGTGCAAGGAGTGGAACTGGGACACTAACAAGTAAGTTTTTACATCTGCATAACATCTATATGATAACGTGAATATCAATTATGAATTCGAACTTGTTTCGGCTAAATAACTACATTCACATTCGAGGACGAATGTCCTTAAGGGGGGAAGGATGTAACACCCCGTGCTTAATTACGTGCATTAGCCATTGTTATATGTGTTGGAGTATATGTATTGATCCTAAGTTAGGTATATATGAGTATTGATTATTTTGAGATGGTTTCAAGTGTATAGTTTGATTATATGTGTATAGGAATCGACCTTATTTATACCGGAATTTGCCCGTCGATGTTTCCATACGAAGGTTATTGAATAAGCTTTCCGACGATATAAATATTTTCAAAAACGGATAAGTTTCGGATATAAGCGAGCACGTTCGAAACTATAAAACGGTGGCCGGGATGTGAACAGTAAAATTGCAGGAAAATTTCCAGTTTTTGGGTCAACTTTGAACGATCATAACTCCCTCAATATAATGAACTGGGTGAGCTACCACATATCAAAATAAAGCTCTGTGAGTATTCTTTCTAATGCAATTGGTTTCATCCAAATCCAACATCTGAGTAAGGAGTTATACTCATTCTATTTCAGCCTCTCAAAACGGATTTTTGTGAACAGTAAATTAGCAGGAAAATACTGAGGCCTGCCAGTTTTTTGGGTCAACTTTGAGCGATCATAACTCACTCAATATAATGAACTGGGAGATCTACCATATATCAAAAGAAAGATCTTTGAGTCTTCTTTCCAATGAAATTGGTTTCATCCAAATGCAACATCTGCGTAAGGAGTTATACGCGTTTTACTTCAGCCTCTCAAAACAGATTTTTAGGGTCAACTTCAAACGATCATAACTCCTTGTACAGGACGAACTGGGTGGTCTAATTTATATGAAATGAAAGACCTTTGAATTATCTTTCCAATGATACCAATTTCACCCAAATCCGATATCGGAGCAAAGAGTTATGGTCTATCTACTTCAGCTTGTCAAAACAGTCCACCGGGGGACATATTTGACATTATTTAAATTTTAAGGGCACTTTGGTCATTTTCTATGGTATTATGGACGGGAATATGTGTATATATACATGTATATGAGCTCAAAAATCAGTTTCTTCATCAATTAGAGGAAAGAACAAACCCTAGCCTGATTTTCAACTCTAATTATCTTGTGATTCAACCGTGGAAAGTCCAAATTGATTCCGTAGTTGTGTTCATCGTCTCAAGGGCTTCGAGAAGCACCCTTTATTTGTGCCAACAGGACTTCAAAACCCAAAGGGCCATTCTATGGTAAGGATGTAAATTATGTTGGTGTTATTTATATGGATATGTATATATATATATATATGCATGTGAGCATAAGAAGTATGTTATTTGATTGTTGTTGAAAGATGATTGGAAATGATGTTGGATAATTCTTGTGCATGGTTGGATTATGTTGAATTGTGAAGGGATGATGTGGTATTGATGATATGGTATTGAAATGATGATTATATATATATATACACATAAACCTATTGTTCAAGTTGGTTTTTGGAATGCTTTGCAAATATTGGTTGTATGGAATTATGGAAGAGAATTGTGGTGTTGGGTTGCTAATACTAGATGCCAAATATTTCATTGTAGATAAGTGATTTGTAAAGGCGGGAAGTTGTGTTGAATTGGTATCCGAATCTACAACGAGGTATGTAAAGCATACTCTAACGATGTTCTTTGGCATGAAAACACCAATGTTCCATAAAGTAAGATTCCGATGGTTATCCAAACACATGTATTGTTCTACATTACTAATGAAGTTGTTTCCATTCTATAAAGTGTCAAAATGCTTCATTGATATACCAAAAGGCTCCTATTTCATTGTTGTGATATTGATGATTCTGAAACATATTGTTGATGTACCAATGGGTCCTTATTACATCGTTATTGTATAGAAGGTCTATTACTTGATTCCTATTGATGTATCATTGTTCCAAAGGTGCTATATTGGCATGAACACTAATGTAATAATCTCAAAAGCTTTTGAACTGAGTTATTGGAAAAATCTCTTATGTGCTACTTGATATACGTGTGGGTGGTATCCCAGGGGCATAAGCCTAGCATGGGTCGATCCCAATTGATATGTACTGGGGGCAGCCTAATGGTCACAGTACGGTACAGTATTGATTATTGTTAGGTGGTTGGAGGTTCGGGAGGAGGAGGTAATGGCGAATAATAATTGTAAAGAATGAAATGAACGAATGTATACCGTTCCACAAATGTGTTTGTATTCAAGAACCCAATTCAGATTAATAATAATGTACATGATCCTAAAAGTGTTTATGAAGTGTGGTTCACTTTTATTATGATTTATTCACATGTGTATGATTTTCTTGACCCCCCATATCACATATGATTATTTACAGCTTTACATACTCAGTACATATTTCGTACTGACGTCCCTCACGGGGGACCTGCATTTCATGCTGCAGGATCAGGTACTTCAGCTCATTCACAGCATAGATAGGAGCCAGGTCATACAGCTACTGTTGGTGAGCTCCAGTTTACTTCGGAGCTTTCCGAGTCGGTTCCTTATATTTTGTTATTGTGCAGGAGTCATGTGTGGGCGGGGGTTTGTCCCGACCCTAGTTATGTCATGTATATCCTAGAGGCTTTGTAGACATAAAGAAGGGTAAAGTCATGGAAGTTTATATAGTGATGTTATATTCGTATATGGGGTGGCCCCGACGGCCAAGTATTATATATATGTATATATATTTGTGCGTGTTGTGCTGATACAGGTAATTAGACCCTTTTATATGCAGCGAAGTGCTGCCCAAATTTTTGGTGACATGTAAGTGAAAGTACAGGTATTTGAACGGGTTCTCCCGGGCCTTCTCGGCTTCGGGTGCCAGTCCGGCCCGATGGGATTTGGGCCGTGACAATAGAAGGCAAGGGTTTTGCCCACATTTACTATAACAGAGATAGAGGAGAAGGAGAGGCATGCCATAATAAGGGCAGGGAGACCAGGGAAACTTAAAGAAGAAAATAACTTGTCTAATAAAAGACCATTCAAGCCTATCAAAATCTTTTTCTAAATTAATCTTAAGGATCATGCTTTGAGATCTACCTTTGGGGTATTAAGGTGTCTTAAGTATTCCTGAACTATAATAGCATTGTCAGAGGCCCTTCTTTTGGAGAGAAAACTGGCCTGATTAGGGCCAATGATGGTTTGGAGGTAACGCTTTATTCTATTGGCAGTAATCTTAGTGACAACTTTATATTGAGTATTGCAAAGGCCAATGGGCCTGAAGTTTCTAAGAGAGGTGGCATTCTTACACTTAGGAATCAGGCACAAGTAAGTAGAATTCACCCTAACATCCATGGTATAAGTGGCGAAGGTATGGATGCAAAAGTCAACCAGTAAGGAACCCAAAGTGTCCCAATATTTCTGGTACATAAAAGGGTAAAAACTATCAGGACCAGGAGTTTTTATAGGCTTGAAAGAGAAGACAATATTTTTTATTTCAGCATAAAAAGGGAGAGAGTCTATAGCAAGGCGTCTGGAGATGCTAATTGACCCAACACTAGAGGGATTAACTTGGCAAGCAAGGAAACTACAAGTAAGAGCAGTGGATAATAGAGAGGTATAGAAGGAGAAAATAGTATTCTTGATGTCCTGTTGGTTGTGTAGCCAGACACCATCTTCATGGAGAGAGTAAATGCTATTTTTCCTCCTCTTATTTAGGGTTGTTGTATGGAAAAATTTGGTGTTTCTGTCCACTTCTATAAGCCAATTGATTCTAAATTTCAGTATCCAGAAGTCAGATTCATCCCTGAGAAGGGATTTGAAATCGTTAAAAAGCTGGTGCTCTAGGTTGTGCAGAAAGGTGCTGGTAGGGTACTGGGGGGATTTCTGAATCCCAGCTAATCTATCAAGAATATGCTTCTTTCTATGGAAGAATTTACCAAATATCTCGCTATTCTAGGTTCTAGCCTTCTGCTCAAAGTCAAAGGTGGCACTAGTAAGGTCAGATCCAGCAGGAAAACATTGACTCACTAAGCTAAGAAAGTCATTATGGTTACACTACTTTCACTCTGAAAGGTTTCAGGATATTTAGGAAAGGTCTAGTAAGCTGGAGTAGTAAGGGACAATGATCAGAGTGGGTCCTAGGAAGGTGGAAAACAGAGAAGTCAGGATACAAATGGATCCAGCTATCAGTGGCTAAGCACCTATCAAGACTTTCCATGATAAGGGCCTGTCTATTCCTATATCTCATAAGTCCAGGTGAACTTACTGCTCCTAAAGCCTAGATCTATGAGCCCACAATAGTTAATATAGTTCCAAAAAGTATTTTTCCTATGCATATTAATGTTGTTTCCCCCAAATTTTGCAGAGGCACTTAGGATTTAATTAAAGTCACCCCCAATTAACCAAGGAATACTGTCATCATGATTAAGAGAGTCATTTATGTTCGTCAGCTGATCCCAAAGGTTATTCCTAAGTAAGACATTAGTACTAGCATAAACTATAGTAAGAATCCAAGAGAAAAGAGGATTACTAACCTGGACAGTAGCATAGATAGCTTGAGAGAAAATGAAAATGCTAGAGATGGAAATAGTATTTTCCCTCCAAAGGATGACAATACCCCCAGAGTGTCTAGTAGCACTATATTGAAGAAAATAGGAGAAGCCCGACTCATCATCTAACTTAGAGTGGTCCACCATCCTAGTTTCCAAAAGAGCTAGGATGGAGGGTTGATGGATATTAACCATAGACCTGCAGTGTCTACGGAATTTAGCATTGTTGGCGTCCCTAGTATTCCATAGTATGCAATTTTATATCATTGGTTGGGGTGCTTGGGGGGTCACTATTGCTATTTCTTTTCCTTTCCTCGAAGAGCTGGAGACCCCCAGAGGGGTGGGGTTCTTCATCTTCTTGGATATTGGAGCAACCTTCGCTCTGAAGGGGTCTTCTAGCATAGGGTTTGGTAAGCAGATTCTTAGTTCTAGCTTGTTGAAGTCTTGAGGGAGAATAAATATGACCATATCGTTTAGGAGCTCTACAAACTCTAGATTTATAGGATTTGCCAGAGTGAGCACATCATCTTTGAAACCCTTAACTATGCTAACAATAGTTTCATCTCGCAACTGCTCTCCCTTAGGAAGGCTAATGTTTTTTCCCTTTCTAGCAGCTCCAGTAAGAAAATGTTGGAGGGGTGGGACAATGAGGGGGCTAGAACAGGTGGTGTTTGGTTGTCCCCATAAAGATTGACAAAATGAGGACCCTGGGATAATAGAGCCTGATTCAGAGGGGGATAGAAGGGGAGAGTCAGGCTGGTTTAGGTCATTAGCTCTGAGATGAGAGCTGGAGTAAGGCCCTTCTAGAAGAAAGGGCTGAAAATATGAAGCATTATCGCCAACCATACATTTGGACCGAAGTGATGAAGACCCTCGTTGAGACAGGTCATAGCCAGCTGGGCTAGATATGTCGGATCCTAAATAAAGAGAGTGAAGTGCATCCCCTGCCAATGGAGATGAAAGGGAAAAGACTGATTTGAGGGACACACTTTCAACCATGATATTGTAAGGTGAGATGTAGGAAGCGATTCTGTGAATAAAGTGATCGTTTGGGGTAGGTTGGAGTTTATTTTTGCAAGCAATGGTTTGCATGGAAACAGTATGAGGTTTAAAACCAGAAGTATCAGTAGGAAGTTGAAGAGTTGGGGCTACAGGACATTCAGACACATTTAATGCTATGTCTGAAACAACCATGTTGTCCATCAAATCTCCATGGGGAGTTAAAACAGATGTTGTCAGCATGGTATGAGGAATATCCCCGGGTGGGGGAGGCAATCACTAGCTGAGAAGAGGGTGGGTCTACCTGGGGGTTCTTTTTTCCTACTGTATTATTTAAAAGAAAGGAATAAATAATATTAACAGGAACAATAGAAATAAAAGAAAAACCAGGTTTGGGCTGGGAGCTGGGGAAAGAATCTAAGTCCATGGATGTTTTTGGGCCAACCGCATTTAATGCTATGTTTGAAACAACCATGTTGTCCATCAAATCTCTATGGGGATTTGAAACAGACGTCGTCAGCATGGTATGAGGAATATCCCTAGGTGGGGGAGGCAATGATTAACTGAGAAGAGGGTGGGTCCACCTGGGGTTCTTTTTTCCTACAATATTATTTAAAAGAGAGGAATAAATAATATTAATAGGAATAGTAGAAATAAAATAAAAACTAGGTTTGGGCTGGGAGCTGGGGAGAGGATCCAAGTCTATGGATGTTTTTGGGTCAAAGGGTGGCCCAACAGTATTTATTATTGACCCAGTGGGAGAGTAATTAGGTAGATGAGACTTTGAAAGGTCTGAGTGGGCCTTGGTCCAAATGGGGGATAGCCCAGAATATGGGTCAAATCGATAGGGCCCAATATTAGGTTGAAACCCTAACATAACCTAGCCGCCGCAACCGGAGGAAGAGGCGGCATGAACATTCATGGACCTGGGAGGGAAGGGGGACTTACCTAAGGCCAGCTTCGCCGGCTGCTTAGAATCAGTTGTACCTCTTTGTTGTGTGTGGGGGGGGGGGGGTTGAGGGATTATGTTTCTTTTTCCTAGGGAAAGAAACAGTATGCCATTCACCGGAGTCTGTCTCAAGCTTCGTCAAAACCGGTGAGACTTGGTCTTGCAAGGGAGCCACTGGAGGAGAAGCTTGCTTCATGATGTAAGTTTGGGTGGTATGACCAAGGTAGCCGCACAATTTAAAGAGGATTTTCCCTCCTTCATAAACTAGAGATTGCTTGTGTTTCCTAATGATGATAAAGGATTTGATGGGGCGACCCAATTCGTTCTGAACGCAGATGCGTGCATATCTACCCCTAATGGTGGAAGATGTGCATACATCTACCTTCAATAGTGTTCCAATCTTGCGACCTATCCTCTCCAAGATATGCAAATCATAAAATTCAGTCGTCAGTTGAAGGAGACACACCTAAACAGCCGGGGAATCGAATTGGGAATCACTGGGTATGAAATTCGATTCCCAACTTCGGATGGAAATATATCTACCGGCATAAACTAGGGCCCCCCTGGCAAGATCTTAGTCTGGCTTGCCGGATTTTGCAATTTGACGGTAAAGAAATCAAACACAAGTCAATCAAGCAGAG
The DNA here is from genome assembly GCA_030864225.1 of Capsicum baccatum var. pendulum. Taxonomy (NCBI): domain Eukaryota; kingdom Viridiplantae; phylum Streptophyta; class Magnoliopsida; order Solanales; family Solanaceae; genus Capsicum; species Capsicum baccatum. The sequence continues at coordinate 255,284,958 of CM061559.1, read as the reverse complement.
GGGTTCAGGAAGTCGCCAAAGGGCTTCCAATTTCGTCTTCAAATACTGGTGAGTAAACTTAGCTCTAAAGGCTTTCTTGATCAGGGAGTGCTGCTAAAGGGAATACAAACGGTTTTTGTCTTCTAAATTAAGAGTGGTTATAAAGTCATCTAGATCAGCTGGGGCAGGATTATGTGACGAGCCATCGATCACGAAAGTTGACGAGGTTAATTTGCCTGAGGTAACGTCGCAGTAAGAAGGAGGGTTGGAGGTAGGCTCGGGGAGAGATTTAGTAGAATCTAAGGGAGATGGAGATGGATTAGACATAGTGAAGTCCATGGTTGCGTGGAGTAGGTTTGAAGCTATATATTATAGAATAGAATAAGAAAGGAAACAAGGGAGTGTGAAAGAGGAAAGATAGAGAGAGGTGAGACTCTCTCTCTCTCTAACCCATTCTCCTAATTTCACAACTCTCAAAACTAATTATAAAAAGTCTTTTTCACACTTTCTCAATTTAACTATAGATAAATAACCAACCTCCTTATTTTAACACCGAATGCTCCTTAAACAACCCATAAAATCAAGGATATTATCAAACGATTTTTCAATTTTGAAATTTTTCTCAAGTTGCTCAATATCAAGTTTCAATTTATACCAAGAAACTCCATTAATATTCCTCTTCAGTTTCTTTCAAGTCTTTTGTTAACTTTATTAAAAAAAATGCAATTCTTCTTCCGTTTAAATTGTAGCTTCTACGAAGAGTTCCAGCTCCGATGAATCAGAGCGAACCACAACGCAATAGTGATGAAACCACCTGAGCTTCGATGAGCACAAACTAACAATCACAATGATGAGCTTGTTCCTGACGAAACGAGCTCACAAATCCATAAATTGTGTTTCAATGACGGTTGTAAGTAGCCGAGAAAAGATCCACATTGACGTTCTCCACCATCAGATCTCGAATGTATATACAGATCTCGAATGATGCGTACTAAATTCATATATAAATCTCAAATTTTCACCATTAAATCTCGAATCCACAACGTCCTGCACCATCAAATCTCGAATCCACGGCGGTGTATAAGACCGTTCAAGCCATGAGAAATTCTGGAGTTTAGAGATTCGTCAATGGAGGTTGAGATGATGTTAATGAAGAAACATAAGAATTATGTACGTGTTAAGAGAGTTTGGAGATACATAAGAATGATGTATCTGGTAGAAAAGGACAAGAAGATACATCACACGATCCTCCACCAAATGTACAAAAGCTATGTATCTTACTAAATATTAGGTTACAGATACATAAGAACTATGTGTTTGGTTGAAAATTCACAAAAATCATGTATCAGAATGTTTTTTGTGCTAATTTTACATAAGAATACTTAAGAGTTGTGTATCGATACTTATGTATCAGGTGGAGATGTATCGCGATTCTTAGATATGTACCGCGATAATGAATGAAAAAACGAGATTTTATGTAAATATAAAAATAATTAGAATTTTATGTAATTACGTACTAAACTGTTGAGATTTTTAAAAATTGCCCTATTTAATATGATAAGATGAATGAATTTTCAATATGCTAACTATTTGAGACAATTTTTTTTAATAAACATGTGAAACAATTTGAGGTGGGGGGATTACAACTCAAAGTTGATTTTAATTAATAAAGAGAAAATAGTCTATTACCTCCCCCAACTTTTAGTCAAAATCTCAACTACACACTCAATCTTTAAAGGTGATTTATTACCCCCTGAACTATTTTAAAGTAAAATTATTACCCCCTGAGTGCTGACATGGCAAGAGAGTGTGTTTCACTCTCTTTAAAGAGAGTAAAGACGATTTTTTTATTAAAAAATTATTTTTAATATTTCTTCATTTTCTTTATTCATTTTTAATTATTCTTTTTCTTTATTCATTTTCTTTCTTTTTCTTCTTCATAGTCTTCTTACAAACAATGACATCCAACAACTCAGCAATGACATCGAAAATTAATTTATCATTTTTCTTATCTCCAAGCACAAAATTGATTGATTTCAATTTTAAATTCGTCAAAAATTTTAAAATGGGTATTGTTCATTGTTTCCAACTTCAAGATTGTCGGGAATTTTAAAATCGCTATTGTCCATTATTTATGACTTCAAAGTCATCATAACTTTTAAAATGGGTATTGTCCATTGTTTCCGACTTGAAGGTCGTTGAAAATTTTAAAATTCTCTATTGTTTCCAACTTTAAGGTTATTGGAAATTTTAAATTCGGTATTGTTCATTGTTTCAGGCTTCAAGGTCGTCGAAAATTTTGAAATTGGTATTCTTCATTGTTTTCGGATTTTAGATCGTCGGAAATTTAAAAATTGATATTGTTCATTGTTTCCCACTTCAAGGTTATTGAAAATTTTAAATTCGATGTTGTTTATTATTTTCGACTTCAAGATCATCGAAAATTTTAAAATCTATATTGTCCATTATTTTCGACTTCAAGGTCATCGTAAATTTTAAAATGGGTATTGTCCATTATTTCCGACTTCAAGGTCGTCGAAAATTTCAAAATTCTGTATTATTTCCGACTTTAAGGTCATCAAAAATTTTAAATTCGGTATTGTTCATTATTTCCGGCTTCAAGGTCGTTGAAAATTTTGAAACTGGTATTGTTTGTTGTTTTCGAATTTAAGATCGTCGAAAATTTAATAATTGATATGGTCATTGTTTCCACTTTAAGGTTGTCGGAAATTTTCAAATTCAATGTTGTTTATTATTTTCGACTTCATCACACAGTTCATAACCAAAGAATCGACAACAAACCTACATGAGCAATTATTCACCGACAACAAAGATCAAACAACACACAAACATTCAATCTCAACATGCACATCACTCCTCATTTTTTCGAACAATTTTTCGACAGCCACAACAACACTAAAAAGCAGGAGCTTCGTAAAGGGATATCTTCAAATCGTCGATGTTGATGATTTTTTTTACCATAGCACCGCTAAAATTAATTAAAATGACTTTTTCGATCTGTGAGAACAAACCTACCAACCATCAAGTTGATGAACTTTACTGTCATTAATGGAGAAAAAGTCATAACAAAGTGCAAACATCAATCGAATTTTTTGATGTCAACATTATTAAATCAAAATTAACATTTGTTTCTCCTCGCACCTTCATTCTAGATAGCTTCTTCATTTTAAAAAAAAAAACTAAAAAGGAACTTAGATCTATTTCTTCGTTGTCTTCTTCACTTTTGTGTTCGTTGTTGGGGGAAGTTAAGGAGGTCAAGGCGATTCGAGAATGAGTTATGAAAGGCAAGGATTAAAGAGAATTTGGTAAAAGAAAAGAGAATGAAATGAAAAAGGAAAGAAAAAATAAAGAGAAAGCATAATAAATAAAAAATGGTCTATTACAGTTGTTGGACCAAAATGGCTTTTGAGATTGAAGAAAGAGAAGAAGATGATGAGAAATGAGAAAGATGAATAGAAAGGGAAATGAAGAAGAAAATGTAGAAGGAAAGATGAATAAAATAATGAAGTAATAATAGTAGAAGGAAATAAATAAAAAATTCATTAAAAAAAATTAAATATATTTTACACGTGTCAAAAAACGCGTGTATCTCACCTCTCAACATAAATGTGGTTGTGAATTTTTAGGGGTGTTATAATTTCTATTTTAAATAGTTCAGGGGGGTCATAAATTCGGTAAAAAAAATTTCAGGGAGGTAATAAATCATTTTAAAGGGTGAATGTGTAGTTGAGATTTCGACTAAAGGTTGGAGGGATGATAGACTATTTTCTCATTAATAAATAAAAATTCTATATTTTTTCATAAACGTGGTGTCCGGACCAATTTTTGCACACCTCGACTAAATCCACAGAATAAATGTCACCTTTTACCAGCAATAAATATCACATAGTTTTGTCACCAAAGCTAGGACAGATTGAACGAATCACCGAATATTTTTGTAATCTCTATTGAGATGAACCTGAAGCTTCATGTTCTCAAGTAAACAAAAATCTAATTTTGAGTATACACACTTAAATTTGTCTTTATGGTGTCGAACACTTCAACTTACAAAATAAATATATATCTCGACATTTTTAAAATGTGTGATAAATTTAAACGGTTAGTTTTTCCTTAAAGCTTTAGTTCATTGAAGATTGACGTGAGTTTATTGATGATAATTGTATATTGAGTTTAAATTTAGTGCACTATCAGTGTACATGATTTTTATACTATTAGGTAATTTTAAAGATAATTATCATTATAAATATTACAATTGTAATTTTTTATAATACAAATTTAATTTTTGTTAGAATTTTTGGAGACTACTCTTCTCAAAATCATACATTTAGCTTTAAATTTCTTCTACTAATTAAACATGGCCACTTGTTTTATTCCTCCATCGAGAATCTTTTTAAGGCCTCAATTGTTGATTCTCACAATTTGATACCAAATATGAATATGTCACTAGCTGGGGCTTGTTTGGTTGGGGAACAAGCTATTTTGGATTGTTATCTCATCTTTAATGTGGGATAAAATAATTTTGGCATAGTTAATCTCAGGATAAGTTATTAAGTGATTTTATCTCAATCAAATATGAAATAAACTCATCCTAAAATTAATATCCTGAAACTAATTATCCCTTATCCCTCACACCAAACAAAAAAATATTGAACCATCCAGGGAAAGGGAAACTTTAAACAGATCAACTTCCTGAAGGCTAAATCATCCTAGTTAATAGTTTCATTTTTTTCTAATAGATATACATAAATTATATATTGATTATACACGACTATACACATTATATTGTAGATGGGTTTTATATATGTATAAAACCGGCTATTTTTAGTTTAAGTGGTTTGGTGGATGTATTTTCTGACTATGACTTCTGTTCTGCATGTGAAAATTTTATTGAGTTTAAGTTTTGTGCACCGTCAGTGCATAAAATATTCTACACTATCAGCTAACTTGATCTGCTATTGCTGGTTATTCAATTATTCACATAAAAAAGAAAAAAGAAAAAAATAGATAACTTGTAATAACAAGTAAAGTTTACCTGATAGTGTAGAATATTTTGTACACTGACAGTATACAAAACTTAAATTCAATTTTTTATTCACCCACTCTTTTTAGTTTAAACAGTTTGGTGGACGTATTTTCTTACTATGGCTTCTTTTCTGTATGTGAAAATTTTAAGTCTATTAAGTATAAGATTGATGAGCTTAATGAAGAGAAATTTGTATTGTTGTTTCGTTCATACATCGTATTCTTTAATCGGATTAGTTGTGCTCCAATGTATATATCGAACATCAGGTGGAAAGCCAAAAAAAAGAGTTAGCGAATTATTTACCATGTGGCAAACCTTTCTTTATGATTGTATGGATGATTTTTAAGACTAGAGAACTACGCATGAAATTATACGACTTAATATTAAATGATTTCTTTTTATTTATTTAAATTTGCAGAATTATCATGTACATGTATTGAGTTTCCTATGCCCAATATTACTGTTTTAATTGACAACATCAAGCCTAAGCTAGATATCAAACTAGTCAGGTGGATCAAACCTGTGCTTGGAGAAATTAAGCTGAATGTGGATGGATGCAGCAAGGGCAACCCGGGCAGTGCAGAAGGAGGTGGCCTACTAAGGGATCACCTTGGAAAGTTGATCATGGCATTCACTGCCTACTTTGGTTCATGCTCCAATAACTTAGCAGAAATTAAGGCTATTATTATTGGAATGAAATGGTGTTTAGACAATGGATATCGCAAAATCACTATCGAATCTGATTCACTACCTATCATCCAGATGATCACTGGAAAACTCAAAAGCTCTTCGAAACTAAAGAATGAACTCAGGAAAATTCCGACTATGAAATCTCAAGGTCAATTTTAGTTCATCCACACTCTTCTTGAAGGCAACACCACGACTGATCTTCTCTCAAATTTGACAAAGAGTACTAAAAGAAACACCTTCTTCAATGAGGCGACAAACTTGCCCACTCAAATTATATCTACTTTGAAGGATGACATTAAAGGCTCTTCGAAATTTAGAATTCGAGTCAAGAAAGACTCTTTCATATTTGATCCAGGCTGAGTACTTAGTTTACTACTAAGGGTGCTTAGTAGCCTCTCTTTTTGTGAGTTTAGTTGTTAAAGGAGAGATCCTCCTAGTTTATTTTGAGCTTAGATCAAATTGTATGAGTGTTCTACACTCGGGCTTTGTATTCTTGAGGTTTAAGGATATATCCACTTCTTTGTACTCTTTTTGATCTATCATAAAATAAACTTCCCAATGTGGGAACCTTCACCAAAAAAGTACATGTATTGAGTTAGAAGGTTAAAATACTTGATGAAATAGTCAAGATTGTTACGAATAAACGTTTGATGTTTATAATTTGTCACATCATATTTTTAAAAGTGTTGAATAACACTCCGCTCAGAGTGACAAGACAGATAAATTAGAATGATAAATTGGAGGTGTGGAGACAGACCCTTGAGTCCAAAGGGTTCAGAGTGAGTAGGAGCAAGACAGAATATTTGAAATGCAAGTTTAATGACATGAGACAGGAGGATGAAGTGGTTGTACGGTTGGATTCTCAGGTGGTGTGTAAGAGGGATAGTTTCAAGTATCTCGGGTTCACGATTCAGGAAAATAGTGAGATTGATGAGGATGTCTCCCACCGTATTGGGGCAGGTTGGATGAAGTGGAAGCTCGCATCGGGGGTGTTGTGTGACAAAAAGGTGTCGCCAAAGCTTAAAGAAAAATTCTACAAAATGGCAGTCCTCCAGCCATGTTATATGGAGTGGAGTGTTGGCCAGTCAAGAACTCCCATATTCAAAAAATGAAGGTGGCGGAAATGCGGATATTGCGTTGGATGTGTGGGTCAAATAGGGGTGATAGAGTTCGGAATGAGACTATCCAGGAGAAGTTTGGAGTGACTTTGGTAGAGTACAAGATGCGGGAGGTCCGATTGAGATGGCTCAGACACGTGATGAGGACAAACACGGACGCTCTGGTTCGTAGGTGTGAGAGACTAGCTTTGGAGGGTTTTAGGCGGGCTAGGGGTAGGCCAAAGAAGTACTGGAGATAGGTGATTAGGCGGGACATGGAGCAGTTACAACTTACTGAGGACATGACCCTAGATAGGAGGATCTGGAGGTCGCGAATTAGGATAGAAGGCTAGTGTTGGTTTGGATCGCCATTGAAGGGTATTACTTGGGGGGTGTACTATTTATTGCTATGCCATCCTGTTTCATGCTCTATTACGAAGTTGTTTACTCTTCCATATCTAATATTATCTTTGAGTGTCGCATTTATGTTATGCCGTATTGTTTCATGCTTTATTCTTATGGATTTGATTATTATTTATTGTCTTAAGCCAGGGGTCTATCGGAAACAGCCTTTCTACTTCTTCGGAGGTAGTGGTATGGACTGCGTGTATCTTACTCTCCCCAGACCCTACTATGTGGGAATATACTGGATTTTTTTTTTGTTGTTGTTGTTATTGTTGTTGAATAACGATCATAAGAGGATTAATTAAATAGTTGATGTGATTTATTAATGGGAAAATAGCACCCTATAGCACTTTTTAAAATAAATAGCTCAAGTTTGAAAACTTTTGAAAAAGTGGTCAGTCGGATATATTATTTTCGTTTTATAGTCATTTCCTAATTTGAGTCATTTTGGTTTACGTAGTCCATATACAATACTTATACAGTCTATATACAATACTGATACAGTATTCAACTTGGGCAATTCGGCCCTTTTAAAAATATTTCAATTGTTTTTGCTATAAATTTTTTAACTGATCAAATATTTTACTTGTTTTAATTGTTTAGAAATAATAATTAAATTATATAAAAACGATATAATTGTTAAATAGAATATGTATCTATATAAAATATATGTATAGAAATTGTATAGTTCTATCAAATATGTATATGTATAAAATATATATACAAAATATATAAAAAGTGTATGAAAATTATATAATTATTGTATAAAACGTGTAAAAAAATATATACAATTATTGTATAAATTGTGTGTCAAAACTGTATAATTTTCGTACAGAATATTTATATATATAAGATATGTATAGAAACTGTATAGAAACTGTATAGAAGGTATGCAAAAAACGGTATAGAACATGCCAGTAAATAGAAATGCCAAAAAAGTAAAATTTAAATTTCATGACCATTTTCATGAAAATAGTTTAATTTGAACGTTTCCGTCCTTTCTCATTATTATTAATTTCCTTTCCTGATATTAGTTGGAACCAAGATAATTAGTTACAAAACAAACCTTCTAGGTCCCATTAGGTCATATGACAAGATAAAACTCGCATGTCTTCGATTATTTGGCCATAATTTTTTTCAATGTTTAATATCCACATATTAATTGAACCCGATAAATCGAGACTAACGCCGGAAGTCTCATACCTAAGAGTAAGATTATAATTCGATACCTCTGGTTAAGGATGAATGAGTACTTACCACTCCATGGATGACTCAAGGATAAGGCTAGTAAAACGTTTGCGTTAGACCTCCAAAATTTTTGAGGCCTCAAAAATTTTAATAATAAATTTTAGTAAATTTTATGATTTTCAACTTCACTTGAAATAATAATGAAGATTGTGAAATACGTAAAAAAAAAAATAATAATAATGATAAAGAAAGAAAAAACTATCTAATTTTTACTAGAAATATTTTAAAACTTTGAATTAAACAATGCAAACTTCATATTAATAAATAAAGTTTTAACAATAACATCCAAGTTAATGTATTGCGAATAAATATCTAACATTTTGTTTACTTGAATTAATTCTTACTTGTATTAATAATCATATTAATACGTGAAGTTAAATGTTTGTGTCTTTTAGAAATACATCACCAAGAACAATTAATATGCAAGAACTAAAAAAAAAAAGATAACTTTAAATTATTGCAATGCTATTTTTGTATATATATGTATCTATTTAAGGTCTTTTATTAAAATTAAATTTTAGACCACTAATTTTATTAAAACGTACTGCAGCCGACACAAATATTGGTGGTCTCACTTAACAAGATTGATGGAAATGAAATGTCATTTTAATTCTGATAATTTATTGTTTTTTTTTATTAGTTTGAGCTTAAAAGAATAATATTATAAAATTCTCTCACTCTGCATTAGATTCTAATTAATCCTAAACTTATTTTTGTAATAGAATATGTATCACATAATATCAAACATAATATTTTATTTTCTATTTTGGTCTGACCTAATTATCCAAACTTTCGAGATAAGTGTTTTTCTTTTATTCCAATTCTTATTGATAATGGTCGTACCTAATCGTTCCAACCTATTTGTACCAGACTACAATGATTTCTTTATGCCCTAAGGCCCTCCCTCGGCCAATTGACGTGCAGACTTTTATGCTTATTTCTTGAAAATGTATTGTCTAATGCACATAAAGCTCTTTTTATATGAAGGGTTCAAGGGCTCGATCACAAGGATTAAAGCTCTCTTTATATGTAGGGTTCGGAGAAGGGCCCAACCACAAGAATCAATTATACGCATACTTACCTTTTAATCGCATGACAACAACTTTTCCAATTTGTTGGCAACTTGTGAAGTTCAAAGTGACAATGTGCACTCTCTTTTAACACAACACAACATTGGGATCAACTAGAATGAGAGGACAACTCTATGTTGTTGGACTCAAGGATGGCAGCTAGAGCAAGGGATTCATCCAAATCTCATCATTCATCGAAAAATTGCACTGGATATACAAAGTTAATTTTTTTTAATTGTATTTATAGTAAATGTTGAATCTCCTTGACTTCTTCGAGCGTTTACATTTTCATAATTTAAACGAACCAAAATCTTAGCTCTGCCATATTTCTGGGCTTGTATGCCTTTTTATTCTTCTTTTTTATAATTCTAGTACATAACTTGACATTAGAAGAGGATGATGGAACAATTAATTGATATGAGATAAATGACATTTACTTGCATTTCTTCATTATTCATTCCAACTTGAAAAGACATTATAGAATTAAGAAAAGACCAACAAAACAAAAAACTACAAACCCCATGCATAACACCAACAACATATCCAACACACGCAATCCCGTAAGTGGGGTCTGAGGAATATGTTATGCGTACGCAACCTTATTCCTATATATTGAAAAGTCACATCGATCCAAACACAAAACCAAAACAAAGCTTTCTTGATCTGCATGCTTATCCTAAGACTGTCCTACAAAACATTTGAGGCCATGATTAAGCAGGAATACAACGCCTGCAAATCCATCCATCATCACAATCATTTGTCTGTCCAACCCAGGGGCGGAGCCAGGCCTTGTTAGGGGGTTCGGCCGAACCCCCTTCGACGGAAAAATACACCATTTATACATGGTTAAAATTATTTTTATATATTTATAGTAGGTGTTGAACCCCCTTCGGCTAGGTTTTTTTCGAATATTGAACCCGCTTAATTGAAATCCTGGCTTCGCCTCTGTGTCCAACATTTTCTATCACAAGGTATAACAAAATCCTTTGTTTGTGGAAGAAGTCTCCTCGCGAGAGCTCAGGGTCAGTACTTAGTACTTTGCCTCATCGACACATTGACTGAAATATTTCACCATCAGAATTACTATCAAATTTTGAATTTTGAACATCAGAATTATACTTGTGTCATTGATATATTGATTGAAGTATTTAATTTCACCATTATTATCAAAATTCTAAATCGAACATCCAAACGAACATGCGTTGAGAAACATAATATGTACGTATATTGTAATATGTATATACTAATAATGTATTTAGAGTTAGAATCTAAAAAATGAAATATGTATACTAACTCATTGCCATGAGAAGAATGCTAAAAATGAAACCAAACTTTAGCCAAGCCATGCTAAGAATAGTACTTCACACTTTATTATGAGTTAAAGTTTCTATGTATGAGCATTTTATTGCTTTCCAAATGCCATTATTTATAGATGAAGTTGGCTATGTTATTTCACTAATTATATTTTTCTTTATTACTTCTTGTAACTTAATTTTGTGAAATCTTGTCAGACTGGCCTCCCTTTCTAAACTAAATTTAATTAATTAAACCTAAAATTTAAAGTCAAATCTTGAAGGATATTTTGACCAATTCAAAGGGGCAATATATAGTTATTATGCTTCATTTAAATGTTGTTTGGGACTTAACCCAATATCTTACGGCACGAATCGCCGACAATCATGCATCTCTTGTGTCAGCATTCCCAAAGGCACCTGTCTATTTCAAGAGAATTTAGGACGGGCTCCGATAAGATTCTTTGCTTTTCATCGAATTAAATACATGTTCCACTGCTTGTGCGGATCCCCCTCTATTCCTTTGAGTTTCATTCCTGCCAACGTATTTATTCCCTGGCAGGAGAGTTAACGACGAATTAGCTGCAACATTGCACTCATCGATACGCACAATGCCTAGTAGCCATCATTTATATATATATATATATAGTTTATTGAGTTATTCCTTCAAGAAGGATAGACTGTATTTTCCACTTCAACATTCTGCATACTTCTGTAATGTCAAGAATATAATTGAAAATAACTAGTGACAATATTTTTCAAAAAAGTTTGTGAGCTAAAATGGCTAGTAAAAGTGAAACGGAGAGAACCACAAGAGTTGGTGTGGTGGTTCAGCACCTCACCCCTTAAGCAAGAGGTTGGGGGTTCGATCCCCACATCTGGTGAATGGAAAAAACTCTGTGGCCAGTTTCCTACCGCTTAGTGCGCTGACCGTAGGAACGGAGGATTAGTTTCACGGCTGTCGGCTGCGAGAATACTTTGGGAAACCCAAAAAAGAAAAAAAAGTGAGACGGCGAGTGTAAAAGCTCTATACAATGTCATTTAAAAGGTAATTATAGGTGACTCATTTAATAAGCATTAATGATACCACAGAGTAATAATGATAAGTGATATGTTATGACAAGTTAAAATTAGATTGTACAAAATTTTATGGCGGAAATCATCAATAGGTACTTAAACTTAAACTTTGCATGATTTTTTATTTTGGAATCTAAAGTAGATGGTGTTTAATTTTTGGCACCTCAACTATTATTTCGATGTGTTATTTTGATACTTTTGCTGAGTTATTGCTCGTGTTCCACACGCATTTTGAGTGCGTATGAAGGGTACTTTTGTAATTTTATCCCCTCTCTTCTCTTTCTTCCATTAATTTTCCACCATTTTTTCCTTCAACTTCCATTAATTTTTCATCACCTTTTTCTTCAATTACAGTGCAAAATACACACACATTGCATATTTTTACAAAATATGCTAATTGTGCCATTAATTTCATTTCTTTTCAATTCAGTGACTCTCGATTTGATTCAATATACCACTTTTCCAACTAAAAGATTACAAATCACTTGTTTGGCTCTAAAAGAGTTGATGAGATAGAAGGAAAAAAAAAAAGAAGAACAATGAATGGCAAGAGATCAAAATTGCTCTATTTTTAGCTGAAAAAATCAAAAAAAAAAAAAATATGATGCTTCTCTACTTTCTCCAATATCATTTTTTTCCCTCACCACACCATGAACCCACCACTGGTATACCATGAACCCCATTGCTATGACTTGAAATCCTAATTTTCAAATTCGTATTGATAGGCTCCTTATCAATTGGGACTTTTAACGTATGAGGGTTCGTTTTTTCTCCTAAAATAATTTGACATTGACTTTGTTAAGAAATTTCAATTACTATTGCTTCACCGAAGTTATTTCCATTTGGTTAAATTAACAGAAATGAAAGAAAAAAAAAAGTAAAAAATTGAAGGAGATTCGTCGAAAATTTAGTAAGGAAAGGTGGAAAAGTGTAGGAATAGTTGTAGGGTGGGGTGGGGTGGGGGTTAGACATAATTGTTTTTTTTAAAAAAATGAATATATAATTTATTTTTAAATTATTATTTTATATGAAAATATCACACGTCTTCTTTTAACTGGTCGTTACGTGTGTATTACACACTCTAATATTAGCTGATAGTAAAAAAATGTCAAAGTGACACATTCGATGGCTATTTTAGGTGTTTAAAAGGAACAATGTCTACTTTAGGTATCAAAATAAAAAATTGCTGGAACTTTAAGTGTCTGGCGATGGGTTCAGCCAAATTTTATACATTGTCAGTACATACTCTCTTCGTCCATCTTTACTTGTCCACTTTTCTATTTTGAAATGTCAATAATATTTATCCATTTTATAAAATCAGTGGACAATTTACCTATTTCTACCCATTTCACCCTTAGTATTAAATGTATGATTCATTATCTAATATATTTTTCAAACATTAAATTTATTATATTCAAAGAGTGATATGATAAAATTATTCCTATCATTTATTGCTTCGTAATTCATTTGCAGATAGAAAGGTGGACAAATGAATATGGATGGAGGGAGTATAACTTATTTTCATCAAAACAATTCGTTATATCCGGTGGATATGGTACAATAATATTGAAAAGTTCGGTCCGCTGATTTCGATTTTTAAAAATACTATATCATTATCATATTAAATTTATTTGGTAGAGTATAATTTTGGTTTGGTTAGTTTCGATTATCTTTTCTAAAATTATTATATCATTACACACCAAATTATATGATTCTTATTTTTTTTGTTCAATCTCAATATTTTATGATATGATAAATCAATAGGCATAATTTGTTTGACTTACATATAGGCATATAATAAAGAATTATAATTATGGCTTTAATTTTCAAGAAAACTAACTCCTTAAAACATGTAGATGCACTCAAAAGAAAGTTCAAACAACTTTCTTTAGTTAATCACTTTAAAAAAAAAAAATCAATTAAGATAGATAGACTAAGTCAAAGTTTTAGCAACATTAACCAATCCTCTATCAAAAAAACACATTAAAAATATTATCAAATATCATAATACTAAAATCGCAATATTAAAATTTTTAATTTATGACATCTATCCAAATATGCACACACCTAATTACACCTTATTTAAGATCCGCTATATACTATATAGTTTAGGAAAGTGCATTTAACAATTGAAGAAATTGTTTTGACCAGATTTGAGATCTGTTATTTTTAAGGAAAAATACTTAACAATTGAAAAAAATATGTGTTAGATTTGATTTAAGATTCTTTATTTTAGGAAAGTTCATTTAATATCAATATATTCAATTAATTTTTTTTACTGTAGAACTGAACAATAAGAAACTTCTCCTTTTTAGTTGGATCAAAGAGATACACTCCCACCGTCTATATTTACTTATTTATGTTTGATTTTTATTTTGTAAAAGTCATTTTATGATTTTTTAAATTGGACAAGTAAAATTGGAAAATCATCTTAGTATATTGAACAAGTAAAAATGACGGGAGAAAATATATTGGAACGATTGATAGTACAAGTAGCTTCGAAAATTGTGCATTATTATGAAGAAAGCTAAGGCGGTAAAAATTCCTTTTGTTACATTTGTTTGTGAATTACAGTTTATTATATATGTGATAAGTTATGTTTTGTTATGTTTTTGGGTTCGATGATTTACCTAATCAAGTGACAAATCTGTAACGTGAGATGAATAAAAACGAACAATATGTGAATTGTAATAGTAGAATGGCATATATAGATAGGGGTGTCAAATAAGGGGTGTGGTTGAATTTAAGCATGTCAAAATGGATTGAGTTAATAATTATCTGTGTAAAGTTATTTCGGTTGAAACGAATTGACTTGAAATAAGCTAAACATCAAGTCAAAACTCAATCAATTCAATTCTTACTAAGTTTTAAATTCTTTGTTTGTATTCTTCTAATTTCTGAAGCACTTAATAAAGATTTTTTTTTTTCTTATATTAACGTATCAAATAAAAATATGGTTGTTTAGAATTTTTAGCCAGTTTCTTGTAAGTCAAACTGAGTAGGTGTGGATAACAAATGTTGTTGAAGTTAAATTCGCAAGAAATTTGGATTAAATCAAATTTAAAATGTTTTAGCTCAAAAAAATATTGTGAATTAAATTGGATTAATTATTTAAGTTCAATAAATATTTGATTAAGTTAAAGTCTAGTTTCGTGGGCTAATGCATTAAATTGTGTTAAAAATGATGAACTTACGTTGCTCAATCCAAGATGTTATTTTACTCTATACACTCAATTTGGTGCCACATATCAAATGACATGACACGACCAATCAAGTAAAGAGTCAATAGAATCATGTCATCTTGTCCAAATGACACAAAATGCCCAGTCAAATGAAACGTGTTATATGTACAAGTGCCATGTTTCAATATTATCATGTTACTTCAATTTGATTGGTCAAAAAGACTTTCTTTATTACAGCTTTCTCGTTCCACAACTATATATATGAGCTCACGATAAGGAAAGAAACTAGAATTCTAACAAGATGTAAAAAAAAAACTTGTGGATCAAATGTCACTCTTCTTTACAAGCTACAAGTATTCAAGTAAAGTTTTATTCTCCACAAGCCAGAGATCAAGATCAAACTTCAAGTCCTTGAATTTAAATGAGTGAACGCCAACATATTCACGTCAAATCTCTTGAATTCAAGTATAAGTCAAGATCTAGTTCATCAAGATTCAACATCAAGCTGAAGAATCTTTGAATTAATAATATTCAAAGAGAAAAAAAAATTAGAGGCTGATTGATGGAGATTGCAACATTCACTACATTTTAAATCAAATACTACGATTGCTATGATATTTCCTGTTTTAATTATTATTTCTTGACATGATTTTTAAGTCTAGAATTACATATCAGCTCAATTTAAAAATAAATTGAGTTAAATGAATTAAAACAAACTTATCTAATACGATAAACCAATCGAATGTATCATAAACTCACCTAAATTTAAACAAGACCAAACCCATCGGTGGCCTCCTAAACTTGGCATCATCTTTCACTTAGACACCTCAACTGGATGATATTTATTTTAAACACCTCAAGTAGATAAAAGTTTCTTACTTTGACACTTTTTGCCCTGTTGGCAAAATGCATGTTTCACACGTTGCAGAGGCGCGTTCAAGCCTCATTTTTGCTGATTTGGCATAAAAATCAGCCCCCCAACGGTTATATCTCTCTTTCCACTAGTTATATTACTTTTTTCTTCTATCCACCATCCAAAAATAACCCTAATTTCTCAAATTTCTTCATTCTTCTTCAACTTCCTTAAATTAGGCCTTAAATTAATTTCAGATTTCATTTTGAACGAAAAATTTATTCTTCAATTTCTTAAAAGTTTAATCTTTTTCTAAATTTTCTAAAATTATATTGGATAATGTCGAGCTCGTTGTTCATAACCTATTCTGAAAATGGTTACCGCTATTGTAAATGTGGTCATGAAGCATTACTGAAGACTTCTTGGACTCAACAAAATCCAGATCGTCGATTTTTCACTTGTAAACTTTCAAAGGTAATGTTTTAGACTTCTTAATTAAATTAGTTGATTAATTATGATTTCGTCATCGATTTTGTAATTGATTTTGTAGAAATTGGGAGGCTGTGATTATTTTCATCAGTATGAAGAACGACACCCTTCACAAGCAAATAGGGTGATTTGGAATTTGTTGAAAAAAGTGAAAGCGTTTGAAGAAAAACAAAATCGAGCAAGAAGATTATATATTATTGGTGTTAATGCCACTGCTTTGGTGTTGTCGGAAATATGGATGTTGAAACCTAATTGCTGAAGTTTTGCGTTGAACTCATTCTACTAATATTGATGCTAATTGATGAAGTTTTGCGTTGAACTCATTCTACTGGTATTGATGTTGCAAATTGGCCATTTAGGTGTATAGTTGTGATATGCATTAGGACTTGTAAGGTGTAGTTTGTTGATGTAATGTTGGCCTTGTAATATTTCTTACAAGTGTAGTTTTGTTGATGTAATGTTGGCCTTGTAATATTTCTTACATTTGCTGAAATAAAATGTTTATCGTTTAAACTTTTGATCACACATTAATAGTAAAACAAGTGTCAAAGAAGACAAGCAACAACAACTTATTACAGCTCAAAGCAACACCAACAACAACTTCACAAAGCAACACTAACAATAACTTCATAACTATGCTCCATTTTGAGCTCAAAGTCACAGTAATGTACATACAAAACATGCTTCAAATAACCCAATTGTTTACTACATACACTAGCATATTTAAGGCCAGATTTAAACTAAAGAAGTAAAGGCCAGATTTAAATCAAGTATTTCAATTATTGATAGTTAAAAAAACAAAAATATTACCTTTTGCATATCAACCATCATAGTAAGACCTGCTCCAGTACCCAACTGCAGATCCTCTTTCAAATGCTTGATAAAAAAACTCCAACTATGCTTAGTTTCCTTGTCCACAACAGCTCAGGCTATAGGAAACATCTGATTGTTACCATTCTTCCCAACTGCTACTAGAAGTTCACCCTTACTAGCACCCTTTAAGAAACATCCATCAAACCCTATAATTCTTCTACATCCTTCCATTCACCCTTTCTTCAATGCATCAAGACACACATAGAAATACACACATAAATTTTTACCAGGGATAATTTCTGTATCCATTCTCAGCCAAAAAGAACTACCAGGATTGGTTTGTTTTATCATCTCAGCATAATCACATAATCTTGCAAACTTCAAGTTCTAGTCCCCCATGGACTCTTTTAGAAACTGTAATCTAGCCGTGTAACAGATTGTTCTACCCACATATAATCTCAATTTTTCTCTGCACAGTTCTTCTATTTCCTAAATCCTCAAAGATGGTTGTTTAATTATGTCATCTCTAAATCTGTCAGCAACAAATTTAGTTGTGCACATCTTGTTCGTGTTTGATGTTATGCACTTATGCACTGGATTATAGTTTTTAATCATGAAATTACCAGAATATCTGTCAATTGCACAATAACACAACCAACTGCATTTTGGCTTAAATTTGCACTTAGCCCTCACTCTATGAGTCTCATTAGGTTTTAAAACAGTTTGAACTCTGTTTCTTACTGCATACCTCCCCAATGCTTTTTTAAATTTCATAGGACCATTAAAAATCATCCCAAGTTAAAAAACAACAACACCACAATCATCATCAAATCTAATTTTACTACTTCTTCTTCTCCTTGGTAAGTCATCACCCACAACAGCAGCCTCATCTACCAAATTAGTGCTATCAATACTATCACAGTCTGAACTATCAATGAACTCTTCATCACCTCCTAATCTACCCACATATTTGTCTTTTTTTTTTTTCTGAAAATGTCCTGAAAACTTTTGTCAATACCAGCTTGACTTATAGGTATTTCTTCTCTCGCTTTTTCTTTTTTTGGGATTTTTTTTGCTTCTATTTTCAGCCCTAAAGGCTCTCAACTCTTCATCAATATCTGAACCATCCTCATCAGGGATTTCAACATCTGAATCAGTACTAGGCACATCTGATTCATTACCATTCAGATCTTCACAAGACCGCTACCCTCATTACCATCACTGCCTATATCATCTTCATCAATACAGACGGGTGGCCCTTCTAAAAGAAAGGAAGACTTTGATACAACCTCAATATCTTCATCAATGCCATGAAGAAGAAACACATCTAGCTCATCACCATCTTTTATGCCCTTCACAAAGTCTAATAACTCCCTATCAGAATTAATTGAAACTAACTCTTCACCATATATATGTTGACAGTAGAACCCCTCAATATTTGAATACCCAAGATCTTTGGCGTAGGAAAGAAACTCAAAAAGACTATAGTGGTCTTTATTAATAGCAACAACAAAGACATCAATCTCACCTTTATAACTAAGCTTAAGGCCGGCTACAACATTTCCCCCGTGATGAAAACAGGTCAAAATATAGCTGTCCATTATATTTTCTTAACAGCCCCCAGAAGATTCTCAACAAAAAAAAATACCCAAAATACCCTTGAACCAGAAAAGCACCAAAATAACCTTGTGTTTATCAGTGAAATCTACAAAATAACACATAAATTAGTAAAATCCCCAAAACACCCACACAAAACCCTAACTTTGTCACTGAAATCCCTAAAAAAATCCTAATAGCGAAAATTCAAAAAAAACACTACAAATTGTTGGGGTAAATATCCATACAGTAAGGAAAATAGAAAAAAAGTAAAGAACAACTTTAGTTGTACCTCAAATTTTTTCAATTTCATCAATTAAAAAAAATCTTCAATTTCGTCGATGAACATTAATCAACACTTCATTGCATGGATTGTACCTATAAAAAATACCATTATTAGCTAGATATCTCTACAAATTAACGAAAATCGAATCAAAAGTAAAAAAAAAAAATACCGAAGCTATTCAATCGGGTTTGAGAAATGATATGGAAATGGGAATTTGGTGGTATTTTACCCCTTAAATTTTGATATACTTATGTGTAAAGTAGTTTCCACCGTGGCAGGTTTTAAATGGCTCATAAAATCCACGTGGGTCGTTTGACTCACACGCCCTTCACCTTAATTTTAATAAGGGCAAAAAGTGTCAAAGTAAGACACTTTTATCTACTTGAGCTGTTTAAAATGAACATGATCCAGTTAAGGTGTCTAAGTGAAAGATGATGCCAAGTTTAAGGGGCCACTGATGGGTTTGACCTTTAAACAAATTAAGCGAATCATAATTTTAGTAGCTTATTTTGCCACCCATGTATATAGCTACCATAATTTTTTTCTCCATGCCTCTTTTGTACTTATTGGAAACTCAATAGTACATTTACTTAATTTTTCAAGAAATAATGCTCATGAAGCTCATTGGTTATATATAACTAGAGGAGCATGACCCGTGTCAACACGGGCCCAACATTAAGATATTTATTTATCTTTTCAATCTTGATATATTTATATAAAAAATTTTAATAAAAGGATTGCATATGTTTTCTAGGATTCATCCGAAATCTAGTATGAGTTCAACATATGTTATTTTAATATGTATTTAGATAATTTAAGTTATTAACTATTATAATTTATAATTTTTTTTATGTAATTTTCAAAATAATATACGTTACTTTTCTTGTCCAAATTTTTGTGGCATTGATAGTCAATTATATTTTAAAAATAATTTAAATTTTTAATTATTGTGATTTATAATACTTTTCTTCTTTTCCAATTTTAGTGACACTAATATAATTTTAAGGGTCGACCAAATATTTTATATCTTTTAAATTTCTTAAGTTATTAATTATTGTGATTTCTAGTATTTTTCATGTAATTTTGTTGAGATATATAACATATTAAATTATTTTTAGATATTTTAAGTTGTTAACTATTGTAATTTATAATACTTTTTATGTAATTTTTGAATAATATATGCTACTCTCCTTGTCAAGAGTGTTGTGTCGACGGTAGCCAATTATATTCTTTTAAATAATTTAAATTTTTTATCATTGTGATTTATAATATTTTTTTTATTTCAACTTATGTGGTACAATGCTTATATCTATTATGTCTTGTTTTTGTATGCCATCTTTTCCTGTTACATATTTCTTTACGATCTTGGCGTACTGTTCTCCATCTTGACCCGCGGGTCTATCGAAAACAATCTCTCTACTTCTTCGGATGTAGTGGTATGGACTGCGTACATCTTACCCTCCTCAGACCTCACTTTGTGGGAATACACTAGGTCTGTTGTTGTTGTTGTGATATAGTAAAATGTAATTATTATTATTTATTATTTTTATTATGTGTATGTGTTGATTCAAGAAGAATTTGAAAACATTTAGAAATGTGTTGAATGTTGCAAATGTTAATAATCCATTTGGTGCTTCTTGATTTCTCTAAATTTATCTCTTGTGCGTTTTTACTCTTTTGTCCTTTGAGTATATGTAGCAATTTTTTTTTTTAAAAAAAATATCATGAAAATTTTTATTCATAGCATATATATATACTATATATTATTATATATATAGTAAAATCGTGGATTCAATATTATTAATTTTTTAATACATAAGTGACTTATAATAATTAATTGTGGGTGATACATTAAAATCACGATTGAAGCAGCAGAAATCAGTTAATTTTTTTTTAATTATTGTTATTTACAGTACTTTTTATTTCATTTTCAAATAAGATATGTTGCTCTATATCTTCTTCTGTCTCGTCCCAATTTATGTGGCACTAATATAATTTTGATAGTCAATCAAATATTTTATGTTGACATATCATTTTGTTATTCTTATTTTTATAATACATAAATGACTTATTATAAGGAGTGATATAGTAAAATCATCGTTCGAAAGACGAAAATTTAATTTAAAACATTAAAAGTTAATTTCGCTTTTGATGTCTATTTTATTTTTCATTAAATATTATTTATTTTCTTAATACCTAGATGACTCATAATAATTAATTAAGATTGATTGATAATGTTATTACTATAAGAATTAATATAATTTTATCATATTCAATAGTAATCACCGATAATTCACCGAAATGTATATTAATTAAATACGGAATGCTATAGTCGCATATACAAAATATGATATTATTAAATATTATTAGATTGTGCATTATATTTATCTTTTACAATAATAAAATTTTACCATATTTTTTTCTTTATTTCTTTTTAACTTGATACATATTGACCCAACACAAGTTCTAAGAAAATATTCATTAGAAATTTATTTTATTAAATTAAATTTATTAATTTTGTACTTTGAAAATTTAAAGTTAAGTTTAAATATTAGTATTTATATATAATAAAAAAATAATTTTAAATTTTAAATTTACTAAAATAAATTAATAAATAAAAATATTAATTTTCTATATAAAACTCAATTAAAATAATAAAATTGATTTATTTTAAATATTTAGTTGCAATTAATTAAGATAATTTTTATTTTTTCATGATTTATGGTGCACCGATAAAATTTTGAGAGTTGAAAAGAACTTTTATCTATTTTTAAAAAAGTATTTTAACTTGTTAATTATTGTGATTTATAATATTTTTTTACGTAATTATCAAATAATATATTTATTCTTTGTGTCCCAATTTTTGTGATTTCGCTACAATTTTGAGAATAAACTAAAATTTTTATATATCTTTTAAATATTTTAAGTTGTTAATTATTATGATTTGTAGTACTTTTTCTTTTATCTCAATTTATGTGGCATTACTTAAATAATGAGAGTCAATAAAATTTTAAATATTTTAAGTTATTAATTATTGTGATTTGTGGTAACAAATTAGTTTTGAATATGATAGCCAATTAAATAAATAAAAAAAATTTACTTCCAATATGTAGTTATAGTTAATTAATATAAATTAATAGAATATATTAAATATTTAAACCATTATGATAAAACAATGAAATTATTATATATTGGGGTATGATATGTAATTAAGTGGGAGTAGAGGGATTTTTTGATAATTGTATAAGAGGTAGTCGAAACCACCTCTTCTATATAATATTAGAGGTGCATGGCCCGTGCTGGCATAGAAATTTTTTAGCACCAAAATTCGATATTGATGAGATACAAATATAAATGTAAATTGATTTAATTAAATATTATTAATTCTAATATATAAATGACTTATAATAATTAATTAGGGATAATATAGTAAAAAAATATTATTAATTCTAATATATCAATGACTTATAATAATTAATTAGGGGGAATATAGTAAATCACAGAGCAATTAGGGGTAATATAGGAAGACATGTCATCTATTTTTATTAATTAAATATTATTTTTTTTAATACATAAATGACTTATAATAATTAATTAGGGATGATATAGTAAAATTCCGGTTAAAGCTTCTGAAACAAACAACATAAATATCTATTTTTTAATTAAATATTATTAATTCTAATATATAAATGACTTATAATAATTAATTAGGGGTAATATAGTAAAAATATATTATTAATTCTAATATATAAATGACTTATAATAATTAATTAGGGGTAAAATAGTAAATCAAGGAGCAATTAGGGGTAATATACGCAGACATGTCATCTATTTTTTTAATTAAATATTATTAATTTTTTAATACATAAATAACTTATAATAATTAATTAGGGATGATATAGTAAAATCACGATTAAAGCAGCTGAAACAAACGCCATAAATAGCTATTTTTTAATTAAATATTATTAATTCTAATATATAAATGACTTGTAATAATTAACTAGAGGTAATATAATAAAAAATATTATTAATTCTAATATATAAATGAGTTATAATAATTAATTAGAGGTTAATATAGTAAATAACGAAGCACAGGTCGAAACCAGTGCAGGCAAACATGTCATCTATTTTTTAAATTAAATATTATTAATTTTTAATGCATAAATGACTTATAATAATTAATTATGAATGATATAGTAAAATTACGGTTAAAGCAGCTGAAAAAACGTCATAAATATCTATTTTTAATTCTAATATATAAATGACTTATACCAATTAATTAAGGATAATATAGTAAATCACGGAGCAATTAACGGTAATATAGTAAATGATAGGGGGTAATATTTCTATTATATAGAAGAGGTAGTTTCGACAATGTAACGCCCCGAAATTCCATTTCGAGATGCCACACGGTGCTTAGGGCTACCCGTAGCCCCAAGCTAACCCTTGGAGCCAGACACTACCTCAAGGAATTCAATTCAACAATAGTCATGCACAACAAAGAGATATACCACATCGGGTTCAAGAGAAATACTGGAGAATACTAGACTGTACAACCAAAATATATTGAATGTCTGTACACACCAACCCTCTAGTCTGACAAAGCCTCTATACATCAGAATCAAGGAGCCATTGGGACAAACCCCCAACTAACTTAACAGTACTGAAAACCATAACCACAAAATGATATCACAAAAATATAGACACGGTCCTCGAACTATGAGGACTCACCACTGAGGAAACGTAGTTGAGGCACTCAAATATCGTTAATGCGGCTGCGGCTAAGTACCTGAACCTACATTACGAGAAAATATAGCCCATAGGAAAATATGTGGGTGCGCACTTTGGAATGTACTGAGTATGTGGGGGTGCATGCAACAATGTAAATATCATCATCAATTTCGTGAAAATATGCATATGTACAATGATGGCTTACTTGGCTTGAATTAGATTGAAACATACTTTTCATAATCTCATAGTAAATAAATCATACGATAAAAACCTCATAAATCATCATAAACAACTCAACTCTTAAACTCAAGACTCGGAGTGACTCAAAAATTCAAGAAACTCAACTCTTATGGACATGGGAGGTTCTTATAACCGACATAAACCATATGAGCTACATGAAGTCCAATGTTTTGCCCTCCTAAGGAGATAACCCCACATTGATGGGAGCGTCGTACTCTTGCCAGGGAGTACAGCCTCAATTTAGTGATCACAATCTCATACTCGGCCTCTGGCCTACAATTATCAATATCAATCCTACGGTGGCACGTAGTTTTAGGGAAAATACCACATTTTTTGCTCGGTGCTAAATACTACTCCCAGACACAAGCTCAGAACGCATTAGGAAATCCACCACAGACATCACAAGGGTCTATCATGAAGATCAAATCAAATCTCTTTCTCATTTATCAAAACATAATCAATTTGTGGATTCCTAACTCGACTCAAATCAAATCAATCTTTCTCAATATCAAAATGTATCAATTCATTAAATCATGGCAACATCAATAACTTTGAAGAAATATCAAAACTCATTATAACAACTCAATCTCATGAATCAATATACTCAATAATCCAATTTGTCATAAGGAAGCTTAAAGCTTGACACATATCTTGAAAGCACTTGAAATATCAACTCATGGTAGAAATATGAAATTCACAATATTAAATATCAAATCATAACTTGGGAATAGTAAAATAATCATGTATAGCAAAGCTTGAACAATTTATATTCTCATAATCTCATGATGAAGTAATTTGGGTATAAACCCACTTGCAAAATCAAATAAATCCATGATAGAAATCAAAGCTTCGGGCACAAGAAGGAAAGGATTGCTCTTGTTTAAAACCCCACATACCATAATCTTTGAAGTTGGATGAATTCTAATGCTTGAGACTTTATCTGCACTTGTAATAATGATTCTTGAAGCCCACACTATGAGGAACTTGATTCTTGAATAAATCTTGAAGATTTATGGATGATTTTTGGAAGATTAAATTTTCTTGATTGAAACCTAATATATATTCTTAAGAAAATTGGAAGAGAGAATGAAGAAATTAGGGTTTGGATGGGAATTCTCATATTTATATAGGCCTCCAAAAGATGAGAAAAGACCAAAATACCCTTGCAAAAACGTTCCTTAATTGCTAAAAAAAATAGCTGACGACATTTGTGACAAGTCGTCAGACTTGTGACAAGTTGTCACGAAATGTCATCACAAAAGGGTGGATTTTATGATTTTCGGCTTAAGGTTTACGACATTTTGTGACAAGCCGTCAAACTTGTGACAAGTCGTCACAAAATGTCGTCACAAAATGTTGGATTTTGTGACTTTCTGCTTATGGTGACGACATTTTGTGACAAGCCGTCAGGCTTGTGACAAGTCGTCACAAAATGTTGTCACGAAATTTCCAGGCTGACACACTGAAGTAAAATGGGCATAACTCTTTGCTCCGATACCGGATTTGGGTGAAATTGGTACTGTTGGAAAGATAATTAAATTATCTACCTTTTGGTGGTCATGAGATAAAAAATTCTTAGGGTAGCAAGAGATATACTCGTTTGAAGTTGGCTATGCCAAAAATCCTTCTCGAGAATTCAATCGGTAGGGGATGTTTTGATTCACCTAATCGCTAGGATATCTTTGAGGCCTTAATACACATCACCCTTGATCAGAAAACAATCAAAACACTATAATTTATTTCTCATGAGCTTGAGTCATGGTTGCACTATTGGTTAGAGTCTTGGGGTATTACAATATCTCCCCCTTGGAAACATTTGTCCTCGAATGTTGCCAAATAGGCAAAGAACAAGAGAAAATGAGGACGTATAGCTGGAACGACTCACTCAAAGGGATTACTTCACTCTATACCTTCGGATACCATACAAAAGGCACGAATTCGTGATGGAAGTAGACACACAGCTGAATCTTTAATAAGAAAGGGGCGGAATTAAGAAAAAATGGTACCTTCTGCTCGCTCCGAACTCACAGAAAAGAGGTGAGGGTACTTGACTCGCATATCATCTTTGGATTCCCAAGTAGCACCCTTAGCAGATTGATTTCTCCAAAGAACTTTAACCAAAGAAACTTCTTTGTTCCTTAGCCCACGGATCTGAAAATCCAAAATGTCAACCGAAATCTCCTCCAATGAAAGGCTATCCTGAATATCTTAGCTTTCGGAAGAATCAACCACGACAGAATCACCAATACACTTCTTAAGCATAGAAACATGGAATACCGGATGAATGCTAGATAACTCTACAGGTAACTCCACCTCATATGCTACTTTCCCAACACGGCTCAGAATCCTGTACGGACCAACATAACGGGGACTAAACTTTCCCTTCTTCCCAAATCTCTTCACCCCTTTCATGGGTGAAACTTTCAAGTACACCAAATCATTAACATTAAACTCAAGATCTTTTCTTCTCACATCCGCATACGGATTCTGATGACTTTGAGCGGTCTTCAATCTTTCTCGAATCAACTTAACTTTTTTCATAGCCTCGAACACAACATCAGGCCCAATCACAGCTGCTTCTCCTACTTCAAACCAACCTATAGGTGATCTACATCTTCTCCCATACAAAGCTTAAAACGGGGCCATCTGAATACTAGCATGGAAACTATTGTTATACGCAAATTCGATCAATGGCAAGTGCTCATCCCAACTACCTTTAAAATCAAGCGTACATGCCCTCAACATATCTTTTAAAGTCTGAATAGTCCGCTCAGCCTGACCATCTGTTTGCGGATGGAAAGCAGAACTTAGACCAACTTGGGTACCGAGACCTTTTTGAAAAACCCTCCAAAACTGGGAAGTAAACTGAGTACCCCTATCAGAGATAATAGCCAAAGGAACTCCATAAAGTTTAACGAATTCTCGAATATACAATCTAGCATAATCCTCAGCTATATAAGACGAATGCACAGGCAAGAAATGATCTGATTTAGTCAATCGATCTACTACAACCCAAATCGAATCATGATGACGAAGAGAAGGAGGCAAACCAATTACGAAATCCATATTCACTTCTTCCTACTTCCAAGTAGGAATGCTAAACTCTTGCATTACACCACCGGGCTTTTGGTGCTCTACCTTAACCTGTTGATAAGTAGAAAACTTTGCCACAAATCCTACTATGTCTTTCTTCATACCGTTCCATTAATAGATTTCCCGCAAATTACGGTACATCTTGGTAGCGCCGAGATGAATAAAATATCACGCGCCATGTGCTTCAGTCATAATTCTCTGCCTTAGATTATCAACATCGGGAACACAGAATCTACCCTGTAATCTCAACACACTATCTCTTCCTTGGGAGAAAACCTTTACTTTTTGGTCTTTTACTGACTCCTTCAATCTGACCAAACTAGGATCCCTGTCTTGCTTCTCGTTTACTCTGAGTCCAAAAAGGACTCGGAACTACTCTGAACTAACATACTCCCTTCAGTGGAATCAAGCAATCTAACACCCAACCTAGCCAAACAATGCTCATCACGAGCCAATTCTTTCTTATCATTCTCTACATGAGCTATACTACCCATAGACAACCTGCTAAGAGCATCTGCCATAATATTGGCCTTGCTTGGGTGATATAACACACTCATATCATAATCTTTTAATAGCTCCAACCACCGTTTCTGCCTAAGGTTTAACTCCTTCTGGGTGAACACATACTGCAAGCTTTTATGGTCCGTAAAGACATCAACATGGACACCATACAGATAATGTCTCCTAATTTTCAAAGCAAAAACTACAACTGCTAATTCAAGATCATGGATTGGGTAATTCTTCTCATGAGGCTTCAACTGTCTAGACGCATAAGCTATAGATTTACCCCTCTGCATCAACACACAACCCAAACCAACTCTAGAAGCATCACAATAAACCACAAAACCATCAGTACCATCGGGTAAAGCTAACACTGGGGCTGAAGTGAGTCGAGTCTTCAACTCTTGAAAACTCTTCTCACAAGCATCTGTCCACTAAAATTTAACTTTCTTTTGGGTCAATAGGGTCATGGGAGATGCAATGGAAGAGAAACCCTCAACAAAACGACGGTAGTAACCAGCTAGACCTAAGAAAATCTTAATGTCAGATGGGGAGGTAGGTATAGGCCAATTCTTTACAGCTTCTGTCTTTTAGGGATCGAATTTAATGCCTTTGGCGGAAACAATGTGACCTAGAAAAGCAGCTGACCTTAGCCAAAATTCACACTTGCTAAATTTAGCAAATAATTAATGATCTCTAAGAGTTTGTAAGACAATTCTAAGATGGTCGGTATGATCATCCTCTCTTTGGAAATACACAAGAATATCGTCTATGAATACAATGACAAACATATCAAGATATTGCTTGAACACTCGATTCATGAGGTCCATGTCACACCCCTTTTCCGCTCGAGTGATCGAGTCGAAGGGTTTTTCCAATTAAAGTGATGGTATTGAATAGAGATTATTTTATTTACAGAGTCGCCACTTGGAATTGAGTTATGGTGTTCCAAGTCACTTTATTGAATCCCTAATCAAAAGAAAATGACTCTTTGTTGGTCTGCGAAAACAGAAGACTGGGTAATGAATTCTGTTGACCGAGGAGAAGGTGTGAGGCACCCCTCGAGTCCCGTGGTTCTAGTACGGTCGCTTTTATTGGCTTATCTTGACTTAAACTATTTTGGATAAATTGTGTTAGGACCTAGGTTTGCTCATTTTTAATGTGTTAAAATTATTTAAAACTCCTTTATTAAATCGGTGAAAAATTAATTTTTAGAAAAATATTTGTCAAAGTGCATTATTGCATCCTTGAAATTTTAAATGTCTCGAAAAGATGCATACGCCGCATTCTTAATTGAGACAAAAATTTTATTATTTACACTTACCTAACGTTTGAAATTTTTTGACATTTATTTATTCAAAGCGTTACCTAACTTAGAATAATAAACTATAGTAAAATTTATTTGAGACTATTAATTAATTTAACAAAAAATAATTATTATGATTCATTAATAACATCTAATAAATAACATAAATAAAATAAAATGAATAAAGAAATATAATATATATACAGTAACCCATATCAATATAATATATATATATATATATAGTAACTTATATTTTTAAAACAAAAGTTTCATTTTAAGTGCACATTTATTGAAATTTAACATTAGAGTTTCAATGAAACTTGGCAGCGGTGCCCGGGTTAGGCTTCATCGGTGACGGTGGCATGGTGGAAGATATGAGGAGGGGAATAACGGAGTGGGAAGAGGAAGAAAGGATTGGTTACCGGCGGATTTCACCGGTGATGTTGATGACGGAAGGCTGCGGGGAAGGGAGTCATTGGTTGAGCAACGGAAAAGGGAGAAGGAAGAGGGTGACGCCGACAGATATTTTTCCGGCGGGGAAAAGCGGCAGCGATTAATAGAGTATTTTTTCGACAGATCTTCGATAGAACCGATCATATGGGCCGGATTTTGGTGATTTAATGATGGTGAATGACTAATTTCGGTGAGGAACTCTTGCCAGAAAACTCAAAATCCATCTGGTTTACCCTCTTTATTCACTGATTCCTTCTTCTTCATTTTTTTTTTAAATCCTTCATTCATAATTAATTTTTTTTTATCCAAAGAGTAATGTTATATGTATATTTCTTAATGAAATCAAATTTTTGAAGAACTTGAATATATTTTCCATGTTCATCGTATGAATATGCATAACAGTGTACAAAAATGAAATATGGACAATTGTGTATATGGCTATATAAGATTTTATTCAATTTTTACTATGCACAAATGTCAGATTAGATATTTTAATGCATACTAATAATTTTCTTTTCATATTTTTAAAAATATGCATAATACATGATTAAAAGATTACAGATATTGAATTAAATAATCACATGCAAACAAATAAAAACTGCAACAAACTTACATAATATTTTTGTATTTAATAAAATCTATACAATGAACAATAAAATTAAAGAAAAACCTATTGATGAACTAAAGATTCGAATGTTGTCATCAAACGTAGAACTCGAACCCAACTTCACCCTCGTTTATTTGGTGTTTTGACTAATTTTCACTTTTTGTTTTTCTTTTCTCTAATGATTTTTAACTCTCTGATTTTGTCTCTGTTTTTTTTTTTACAGTGTCAAAGTCCCATTTTTTTTTTGTCTGATGTTGTTGATTATGAATTTTCTCTCCTCTCTGTTCAGTGTAAACATTCTTAAATATAGTAATTTGAAAAAAGGGGGAACAATTATTCTTTAGGGGAGTAGTTTTAGTTACAGATAAGGGGAGGGTGATTTAAAAATTCAAATTAATTTATTTTTATTTATTTTAATAAAATATAATACTAATAATGAACCAATCAATAAATAATATAATAAATATAAATAAAAAAATAATTAATTAATTTTAAATTTAACAAAAACAAAATAACAATTTATAAACAGACAAAAAAATATAATAAAATAATATTAAAACTACTAATTTATTTATTAAATTTTATAAAAAAAAACATGTACTTTTAATTTTTATATTATATTTAAAATTAATATATATATATATGATTAAATATAAATATAAATATTTAATATTGATAGACAAGTTAAAATTTAGAGAGGATCAAAAATCACGTGTCTACAGTCCATGAAGGCTGCTGAAGCGTTAGTTAACCCAAAGGACATGACAAGAAACTCAAAGTGACCATAACGAGTTTGGAAGGCTGCATTGAAATATCACACTCTCTCACTTTAAGCAGATGATAGCCGGATCTAAGGCCTATCTTTGAGAAATAACTTGCACCCTGTAGCTGATCAAATAAATCATCGATTCTAGGAAGAGGGTACTTGTTCTTGATAGTTACCTTGTTGAGTTGACGGTAGTCAATACACATACGCAATGTACCATCTTTCTTACGCACGAAAAGAACAGGTGCACCCCACGGGAAAACACTGGGTCTGATAAAGCCTTTGTCTAAGAGATCTTTGAGTTGCTCCTTCAACTCTTTAAGTTCTGCGGGAGCCATACGGTACGGAGGAATGGAAATAGGCTGAGTATCGGGAAGGAGATCAATCCTGAATTCTATTTCTCTATCAAGTAGGACCCCTGGGAGATCTTTCGAGAAAACATCGGGAAACTCATTAACAATGGTAACTGACTGAATAGTTAGAGTCTCTATCTTGAGGTCTTTAACTCAAACTAAGTGATAGATGCAACCCTTGGAAATCAACTTCCTAGCTTTGAGGTAGGATATGAAATGGCTCTTTGGAGTTACAGAACTCCTGGACCACTCAAAAATGGGCTCGTCAGGAAACTGAAACTTGACCACTCAGGTACGACAATCTATAGATGCATAACACGAGTAAAGCCAATCCATACCCAGAATGACGTCAAAATCAACCATATCTAGCTCAATCAAATCAGCACATATGACCAGATGAAGGACAGTGATAGGACACTTCTTATAAACTCACTTAGCAATAACAGGTTCGCCTACCGAGGTAGAAACTAGAATAGGCTCAGGAATCCGTTCAGGGTTCATCTCAAAATTTACAACAACCAGAGGTGTCACATAAGAGAAAATCAAACTGGGGTCCATCAATACATATACATCAAAATGAAAAACACGGAGCATACCAATGATAACATCTGGAAAGTCCTCCTGCTCCTGGAGAGGTGGTATAACATAGAAGCGATTCTGGCGCAAACCGCCAATAATATTAGAAGAGGCGCCCTGAGGAGGAACTGGGCGGACTACGGGAGCGGGGGCACTGGTAGCCTGTCTCTGGGGATGAGCATCTTAAATCCCCTGTCTAGCATACAGATATTCTCTAAGTCGGTGGCCCAACTTGCCACAACCAAAGCAACCCCTCTGATCAACAAAACACTCGCCAAAATGATCTCTACCACACTTGGCACATGAAGGAGGACGGGGTTGGTTACCTACACTTTCTTGAGACCTGGATGGGATAGGCCTGTTCCCCTGCTCCTTCCTGCTTCCAGGTGCGGGAGCACTAACTGAGAAAGGCGCGGGCATAAATGGATGTCCCTAGAATTGAGGGTGGTTCCCTCCATGGAATCTGGACTGATCGGATCCCTGCTGCTCTTATCTAGCTCTTTTATTCCCTCTTACTCTATCCCCCTCTTTTACCTTATCAGCTTCAATCTGTTGGGCATGTATCATCAACCGAGAAAGGTCTATATCCCTATTAAGCATAACAGATCTACACTCTTTCACAACATAACTCGATACACCGATCACGAACTTACTCATGATGGTCCTGGAGTCAGCCATCATACTAGGAGCATATTTGGATAACTGATTGAATCTAAGGCAATAATCCTTAACAGTCATGGAGCCTTGTCTCAAGTTCATGAATTCCTCTATCTTTGCTTCCCTCATCTCAAGAGGAAAGATTCTGTCCAAGAATGCATCCTGGAATAACTGCCAAGTCATGGGAGCGGTATCCTCCCCCCAACTCTTCCCCCACATCTCCACCTAATCATATGTAACATCTTTCATTCGATAGGCAGTAGATTCAACACTCTCCTCCTCAGTCACGTGCATAATCTGGGTAATATTACTCACTTCATCCAAGTACATCTATGGGTCTTCACCTACCTTCGACCCATATAACTCAGGTGAATTCATCCATATAAAGTTACGAACTCAAGCTGCAGCAGAATTATTCTCTTGTGGAGGCGGAACAGTAGCCTGGGTGTTAGCTTGAGCATTGGC
This sequence comes from Capsicum baccatum var. pendulum, assembly GCA_030864225.1. Lineage (NCBI taxonomy): Eukaryota > Viridiplantae > Streptophyta > Magnoliopsida > Solanales > Solanaceae > Capsicum > Capsicum baccatum. Next base: position 255,252,089 of record CM061559.1, on the reverse strand, counting down.
GGTAGCTTCCTGGGCTAGCGCCTGAAAAGTTTCCCAAAATTCTGCATGAGACACATGCTAGTTCAAGGGATCAACGGGTGGAGGTTGCTCGTTGTTTCTACGAGCTCGATGAGGAGGCATTTTCTGTTATAAGAGAGCACGAGTTAATCACAGATAAAGAGACAGTTATAGGCACGATAAACTTTAGAAAGAAAGAAATAAATTTTCTTAAAACGTTCCGTAGCCTCTTGCTCATAGATGTGGTGCGCTACACACCGATGATCAAGACTCAACGTAACGCGGCTTGTCAGACTCCCTAAGACTCCTTAAACCTTATGCTCTGATACAAGGCTTTGTAACACCCCGAAATTTTATTCCGAGACGCCACAAGGTGCTTAGGGCTACCAGTAGCCCTAAGCTAACCCTCGGAGCCAGACACTACCTCAAGGAATTCAATTCAACAATAGTCATGCACAACAAAGAGATATACCACATTGGGTTCAAGAGAAATACTGGAGAATACTTGACTATATAACCAAAATATATTGAATGTCTGTACACACCAACCCTCTAGTCTGACAAAGCCTCTATACATCGAAATAAAGGAGCCATTGGGAAAACCCCCCAACTAACTCAACAGTACTGAAAACCATAACAACAAAATGATATCACAAAAATATAGACACGGTCCTCGAACCATGAGGACTCACCACTGAGGAAACGTAGTTGAGGCACTCAAATATCGTTAACGCGGCTGCGGCTAAGTACCTGAACCTACATTACGAGAAAATATAGCCCATAGGAAAATATGTGGGTCAGCACTTTGGAATGTACTGAGTATGTGGGGGTGCATGCAACAATGTAAATATCATCATCAATTTCATGAAAATATGCATATGGACAATGATGGCTCACTTGGCTTGAATTAGATTGAAACATACTTTTCATAATCTCATAGTAAATAAATCATACGATAAAAATCTCATAAATCATCATAAACAACTAAACTCTTCAAATCAAGACTCGGAGTGACTCAAAAATTCAAGAAACTCAACTCTTATGGACATGGGAGGTTCTTATAACCCACATAAACCATGTGAGCTACATGGAGTCCAATGTCTTGCCTTCCTAAGGAGAGAACCCCACATTGGCGGGAGCGTCGTACTCTTGCTAGGGAGTACAACCTCAATTTAGTGATCACAATCTCATACTCGGCCTCTGGCCTACAATTATCAATATCAATCCTACGGTAGCACGTAGTTTTAGGGAAAATACCACATTTTCCAGTCGGTGCTAAATACTACTACCATACACAAGCTCAGAACGCGTTAGGAAATCCACCACAGATATCACAAGGGTCTATCATGAAGATCAAATCAAATCTCTTTCTCATTTATCAAAACAAAATCAATTTGTGGATTCCTAACTCGACTCAAATCAAATCAATCTTTCTCAATATCAAAATGTATCAATTCATTAAATCATGGCAACATCGATAACTTTGAAGAAATATCAAGACTCATTATAACAACTCAATCTCATGAATCAATATACTCAATAATCCAATTTGTCATAAGGAAGCTTAAAGCTTGACACATATCTTGAAAGCACTTGAAATATCAACTCATGGTAGAAATATGAAATTCACAATATTAAATATCAAGTCATAACTTGGGAATAGTAAAATAATCATGTATAACAAAGCTTGAACAATTTATATTCTCATAATCTCATGATGAAGTAATTTGGATATAAATCCACTTGCAAAATCATATAAATCCATGATAGAAATCAAAATTTTGGGCACCAGAACGAAATGATTGCTCTTATTCAAAACCCCACATACCTTAATCTTTGAAATTGGATGAATTCTAGTGCTTGAGACTCTATCCGCATTTGTAATAAATAATTCTTGAAGCCCACACTATAAGGAACTTGATTCTTGAAGAAATCTTGAAGATTTATGGATGATTTTTAGAAGATTAAATTTTCTTGATTGAAACCCTAATATATTATCTTAAGAAAATTGGAAGAGAGAATGAAGAAATTAGGGTTTGAATGGGGATTCTTATATTTATATAGGCCTCCAAAAGATGGAAAAGGACCAAAATACCCTTGCAAAAATGTCCCTTAATTGCTGAAAAAAATAACTGACGACATTTGAGACTTGTGACAAGTTGTCACGAAAGTTCGTCACAAAAGGGTGGATTTTATGATTTTCGGCTTAAGGTTGACGACATTTTGTGACAAGCCGTCAAACTTGTGACAAGTCGTTACAAAATGTCATCACAAATGTTGGATTTTGTGATTTTCTGCTTATGGTGACGACATTTTTTGACAAGCCATCAGGCTTGTGACAAGTCGTTACAAAATGTCGTCAAGAAATTTCCAGGCTGACACGCTAGAGTAAAATTTGCATAACTCTTTGATCCGATACCGGATTTGGGTGAAATTGGTACCGTTGGAAAGCTAATTCAATTATCTATCTGTTGGTGGGTCATGAGCTCAAAAATTCTTAGGGTAGCAAGAGATATGCTCGTTTGAAGTTGGCTATGCCAAAATCCTTCTTAAGAATTCAATCGGTAAGGGATGTTTTGATTTACCTAATCGCTAGGACATCTTTGAGGCCTTAATACACATCACCCTTGATCAAAAAACAACCAAAGTACTATAATTTATTTCTCATGAGCTTGAGTCGTGGTTGCACTATTGGTTAGAGTCTCGGGGTATTACAGATCACCTCTTGCAATTACCAAAAAATCAACTACTTCCACTAAATTACAACTATGCCCCAATATATAATAATTTCATTATTTCGTCATAATGGTTTAAATATTTAATATATTCTATTAATTTATATTAATAAACTATAACTACATATTGAAAGTAAATTTTATTTATTTATTTAATTATCTATCATGTTCAAAACTAATTTGTTACCACAAATCACAATAATTAATAACTTAAAATATTTAAAAGACATACAAAATTTTTATTGATTATTATCAAAAAAAACCTCTACTCCTACTTAATTACATACCATGCCCCAATATATAATAATTTCATTGTTTCATCATAATAATTTAAATATTTAATATATTCTATTAATTTATATTAATTAACTATAACTACATATTGGAAGTAATTTTTTTTTATTTATTTAATTAGCTATCATGTTCAAAACTAATTTGTTACCACAAATCACAATAATTTGTTACCACATATAGAAATTTTATTGACTCTCATTATTTTAGCAATGCCACATAAATTGAGATAAAAAAATACTGCAAATCATAATAATTAACAACTTAAAATATTTAAAAGATATATAAAAATTTTAGTTGACTCTCAAAATTGTATCAAAGCGACATAAATTGGGACACAAGGAGTAAATATATTATTTGATAATTACGTAAAAATTATTATAAATCACAATAATTAATAAGTTAAAATGATTTTTTAAAAAGAGATAAAAGTTCTATTCAACTCTCAAAATTTTATCGGTGCAACATAAATCATTACAAAATAAAAAATTATCTTAATTAATTGCAACTAAATATTTAAAGTAAATAAATTTTATTATTTTAATTGACTTTTATATAGAAAATTAATCTTTTTATTTGTTTATTCATTTAGTAAATTTAGATTTTAAAATTATTTTTTTCTTATATAGAAATACTAATATTTAAACTTAACTTAAAAATTTTAAAGTAAAAAATTAATAAATTTAATTTAATAAAATAAATTTTTAATGAATATCTTCTTAGAATTTGTGTTGGGTCAATATGTATCAAGTTTTTAAAAAAAATATAGTAAAATTTTATTATTGTGAAAGATAAATATAATGAATTATCCAATAATGTTTAATAATACCATATTTTGCATATGCAAATATAGCATCCCGTATTTAATTAATATACTATTTCGGTGAATTATAGATGATTACTATTGGATATGATAAAATTATATTAATTTTTATAGTAATAACATAATCAATCGCTCATAATTAATTATTATGAGTCATCTAGGTATTAAGAAAATAAAATATATTTCATGAAAAATAAAATAGACATAAAATGCAAAATTAACTCTTAATGTTTTAAATTAAATTTTCGTCTTTCGAACGATGATTTTACTATATCACTTCTTATTATAAGTTATTTATGTATTAGAAAAATAAGAATAACAAAATGATATGTCAACATAAAATATTTGATTTACTATCAAAATTATATTAGTGCCACATAAATTGAGACGGGACAGAAGAAGATATAAAGCAACATATATTATTTGAAAATGAAATAAAAAGTACTGTAAATAACAATAATTAACAATTTTTTTAAAAAAAATTGACTGATTTCTGCTTCAGCTGCTTCAGTCGTGATTTTACTATATTACCCCTAATTAATTATTATGGTCATTTAAGCATTGTACCACATAAGTTGAGATAGAAAAAATATTATAAATCACAATGATCAAAAATTTAAATTATTTAAAAAATATAATTGGCTATTGCCGACATAAAACTCTGGATAAGGGGAGTAACATATATTATTCAAAAATTACATAAAAAGTATTATAAATTACAATTGTAAACAACTTAAAATATCTAAAAAAATAAAATAATATGTTATATATATCAAAAAAATTACATGAAAAATACTAGAAATCACAATAATCAACAACTTAAAAAATTTAAAAGATATAAAATATTTGGTTGGCTCTTGAAATTATATTAGTGTCACTGAAATTGGAATAGAAGAAAAGTATTATAAATCACAATAATAAAAAACTTAAATTATTTTTAAAATATAATTTACTATCAATGCCACAAAAATTTGAACAAGAAAAGTAACGTATATTAATTTGAAAAATACATAAAAAAATATTATAAATTACAATAGTTAACAACTTAAATTATCTAAATACATATTAAAATAACATATGTTGAACTCATGCTAGATTCCGGATGAATCCTAGAAAACATATGCAATCTTTTTATTAAATTTTTTTTATTTAAATATATCAAAATTAAAAAGATAAATAAATATTTTAATATTGGGTCCGTGCTGACACGAGTCATGCTTGTCTAGTAGTAAATAGAAGAGGTGGTTAATAGAAAAGAAATAGAAATATAAAATCTCCTGAAGTCTAACATGACAGACTTTTCTCTCTTATCTAATTTGTCTCCATATATTGAACAACATATTGTCCTTTTGGGCCTTTGGCTAGTATATTAAAAACTAAGAATATAAATTTACTATTTAATTGCATGTACATAAATTGGCCACGTCTGCATGACGACACATTTATTAGCTAGCAATACAAATTGTGATAGAATGATTTAAAATTTATTTATTTTTAATGAAAATAAAAATATTTGTTATTTACATGTAAGTTTAAGAAGCCCAATATATATATATATATTCTCTCTAGCTAGTAAATGCCTAGTAAATTAATTTTACTAGTTTCAGATCGCTGCGCCAGTTCGCACCTAAACATTATTAATATTATCGATCTTCAGTATGATTTTTTATTTTTTTTTATATCATAACACTATCTGATTTATTAATATTATTTTCATTTTTTTTTTTGGAAAATTAAATATTTTGTACTCTCTCCAATCAAACATGGAAAAAATAATAATTCTCAAAGAGAATGTTTAATTTCCTTGTTACCAAACCCATTGGTATTGTTTTCTTGCATGTTCAAGTGATTGCAAATCTAACAACATGAATATTTTGGTTGGTGGAAAAATATATTCTCTATATTAAATTTTATATTGTTAGAACACTGCATGCAACAGATGAAAACTAGCAGATACATTGAATTCTTTTCCTCGAGATAATAATTCTGTATGTAGTGTTTGGATCAAGTTACACACATCTGAACTAATTTTATAGGGGCGTTTACAATCTCATCGACATAGTTATATTCATTAAACGTTTGATTTAATATTTATAACCTTTTATCAGTATAGATATTGAATAACTTTGTCCATAAAAATTTAGACGAATGGAAAAAATATTCTTGACTTCTTGTTTTATCCGCTAAAATTTGAATTGGAAAACCTTAGGGTTCTCATCACTTATTTACAAGTTTTCATGAGTTTTTGTCACACTAAAATAATTTAACTTTGTTGAATATAATTGTGAAGTCACGAAATGTCATCCACTACATAATAGTGAAGTCACCTTGACGTGCGATTTATTTCTTTTCATGTTTGGTCCGTTAAAATACTTTTTTGTAAAAAAAAATAGCTTTTTTAAAATAAGAAAAATAATCTTTCTAATGAAAATAGCTGGAAGAAGAAGAAGAACAACAACATTATACCCAGCGTATTCCCATCAAGTTGGTCTGGGGAGGGTAATCCATACCACTGAGATAGAGAGGCTATTTCTGATAGACCCCTCCCCCCCTGCCCAAGATAAACCAATCTAGAAAAGAAATAGTAAAAGGACAAAATACAATAGAAATTACCACACCCAATAATATCATAGGCATGATTCACCAAGTAATATAACAACGATACAACATTCTGAAATAATACTAGTACTATCGCTACTAATACGGATAACAAAGTCCTCCTGCTTAATGGCACTGACACACTCGTTCCTACTATCTTTCTATCCTAATCCGTCTCCTACTCACCTTCCTATCTAAGGTCATGTCCTCGGTAATCTGAAGCTGCCCAATGTCATGTCTAATTACCTCTCTCCAATATTTATTCGATTTACCTCTACCTCGCCTGAATCAATCCTAGCTAACCTCTCACACCTCCACACTGGAAATCTGTGCTCCTCCTCATCACATGTACGAACCATCTCAACATCGCTTTCCTCATCTTCGCTTCCACCGAAGTCACCCTTACTTTATCTCGAATAGTCCTCAATTCTAATCCTATCTTTTCTAGTACACTCACACATTTATCCTAGCATTCTCATCTCCGCCACTTTCATCTTTTGGATGTGAGATTTCTTGATAGGCCAATACTTTGATCCATACAACAACGCTGATCTAACCACTATTCTGTAGAACTTGTCTTTGAGTTTAGGAGGTACCTTTTTGTCACAAAAGATTTCGAAAGCGAGCCTCCATTTCATCCACCATATCCCAATTTGATGAGTGACATCCTCATCAATCTCTTCATTCCCCTGAATCATAGATCCTAGATACTTGAAACTATCTCTCTTTTGGATGGAATGAGTATCCAGCTTTACAACCACATCAAACTCATGCGACCCCTCGCGGAACTTACACTCCAAATATTCCATCTTGACTTACTCAACCTAAACCCTTTAGACTCTATGGTTTGCCTCCAAACCTTCAACTTACCATTAACTCCACCATATATCTCATCGATCAAGACTACATCATCTGCAAAAAGCAAATAGTAAGGTACCTCACCTGGAATTCGCCACATCAAAACATCCATCACCACGTCTAATAGAAACAAGCTAAGAGGTGATCCTTGATGTAACCCCATCAAGTCAGAAAAGTGCTCCGAGTCTCCTCCAACCGTTCTAACCCTATTCTTGGTTTCTTCATACATATCCTTAATTTCCCTAGCATACACCATAGGTATACCTCTATCCGTCAAGCACCTCCAAAGAATCTCCCTGGGGATCTATCATATACCTTCTCTAAGTCGATAAACACCATGTGCAAGTCCTTCTTTCTCTCCTATACTGCTCCACCAGTTTCCTAACAAGATGGATGACTTCAGTAGTCGAGCGTCCTGCCATAAATTCAAAATAATTCTCAGAAATAGTAACAATCCATAACTTCAACTCTACCAGTACTCTCTCCCAAACTTTGATAGTGTGATTCAACAACTTGATACCCCTATGCTTGTTGCAATCCTGAATGAATCTCTTGTTCTTACACAATAGAATCTCGTACTCCACCTCCAAGCTTCAGACATGTTCTCCAACTTGAAAATTATGTTAAATAACCGAGCCAGCCACTCCATACCGATCAGCCGCTCTACCCCTATGCATCCTATGAATAGGCCCCTTAACCTCCTCAACCTTAAATCGACTACAATAATTATAGTCGTGAACTATCCCAGAGTGCTCCAGACCCCCAACACAATGCTAGTATCGATCTCTTCCTTCGTTCAGGAGCTTATGAAAGTAAGACTATTATCTCCTCCTAATAAAAACCTCCTCCGCTAAATTCTATAATATTCCAAGTTCATCATCTCCTTCCTCCCTATCTGTCGCCCCAACCACTACTTTTTTTAACCATCCCAACCCCTCCCCAAATTCCTACTGCCCACCCTATCCCACCCTATAACATTTTGCAACATCACATATTAATGCTCGAAGAATAATATTTTTTTTTATTAATTATCAAACATTAAAAATTATTTTAAAAACTCACTCACTTATTTTTCCTTCAAAACATTTTCCTTCCTACCAAGCCCACCATATGTATGCACAAATGGTGATAAAATAATTATATATGAATTGTTTTCTACTAGAAAATTGTCACAATTTGGAAAGATGTTTGGAACCAGGTTGTATCATTTGTTCAGGATCCTTCTTTTGATTTGGTCAGTAGGAAAAACATATAGTAATTGTTTCATTTATTCTATATTTTTGTTTTCTTATGAGGTCGAATTGGAAATATACTTACTATATATTCCTTTTTCTATGACATGGCATGAAGTATTTCTTGCATCTAATTTACCTATCAATTAATCTTAAACCAACTAAGAAAAAATTATAATTTATAGGTTTAATTGATTATCTAGATTTGAATCAAAGATACAAAGTTTGGCTGAACTCATAAATTAGTACTTTAGCTTCGATCAATATTATATTCGATCGACTTGTTTTTTCTTTTTTGCTAAATAAAATTCATGTCAATTTCCCAATACCCTTTTAATCAATTTCAAGCAAATGTCTACTTATATCTTTTATGTCTAATAGCAAAAGATTACAAAGTGGGATCCTAAAATGGTTTTTGTTGTAAAATATATTCATGAAGAAACATCATTAAATAAAAGGGGGAGCAGTTTTTTTTTGTTTTCCATCCAATAGGCATTTGCTGAAACTCTTGTTATTTCATATTCGTGTTATGTAAGACATATTATACGAAAATCACTTCATATCAATTAGCTTTTGTTTATATTAAAAATTTAAATTCGAGACTTTTGATTAAAATTAAATAAATTTTATCCATCACATCAAAATCTTTAATCAGGAGCTCATTTTCCTTCCAAGACAAAAATCATCCAGCTCATCAAGCTATTTTAGCTCTCCTCCTTCACATATCTCAAATTACAAAGCATACAACACTTCATGTTAGTATTGAGATAATTCTTACCCTACAAAGCACAGTTCCCAAGATGTATCAAACAACAATTCTTCTTTTACCATGATTGCGGCGGAGTGGTAGAACTGTTTTATCCTTAATCAGACGTCTTGAGTTCGAGCTTCGAAATAAAAAAGTTCTTGTTAGGAGCGCCACCCTCATAATAACTAAGCTCAGTAATGCGCCATTTAAATTAATCAGGAATCCACTACGAATATCAAATACCAAATGAAAAACAAAAAAAAACAATTCTTCTTCTTTTTTTTTGGAGGGGTCCAAATTGTTTTGTTTTCATTCTTCTTTGAATTAAATGCCCACAACAATTCTTCCCTATTTGTCAAAAGCAAAGGGACCCTCTCCCAGTTCACATCCACACATTATATGCATATGTTATTAAGCTAAAAAGTAGATCTGTTTCATGACCAAGAGACATTGAGACATGCAATAATTTAATCAATGTGACCAAAAAAATATTGGCTACAATAAAAAAAAGTAGTGGCTTAGACATAACAAGAAGATAACAATGAAAAATCTAATCATAGATGAGATATCATTATCTTTTAAATAGCTTGCCTTTTGTTTTCATGTCAATGAACTGATGAGACAGAAAGTGTGCATATTATATATGTACTATTCACTTTGGACCCTATTTAATTTGGAAATCATGTTGATTTGATCTGAAATTTAAAATTTATGAATTTAAAATATTAGTGAACGTATTTAATCATTTAGTTATTGTGTATTTAATATTTATAGAAAATTTCTTAGTATAACTATCCAAGTAATGTTAAGTTACTGTCCACCTTGGGTCATTTTTACTTTTGCTCCTATTTTTATCGGTCTAGTGTGTTAATCACTTTTACCTCTCAAGACAAATAATTTTATGAGGGGGTATGAGTATAGTTTCACATCAAAATATTCCACATGTTATGTCCTGTGCCTTTAAAAAATTTATATTTCGCTAAATTAAATTTTTAAGAGCAAAGATTCAAGATCAGCTTATTTGAAGGACTAAAATTAAAGAACGGTCTATGTAAAAAGCAAATCATACAATTAAAAGTCATGAAATTTATAAATTTATCCTTTTGAGCTTCAACTCAAAAAGGCGTATTAATAATTGAATTCTGAACTCACTCATATATGACCCCTAACTTTCTTCTGTAAAATTTGTGTAAGGCAATTGTCACAATGGACACCCTTTAATTTCGAGCTGAGGTAATAGCACCCATTGAAATGTGACATTTAACAGATAGATTATAGTTAAATCAAAATTAATGTGTTCCACCAAATTCATTAGACCATAGTTTACAGTCTTTCCTAGTTGTTCCTAGTAAGTAGTAGTAATTTATTTATGAAAAAAATCGAAACAAACAATAAAAATTCGACCGTTCCAATTTAATGTACCTACTTTACTTTTGACTATATATTCGACCTAATACACAAATACGAGTTAATATGGGAGCTATTAGGGGTGACAAACGGGCGAATTGGATTGAATTTGGACGGGTTAAATATAGATCGAGCAAAAATAGTTTGGATTGTAATCCGTCCATATAAATATAGGTAAATATGGATTTGGTTAAATATGGAATGGGTAAAAATGGTTCTAATTCATTTTATCTCCTAAAATCAAAAATTTAAAATTTCTATATCATATCAATTTGACTTTTTTTCTGTTTCTCTTTTTTTTAGTTTTTTTTTTCTCTCTCTCTTATATATTTAGCCTCTAATTTTTTTTTCATTTCCTTTTTTTTCTCTCTCTTCTATTTCTACCATTTACTTCTCTTTTTTTTTTCTTTTCCTTTTTACTCTCCTTTTTTCTAGTTTTTATTTTTCTTTTTTTATTTCTTTTTCTTTTTTTATTTTTTTATTTTATTTTATATTTTATATATTTTTTTTATTTTTGAAGAACATGATTAAATCGAGTACAAATTATGAATGATGACTGAGATATCATAGCCATACAGAATATTTGTATTCATCATCATTTTTTTTTCTTTTTCCTTTTCTCCCTTTTCATTATTTTTTTCTTTCTGATTTTTTTTTGTATTTTTTTTTTTACGATTTTTCTCTCTCTTCTATCTCTAACTTCTACCTCTATTTCTTTTTTTTTTTTATTGTTTTTTTTTTTATGATAACGAAAATACCATAAGCGCACATTGATTTATATTCGCCCAACATTTATAATTTTTGTAAGCACACTCAAGTGGACTCCACCTAATGAACAGATCTAGAGATAGTATCCAGAAAGAGCTTGGAATTACATTCGTCAAACCAAATATCTTTAGCAGTCGCAAGAAGTACACAAATCAAGGTTTTTACGTACTTCCTACCTTGCCTTACCTTGAGTTCTTCTCTTCGTGCCTTACTTCTGCTCTAATGAGAACTCTAAGATGAGGGAGTTAGAAGTCGAATTTGAAGCTGGACTTTCCCATAAATCAAAGGCTACGTGGATCCTCGGCCATATATGAAATGAAATAAAGATGGACCGAGCTTACTTAATACAATTGTATATTTGTATTTGGTTTTTAGACTTCAAGCTCATATTTGTATTTTATAGTTTGCACCGTCATATATATTTTATATAATTCGCACTTATATTTTAAAAGAGCTATTTTTTATTTGTAATTGATACGATTCACACTTATATTTTAAAAGAATTGTTTTCATTGATCAACTAATATTTATAAAGAACTATTTTATATTTGTATTTGTAAGTTGATCGTGTATTGTATTTATATTTATAATTGCATTTGTTTCATTTATTTGTATTAGCATTCGTAGTTGACAATATCATTTCTATTTTTAAGCAATTGAAAAAGAATAGTTATTTTTATTTCTACGAACACCTATATTTATATATATTGATACAAATTATATTTTATTGATATAAATTGAACAATACAAATAAAAATAATAAAATTATGCAAATACAATTGCTAAATTATACAAATACAAATGTTACATTTGTATCAAATGATACATGTTTATACAACTTGAACCATACGCATATTAATGATACGTGTTTATATACAAATAAAATATAAAATGCAATGAAAAAAAAAAGATGAAGAAAAGAATATAAAAAAAAGAATAAAAATGACAAAAATGACGAACCAAGAATGAAAAAGGTGGAAATGAAAATACAAAAAAAAAAAAAGAATGCGAAGAATAAATAAATAAAATTGAAAAAGGAAAAAAATTGATGAAAAATAAGAAAGAAAAAAGTGTAAGAAACGAGTAAAAAATAAGTGAAAAAAATATTAAAAAATGAAAAAGAAAAAAAAGTAAATTAAAGGAAAAAAGAAAGAAAAAAATAGTAAATTAAAGGAAAAAAGAAAAAAAGAAATAAAAGAGAAATAAAAGATAGAAAAAAATAATAATAAAGGGGAGAGACTATATATAGATTATATTTAATTGATAAGAGATGCTATGAATTGTAAAGGCTAAATGGGATAATTAGAAGCTTATATTTATTAACTCATGTAGGTCTCAAGCGAATACGAATGATGAAATAAGAATGAGATAGGAGAAAATGAAAAAAAAAATACAAAGAAAAAGAAAAAAAAATAGATGAAAAAATGAGAAAGAAAAAAAGAAATTATAAGAAACGAGTAACCAAAAAAAAAAGCAAAAAAGTAAATTAAAGTAAAAAAGGAAGAAAAAACAAAAAAAAAAGAAGAAAAGAAACTAGAAAAGAGGAAAAAAAAATAAAATTTAAAGCATGGGTGGGTGATCTCTGTGTTTAAATGGGTACTCATATTTTACCCATTTTGTTCATATTTGTATGAGCTTTTAAAATGAGTTAAAGTCCATATTTATCCATTTGAAATATGAGTGATCCAATTCAATAAATATGAATTAAATGGACTCTTTTCACAAATATGGGCTGAAACTGTCACCCCTAGGAGCTATAAGGGTGACTCAGTTAGTTTAGTAGGAGTATTTCGTAAAGGGGATTATTGAATTTCACCTTTCAAGAGGAATGCATCAACAAAACTGCCCTTCCATATAGATCGTCTCCCCTCCCTCCCTATTCTAGTCCTTTCTTAGTCGAGCTTGTACACGGGACATTTTTTAGTGTGGTTCACATCTCCTATATGATTTTTGAGCTATCTAGAAAAGGCTACCCGCTGGTTTCCTGGGATTTCCAAAAAATACAATAGTATTGTTTTTTCGCTGTTGTTTTTGCTCTCCATACTTGATTTCCAATCTATGTTACTTGAGTTGAGGATCTATCAATAATAGTATAATATCACAAATTTCGAGAAATTTGATTTATCTAGAGAGAGGAAAAAATGAATTGTTTTATTCTAGCTCGAATCTTTTGAATTCCCACTGCTTAGCTTTCAATTTGCCTCTAACCATCAAATAAAATTTTAATGCAACAAAACTGTGTATTCAGTGACACGCCAACCTCCCCAAACCCTACTTGCATGAACACACTGATATGTTGTTGTTATCGTTGTTCTATATTTAGCTATATATATAGAAAAGGAAGGTGAGATTTCAACTTATATATATTCCTTCATTTCAATTTGTATGATTTAACTCAATTATTGATTGAGAGGAAATTAATAATGCTCAAATAAAGAAGACAATTTGGAGAAAGAAATTCGATTCCAGAGAAAAGAATACCAGAATTTTCAAATTGTATACATGTATCTTGAATTATAAAGTTTATTAAATAGATAATTAAATGTAGGTTATTTAAGCAAAGGAATCAAGTTATCGTCTTTTCTAGTTTGGATTTGAATTTTCTCATGAACAAAGTATCAAAATAAAATCCACTAAAGTTTTGAAGGATTTTTTGATTAATTAAATATATCATCTTCATTTTTTTTCCCCTCCTTTTAATCAGTTAGTAATTATTGTATGGGAGTTTCATTCTTTATTGTTTTCCCCATTACCATTTTAGGGGGAATAATGTGGGAGAAAAATTGAGGTTGGTGTGGGGTACTTTGGAGTATGCCCCATTCAACATTTTTAGGCGCGGTGGATATGATCCTTTCACTCTTAATCAATCATAAATTTCAAAATTTGAAAATTTTTCAATAATGTAAGTGAACCCCATTAACAATTTTTTGTGGCACAAATTTAAATTAGCCAGACATTAAGTTCTAAGAGATAATTCTTTGTTTTATTGTAAGTATTATTCATGCTTGAAATGAGTTGGAAACTATAAGGGTTAGGTTTAAATTTGAGGGAACGTAGAAAAAGCTTTTTCAATATCTAATCAAATTTTGGTGGAGATTGTTGCTTAGTTTAGTGCGTGGTGGGACATTAGTCTTAAGATATATTTAGACTTTTTCTAATCAAGGTGTCACACCTTTTTGGAAATACGTGATCAAGATAAGATTAGAATGGTACAATCAATTATTGTTAGATCTAAAGCAAGATTTAGAATTTTTGATGTCATCACTACTGAAAATACTAGGTTAATTATAATATAGTATCATTTTTCAAATCTAATCGTCTTGGCCTAATGTAACGATATTAATTATTTTGGACATCACTAAATATAGTATAATATTTGTGGGGGGGGGGGGGGGGGATATTTTCCGCGGAGTACATGGATATCTCTGAAATTTGTCAGTAAATTAGACACGTAAACGATAATGTGTTCCAATTAAACACCTGAATATATTGTAATGAATGCTTGAAAGCACGAGCAGAAACTTTTTCAAAATTTAAGTCGGATACGTCTAAGAAGGAACATTTTAACACGCCTTTCAGTTAATCAACGAGCACATATCACTGTTCAAGTATTTAGTTGAACTTTACTAACAAATTTAAAGAGTTGTCTATGTATTTCACCTACGATGATGGCACTAATGGGTCAGACGAGTTAAACCTTAACCCTCAAATTTCAACCCGCCTAGCGCCCGGCTCCATGCCACGTCAACCTGCTGTGTGCCGGGCGGGTTGAGCCTTAAAATACAAGTGCATTTACAGATAACCCTAATTAATTTTGATCTTAAAGGTACAACCACCAGTGGGCAATGCACGTTAACTATGGTCTTTTCAAAATTATGGCCACATCTCGTCAATATTTTTCAGGTCTACATCAACAGGACAAGTTTCTAACTAAATAATTCTATTATCCAACTACGGTTGTTGGTTAATTAATGAGAACATGAGACTTGAAAGTGATCATCTACTGCTAGTTTACATGGCATAGATTGTACATTTTGCCTAATCCCTAAAACATATTAAACAATTCAAAGCAAATATATAGAATAAGATATTATCAGAATATTAAAAGTTTATCTATCTTATTTAAGGCAAGCGTAAGATCTCCATACATAATATCTATATCCAAGTACGCTACTCTTGTTACTGTAAATATAGGGTGTGTTTGGTATGAGCAGAACTGTTTTAAAAATATTTTTCGAGTAAATAGAAAATATTATGTCTATAGATAATTTAGATAAAAACTATGAAAGTGGAGGGGGGATCGTAGGGGGGAGAGGTGGGGGTGAGCTGGGAAAAAACTTACATGCACGCACCTGATGTATACACCAAGCTAATACATGCATGTCATGTGTTTAAATTTAAAGTTCATGTTACTTAATCATGATTAATTAACATGTATTTTACTTAATGAAAAAATACCCAATTACCGCCTGAACTATACCCAAAAAGGTTATGACACACCTCAACTTAAAAGGAGTCCTATTACCTCATGAACTAATTAAAAGTGTAATTTTGACACTCTTAGTGCCTATGTGGCACATATGTGACACACACGTGTGCCTACATGGACACTTAGTGTGTTATACCACGTATGTGCCACGTAGGCACTAAGAGTGTCAAAATTACACTTTTAAATAGTTCAGGGGGTAATAGAACCCCCTTTAAATTGAGGTGTGTCATAACCTTTTTGGGTATAGTTCAGAGGGGTAATTGAGTATTATTTCTAATTTAATTACATAACCATGATAAAAAATATTAATTTGATATATACATCGAGTGCATGTAAGTTTTTACCGGATAGGCTTGGGGTACTAGGGTGGAGTAGGTTCAGGGTTGAGGGCGCAGATGGGTGGAGTATTGTAAGAAGAGGGACAATCAACATGAGTATTGTAAGAAGAGGGACAATCAACATGTCATTTTTTATAAAATTTATTTCTCTTAAAATTATGGGGCACTAGGAAAGATGAAACAATGGATAGCCACCACTTGCAAATACTACTTAGGGATCGTTTAGTGTGAGGTATTAGAGTAAATAATTTTGGGATAAAATAATAGTTCCGGATAAATTTTAATGCATTGTTTGGTTGGTAATAATTGGAATAACTTATCTCGGGACTAATAATAGTACCGGGATAAGTTATCCCACATATTTGGTAGTATAAGTTATCCCACCCTAATTTATTCTTGGATAACATTATAAAATGAGAAAACTATCCCCAAAACCTATGATTTTCATTTCACACACACACACACACATATATATATATATATATATATATATATATATATATATTATGAATATATTATACTAAATTTATTTGAATAATTATTATGTTTATTTATATATTTTAATTTCTCTAAAAAATAATAAAAATATCGACTTCATTGTTGAATTACATATTTTAAATTAAATAATTTTTTAATCACTTGAAAATTGATATTATATATATCAATTAAAATGAATTTTAATATTCTATATTATATGAGTGATATGTGTTTAAATGAAGTGACATAAACACAAATCCTCTTTTACTTTAACAAACTTAAGTTGAAAGTTTTTATTTTAAACTAAATAAGATGCAGCAAGATTTTTTCCTAAATACACACGGCATAATTATGGGAAGACACACGCAAAAAAGTTAAAGCTAAATAAGATGAAAGTTTTATTTTTAAAATACACACGATATAATCATGAAAATGCACACACACAAAAAAATTAAGCTAAATAAGATGAAAATTTTATTTTTTATGAATAAGTATTTAAAGCTTGAAAAGAAATATATATATATATATAAAGTTAAATAAGATGAAGGGTATTTTGGTAATCAATTAATTTATTCTTAGAAATTATACCATGCATATTACTTTGAATACAACAAACCAAACACTCAATAAAAAATAATCTCAGCATAACTTATCTCATCATAACTTATCCCAGTATAACTAATCTCATCATAACTACATTCCCAACCAAACGACCCCTTAGCACATAACTTGAAACATAGTTGGTAGATTGTACTGTCACTACTGTGATTTTCTCACTTTTCTATAATTATGTATTCCCAATCATTTTGCCGCTACGTATAGGGTTCGGGAAAGAATTGAATCATAAGAATCTATTGTACGCAGCCTTATTTTACATTTCTGTCAGATGTTGTTTCTGCGGTTTGAACTCATGACCTTCTAGTCACATCACAATAATTTTATCGATCAGTTACTCCAAGACACGTCTTCCATATTTCGAATCATTGACATATAAAAACTAAAAATAAAAAAAAGGAAGGGAAGGTTCTTTATAACTCCAAAAAACTGCCAGATAGTCAAGAGAATTATCAGGAACTATATTCTCTCAAACAATCTGTTATAAATAGTAGTACTACCTAGCTCTTTTAGTACCAACAAAAGAACCACAAAAAAATGGATTCCCAAACAACAGTTAAAACCTTAACAGAACATCCTCTTCAATATAGAGCTTTTGTCCAAAACCATATACTAAAAGATGCATCATTCTCCTCTTATATCAAACCAGAAGAACATACTCCCCCTGATGATTCCGAAATCAACGTATTCGATGCCAAAAAATACTTCAGTGAAACCAATGACTCCTCTCCAGAAGTCGAAAATAAATTAGTGGAACCATGCGAATTAGCTTCAGCTCATCGTCATTCATCAGTTTCTTCCGTAGATAATAATAGCTACGGAAGAAACTTTCGTGCTACGCCAACTGCTTCATCTGAAGCTAGTTGGAATAGCCAAACTGGGCTATTAGCAAATCCTCCAGGTGCTATTTCTGTTTCATTGAGGGGCATTAATCCGAATGAGAAAAAAAGAACTACGTTTAGTACTCGTACATGGCTTTTCTGTCGTAAATGCCCTTGTTCGGGTAAGAAGTCCGTGCAAGTTGAGGAAACTAGTTCGGAGCCAAGAACAGAAAGTACTGGCTCCGAGCATTTCCCCATAAAGCATAAAGTAGTACTTGAAAAAACTACCAACATGTCTCATAAAAATTCCATTGAGGTACAACAGAGGACAGCAAGGACACAGTCGTTAGACATTCATCCTGTACCTGTACCTGTACCTCTATCATTGGGGACGATAAATAAAATTGGAACGATACAGAGAAGATTATTAGAGTCAGAGATTACTACTACTACTCATATTACGCCTTGTCAACAGCGCGTGTTGGCACCAGTTAGGCCGTTTACTGAAACGGCAGGAGGAGGAGGAGGGGGAGGATTTTCTTTCCCAATTCTAAACAATTCAGCACAGGCGGCGAAATTGGGAATCAAACCTCCACCAACAAGGTCGTCAATTTCACCAATACTGGAAGATCCAGCACGAGATTCAATCGAAGTTTTTCAACCATCTTCGCGTAAATCAACAGAAACAGATCATCATCATCACAGATGCAACTTCCCCTTCCCTGGTAGTCCAATTTCTCGAGTGACAGCAACAGATGATGACGCTGCCAGCGATGCTAGCTCCGATCTTTTTGAAATCGAGAGCTTCTCAACATCCATCGCGACATCATCATGTCCATTATATCGTCAACAGCGTCATTCCCTCGAGGAGCCAGGTACGCCAAGTGTGGCAGCTACAGAATGTTACGCACCAAGTGAAGTGAGCATTGATTGGAGTGTCACTACTGCAGAAGGTTTCGATCGATCTAGTGTTACTAACTACTCATCGGTATCCGAGATAGACAACAATGTGTCAAATTCTAGACTTTTTGGCGGTGTCAGCTCCAGTGGCAACAATAGCAACGGCACAGGAGAAGCCGGAGGGAAGTGGAAGGGGGGAGGGTTGTTGAGTTGTCGCCATGAAAAGGCGGTAAATGTGGGGCCGCAGCCAGTTAAATATGGGTCGCTCGAGGGGCCACCACAATTACCGTTGATAACTACAGCAGGACATGTGGGAAGTAGGCCAATGCCCAGAGCTAATAAGCCACCCATTGCTAGCTCTCATTCAGCACGCTTGTCTCTTGCATTTGCTGCATGACATGACAAATAAGCTCCTTCACAATGCCATGTTTCATGTCTATATGTTTGACCCCCTCCTTCTTTCTGTTCTATTTTACCTGACATTGTTATTATTTGGAGAATTATGAGAAATTTTTCTTTGATCCTGATTTTTTAAATTATTTATTGTTTGTGATTTGTTCAGAGTTTCACGTCAGAAAAAAAAGGGATACTCAATTGGTTTTCTTATATGAATTTGGACAATCTTCACCCTATGAGTTGTCCTTTGGGACGTAAATTAGGTTAAAGATCCATTTCTTGCATGATATCGGAGATAGACTCATTCAAATTCTTTGTTCGGGGATGTTGCTCCCTTATATTATATTGTCCACGCTTCAAATCGTGAACAAGTATTGTTGTGATTTGTAGCATTTTTATGTAATTTCTTAATACTCTTCCTGTCGGAGTTTTGGTATCAATTTTTCCTTTTCGGTAAATTCAATTTGAACTTCTCTCTTCCTTTTTTGATTTTCCAATTGAATTTTTGGATATCTGATTTTGACTAATCCAAATTCTCAAAGGCAAGACATTCAATGATGGCTCATTCCCAATTATATTTTTTTTTGAAGCTTCATATCCAAGCTCGAATGCAAAATCTCTAATTAAGAGTGAACAAATTTTATCCCTCCACGATAAGAATTATGTCATGTTTATAGCCACACAAATTTTACGGCATGTTTATAATAAAAATCTTTGATTTTGCCAGCAAAATAGAGTAAATGCTTGAATAGGATCTAATTGGGGTCAACTAAATAGTAGGTAGGCCAAAATGCGTGACATTTTTTGATGTTGGTTCATGCACCTAGCTATATCACCAATGGAAGAACGTGCAGTCTTTTCCTCGACTTGTTCACATATAAACTTTTCACCCATTTTTTTTTAGTTTCCCAGTATCTCCACTGGCCGGCAGTCGTGAGATTAATTCTTCGTTTTTCGATCAGCACATTTTACGGTAGGAAACTGGCCACAGAATTTGCTCCATTCGTCAGAGGCGGGAATCGAACTTCCGATCTCTTGCTTATGGGACATAGCGCTGAACCACTATACCAACTCTGGTGGTTAACTATGTCATTGTCCAAATAATATTACTCTTTTCATTAGTTTTTGAGCTTCTTCTTCTTGTTCAAATAGGACGTGAATTTAATAGTTTTTGTTTGAAATTTGTGTATGAAGAAATCTCTTGAAAATATTTATGAATATTTGACTCTAAAGTCTAAATTCAGTTGTTATAATTATTTTCTCCGTTCGCGTTTACTTGTCATTTATTTTCTAATTGAATATTTATTTTAGTTGTTATTTTGATATATCAAAAAAAAGATAATTTTTTTTTTCTATTTTACTCTTAGCATGCATTAATTGTTTATTCTCCAAATCAGTTTCAAGATACAATAATAAACCCCAATTAATGGAGATATTATGGTGAAATAACCATATTAATAATTACTCCCTCAATTCGCTTTTACTTGTTATTATTTTTCCTAATTTGATTTTCATTTTTACTTGTCATTTTTGACAAATCAAGAAAAGGCAAAAAAAGTTTCTCATATTTTACCCTTAATATTAATTAATTACTTATTCTCCAAATCATTTTTCAATACTTAATACTAAACATTAATTAATATATGAGTAATATGGTAAAGTTATTGTTTTCTTAAAGGATGTGTCGGCTAAAAAGTGACAAGTAAAAACGAATAATGGAGTATTTTCTAAATGGATGTGTCAACCAGGGATGGCTCAATGACATTTGTGGCCTAAAGCCAAACTTTATAAGGGGCCTTAGTTTTTTTTAGAATAAAAATATAATAATAATAAGTTAAAATAATAAACTTGATTTTGAAAGTATAATATTCTACTAGTTGAATTTGCTTACCGTAATATTTTAAAAAAAATTGAAAAAACATGTAATTTAATTTTTCAATGTTATCGTGATATTTTTTGGAGAATAATACAAACTTTATTACGAGAACGATAAAAAGAAGGGAACATCATTAATATGAAATTAAATTACCTAACTGTAATCATTAATCACATAATTAATAAGTACTTTCCTTTCCTTTATAGGTTTTATTCTTTATTTTTCTTAAGAAAGTAAATATACTTTGAAATAAAGAAAATCTAAATCTAATTAAAAAAACAAACAAAAAAAAAATGGGGCCTCAAAATGTGAGAGGCCTAAAACCTATGTTTAGTGGTTTTGGCCTCCGGCCGGCCTTGGTGTCAACTTAAATGTTACAAGTAAAAGCAAATGAATAGAGTATAATAATATTATCTTAAGATTGTTGTTGAAAATTATAAACTTCAAATTCTGAATTCACCTCTAATTTAAGAATCAAATTAAACTATATATTCTATCAATTTAGTTCATGTCTAAGTTGAGGATATATCAAAAACAATCTTTCTAATGTACGAATAAAATTGTGTACACGTCATTCTGCTCGATTCCACTTGTTGTTGTTTATTTTATCAATTTATCGTGGTTACTGGTTATTTACCAAATTAAACCCTTCTATATGAGTACTCTTTTCTCTTGATCCTACATGTACATTTATCTTCTATATGATATTTTTTTTTGATTGATTATAACAACATTCAAGTTTTTATTTGCCTAGTTATCAATGTTTAAAATTCACTAGCCCGACTTATAATCTAGAGGCACGATTTAGAAAGTCTATTATTAGCGCTCGTGCTTCTAATTAAATTAAAAAAGAATTTATTTCTTGAGTTTGAATTCAAGATCTCCAGTTATGAACAGAGAAAGTTTTATCATTTTACCGTACTCTTTCATGATAAACTTAATTCAGCTTGTTCATTCTATTAATTGAAGGTTCAATACCCAATACATAGATGTCTATCCTATGGTTTAATTTTATTCTTATCATCCACTTGATTCTAATTTCTATCTAATATGTCACCTTATTACACCATGTTTAGTGTGTTGAGACACATTTTAGAAATTGTCCCCTATATTGTGGGCTAATTTTTGAATACCTCTTATATAAAGAAAAAAGCAAAAAAAATTTCTTGAGATAGTGATGAGTTAAACTAGTCGTGTTAGACTCCTTTACGACCCACTAGATCATCTATGGGATAGTCAAATATTCTACATGCCCAACATGTTTTATTTTTTTGGCACTGAAAACTAATGCATTATATTTTGTGGGCTATGTTTGTTTGTGGAAAAAGAATTTGCAATTTGAACGTGTGAAAGAACCTACCCTAAAGAATATTCTTCTTTATTTTATGCCCTACTTTTAGAAAGAAAAATTAATTTAATTAGTTGTCATTCAACCATATAAGGCATATATATAATTATATATATATAAGGTGCGTATAGTTGGTCCTCTATGATCAACGTAAATCTATTAAAAAAAAATAAACGATCAATTCGATCGACTATTATATAAATATCCCCTTAAATTATATTATATAATAGTAATAAATTTTTTATAAAACTAGAGGCATCAAATCAGAGAATTGGACAGAATTTAGGCATATCAAAATGATTTTATTTGTGTTTTCATGAATTAGTTTTGCCACCTCATAAAATAGGGCGAGTGCATATATTTTGATTTTGAGATAATTATTTAAATCATAGTGTTAAAAAATTATAATTTTAGTCATTTCAGAATCAATTTTAGGCATACATGATAGAATTTGCAAATATTTGCATATGAAGTTGTTCAATATATTTTTGCGTGAAGTTCATGTTAGTGTAAGCCAAACTTCAAATTTCAAATAAGTATATTTGAAATTTCAGACATATACGTTCAAAATTGAAAGTAATTTTTTTGTAATTTAAAGTATCAATTTTTATTCCGATCAATGTTTTTTCAATAATATCCACTTGATTTAAACTCAATTTTAATATTTAAATTTCAAGTTCCACTTCTTCAGCCTTTCAACAAGTGGTTTTACTGCTAAAACACCTTTAATTGACCAAGTTTCTAAAGAGATGGCTACGATTTAAATGACGATGAGCAAATAGGCTGCTTGTGCAAAACTGCAAATAATAAATGAAGTTGAAATTTTATTTGAATATGCAATTTAATTTTTTTGTGTTGTATGTTTTCTTATGAACTAAAAATCGTATAAGTTGTGAAAACTATCAATGCTCCAATTCTTTACACAATCTTTATGAAAATAAGTAAAAGTTTATAACAAAGTGTAATGCACTATCACAAAGCTATTATAAAAAAAAATATTGATAAACATTAGTTCAATAAAAAAGTTGAACTGAACATGAGTTTAGTGTAACTTCACTATGAAGAATTATATATTTTAATGAACGAATATGGGAAAATTATGTTTTTAATGAATGAATTTTTTAATGGTAAAGTATGAGTTGATTTAAAGTGATAATAAATTTTATGTTGGTGAGAGTAATAGTTATATGAGATACAAACAGTTTAAAGAGCAGTAATATGAACTATAAATTTACTTAGATATAAATAAATGATTGTCAAATATAAATGATGGGGTGTCTTTACAAAATATAAACTTGTGGGTTAACTTTTATATTTGAAAAATCTCAAATCATGATCTGAAGTTCCCAAAATCATGCTTTTTTTTGAGAATTTGGGATTTCATGTCATGATTTGTCCAAACGCCTAAGTAGATTGATAACTCATTCTTGTGAACAATGTTTGGCACCATTAGCTCACGTTGATAAATCAATATACTTAACGTAATTCTTTATCGTTATATATTGTATCACATACTTTTACGTCTTGTCTCACATTTCATACCTTCTCTTTCTTTTTAAAGTAAGATAAAGGGTCATGTGAATATAAACATTCAATCGACAGTCCTTTATGTTTGGAAGTCCTTATTTAGTACCAACATATATAAAAATAATTTTTTGTGCTAATACGTAGAAATGTCCAAATATAAACAATTTTGAAATCACAAGTTTCCATAACATATACATAAATGGTGGATTGTACTATTTTAGTATTGTCAAAACTCAAAAGTGACAAATGTATGTGCCAAGTTGAATTACTTTCCATATTAGGTAATGATAAAAGAGGAAATTAACCTTTTTTCTCCCAAACAATTTGTAGTGGACCACCAAATGATTTTCAAACTATGTAGTATAAAAATGCTAATTGCAAGTAGAAAAGTGAAAGTGCAAAAGGATCCATTTGCAAATAATTAATTTCACTATGCCTTGGTGAGAATTGAGAAATACATATCTCAATATTTTTTGGGGTGCGATCAGATCAATCAGATTCTTTCACGTTTATTATTTCTATTTTGTTATCGTTATTTTCTTTTTCTTGCCTTTCGTGATATTCTCGTTTTAATTGCTTTGTCTATTGCTAATATATTGTCATGTTTTTTCTTTTGTAAACGTGTTTTATTTTCCTTTCTTTTAAACCAGGAGTCTATTAAAAACAACCTCTCTATTCCTATAAAAATAGAGTAAGGTTTGCGTACATTCTATTCTTTTCTGACTCTATTTGTGGAATTACACTGAAGATCTTGTTGTATATTTGAGCCTTTGAACAGAAAAACTCTGCGAAGCTACAATTTTGCTTACAGATTTGTCTGGACTCAATAACTTTACTACTTAATATGTATAGCTTTGCCTTTGCTAAGGAGTGCTTTCCCTTTTATGAGGCACTACAAAACGTGAATCTAAATTAACCGAGTTGAAAATTATCGACTATCAGATGATTATATTTTTTTTTAGAAAAGTGCACAGCTCAACCAACTATGGTCACTGCCAAGTGCATGTTACATTTTCTCACAAATAAAATAACACACTTCACCTAAAAAGTTGAGTAAAGCACCACAGACCAAGTCTCTGGGGCCTAGTTTTTTGAAAAGTTTTAAGAAAGTAGAGAATCAAGTGCCAAATGTAGAAATACTATGGGCCTCTTTAACTTTATTTTTTGGGTGTTTCATCCTGTGTTCAGTGCCCGTATTGAATCCCGATTAATTTAAATTCGAGCTAAAAAATCCCGCTATAAGGGATAATTACCAAAAATAACTCTATACATAAAGGTCGAATTTGAAATCTCTAATTAAAAATGAAGACTTACGGCTTTACCGCAACCATTTCTTGTATGGCCCCTCACTTTCTTAAACACTCAACCCATGTCTTCATTCTTTTAATTCTTAATTAATAAACATAAGAAAGTGGATATTTTTTAGAAACTTTATTTATTCATCCTAGGTTGGCTACTCAAGTAAATAAATCTTATTGATCTACTTCTGTCTTTATAATTAAATTAATAATTTGATGACTACCTACCTTTCAACTTTTGAGTTAACTTTCTTTTTAGTTGAATTGATCTAGACTTTTTGTGGAAGATTAAAAGGCAAATAAGAACAATACTTTAATCACTTAGCAACTTATTATTAGAGAATTTGTAATCTTAAGTAGTAACTAAATACAGTGTATTAAAACAGCCAATAACCATGGCACCCCCACCCCCACCCCCACGCCCCCTACAAAAAAAAACCAAATCTATTAGATACATATTAAATTTTTTTTTACACATTTTATCGTTGGACCTAAAATAATTATATTCAGTAGTTAAAAATGAAAAGATATACATTAATTATGTTATATAATATGTATATTATACATTACTTTTATATACAAAAGCTATATATTGCAAGTCATTACTCTGGGTAACGACTATTATTGAGGAGGTCAAAATTTGTAAAGTTGACGACGTCTGTCCAACAAATTGTATTTCATAAATGAGTTCAGAGATTGATTACTTCCGCCAACGTCTTTTTGATCGAGTTCATCGCACCAAACTTATCTATATGATTTACATCTCATGTATAGTTTGTGAGCGGCGAATTACCCTATGAGCTAAAAAAACAAATATTAAGGTCAAATTCTTGTAAAAAAAAAATGGAAGAATAGACAATTTATAATTAGTATTTTGACATATGCTTAGCACATAAAACTAAGGGTAGCTAAGTTGGTACAATAAATTATATTTCATAAAGATTGATTTCTCTAGCTAATTTTTTCTTAAACAAGTTTGTTGTACCAAATTTATCTAGTGTAACTTACATTTCATGTGTAGTTTGTGAACGATGAATTTCTCTAGGGGTTAAAAGAAAAAATAGAGTATATTGAGGTCAAATTCTTGTAAGGAAAATGGAGGAATAGACAATTTAATAAACAGGCTTTACCATATACTTAGCATATAATATAAAAAAACTAAGGGCTAAGATTTGTTTAATTAATTAATTGCTATTATATTATAATTTCCTATTTGAAAGTTGTCTTGGATTTCTCCAATTTTTATATAGGGAGAATAGAATGTGGGTGTTTGCTTCTATTCTCTCCCTGAGTTAAGATTGAGCCTCAGGTTTTTGCAGCATAAGCATATGGTTTTTGGGTTTTTTGTACTCTTATGGATGATGAATATTGCACATTTTTTGTTGCATGCAAGCTAATTTGAATCTTTTCCCTTTTTGGACGTTTGGGTATTTCCTCATTTTCTTGGTAACACTGTTTATGAATCCCTAGCATTTTCTTGAATTTGATCTGGGTATTCTGTTTCTTGATTTTTCGTTTTTGTGAATCTGTTGATGGGGTTTTTGTGATTTTTAGTACAAGTGGTAAAATGGGGTTTGATGAATCATTGAGATATTATAGACATTAAAGATTACAACTTTAGTTTCCTTTTGGGTATTCTGGTTCTTGATTTTTGTGTTTTTGAATGTTGATGGTGGGTTTATGTGGGTATTAGTAGAAGTGGGGAAATGGGGTTTGATTATTTTTGTGTAAGAAATGTGTTTTGATGTGAATCATTGGGATATAGACATTGAAAGATAAGAACTTTAAGTTTCTTTTGGGGTATTCTTGTTTCTTGATTTTTGTGTTTCTGAATCTGTTGATGGGGTTTTTGTGATTGTTACTAGAAGTGGTGAATGAGGCTTGATTTTTGTGAATCATTGGGATATAGACATTAAAAATTGGAACTTTAGTTTGTTTAGGTGTGTGAAATATAATTGATTTAAGGGGTTGCTTAGTTGGGATGGGATCTCAAGGGGGTGGTGGGGTTAATAGTGTTGGTGCAACACAAGCTCAAGACCCGAAAACGAATGCTTTGGCTAGGCAAGGATCATTATATAGTCTCACTCTTGATGAGGTTCAGAATCAATTAGGGGATTTGGGGAAGCCGTTGAGTAGTATGAATCTTGATGAGCTTCTTAAGACTGTATGGACTGCTGAGGCTAGTCAAGGAATGGAGGGAACGGATTACGGGGCGTTGCAGCATGGTCAGGTTGCTTCGGGGAGTTCTTTGCATCGACAATCGAGCATTACATTGACTAGTGATTTGAGCAAGAAGACTGTTGATCAGGTGTGGCAGGATATTCAACAGGGGCATAAAAGGGATAATATCGATAGGAAAGCTCAGGAGAGGAAGCCTACTCTTGGTGAGATTACTTTGGAGGATTTTCTGGTTAAGGCCGGAGTGGTAGCTGAGTCGAATCCGGGGAAGAAAAGTTCAGGTTCGGTTTTAGGGGTTGATTCAATGGCATTGGCACAACAGAGTGTTCAACAACAAGCTCAATGGTCACAATATCAGATCCAGGCAATGCATCAGATCCCGCCACAACAACAGCCACAACAGCAGAATATGCTGCCAGTTTTTATGCCCAGCCATCCGGTTCAACAACCTTTGACTATTGTTCCGAACCCCACAATTGACGCAGTTTATCCTGAATCTCAGATGACAATGTCCCCAACTGCGCTGTTGGGCACTTTATCGGATACGCAAACACTTGGAAGAAAAAGAGTTGCACCAGAGGATGTGGTTGAGAAAACTGTTGAAAGGAGGCAGAAGAGGATGATTAAGAATAGGGAATCTGCAGCTAGGTCACGAGCAAGGAAGCAGGTGACTTTGAAATATGTTGCTGACTTTTGAATATAGTATATTGTCGCCATGGCTATTGAAATGTTATCTTTTAATCAACAGGCTTACACCCATGAACTGGAGAACAAGGTTTCACGCCTTGAAGAGGAGAATGAAAGGCTCAAGAGACAGAAGGTATGTTTTGCAATAGCTACTTTCTTGTCAGTGTTCTAGTTGTTCTTCACGAGTGTGTGGTTATCAGGTACTTTGTGTCATTTGCTTTCTTAATGGTGTTACTTGCACTGATGTGGGCATCATTAAAAAGCATAAACGAATTAATGAACACATGTGAAGCAAATGTGAATGAAATGTTAACAATTTCGTCATAACAATTTTTACTACCATTTCCGACATATTAATTTAAACTATTAATTGTAGTAACCTGCATTGTTCGAGTCATGTAGGCTCTTTACTTCTCAGCAGAACAACCTCTCATATAAGATTTTAGGAATGCTGCATTGTGAAGCTTTAACTTCTGAAAGAATGTTTCTTACATAAAATAAAAGGAAAAAATATATATCATGTTTAAAGTGAAATATCTTTTAGTAAGTTTAGAAACAAAATGAGTTTAATCATGTATGCAGTGACAAGAAGCAATCACATACTTTACGAGAGAAAAATGATTGCTTATTCTCAATGCAACTTTTTTTTTTGGTAAGGTCAGAAATAAAATGATTTCAATCATTTATGCAAACTATAAGAAGCTGCCTCTCTTTCTCATTTTGGGTCTTGTTTTGTCTCTCCTACCCCTTACTAAAAGAACATGACTTTTATGGGTCTAGTACTGAATTACTTGTAGTTTTATAATTTTATCCCTTGTATCATTGTGTTTCATTTTGTAGAACTTTTAAACTATTTATGTTGCTAATTTGCTGGTTGAGTTGCATAGAGGTGTGTAATGTCCTTAACACGATGACTATGAATTGCGAATCAGAGTAATGAAAAGGAATTTATTTATAGAAGGACCAACGATTACAAGTATACAACTAAAAGATAACTACTCAAGAACTCCATAGCTAGCTCTGCACTTCTACCATTTATGCCTATAACAACTTAGGGTTAGATAGGGAAGACGAAGAAGAAGAGAAAGAAGATTATAGAGAGAAGAATTTAGGAAAGAGAATACTGGTTATTCAATAATCCCTTTTCCCAATTTTGGTTAGGCTAGTTATAGATTTTGCTCACTTAGCTGAGTTGGTGCTGAGCTGGACTATTTGATGTATTAATCCGCACCGTCGATTCCTTACGATCTCCGCCATTTATTTAAACTAATTCCCAATTTCCCTTTTCACGATTATTCAATTGCCACATGCAGACATAACAACTCTGGGTCATTACAAGGTGTTATGTCTATCTAATGGTTAAGGTTCACTGCTTATCATGTCATGTCCTTCACCGTTACTTTTATCGGCTTCACATATATGCTCATCGTTGTGACTTGTAATACCCTTAAGGGGTCGTTTCGTACGCGGGATGTGATAAACAGGGATATCCCATGGGACTATTTTATCCCACCTTCCATATGGGATAGTAATCCTACCATTTTAGTACAAAAGGTGGGATAAAATAATCCTGCGATTAGCTAATATCTCACACAAACATGGATAAAGTTGATCCCAAATTTTATCCTCGGATTGTTATTCTTATCTCACGTACCAAGCGACTCCTTGAGGAAAATACCACCTTCAGCCAGTTTTGTTTTCAGAAGGTAGTTTCTTTAGATTCACATTGGAGAAGGAAATAGCATAATAGTTTAAAACCATCAGGAAGTCTCTAGAAATTTTTATTCTTGTGTCCTTTTGTTCATCGAAATAGGAGAAGGTGGGGTAAGGAAGAAATCGACAGCATTGTTTGTATGTAAAAGCAAACAGCATTCAGGTTTGTTCACGTGAGAAATAAGAGAAGAGAGGAGGTATATTGATGATGTATTGATGATGTAATCATCTAATCAATACTTACAAGATAAGCATATTCGGTGTCAAACACAGTACAAATGATATTTGTCCCAATGTGGGAAAACGCAGTACAAATGATATTTGTCCTAATGTGGGACGGTATTGAACTTAAGAATTTAACTCTTATAATATTCTAAACTCTACCTTTAGTGTATGTTCTCTACTTTTGCATGAGGATCTTTTCTCAACACTAATAAAATTATTTACCTCATCAAACCATATATTCTAAACTCTACCATTCTAACACTAACTCTTGACATTCTAACAGTGTATGGATTACCTAAGGGGTTAGTAATAAAGAGGAATGAATGTTATGATAGATTAACTTTGTATAAAAAAAGTGATGTCCATCTGCATGAAATAAAGGCAGATTGTGTTGGTCTCCATCCTCCATATCAGAATCAAAGTAGTATGTATCTTCTTTCTTTGAAGGTATGTTAAAATCTTGACCAAGTTATTCTAGATAATGACTTGAAAACAAGGGAGTGATCCATTTTTCAATTTTTTTTTTATTCCTTTAGTTCACGGCTAATTTATCTTATAATTTAAGTTCTTCAATTTGGTGATAGACTTCAAGGGTTCGGCTTTTCTGTTAAGCTCTTACAGAGCTTCTGGTTCCCTTAGCTTAGCCTTGGTCCAAAACTAAATTCTCATTTGGAAGATTGAAGAAGCTGATACCCTTTCCCTTTTCACTCGTCTCACAAATCCCTTTCCATGTTTTTTCACTAGAGTTCATTCTATTGTTGCTATTGCTTTACGCCTCTGCCGCGGGCCCGCCAGATGTCCTTGTCAGTCACCTACTGCCGTCTTCCCCTCCATCATTCAATGCTTGTTACATTGAGAGCATAAAAACTCTAGATCTATTTCCTTTTTGATATATCAATGAGTCCTGAAGCAACTTCTTCACTGCACTAGCTTCAATAAAGAAGTATAACTAAGTCGTTAAGTGAAAGTTACTCGGACTCTTCACCTTCGGTGCCGCACCCATGTCGACACGAGGTGGGTATGGATGTGGATGCAGGTATAGGTTCATACTAGATCCGGTCAACTGATTTTGGGTACTTTGAGAAAAATCGATGGAGAAATTCGTAACAGGTAAATGCTTTATGTAATCAAACAAAACCTAAGATGAAATTGAAGAAAATGAAATACCTTGTATATAAAAGTTTCTATGTCATTCATTTTCCTTAGGTCTCCTTTTGACGTTCTCCTCGTGTTCAATATTTTCTCCTTGGAATACCTTGTTAGTTTTCCACATAATGTCTCATAATTTAGACATATCACTCTACTTTAGATTTTTGAACTACTTTTAGTCGAATCCCGACTCTCGATCCGTACCTGGATCCATATCCCTGAATCTGAACATTTAGATCATAAAGGATCCGATCTGTAGGTGTGCTACACCTGTATCAAACTAAGTTGCTCGGACTCTCCAAAAATGTTGCCGCACCCGTGTCGGATCCTTCAGAAATACACTATTTTTGGAGGATCCGACACGCACCCGTAGACATTTTTGAAGAGTCCGAGCAACTTAGGTATCAAACACTCACATCCGAGTGTGAGAAACTTAGGACTTGAATCTATTTTTTGTTTTGCTTTTTATTTCTTTCTTCTTTTGTCTACTTGGTTTTGAAAGTAGCGAACTTACCTTAAATTTTATTAAGTCTTTGTAACCGATTTGGTAATATCTAAGTAAATTTTAAGTGAACCTGAACCTAGCCGAATTTACTACGGGTTCGATTTAGATTACCAAAACTGAAAACTGAAAATTGAAAACTGATAGGAACTTCGGCAAAACCAGATCAAACTGATCGACACCCACCCCTAAAGTATAGAAGTTAATGAACCAGTGCTGAAGGGTAAGGAGGAAGTCAAAGGAGGCAGCTGTGAGATTTTACAAACATTTGTACATGGAGAAGTTAAGAAGGAAGGGATCATTCAAATAGGAAGGGAAATAAGGGAGTGGTTGTAGAGGCCTATAGTAGAAGGGGCGATGAGAGAGGCAGTGGGGAGGCAAAGCCCTGGTATAGGATGCATTCACATTACCTTTTTCTAGCATTGTTGACTAGATTGGAGATCATTGTGGAATTTCAAGGAATTGTAGAGTTTGAAGCAAACGTAAACATATCCTTCATATTTAAAGGGGGAGTAACGAGCATAAAAAATTATAGGGCTATTAGTATGATTGGAAGCATTATGAGATATGTGTTAGGCGTTACAGTATCTACTTCTTAAGATCCATTCATGGAAGAAAGACGGACATTGGATGCGGTTTTGGTGGCAAATGAAGTGGTCGACTCTAGAAGGAAGATAGATATTGGATGCAGTTTTTGTGGAAAATGAAATGGTTACTCTAGTCTAGAAGAAAGAAGGAAGAGTCGGGGATCTTATGTCGGTTGGACCTTGAGTGCTTCTGATCACGTGAAATAAGAATTTTGGACTTCATCAAAAGGATGGAATTTTGTGACAAGTGGAGGAGGCCTCTCTCCTTTTTTTTTTTGGGGGGGGGGGGGGCAATAGTCTGAACCACTAGTAAGCTTTCCGCACATTTAAGTGTAGAATAATCCTAAAAATTGCCTTGTTCGCACACTTAAGTGTCTAATAATTATAAAAATTGCCTCTTTAAACAATATCAAAGGAAAATTCAGGTATATCAGGTTTGGATAGTCTTTCCTAAATAATCTATCTAAAAAAAAAATGTGCTGCCTTGGTAGCTCTAGTCTATGGTAAGAACACTGGGTGATGTGTTGGTTAGGTGCTAATCATAGATTTGAGCCCTTCCACATACAAAAGTCTAGCATTAAAGCGGGGAAGAGAGAAGGGCGGATCCATTACCTACCAAGTTTCAAACCGCGCTCCACTGGACATTGGGGAATTTCTCCGTTGTCAAAGAAAATCAAAGATGGGTTTTAGGGTGTACTTATCCCAGCAACTCCACCTAAAAACAAAAGATAAAATATTTGGTTTAAGAGTCGGGTTTTGGTGTCCGACAATAAGTTCTTCAAAAATAATAAACACCAAAATAGTAGCTTTTCTCTAAGCTAACACAAATGGTTTTTCTAAGACTTGTTGTCAAACTAATTAAACACAATTGTCCCCAAGGTTATTTTCCATTTGCGAGGTCCTTTGGGCTGGTGGTGGTGAACTCGGGCTTCCCGAAGAAGGACGATCACTTGATCACCTTTCGAAGCGTGATAGCCAGGACCCAGATTGACTTTCTGTTGCTTCGGAAAAGGGATAGGGTGCTGTGTAAGGACTGTAAGGTTATCCCGAGTGAGAATCTTTCGACCCAGCATAGGCTCTTGGTTATGGATTTGGGTATAAAGAAGAATAGAAACAGGAGAAGTAAGGAGGGTAGACCTAGAATTAAGTGGGGCGGCTTGACGCCAGTGAAGGCGTGGGAGATAGGGGAGAAGTTGGCGGGAATGGGGGTGTGGGAGTGTAGGGGGGACGTGGATAGTATGTGGGATAGGGCGACGAGGTGCATCAGGGAGAATGCAACTGAGGTGTTGGGTGTTTCTAGGGGCCGAGCCGGGCACCATCGGGGGGATTGGTGGTGGAATGAAGAGGTGGAGAAGAAAGTGGGGACCAAGAAAGGGGCGTATGCTAAGTTGGTTGAGAGTAAGGACGAAGAAGAGAAGCGGGTAAACAGGAAGGAGCACAAGCTAGCTAGGAAGGAGGCTAAGTCAGCTGTCACGGCAGCTAAGACGACCGCTTTTGAGAGCTTGTATGCGGGGTTACAGGGGAAAGGAGGGGAGAAAAAGTTGTTTAGACTCGCTAAGGCTAGGGAGAGGAAGGGGCGTGACCTCGACCAGGTGAGGTGCATTAAGGGGGAGGACGGTAGAGTGTTGATGGAGGACGGCCACATTAAGGATCGATGGCAGTCGTACTTTCATAGGCTCTTGAATGACGAAGGGGATAGAGCTATTGAGCTAGGGGAACTGGAGCACTCAGAGGAGTGTCGGGATTTTAGTTATTGTAGACGTTTTAGGGTAGAAGAGGTTAGAGAGGCTGTTCGCAGGATGCGAAGGGGTAGGGCGACGGGGCCGGATGAGATACCGGTGGAGTTTTGGAAGTTCGTTGGAGAGACTGGTGTAAGGTGGTTGACTGGATTGTTCAACGAAATCTTCAAGACGGCAAAGATGCCCGAGGCTTGGAGGTAGAGTACCATGATCCCTCTCTATAAGAATAAGGGGACGTCCAGAGTTGCAATAACTATAGGGGGATTAAGTTATTGAGTCACTCTATGAAGATTTGGGAGAGAGTGGTCGAGGCGAGGCTGAGACGGATATTGTCTATTTCGGAAAACCAGTTTGGGTTTATGCCTGGCCGCTCGACGACGGAGGCAATTCACCTGGTACGGAGACTGGTGGAACAGTATAGGGAAAGGAAGAAGGACCTGCACATGGTGTTTATCGACCTGGAGAAGGCATACGACAAAGTCCCCAGGGAGGTGCTTTGGAGGTGCTTGGAGGTGAGTGGAGTCCCACAGGCATATATCAGAGCAATTAAGGACATGTATGAGGGAGCAAAAACTCAGGTGAGGACGGCGGGAGGAGACTCAGAGCATTTCACCGTCTTGACAGGATTGCATCAGGGATCTACTCTTAGTCCCTTTTTGTTTGCTTTGGTGATGGATGTGTTGACGCGGCGTATTCAAGGAGAGGTGCCGTGGTGTATGCTTTTTGCGGACGATATAGTTCTGATTGATGAGACTCGAGGGGGTGTGAATGATAAATTAGAGGTGTGGAGACAAACCCTTGAGTCTAAAGGGTTCAGATTGAGCAGAAGCAAGACAGAGTATTTGGAATGGAAGTTTAATGACGTAAGGCTGGAGGATGAGGTGGTAGTGAAGCTGGAATCACAGGCGGTATGTAAGAGGGATAGTTTCAAGTATCTCGGGTCCGTGATCCAGGGTAACGGTGAGATTGACGAGGATGTCTCGCACCGTATTGGGGCGGGATGGATGAAGTGGAAGCTCGCGTCGGGGGTGTTATGTGATAAGAAGGTGCCGCCCAAGCTTAAAGGCAAATTCTACAGGGTGGTAGTCCGTCCGGCCATGTTGTATGGAGCGGAATGTTGGCCAGTTAAGAATTCCCACATCCAAAAAATGAAGGTGGCAGAGATGCGGATGTTGTGCTGGATGTGTGGGCTGACTAGAGGGGATAGAGTTCGGAATGAGACTATCAGGGAGAAGGTAGGTATGACTCCAGTGGAGTGCAAGATGCGGGAAGTCCGATTGAGCTGGTTCGGACACGTGAAGAGGAGGGGCATGGATGCCCAGGTTCGTAGGTGTGAGAGACTAGCGTTGGATGGTTTTAGGCGGGGTAGGGGTAGGCCGAAGAAGTACTGGGGTGAGATGATTAGGCGGGACATGGAGCAGTTACAGCTCTCCGAGGACATGACCCTAGATAGGAAAGTCTGGAGGACGCGAATTAGGGCAGAGGACTAGGGCCAGTTTGGGTCGCTAGTGTAGGGAATTACTTGCTGGGGGTAGTATCCTGGTTATGATTCCGTGTTCCTTGTTCCTTGTTTTAGTACGAATCTGGGTGCTTTCCTCTGTTTCCTTTCTGTTTTCTTTTTCTTTTACTTATGGCTGCCGTATTTATGTCGTATTTATGTTATGCATGTTATGTTATGTAATCTTGTAACCTTGTTCGGTGCTTTACTTTGTATTTGTGTGGTATCTTGTGTCTTGAGCCGGGGGTCTATCGGAAACAACCTTTCTACTTCTTTAGAGGTAGAGGTATGGACTGCGTACATCTTACCCCCCAGACCCCACCAGGTGGGAATACACTGGGTTTGTTGTTGTTGTTGTTGTTGTAGTTTCCAAGAATTAAACCAAATCAAATCCTGACAGCCCCTTAAGTCAAATTCAAAGGTGGAACGGTAGCAACTCCATAAGTTTATCCCTTCTTTCTTTGAAGAAAGAGGTGAAGCTTGACAACCCAATTATTTTACATGAAACTGATAGAGATCATAATCCATTTCAACTTTGGCTTAGTTCATGTGATCTTGTTACTTTTCAAAGCCCTCATGATTTTTCATTGAGAAAAGTTCAATACCTTCTATTTTTGAAGTCACGAGTATAATGTCAGCATGATTTGCTCGAGTAACTTCTCTGTGTAAGCTCATTTATGGTGTGAAACTCTTTTTCTCCTGTAAACTGTGCTTTCTGACACTTATTCACCAATTTAAGAGAATAATTCTGTGTTTGTTTCCACATGTGTTTATCCTTTGGTTTGATCTCAGAATGTAGTTAATTAATAATTTCAAATTTCATTTCAATGTGGCCAAGAAGAGAAGCAAACTGAAGTCATCTGTTTTTTGTACGCTATGTTAAGGTGAGCTTTAGCTGAGAACCTGAGACAGTTGGCTGGGTGCAGAGGGACGATCCTTAAGACTGATTAGTATCTTAACAAATTAGAGAATATTTGCGTTTTGAATGCTTAATAACTACTGAAAATATGAAGCTTGCTAGTTGCTACTTCCTGGTTATTATAAGCATTATATAAGAAAGCTGCCAATTTATGGAACAAAATACAGCGAGGCTCATCGAAGACTCACTGCTTTGGCCATCTTAAATATTTATGGATTTTTTTTCGTCAGAAGTGACTTATATGTCATATATTTATTGTTCAAATATTGAGATAGTTGTCGATTAGTTCTTGATGATATGTTATCTTTTCTAAATTGGAGAGTACTTGAGACAACTCTTTGTTGCTTCCATTTCGCGTGTTTATCACCTGTCAATATCATAGATTATAATGTTATTGTGGGTTTACTTTCAGGAGATAGAGAAGGTGTTACCGAGTGTTCCACCTCCAGAGCCTATGTATCAGTTGCGCAGAACAAGCTCCGCCCCCTTCTAACATCCAGTTTCATGCACGAATGATGAATATGTAGATGCATAGTATCCGTTATGTCATTGAAATTTACGTTAGCTAGTCATTGCCTGTTCATCTCCTCGTTCGTGGTTAACATCCTTGTTCAGGAAACAACGCCCTGGAGGCCTCCGATGGCAGCTCTTGTCGACTGCCCTTGTGATTACCTTGGCTGTCTCTACTTCTCTAGATAAGTTTTGTTTTCCTTGTATGTACATTTTTATAGTTTTAACCTTGGAATTATGCGGAGGACATAGTTTTGGTAGTTTCTTTTCAGTTACTGTAAGCATTTCCAGTATGAATGCTTTCTCTAGACAAGCGAAAACAAAGTTATTGTATGTTTCCAGTTGTATTAAAACAA
Organism: Capsicum baccatum var. pendulum; assembly: GCA_030864225.1. Taxonomy (NCBI): domain Eukaryota; kingdom Viridiplantae; phylum Streptophyta; class Magnoliopsida; order Solanales; family Solanaceae; genus Capsicum; species Capsicum baccatum. Next base: position 255,214,484 of record CM061559.1, on the reverse strand, counting down.
CCAGGAGAGGGGTAATCTTCTTCATGGTTTCTACTAGGCTTGAAATCCTCAATTGCTTGAGTGTATGGCTTTCATGCTTGTCCATAATGCGACGTTTCTTGTTCGTCTGTAGGTAAAATTTATTTGCACCCAGTATTTACATCAAACTACATTAATTCACTATGGTTGACTCATGATGATAAACTGAGGTGAGAATATATCCTAGTCCATATTAGTTATTCATGAATAGGTGATAAAGTCTGTGTCAGAGAATCTGTTCAGTTTATTTGGTGTAAATGCTCAATGTGGCGAGGCAGATATTAAAGAGTTGGTAATCAATGACCTGAAACAAAAATGGGGGGTGATTTTCCCTAAATTATGTTACTACTATGCATGGGGTCAAGCCATGCAAACAGCCTCTTGCAGAAATACAAGATTAGGCTACGTATAATAGATCTTTGTAGTCCGAGCTGGAAACTCCACACATAATGGGAGCTTGCTTTAGTGCGCCAAAAACTTTTTTTCTTTGTATAGCTATGCACTTAAGTTGCTTTGACATGATTACAATACTCTTGGTTAACCACCAAACGCGTACTCACGGAAGGAAAAGAAAACAAAGAACTAGAAAAACAAACTTTCATCTTTTCTTTTTTCTCCCCTGGTGTTCGGTATCACATGGGGTGCGAGTAAATCCAAATTCGCATCGAAAGTCCCTAACAAAAGGGACTCCATACCCAACCTAATAAGGTGAAACTAGATCAAACACATGGCTTAAAATCAGTCTTACAACCACCTCTATACATCTGAATACTTCAGCAAGAAAGTCATTATATTTGCTTCCTAAAAGACTAAATTCTAAACACCTCTGATGATCATCAGCCTCTTTCCAAAGTTTTCAGCATGCTGGTTTTAGTTTCCTCTAGCCTTTTCCAGGTCTGGAAGATCTACAAGTAAGAGAGAAATAATGTCACAACTTGGAAAACTCCATCTCCTAATAAATAACATATATCCTTTATTCGCGCTTTTATACAAGGTAAATAATCAGCATACACGAAAAATTAACAACTATATAAAGAGAGACAGAGGGCCACTAAATTACACACCAGGAGAGATCAAGATTAGAGCTAAAGGGTGTTATGCAAATTCAATATATTTATCGATACTCATTTTATTCTCGCTTCTAAGGTGTCATTTAGAATTACAAAAAGTTTCACTAAGTGAGGTATAATAGACCCTTGTGGTCCGGTCCTTCCCCGGAACCCGTGCACAGCGGGAGCTTTAGTCCACTGGGCTGCCCTTAAACGAAAGTTCTGGTTTTTGTTTAGTAACTTGTCCTTGTCCCTCCCATTTCTCATTTTCTCCTCCTTCGTTTCTCTCCTTAAAGTTTATCCAAACTACAAATGTTATCCTCCTATATATACTCATTCCTCTCCTTTCTCTCCGTTTCTTCCAATCTCTCTAAGTTCCTCGTCTCTCACTGTCATTCGAGTATAAAAGGTCGTTCATATAAGTAACATTGTATCTGATTTGTACAACAAATAACAGCTATATGTAAACTAGTGCAATCAGATAGGAAACAACTCACAGAGCATTCCTCCATCATCACTGCTCTCGTCATCTTCTCCAGTGTACTAAAAGAAGATATATTTGAAGTCAGAAAGCTATGATCAAAGTAATTGGAACATTATTTAACATATAATATTTAGCTAGATCAGAATAGGCATTTACCGCAACACCACCATCCTCAGAGTCCGCTGCATGAAAGAGAAATCTTGATTAGCTTTATGAGTATATTAGGATATCACACATAACGCTATACATGAGAAGGAGTTAGCCAACTGCTGAAAAGAATTGTCATGGTTTTGGTTCTTCCCAGAGTAGAAGAGAGAGAAGCAGGAAGTAGGTGAGGTAGCATAGTTCAATGTTTGACGCTATTGATGCGCAGTTGTAAAAGACCACTAACTTGACAGAGTTGATTATCACTATGTTGGGGAGGAAGGAAGAAGGAGGTTAGTGATGAAATTAAGTAACTGGATCAACCTGAAGGCTTGCATTTATGTCAATTTTAGACAAACCAGCGCCCCGCCCCCACCCCCACCCCCCGGGGAGTTTTTGGTCTACTGGTAAGATCACAATGCACAATGTGGGGGTTAACACGTTCAAATATTGATGTAGATAAAATCATGGTACTTAAGGGAAGAAGGGTAGATCGACAAGTCCATTATCCCTCGAGTTCCAAACCTTCTACTCCTTTAGTCAGGCATGAAAAGTTTGAATACAGGAAGTCAGACTTAATACACCCAACCTACAGTCCGATTACTAGAAATTGCCTTTGATCAATCAAATGAAACATTTTGCAGAGAAAGTAGAAAGAAAAAGAAAATCAAAGTATTGTTAATATTTCATCTTCCAGTTAGCTCGTATTCATTCATAAGCATTTAAAAAAAAAAAGAAAAGAGGGAGTACGGAGATGGAGTTAGTGATGTGCAGCCAACTCACAATATTCTTCATCATCTTCATCACACCATTTGTTCCAATCGACCTTCAGGTATGGAGCGGGCTTCTCTGGAGCCTTCAATAATCTTGGCCACCAGCCTTTTTGCTCCTTCTGGATTGAGCAGAGGATGTTTCTCAACCCAATATTAGTTTTACATCGCTGCACCAGAAAGCACTCTATGATATCAACCACGAGAATTTTCTATCATTGAAACCAAAATGTAAAGAAAGAAATGTCCAGTTCAAATGTAACATTTCTTTAATAGAATAAACTATTCATATCTGATATAAAAGGAGCAAGAAAATATACTATTATTCAAGCAAAAGTAATAGATTCTTCAAGTCATGATAGATAAAAACAGCCTCAAAATAAATTAGAATGTAAAAAAAGAATTTCTACTACGAAATCAATGATTTGGTATTCAATTGCAAGTTTAACATGGGTATTTTTGGGTGTTAACATGATTGTTTTTTTAACAAGGTAAAATTTATTAATAACCAACAAAAAGGAAGTGCTTATAAGGTACAAACGAAACTGACAGAATACAATGTCTGTGAGGAATCTAGTACAACTAGTATATCATCTATACTATTTACAACATTCAAACTGCACAGTTAGTTTAAATTTTGAAGACATCTTAATTTAAGAAAACTATATGATCATCTATATCATCAAAACACTTAAGATTTCATTCTATACACACACAAAGGAGCAGTTCTCCAGACCTGGTTTTCTTCTCTTTCAAAGTCAGCCAACTAGTGACTGTGACATTCAGAACTCTCGGCCTAACCAAATGTACTCCAAGTATGCTTAATAACGTGCACCAGACTTCCCAGATATGCTGGCACTTCATAAACAAATGATTTACTGATCCAGTTTCTGACCGGCAAAAGTAGCATCTGCTACAAATGATCCTCTTCTTTGCATGTTATCTTGAGTTAAGCATGCATCGTGTGAAGTTCTCCATATCATCCACAATATGTACAGATTTCAACTTGTGACACAATAGGTTAACTCAATCAAAGAGTTAATGTGATTCCAATGTTCCTTCTTCCCCATTATTTCTTATACTAATACTATTCACAGTCATTATCAACTGCAATGCCGAATAAATCAGGGAACATCTAACAAATACTAGACCTAATGTGAACTTACCAACAACCGTGTTCATCATAATTGACATAATTGCTACATTTTTGTACCCTTTGCTCAGGATGCTTTGCCCTGCTTTACGTAGTCTTTTGCCATGATTTCTTCACATCTGTCATGTTTTTAATCCACTTTAATATGCTTTTCCTTAACGTCTATCGGAAACAACCTCTCTACCTCCCAAGGTAAGGGTAAGATCTATGTACACTTTATCTTTCCCATACTCTACCGATGGGACTACCCGAGTATGTTGTTGTTGTTTTTTTGTAACCTTCTCAACAATTTAGGGGTTCTCTAATATCCTTACATTTTTCACATACAAATTCCTAAACAAACTACTCCTTGCAAACACAAACCTTAACATAAACCTACCATCAAATCTCCTCGTCAAACTCAATAATTTTTCCACAGCCAATAAAATTAAGGAAAACCCAGAAAGAAAAAACAATACTTTACAGAAAACAGTAAGAAAGACATAGGAGAACCATCAAACTTTCTCATCAAACTTAACAAATTCGCTATATCAAATAAAATAAAGAAAAATCCACAAACAAAAACCAGAACTGTACATTAAAAAAAATCAAGAAAAACACCATCAAAGTCCACAAATTTGCTATATCCAACAAAATAAACCAGAACCCAAAACATAAAACCAAAACTTTACATAAATAATAGCAAGAAAAACAGCATCAAACCTCAGGTGAAATACTCCCAAAAAGTTGGAGAGTAAAGGAGAAAGAATCTCCATGAACACCAACAGCGGAGAAATTAAAAACACCATCGGGGTCACACTTCAATGACACATCTTTAGCATCAGGCAATCATATTGTCAAGTAATTCTCTGATCTTTGTGCCCATAGAAAACAGCCTCTCTATCTCCCAAGGTAGTGGTAAGGTCTGCGTACATTCTACACTCCCACACCCCAGTCGTGGGATTACACTGGGCATGTTGTTGTTGTATAATTTCTAAACAAACTACTCCTTGGAAACACTAACCTAACATAACCTACCCTCAAACCTTCTCATCAAACTCCACAAATTAGTTATGTCCAATAAATTAAACGAAAACCCAGAAAGAAAAAAACAAAACTTTACAGTAAAAAAGTAAGAAAAAACATCATCAAACTCCACAAATTTGCTATCTAAACAGCATCAAACTCCACAAATTTGCTGTGTCCAATAAAACAAAGCAAAGCCCATAAAGAAAACCAAAACTTAACAGAAAATAGTAAGAAAAGCAACATCAAATTCCACAAGTTTGCTATGATCAATAAACTAAAGGAAACCCCAAAAGAAAAAACAAATCTTTGCAGAAAAAATTAAGAAAAACAGCATCAAATTCCCCAAATTTGCTATGATCAATAAACTAAAGAAAACTCCACAAGAAAAAACAAATCTTTGCAGACAAAAGTAAGAAAAACATGATCAAACACCACAAATTTGCTATATCCAATAAAACAACCCAAACCCCACAAAGAAAAACCAAAACTTCACCCAAAACAGCAAGAAAAACAGCATCAAACCTCAGGTGAAATACTCCCAAAAAGCTGGAGAGTGACTGAGAAAGAATCTCCATTCACACCAACAGCAGAGAAATTAAAAACACCATCTGGTTCACACTTCAATGACACATCTTTAGCATCAGGCAATGATATCGTCAAGTACACTTTCTCTGATCTTTGTGCCCACAGAACTTCTGGTTGACGACTGCACATAATTTTTTTTTTTTCAAGATTCTCAATTTTCTTAAGCAATATAACTCATTAAATAGTGAGAAAAATTGCAGATAATTAAATTTTGTTTAAATAAGTACCTCATTTTTGGAGGAAAAATGTAGATTCCAGTCAGTGAATCAGTTGAGAGCAATTAGGAGTTCATAGTTTTGTCACTTTCTCAGGGTCCTAAATAAGACCTTATTATATAATTCTATATAAATGTCTATAATCATTAATGTTTTTCATTTAATGGCACGACATATGAGTCGATTTTTAAGTTTTAACCTTAAAAATCAATTTTATATTTAGCTGTACGTATGAGTTGTGCATAATTTGTGTAAGTGAAAATATAAATTTATATCGCAGGAAAATATTATTTGTGTTGAGGGTCAATAATTAAAGACCACTGTGAATTTTAAGTAAAGTTGTAAATGATTTCAATGTTTTATATTCGTATTGAAATATGATTAATTATTAATTTATATGTCTAATACGAATAGCGACATTTAAATATACGTACACTCTCGTGCTATTTTATGTGATGTATTTGAAAATGAAGTTTTAGAATATTTATTTTAAAAATAATTTATGATCTAAAGTAAATAATATGTTTTTTTTTGGGTGCAAAAGATAAATCATTTATTAGAGATTGAGGAAATAGAGTTACACCCCTTTCAGTTGAAGGAGACAAGAACAGATTGTCCGGAGCCACATTCCGACCCTGTAGGTTAATAGAATTATTTTTGATTCTATGGTGAACACACCTTCCGTTAGAATCTGAGTGCACAAAAGTTGATACAAAAGGTCGTATTTGCCAAAACAGCTGGGGTGACTCTAAGACTTGACCTTTAGCTCCCTCCTTCGCTAGCATATCGGCCACTGCATTCTGCTCTCGGAAAATCTTGATTGGCATCGTGGTCTGAGTTTCTTCCATTAGAGACCTGCACTCAGCAATTAAGTTATGATAGAAATGGTGATCATTAGAAATCAATGACAATATAGTGCTAGAGTCAGTTTCAATAGTAAAGTGTTTGAAGTTATGAGTTTTGGCATTGACAAGGCCATGGCGTAATGCTAAAAACTCAACCATGGTAGGTGTAACGCCCCAATTTTTTAAATTAGAACGCTACACGGTACTCATGACCTCGAAGGACCACAATCTAACCCATGACTAATATCTGTACCTGTACACTGTATAATATATGAATATAAATGCGGAAACATGAACTGAAGGCCATAAGGTTCAATACTGAACATAATCTGAATAATATAATAACAATGTTTGAATAACGTGGTATCACAATACCAAAACAAAACTGAAATACTGAAGTCTGATTCTAGTCTGTAATTTAGTTTGTGTCTAGTCTGAAAGCCTCTACTGTCTGAATAATCTGAATAAGGAGCTGACGGAACATGTCCCCAACTAACTCCAACTAATGAACTAATCAATGAGAAATAGAGAAATAATCATGTCCTCGAAGGATGAGTACTCACGTCTAACTCTGACTGCTGAAATCTGCAATGCTACTGCTGCTCTGGAACTCGTGCCTCTGAACCTATGGCGTAAAATAAAACACTATAGCGGTAATGCGTCAGTACGTCTGAATGTACTGAGTATACGAGTGAGATAGGCTAAATGCAAAGGGTTATATGCATGAACAATGCTGACTGATATGAATGTGAGAATACATACATGCATAAGCAACTGAAACTAAACTTGTGGTGATACTGACTACTACGTCTGAATGCTGACAACATGAGTTTACTGATACTGAGGTACTGAATAGATGAGCGACTATTTTTGATAGTTCGAATTATGAAGAACTGGTTTGATTGACTGTGTCTAACAGTCCTGAAACTGAATACTGATAAATAAGCTATGAGGACTGATATAACTGATATAGCTGTGATGATCGGCCTAACCAATGTAACTGATACTGAGCGACTGTATCTGACAGTCTAAGTTCTGATGGAACTATCTGAGCTCCGTTCTGTATGGAGTAACTAAATTTGAGATCAGTACTATCTAGCGGGTGATCTTTGAGTATACTGATAATAAAGATGATTTGACTTAGTCTGAGATCAGTCCTACCTAACGAGTGATCCCTAAATCTGATGATACTAATACTGATTAACCATAGTTGAGATCAGTCCTATCTAATGGGTGATCTTGAAGTCTATTTATAATGATAGGGATTGACCGTATCTAACAGTCATAAATTTGTACTACTGAGCTGAATTGACTGTATCTGACAGTCCTAATTCTGTAGCTGAAACTGTGGGATGTATTCATCTAACCAACATGCCCCTTTCTAGCTAGTTTAGGGTACAACCTGTAACCCCAGTTGGAAGGGTGTCAATACCGCGCCACCAGTAAAGACAACTGCCGTAGAGTCAGTCCTAATCTAGCGGGTGACCCCTGGGACCAGTCCTATATATTTACATATGCTAACGGGTGATCCTTGAGTATGCCAGTCCTATCTAACGGGTGACATCTCGTACCTACACTGGCTACGTAGTTCTGGAACTTAGGGATTACTTCTAGGGATCTCAGTCCTATCTAGCGGGTGAGTCCCCATCCCTAGGCTCACTCGGTGCTGAATCCTACTCCCAACTGAAAGACACTGATCTGATTAATTGAACTGAACTGATTCTGAGTTTACTGAGTTCCGTGACTGACGGAATACTGCTGATATCTGATAGTTGACTGAGTTCATGAGATTTCTCAGATTAATGGAAACACTGAGGTTACTGAGATTATTGAGTACTGAGATCACTGAACTACTGAGACTGTTGAGATTTCTGAGTTTTTTCTGAGTCACATGACTGACTGAATTCTATAGATCATGGCTTGACTGAGGTTATCGTGAAAAGATGACTTGGCTCTAGGCACACAACTATATTTTTTGGGTACAAGTACCCCAGGACTCGATAGAAGGAAACTGACATGACACTTCTTGATCATAGGAATAGAGTTCATAATTCATAATACCGTAAATAGGGGATTTCATACTACACATGGTTCTTAACATCTTATACATGAAAGGGAATGCGTATAACATATAAATACTTGCATGATTCCGATTTCATGAGCATTCCATAGCACAACAACAATACACAACAATTAGCATGGAATTCATGTTGAGTCATAAGAAATAGAGCATGGACTTTTCATTTAAGTTCTATTTAGCTATAATACATGATTTCTAGTCTCTTAGTCTTAGGTATTTTATCAAACACCTTACATGCATACTTTCTGGCATAGGCATATTCATCACATTAATGATTCAAACTACCCAAAATTCATATATTTCAATTTACATGTTATGCTAGTTTCATAAAATCACATAAAGATTCTAACTTGGGAGTTGTATAACAATCAATCACACAAACATAATCAACCCACAACATAACTTCATGATTCATAATTTAAAAGAGGGTTCTTGAACTTTATGGATGAAAGGGATCCATAAATCAACACTACGCATACCTTATTTCGTGAATCTACGATGGTTGACGGAGAGACTTTCTTGAAATTGGACCTTCTATGAAAATCCTAGGTTGTGTTCTTGAGAGGATTTGAGAAAAGAGGCTATATTTTGGTGTAAATGGAGCAAAATCCCGTGTTATAGAGTATATATATGGTGGCAAAATAACCAAATTAACCCCCAGGACACGGAGGTTGAATGCAGAAATTTGGCCTGGGGTGATCCTTAGGGTGGCGCCTCGCCTAGTTTGCCGGGGTTCCCTGGGCGACGCCTGGCAAAAATAGTGGAGTAGCCAGGGTGATTCCCTGCCTGGAGCGGTGCCCAACCCAGGGCGACGCGGGTAGATCGCCCTGAGCTACTAGTTTGGAAGTCCAAACATGCCCTTACGCTATCCGAAAAATTCCAAAACTCACCTGGGATATACTATGACCTTGCCCCATCGCAATGCAACTTGAAAATTGGAAAACGAAGGTCGGGAAGATCGTCAAATAAATTCCCGAAGTTTGGAGGTCTAAAATGAGACTAAGTGTTGAATACTTAGCAAAATTTTCTAAGTCTTGGAGCTTGTGAAGCCTAACGAGCTGAATTTTAGACTTAGAATTTTACAGAGTATTACAGTAGGGGTGGTGTGAGGAAGGTGCATGTTGAAGCCTAAGACCCAATAGCCATTATAATCCCTGAAGATGCCCCCTATCCCTTCCTTACCAGGATTGGTAAGGCTGATCTATCAATGTTCAACTTTAGTTATCCATTGGTAGAAGGTTTCATTTGGTGCTAATGATGGTGTAGGTAGGCTGATTAGGAGAATCCTGCTAATAAGCATGGAAAACTCAGTGGCTAGGGATATGGCCATATCTGTGGAGATATGGTTGCATTTGTGGTTAAAAGTATTATCATTTCTGCACAACCAGATGACCCATAGGCAGTGAGGGAAAAGGGTGTCCCATGGAAGCCAGTTATTGAAGGGTTTTCCTTTGAGTTTCTGCCAGGTAGTGTCCCATTTAGAAGTGGATTTGTTCAGCTAGAGTTGGGAAGGCTTGAATTGGGCTTTTTGGAGAAGGTTCTGCCAGAAAGTGACTGCATTATTACATTGGAAGAAGATGTGATTTATGTTTTCTTCCTGGTGATGACATATTTGGCACTGTGATACAAGTCAAATTGTCACCTTAGCTTTTGATGACATCTTTGGAGGACAATACCTAAAGGATCAAGACACGGTCTCCCCAAGAGCACAAGAATATGCAAGGAAGGCCCGTTTTGAGCATGACTTAAAGCAATTCCGTGTATAGAAGGTTACTTGGAAGCTTACATTGGTATTAACCCGAGAACCACAAGCCTTGAAGACTTAAAGACTCTCAGGTTTAGACTACTTTTGTTGGTTCACGGTTTTGGTTCCTTTTACTATGGGCATTTTGGTCACTTAGCCTTAAGGGCATTTAGGACAATTCATATTGTCTTCCAACACATCAAAGCCACCCTTGGTCATTAAGGGTAGTTTGGTATTTTTGTCTCCTTTTGTAATATACTATAAGTAGTACATTTTAGGTTTTTTTTCTTTAGTTTATGAAGGGTGAAATATTGAAATATTGAAAGTCCTCTCTTTGAGAGTAGAACACCTTAGTGTAGTCTTATTTAGGTCTTGGAATAGTCATTGTAGTTTAGGGCTTGGAAAAGCTAGTATTGACCTTTGCTTGGAAATGGTAGATCTTGAGGTGTGTTGGTTCCCTTGGCGGTCACCGTAAGAGTGTGGTGTTGACTATTACATTTATTAGGGGTTAGTGTTGAAATACACTTGGTTCTTAATCTTGTAATAATCTTTGTCTCACTATCTATCCTTTTCATTCTTGCAAACTTGTTGTGTTGTTCTTGTACTCTACTCTCGGTTTGTGTTTGTTTTGGTTGGCCGAAATTGTTGTCTTCTTGTTCTTCATTTCATATGTTGTTAATCTAGTTTGGGTTGGCTGAAATAGGTGTCAAACACCTTGTTATCTTCTCATTTTTTTGTTGTATTGTGAATCCGAGAGAGGTCCCTAATCGGTCCAAGGATCTTAGTGATTTGTGGACTGTTTTAGAGTGTGTTTGTGGACTATTTTGAGTTATTTCGTGAGTTCCTTGGGTTTCTTGTATCATTTGGTATCAGAGCATGGCTTGATCTTGTTACCACAAGATCAATCTTGGGCTTGTTGGTGGAAAAATAAAAAAAATATTCAAAACTGAAAATTTCAGAAAAAATAACAATTTGTCCGTGTTATGTTCTTGGCCAAAAAGTGTGTTCTTGTTGTTTCTTGGACGAGATTTTTACTTGTATTTGTTGTCTCTAAGTGTTAGTTTTGTTCCTCACTAACACATTGAGTCTATATCTAGATTTGAGCTTTAAAAATTGATATTGTTGTTGTGAACGAGAAGTGGCCGTGAGTTGAAGTTGTTGTTCTAACTTCGCCATGTGGTGACCTTGTTGTTGGGCTTTGGATGGTGTTGTTTTTGATCTTGGTTGTTGTTGTTGTGTTCTTGTTGTTCATCACAATCTTCATCTAGTGTTAAAATTGAAAATACAACACCAAAGAAACTTGGCCGTTTATTGGTGGTTTTATTGTTGGTCTTGTTGTTGTGGAATTGGGCGTTGAAACTTCTTGTTGTTATTGAAAAATTGTTGTTAATTGTTCTTGTTGTGGTTGTTGAGTTCTTGAATTTCTTCACCATATTTATCACCTTGTTAACATAAAGTGAATGATAGATCCATAAAGGTGAAGGAAAAAAGTGTGTGACTTATTAGTCTTGAAAGACACTACAACCACCAAAGACTTTATCAACAATTTTCAACCAACTTTCCATGATACAAGGGTCCATGTTTTAAGGAAAGTACTACAAAAGTCAAGTCTTGAAATTTGAAACTTGAAAAAAAGGCTCCAAGACTTATTCTACCCTCCTTAAAATAAATTCCACCAATCCAAATTAAAAATGGGTCAAGACTTGGACTTTGGAAAATAAAATTGTAGAAACCGCAACCAATACGTCATCATTTTACCATTCACGCAATTTTAATTAAGCTCGAATTTTAGATTCTTAGTTTCACTTTATTGTTTCATTAGTTTCATATCTTGATTCTAGAATTAATTAACAACTAGTAATCATCTACTTAGTTGTATATTAATTGTTGAATCCGTTTCTTTCGTGTCTTTGTTATTTGTATGCTTTTCTCATTTTCAACTCGTAGTAACTTCTTTGTTTCAAGTTCGTAAGTAAATTTTATTTTTATGTCTTGACTCGATCAAACAAGAATCCATTCTAGCCGCCAAGTAGAATTGACATCCTATTGACTACCGGAGTATAAACAACTTTCAATATTCGCTGCTCCAATTATGAGAATCACAAAGGTGAGTGTATACGAGTATTGGTAAGGAGCTTTTACTATTAATCTTGTTTGTTGTCTTGTTGTTTGTTGTTGTCTTTTGCTTTAGGTACCATGGAATGATACCAAACTCCCCAAGAATACAACAACACAAACACCAAAATCAGTCCACGAGTTAAAGAACTATGGACCCTTTTGATGACCTCTCTCGAATTCGCAAGAAGAACAAGAAGGGAAGTGATATCAAAAGTAAAACACACTAAAACAGAAACAACACTTGATGAAAAAAAATGCAATAACAACAACACACGGTTACAAGACAAGAACACAAATGGATTACACTAGATATAGACAAACGGTTACAAGAAAGTAAAGATAGATAGATAGACAAATGGATGATATAATATTAACAACCCAAAAGCCTATTCCACTTTTGGACATTTAATATCACACACAACCTAAACCTATCTCTTACATGACCTTAAGGGAAATGGAATTCCCAAGCAATCACCGTTTCTAAGCAAATGATCAACACAAGGATTCTACCTTGTCCAAGGATTCCACCTTGCTAAAGACTCTCAAAGAGGCTACAAAATATATTCTCCAAAAAATCCCCCAAAAATTATCTAATGAGGTTCTATTTATACCTAGGTTAACTTATTACAAATGACTAAAAAACCCTTGCAAAGGGCGGATGAACAGTGAACGTGGATGAATAGTGAACAGTTTTAGAGATTGTGGGACTTGTTCTCTACACTTCAAAGCTTGTTCCTTGGATGGGCATCTCCCGAGATCGAGTCTTGATGCATTGGACCCCGATCATGATCGTACCCGTATCATCCTCCCCTCCTTAGAAAGGATTCATCCTCAAATCCGAACCTTGCAAAGCAATAGGAAGGATAAGCAAACAAAAGTTCCTCAAGGTATGAGGGTTAGGATTAGTGTAATCAATCATAGAATCTTGCCAAGGTGGCTCAACTTCACATATACCCAAACATCCCTCTAACCCGAATACCCTACCAAGGGAGAATTAACTATTTTATCCACATAAGTGTGACAAGAAACAAGGAACAAACGTCGCTTATCAAGTGGAAAACATAGACTCTTCTTGGAACAACAATTAGACTTGAAATCCGAGAGAGGAAAGCCATAAATTCCATGCATATTCAAGTCATTCCAAAAGACATCCTCATCACCACACTTCAAATGATCACCGAAATCAAATGGGTAGAGTGTCCATGGGCACGGGTTGGAAATATATTTCCTTACCCCAATACTACTAAAATAATGATCAAATGTCCCCTCTATACTATTATAGTCAATAACAAAAACAACTAGAGGGCCATCCTTAGTCATTCGGCCAACATGTTCAACATCATCATTTTCACACACAGGTTGGTCTTCATGACTTCCATAAGACAATGTACTACCACTTTCTACAATGGCTTCAACACTAGGTGAATCAACTAGTGTATCCACAATCTTAAGTTGTACATTATCATCTCAAAATGAAGGCACATTCGGCTCACTTAAAGACAAACTATCATTCATACTTAATTGGCTATTATCCTCATTCACTAGAGTGCAAAAGTTAGTTTGATTACCTTGTAGATCATGTGAAGCATGGCCACTCATGGGAATTTTATTAGGAAGGCTTGGATGCTCCATCAAGTTATCCAACTTCTTGCACAGAGAGTCTTCCGTCCCTTCCAATCTTTCTTCCATTCTGTCCATTATTCGCCTATCTATGGCATCAAGCCTTGCCATGATGGATTTAACCCAACTTGTCATTTCAGCTTTCTTCGCCATTATACCCATCAAGAGCTATTAAGCAAGCAACACAAAAATAACAAACACATTAAACATTAGCAAAAATCAGTCCACAATTTGTCACAAGGCAGTCCACAATGCATCTCAAAATAGTCCACAATCCCTCACTTTCACGCATTGGATTTTTCACTCTATTGGCCTTACAAGTGTTGATAACTCCCTTATACTCCAATGAGGTTACTTGGTCCCAATTGTGGCTCAAGGTCGGAGTAGATTCTTATTTAAAATGACTCAAATAAGTAATGTACGAACTTGAACCAAAAAAGATACTACATTCAAAAATGAGAAAAGCATACAACAAACAACGTTAACATGAAGAACGTACACAAAACTAACTTACAAGCTAGTAGGGTATTACTAGGTTGTCAATTAGTGTCGAACAAACAAATGAATCTAGGAAACAATAAAATGAAACTAAGAAAATCTAAAATTTGAACTCAAAAATATTGCGTGAACAGTACTTTAGTGATGTGGCAGTCCACTATTGGCCTCGAGTTTTATCAAAATTTTATTTCCCAATTTCAAGTCTTGATCAATAGATAATTTAAAATTGGTGGATTTGGTTAATTGAGGGAAAAGTGGTCTGGAGCCTTTTTGTTCAAATTTCAAAAGCAAAACTTGACTTCTTTAAACTTTCTCCTTGAAACAAGGTGCTTAAATCAAGGAAAAGTAGATGAAAAGTCTTTGAAGTGATAGGGACAAGTCTTTCACTAACAACTACTATAAGCTTGTCTTTCACCTTTTTAGATCTAGTTTGCACTTTAAAGATTAACAAGATGATGAAAGGGTGAAGAACCTTAAGAACACAACAAAAACTCCAAGAACAACAACAATTTCAGTTTCCAACTCCACTAAAACAAGACCATCAAATCGGCCAAGATTTAGGTAACAACAATATCCAACTCGGCCACACCTTGTTCACATTAACAACTTCAACAAGTTCAAGTTCAATATTAGATTTGGACATATTTTAGTGTTGATGAGAAAGAAACCAACACTAGAAACACTCTAAACAAACAAAAGACTACAAGTTCTAGACACACAACAAACAAATGTTGGACAAGATAACAACAACACAATTTTCGGCCAAGAACACAAAATGGACAGATTTGTACTTTTCTGGATTTTTTTTCAGCTTTTAGCTTTTTTTTTTTAAATTTTCGTCCAAGAGAACCCAAGATTGGTAGTGTAGGAACACAACCAGCCTTGCTTTGATACCAAATAATATCAAACTCCCCAAGAACACAACAACACAAACACCAAAATCAGTTTCTAGTTGAAGAACTATGGACCTTTTTGATGACCTCTCTCGGATTCGCAAGAAGAACAAGAAGGGAAGTGATATCAAAATTAAAACACACTAAAACAGCAACAACACTTGATGAAAAAAATGCAATAACAACAACACACGGTTACAAGACAAGAACACAAATGGATTACACTAGATATAGACAAATGATTACAAGAAAGTAAAGATAGATAAATAGACAAAGGGATGGTATAATATTAACAACCCAAAAGCTTATTCCACTTTTGGACCTATAATATCACACAAAACCTAAACCTATCTCTTACGTGACCCTAAGAGAACCGGAATTCCCAAGCAATCTTCGTTTCTAAGCAAATGATCAACACAAGGATTTCACCTAGCTAAAGACTCTCAAAGAGGCTATAAAATATATTCTCCAAAAAATCCCCCAAAAATGTCCTAATGAGGTTCTATTTATACCTAGGTTAACTTGTTACAAATGACTAAAAAACCCTTGCAAAGGGAATATGAACAGTGAATGCGGATGAATACTGAACAGTTTTGGAGTTTGTGGGACTTATTCTCTACACTTCAAAGCTTGTTCCTTGGATGAACATCCCCCGAGCTCGAGTCTTGATGCATTGGACCCCGATTATGATCGTACCCATATCACCATGGCTACCACTACTCTCGATTCCATGTTTGATCGCATCAATGATGATATTGAAGATGTGAAATGACACGTTGAAAGGCTACTCCAATTGTTACCTAAGCTTTTCCCAAAAAATCCAATTTTTTTTATCCAAACAACTTGCGATGAGAGCTTTCCGAAGGAAGTTTTTGCCCAAGTTTATGAAGGACCTTCACACCGAGGTAAAGGCAAACATACTCATGAACTTCAAGGTAAAATAACTAACTCTTATACTTTTGTATATGTGAATGATGATCATGTGGCTAATAAGCCATTGAGTGTGAGTAGTAGCTTACCTACATATGAGTATATTGATTCTTTGCCATTTGTGGATAATGTACATGTTGTGCATGTGGATACACTAGTTGATCCTATAGATGACCAAATTGACTCTTCTTGCAAGATTGATTTATGTCCACATAGTGTTGAAGCTATTGTGTTGTATAAAAGTACATCATCGTGTGAAAAGTGTGTTGACCAGCTTGGGTGTAAAACTTGCCCACCACTTGAGGTTATGTGTGATGTGACTAATGAATCTCAATTGAGTGAAGAATTGAAAATGTTAGTCAAGGAAATAGGAGTGAACTCGAGAGCTCTTCTTAGGGTAATTTTGTGCTTGATACCTCCTTGAAACTCGATATTGATCTTTTAGAGAGTGAGAAACTTGCTTGTTCCAAATTTGCCCGTGGGTTGGATAATGCTCTTTTTAGGTATAATATCTTATTTGAAGATGATTTAAACACTCCTAATGAACCTAGTGGTGAACATGATGGTATAGCTTGCCTTGGAAGCTATAGCCGATATGCTAACCCATTATAGTGTGACAACATTCCTCCAAAAGATGAAAATCAGTTTTTGAAAGATGAGAGTACTCTTACGGGTAAGAAATGCGTAGTCCTTCTTGAAAACCCGAGGGCAAAGGTGTCATTGACTCCTTGGGATAATGTTTCTAAATTTGTACCTTGCTCGACACACTTATGTTTACATTGCATGAATACCAACTTGAGGATACCAAGTTGACTACTTGCTTGAAGTAAAGAATGTGTATGTGTTCAAATGTCTTATCTTCACCCGTGTATACCTTTACACTTAGTTCTTTCCTATACTACCTCTTTGCCTATGATGACATCCATGCTAGTTATGGATTTGTATTATGTAAAGGCAGGAAACTTATTGGTTGGTCCACTTGTTTTAATGACTATGTTATGTGTTTGGGGTGGACTTTAAAACCAATAGTGTCACCACGATTGATGAAGTCACTTGAAGAGGTAATGAAACAATTGTGCTTTATGGTCCCTAAGTTACCGGTGGCCTTACCCTTGGGACTTTGGGATACCATTGAGTCGTTTGTAGTTTCTTTATCTCTTGATTCTTGTCATAACCATTCCCTTTGTGACATTTTTGTTAAGCTTTTCATGACTAACACCATGGATTCATGGTTGTATTTCAATAATGTCCCACCTTGGAATGATGATGTTTTTTTATTATACTAACCCTAACCCTCGTGCCTTGAGGAAGTTGTGATTTTTTGTCCTTTCTCTTGTTTTGCAAGGTAAGGATTCGAGGTCGAATCCTTTTCAAGTAGGGGAGGATGATATAAGTCAAATTGTCGCCTTAGCTTTTGATGACATCTTTGGAGGACAACACCTAAAGGATCAAGACTTGGTTGCCCTGAAAGCACAAGGATATGCAAGAAAGGCCTGTTTTGAGTATGAATTAAAGCAATCCCGTGTATGAAAGGTTGTTTGGAAGCTTACATTGATGTTAGCCCGAGAACCACAATCCTTGAAGACTTAAAGATTTCCGATTTTGGAATACCTTTATTGGTTCACGGTTTTGGTTCCCTTTACTAAGGGCATTTTGGTTACTTAGCCTTAAGGGCATTTAGGACAATTCATATTGTCTTACAACACATCAAAGCCACTCTTGGTCATTAAGGGTAGTGTGGTCTTTTTGTCTTCTTTTTGGCTAAAATAAGAGTCAAACACCTTGTTATCTTCTCATTCTTGTGTTGTATCGTGAATCTGAGAGAGGTCCCCAATTCCAAGGATCTTAGTGATTTGTAGACTGTTTTCAAGTGTGTTTGTAGACTGTTTTGAGTTATTTTGTTAGTTCCTTGGTTTTCTTGTATCACATTAGGAGTCTATGGAGATGATAATGTGATTATGGTAGGCATTGGCGAGGAGCCTGTTATGGAGGAGAAACCAGAGGAAAGTTTTAATTTTATTAGGGGCATGGGCTTTCCAAACCATCTTAAAGTTCCTTGGAATAGGATTGCTATCCACAGAGTTTTTGAGGAGAGAGTACATGCTCCCAGCTGAAGGTGGCAGTACTGGTTAAGCCCCAAATTGGCTTATCCTCATCTATGGAATTCTGGGAAAACAGAGTACTTCTGATGATATCTTTTAAGTGAGGGGGTAACTCAAGGGATAAGCTACTGAAGTCCCAGGTCCCATTTTGATGGATGTTTTGGATAGTAGTATTAGTATTAGCAATGGTGAGAGGACCATGGATAAGGCTTCTAATGGTACCTAGATGGGGCACCCAACTATTCAGGAGAACCCTAACTCTATTGCCCTAATTAACTCTCCAACTAATACCACTAGAGCAAGTAGTCCAATCCGAGGTGTTGCTATTCCTACTATATTTTGATAGCATAATTATACCCTAAAGGCTTGTAGGTAAGGAGTAGAGCCTCCAAGCAACTCCAGCATGCATGGCTTTATTCCTGGTGCCACTCTTGTGAAGCCCCAACCCTCTACTGTCTTTTGGGATAGTAAGAGTGTCCCAGTTGATGAGGTGAAGCTTTTTATTTTTAGCACTGCTGCCCCAGACAAAATCTCTTTGGGTTTTATCAATGAGCTTATGAATTTTATTAGGGATCTTAATATACTGCATAATGTGGGTAGGGATACTACTGAGGGTGAACTTGGTCAGAATAATTCTACCAGCCATATTGAGGAATTTGGTTTTCCACCCAGCCAGTCTTTGCTTTATGTTATCCAGGATGAATTGAAAATCATTGTTCCTGGGTTTACTATGGAAAATAGGGTATCCAAGGTATTTGCCAAAGGTTTGGCTAGCTTGGATATTGAGGGTGTGGGTACAAAACTCAATATTTTGGGGGGTGCAGTTTTTGGAAAATAGGACTTTGGACTTATCATTATTTATGGTTTGGCCAGAAAGCATGCTGAAGGTCCTCAGAATATTGACTATGGTTAGGAAGTTGCTGTGAGTAGCTCTAGTCAGGAGGGTAAGGTCATCAACAAAAAATATATGGGAGAGTTTGGGTCCACCATTAGTGATATTGATGGGTCCCAGTTTTTGGCACTAACCTCAGAGTCAATGCCTCTTGAAAGTCTTTTCATGCAAAGAATAAAGAGGTATGGGGACATGGGATCCCCTGTCTAATACCCCTTAAAGGATGGAAGAAATTAGTCTTGGTACCATTGACTAGGATAGAGATGGATGGTGAAGTGACACAAGACATAATGAGTTTGGTGAGGTTTTCAGGGAAGGCAAAGAATAGCAGGGTATCTTTGATGAAGTACCATTCAATTTTATCAAAAGCCTTCTCCAAGTTAATTTTCAAGATCATATTGGAGTGCTTCTCTTTCATTTTACTGAAGTAGGTAATGTACTCTTGTATGATGATGGAATGGTCAGAAGCCCTACTATTGGCTAGGAAGTTAGCTTAATTGGGGCCAATGATGGTAGGAAGGTAGGGTTTGATCCTATTGATAATTATTTTGATAACAAGCTTGTAAGTGGTGTTGCAGAGTCCAATGGGCCTGAAGTTCCTAAGATTTGTAGCATTATTGCATTTAGGAATGAGGCAAATAGGTGTAGTGTTAGCATTCTCGGGCATGGAGAGAGTGGAGAATGCTTGCCTACAGAAGTTCAAGTTTTTTTCTCCCACAATGTTCCAGAATTTTTGAAAGACGAGGTATAAAGTCCATAGGTCTTGGGATTTCAGAGGGTTGAATAATTTGAGGGACACCAGGACCTTAGAATCTTTAAGTGGGGAACCTAGGAGGTATTTAGCTTCCTCAGAGAGAATATTAGGCTGGGAGGTATTGGTAGGAACAAAGTGGCTATTAGGGATGCTTAGGTTGCATCAGATAATTAAAATATTGCATCATATGCTAAATTTGTTGCATCAATTGATTAATCTGTTGCATCAGAATTTTAATCTGATGGTTCTTCTGGTGCATCAGATGGTTGATCTATTGCATTATATGACAAATCTATTGCATCAGATGGTTAATATGTTGCACCAAATAGATAATCTGTCGAAAAAAATAAAAAACAGTAGCACAATTTTGTTCAACAGAAAAACAACAATATCACCATTTTTACCAAGAACAAGGATAGAACAAATCAACCCAAATCATTGTTTTCTTTGTATAAATACAAACAACAAAAATCAAACTTCCAAAAAATGCAACAAACAACAAAAAATCATAATTCACTTCAAAAAGAGAAGAGAAGAAATACAAAAAATTAAAATTTTATTCAGACCGCATTTCAAATTAAAGTAATAAATATTGAAATTGTTAACCAATACTATAAGAGAAGTTGGCTCAAGTTCCTCATTTTTTTCAAAACTAAAAAGGCCATAAAATTTTACCTGTGAAAGAAGAAAAGGAACGATGATAAATTCAAAGCTGTTGTGGCCGGAGAGCAAGTCTGTCACGTCGATTGAAAGTTGAAGAATTTAAAGCTATTGTGGCTGTAGAGCAAGGCTGTCACATCGATTGAAGGTTGAAGTCAAAAAGGAACTCGAAGCCCAACTATTTATCGTCGGATGTTGAAGCTGTCAAGGATTGAAAGGAAAAATTTGCAGAACTGTTGGTTAGGAAAGAGTTGGGAGAAGCTGTCTCGAGAGAGAGAGGGGAGAGACTGATTGATTTGGATTAAAGAGGGGAACTCGAAGCCCAACTATTTATCGTTGAAGGTTGACGTCGCCGAGGATTGAAAGGAGAAATTTGCAGAACTGTTGGTTGGGAGAGAGTTGAGAGAAGCTATCAAGAGAGAGGAGAGAGACTGGTTGATTTGAATTGAAGAGAGGTGTGGGTTAGGTTGATTTATATTTTTGAAAAGATTAAAAAGTTTTAAAAATATTTATCAAGTCCACAATTAACTTAATCAAATTTTCTAATGATGTTTGACCCTTTAAGTTGGTCAATGTCACCAATCATTCCTTCAAGACTTAAAAGACACCTTTTCTTCAATTTTCTCAATAAAGTTTAGGCTTACAGCAGAATAAGAGTTTGGAATTAAAAAGTAAGATTTTTAGACTCATAATTACAGTACATATCAATCTAATTATATTTTGTCGCTCTGAATATATGTCACATTTATGTGTCTAAAAATATTTTTTAACTTTGAATTTATTTTATAAATAAAAAATTATGTATATAAATATAAATATTGAAATTGATAGTAAACTGTCAGTAATATATTTGACGACAAATATGAATAAGCTATTATTCTTACAAGGAAAATAAATCTATATCTATAATCGATATCTGTATCTATCTATATCTATAATATATTAAAAGTGTGAAGGCTCTTAAAAAAGTGATTTGAACTTTTTCCCCTTCGTTAAAACACTATGCAATAGACAAAATTGTCTTTTTACTATTTTTCTTAAATTATTATATAATTATACTTTTAATATTTAAAAGCAAGGAGTGCTAAATTATATGGTAAAATAAAAATATATAGAGAATTAATATTAGTAAATTTTTTGTTTTCTTTTATACGTGGAAAAGGAGTCTTGAAATATATAGTAAGAAAAAAGTCCTAAAA
This sequence comes from Capsicum baccatum var. pendulum, assembly GCA_030864225.1. Lineage (NCBI taxonomy): Eukaryota > Viridiplantae > Streptophyta > Magnoliopsida > Solanales > Solanaceae > Capsicum > Capsicum baccatum. The sequence goes on along the minus strand of CM061559.1, from coordinate 255,192,723 downwards.
TATATGATAAGAGAACAAAAAAATGATTTAATAGAAAACTTTAAATAAAAAAGAAAAAGAAAATCTCACTTAAAGTTTTGAAAAAACTATTGTACGTTTATTATGATTTTAGTTCCAAAAATAAATCGTTATTTAACACTTTTAACTCAATTGAATTTTTTACTTTGATTTCTGTTTTTCTCCCCAAAAAAAAATTAGGGTACGTTGGGAAACTTATTTATATCAAATAAATTTTTAATTAAATTCTTGTCCTAATAACTTTTAGCTTAAAAATTTTTGCTTATTTAAACTAATTCAAAATTTTAGAATTTTAATCAATTTAGAATTTCTTTCCTTACTTGAATAGGATTTTTATCAATTTAAACTTATGTTTTATACAAATTCTTTTCTTATTTGAATTAAATATTCGAACTAAAATAAAAAGATTAAGGACTCCTACAATATATAAGAACAACCTTATAAAATAAAATTATGGAAAGAAATTAATTATATATTTGAAATAGAAATCCTAATTGATAGGGTTATATTTTGGACTTTCAATATAATACCCTAATGGTCATAATAATCGTTTGTGGTTTTTTTTGTTCTCACGGTCAATATATAATAATAAACTTTTTTCGTGGCCTTATTAGTGTCTCTTGATTTCAAAGAAAAAAGTATTAAGTAATGAAGTAAGAAACGAATTTTCATGTACTAATTTAATTGTTTTTATATGTCAATTGTTGTGATTTTTTTTTTTCATGTTCTGATTTAATTTGTTTCTGTTTTGTGATTATTTGATTGAAATTATTGTAATGTTGTCCAACAAATTTTTAGCTAGGTTCATGGCACGTATTCAATAGAATTTTTAAAAAAAATTTCCATATGTATTTATTGATTTTGAACTTTTAGCACATAAGATTAGATGTTGGGTTAATAGTTGAGGAGATTCAATATTCACCTTTAGGTTCAAGTTCATATCTCAATCACTATATTTTTAGTTTTCAAACCTCCTTAGTGAAAATTCTAAATTCGCCATTGAATATTATGTGATTTTATCAATACAAGGTTTAAGCACTTCAGATACAACAACTAAGCGAATTGGCAGCCAAGTTATCTATGAACTTCCTCATTGTTTGAAAAACATTAGCAAAATCAGGTATTCCTTAACCTACACTTATCTGACTTAATATTCTTCTTAGCTTTCTCTTCATTCCCCAATTCTTGACTTTCTATTCCTCTAATATAGTTAGAAGAAAGGGAAAGATTGGGCGTGTGATAATAGAGTATATAACATAGTTTTTTTTTTTTTTAAATGATTGAAATGTTATTTTTTTAAGAAAAGAATATAAATAAATCTAAAAATAGGTTTTTCCTGATAATAAGTTAGTTTGATTTTAAACTCTTGATATTAGGGTCAATTTTATTGTTCATCTTTTGACTAGCTTTTTTTCTCATAACTAAAAACTAAATTTGTTTAATTTGTGCATATTTTATTTCTATTTTTTTTTTCTTTAGCGGTGAACCTAGATCGAACATTGTTTGATTTGACTGTATTTTTCAGATGATTTTTGGGAAAGCACCAATCGAACAGTTGACAGGAATAGCATGACGTTTGAGACATTTGGAGGGGAATTTGCTTGGGTGATAGTAGATGCTTGCAGGAGTACTGAGGAGACAGTGGACTATGCGACTAATGATACCTCATGAGGTTTGTTCTCTTCTACATCCAAATTGATCCATATATATGCATTCATATGTTCTCTTTATTTTCAAATATTTAATAAAAGTTTTGAAACTATTTTGAAAAGGTAAAAATATGTCCACACTTGGTGTTTATACTAAATTAATATAATTTATTATGATTAAATAATTTAATAATATAAAATACAAGATAATTAATTATGATTAAGTGGAATGTAATTTAAATTTAAACACATGACATGTATGTATTGGCTTGATATAAACAACTAGTGTGAATGATTTTTTACCTTCTGAAAAAAGGTTACTCGAGATTATGTTATCAACACTATTTTACGATTAGCTCACAAACTGGATTGAAATGTTCAGATTTTTTGTTTCCTTTCTAACAAAACATTTCAAATAAAATATGTTATATCAATTAAAAGTTAAAACATGTATAAGTGTGATAATTGGAAGTATAAGAAAGTATTTTGCATATGTTGAGAAATGCATCTTTAGGTCATGCCTTCTAGATTTTATACTGATGGGTCTTTCATAAGAATTTAGACCTTTACATAACAATATGATCTACTATATTGTGTATTTTTTAAGACATTTATTAATAGAGACGTTTGTTTTCATGCAAAAATATATTAGTTTGAACGTACTAAATATCATATAATTATTAATTATTAATTGATATATCAAATTTATTTGAGGTAAGTTTTCAATTGTAGTCTGTTTTTAATGTTTACAATAATAAATTGTAAATTATTACCGTGTACTCTTAAAAAATTCTGTTATCTTTACTCTTTTTTTATTACACGTTAGAAATTGAAATGACATTGACAAAGTCTATCATATACTATTGTTTTTTTTCTTAAATTCATATGCAATTTGCAGGTTATATGCCATAGCACGAGGGTGAAGCTGAAAGGATTCAGAAGTAGATGAAGATTAAGAAATTATAAAGCATGAGTCACTCGAATTGTTGACCAAATCTACTTGATTTGGAAGAATAAGAATTTGCAATGCTCAAATTTGACTTGCCTTTATGTTATAATAGGAACGTAGCGAGAAATTATTGAGCTTTGTATATAAACACTGTCTTAGCTATGATTATATATCTGTTAATAAACTTTTTATATTTTGTGCATCGTAGAATGGAAAAAACTTGCATAAGTATCTTATCATTTTGTGATATTATATTTTGTTTCTTGATACTGCTATAATATATTTGTATGTTTGAAATATATAATGATATTTAATTGCGGCATGATTTCATCACCAAGCAAATATCTGTCGTTGAAAATTCAAGTTTTATATTAAATAATTAAGGATAAACGTGCAGTGCACGTTCCCATATATATATATATATATATATCTATAATATATTAAAAGTGTGAAGACCCTTAAAAAAGTGATTTGAACTTTTTGCCCTTCATTAAAAGTCTTCGCTTTAGACAAAATCGTCTTTACAAAATCGTCTTTTTACCTTTCTCTTCTTATTTTTGTAATATTAAATTTTAAAAAAAATACTCTCCTCACAAAAATAGGATACATTTCCTCACAACAAAAAAAACTAACCACTCCTAACTAAAAGAGGACAACACAAAACCCCAAATCTAATATTCAAAAATAATTCTTATACGTTTATTATAATTATTATAATATATTAAAAGTGTGAAGACCCTTAAAAAAGTGATTTGAACTTTTTGCCCTTCATTAAAAGTCTCCGCTTTAGACAAAATCGTCTTTTTACCTTTCTCTTCTTATTTTTGTAATATTAAATTTTAAAAAAATACTCTCCTCACAAAAATAGGATACATTTCCTCATAAAAAAAAATTAACCACTCCTAACTAAAAGAGGACAACACAAAACCTCAAATCTAATATTCAAAAATAATTTTTATACATTTATTTTCTATTTTTTCTTTTGACGGTTTTTTCCAATTTTTTTTTTTTAAAGTTACCATCTTTCATAGCTTTTTTGCCAAAATTAGAAAAAAATAAAATATAACCTTCTTGTCCCACCGTGAAACCCAAACAATTAAATACGTTATTTTTTATTTACTCTTTCTGGTGCCTTTTGCCAAATATAAAAAAAAAAAAAATCATCTTCCATAGTTTTTTGCCAAAATTCAAAAGGAAAAAAAAATAAAAAAATTCCTTTTCCGTCTTCCCTAGATTTTAACATAACTTTTTTTAATTTAAAATAAGATCAAAACAATTCCTATCCTACGTAGGTATCATTTACCAACTTATATAAAACCCATGTTGATTTTGCTTTTTTACTGTCCTCATCATATTTTTCTTTCATCCACAATTGCTCTTAGTTTTGTTTCTTCTTCAGGTTCCGTTCTCTTTTCTCGGTTCTCTTCGTCAATTCACTCTTACTTCTTTGTTATAAAATTCTTTTGCTTTTTTTTGTATTGTTGATTGTTGTTTGCTCATTAATGACTTAAATACAATACTAATTGCTATGCATTTAACTGATATTCTGAATTGATCTAATTTGTGTTATTAGTTGAATTTATATTCTTAATTGATTTAATTTGTATTGTTTGTTGTATCTATTAAATATACAAAGACGACTCACATATTCAAGTACAATCTACTTAACTCATCAGTTTATCTTCATTCTAAATGATGCATTAATGTTGTTCTAACTCTTTTCTTTTAGATTACTATGACAACAGATGCAATTATCGAAGTTGTTGCAATTAGTGCATTGAAGTCATGATCGCATGTCCATAATAAAAGTGTTGATCATATGAAGTGGTCCAATAAAAGAATATAATAAAGAAACAACTGGTACTCAAAAACTTCTTAAGTTAGTTGATGAAGAGGTAAGGATTTTTCTTTTCTTACTCCGTCTTTAATTTTTCTTTTCACATTTATTTTTCATCCATTAAATTAACACATCTACAATATTTTAGGGCACAAAACTTTGATATGTTATGTTTCCTTTCAAAATTCTTGTTTTGTTTAACAAAAGTTGTATGTTCGTACTTGTTTCACCTCTTCGTCTTTAATAATATAAAATCTTCATTTATTTTTAAAGTCAAATCTTTATAAAATCATTTATTACATTCTTATTGCGTACTTAAAATGTTTAAATATTTGGTACTTCTTAAATTTTTTCTGATTATAACGATTTTATATTTATTACTAGATTTTCAAATCTTCTTGAAATTAAATTTAGTTGATTTAGAATTCTTAAACTAATGAAAAAGTATTAGTTGTCATTAATTATGATGAATTCTAATAAGGAAAGGTTTTACCATAAATATATTTAATTAATTTTCAAATCTTAAATATTAGAATTTTTTTTTGTCTAAAGTAAAGACTTTTAATTAAGGACAAAAAGTTCAAACATTATTTTTTTAATAGTTGAAAATTAATATATTTATGGTAAAACCTTTCCTTATTAAAAGTTATCAGAACTAATGACAACTAATATTTTTTTCATTAGTTTAAGAAACCTAAATAAACTAAATTTGATTTTAAGAATATTTAAAAAGTCTATAAATCTACATCTACAATATATTAAATTCATGAACCATTTGAAACTTCTGATGGTAAAATATATATGCGCTTACAATAAAATATAGATTTTGAATTTTTTGCACTTCATTAAAAGTTACGTAAGTGTGAAGACCCTTAGAAAAGTTTTTTGAACTTCTTATTCTTCATTAAAAGACTTAGCAATAGACAAAATCGTCTTTTTTATTATTTTGCTCAAATTATTATTTAATTATTATAATAATATTAACTATAATATTAAATCCTAAAATGTATATGGAAAGAAAAAAAATTAAGAATCCTATAATATATGGTAATAAAAAAATGTTACTCTAAGAAGAATTAAAACAAAAAACCTCCTAAGTTTTAGGAAACATAAGTGTGCGTGATTTTTTTTAAATAAGACAATGAAGTCTATTTTATATGAAATAAAAAGCAAAGTAAAAGTCCACACATAACTTTAAAAATGTACGAGTAAAGAAAAAATATTTGTATTATCTTATTGTTTTGGAAATCATATTCTTCTAAAATTGATAGATATTTTGGCGAAAATATAAATTTACCATATTTAGATTTCTTTCTTGGAAAAGGATTTGAACTTTTATAAATTGAGAATCTTTCTACAACAATACAATACCATATTTAACAAACATATGGAACAAGATTATTTACTTTTGGTCTTAAATCATTCGTCATTGTTTGCTTTACAATTGTTTTTACGTTAAGAAATATTTTTATCATGTTTAATTTATTTTAAAGTGCATTGTTTTTGTAGGTATCTTGAAGATGTATGATGATGATAATATATATATAGACAGTTGATGATTCGGATTTTGAAAGGTGATTAATTTCACGTGAAATTTTTAGTTTTGAATGATATAAATTATTGTATCTATTCATTCTTATTCTTTCCAGGTAACAATCTATTTTTTGTCTTCTTTTATGATATTTATTTTATCAAACTTTACGAAAAAGAAAAAAATAGTACTATGAGGAAAGGCCTAACTAAATCTGACTTTTTAACTTTTTGGAAGATTTCTAATCAATAGTTTGTAGGTTTCTTACCGTAAAAAATATAATGATGCAACAAAGAGACACAACAAGAGCTAAAGAGAGAACGAGCGAATGTTTGTCCAAAAGTATTCACAGTAAGAAAGAGTTGATAAGTGTTTCTCCAAAAGTATCCGACTCTCTAAAAATATTCACAGTGAATAAGAGTTGATAAGTGTTTCTCCAAAAGTATTCATGATGGAGTAAAAATTCAACGTTCAGTAGAATTCTTGAGTTGATTTGGCTGAACATACAAAGTATTAGATTTGGCAAAATTAAACTCACCCTTTGAGATTGTTTTTTTTTTTTTGGTAATAATATTTTAAAAGGTGTGATTGGAAATATATGAGAATAATTTCTATTTTGGTTAAAAATTTTCATGTCATATGTATTTAATATTACTTGAATTAAGAAGTAGTGGTTGATAGTTGTTGCCACTAAGATAAATTAAAGATGCCAGACATTATGTTTCAGTTCCTGTTAAATGTGTTAGCATTAGAACCATATGAACTACAAGCTCTTGAGACGTTCGTTTTAATTTATGCATTTTTTTTGCTAATTTGCATAGCTGAGAATTGAATCACTATCTGAATGAAATTAAATTTAAAATTTTGCATGTGAAATTAATCAATTTTTTCATAATATGGAATGTCATCAAAGTCTATCTGAAACTCTCCAAAGAATTATTCCCTTCATCTCAAAATAAGTGTAATCTTAGCAAAAATCACATCCATTAAGACATTAATACATAAAATATGTAGTTTATTAACAATTTCTATTTAATAAATGTTTCTTGAAATTGACCACTATTAAAAAGTGCAGTTTACCATAATAGTAGAAAAAACATACTATAATTTTTTTTTTGTCTTGATGACACTTATTTTAAACAAAATTCTTTGATAAAGTTATATTTATTTTTTATATGAAGGAAATATTCTTAAATTTCAACACGGGAAGTCATATTCATGATAACCTTCCTACTTATCTTTAATAGTGATTAGGTTAAAAAAGAAACTCCAACATTTGTTTTCAATTTTCCTAAGGATCTAAGTTCACTTCAAATCAATGAATTAGACGTTATCATTAATATTTTATTTTATACGTACATAATATATTTTTTAAAAAATATAAATATTAAAATATATTTGAATATATAGTTATAGAGAGGTAATTTTATAAAGGGTCTACCGCTATAATAAACGTCGTTGTTGTTATAGGTAGAATTTCATTATAGAGAAGTAACATATAATATGAAAAATATGTTTAAAAGAAAAACAGGTTGTTATAGTGAAATACCGTTATAATCAGGGATTGTTATAGAGAGGTGGGACTGTCTATATATTATTAAGAGAAAAAAGTTTGAAATATACCTAAATTTTGGTGAAATTTGTTGTAATATACCTCAACTTTGTGAGGTTCATATGTACCTCCTGGACTATTTATTACCGCAAAGGTCCTATTCAGATCCTGACGTGCTCAATGTGCGTGATTCACGCAGTGGTTCAGCTAACAAATATATGCCATAAAAATACGATAATAAATAGTCTGGGGGGAGGGGGAGGGGTCATAGGACCCCCACAAAATTGAGGCATGTTAGAGAAAATTTCTCCAAAGTTTAGGTGTATTTCGCACCTTTTCTCCTATTATTAAAGTCATCTATTCGTTGATTCGAATATAATGAGTTTGTTCTTTTTATACACACAACTTTCTTCTTTAACATTGAATACACGTGCAACGCACGTATCCTAAACTAGTATATCTTAAAAGTGTGAAGAGCCTTACAAAACTTTTTGCGCCTTATTAAAATTTTTTGCTTTACACAAAATTGTCTTTTCACTATTTTTCTAATATTTAAGAGTTGAAAATTAATTAAATATTTATAGTAAAACCTTTATCTTATTAAAAGTTATCAGAATTAATGACAACAAATACCTTTTTTATTAGTTTAAGAATTCTAAATCAACTTTTAAGAAGATTCAAAAAATCAAAAAATAAATATGGAAGTGTTATAAGTAATCAAAGATTTTTTAAAGATTTAACTTTCAAAATAAGGAAATATTTTTAATATAGAAAAAATAAAATAAAATAATCATACTACAAATATAGTTCAAATTGATGTGTCTCTCTTAGCCTCTAACAGTAAGGAAAAAAGGTATCACATGACAAACGAAAAATTGACGATTCATTAACCATTTGAAACTTTTGATGGTAAAATATCTATGTGCTTTCAATAAAAAATATATGTTATTTTTACATTATTATATTAAAGTGTGGAGGATGTTTGAGAAGTGATTTAAACTTTTTGCACTTTATTAAAAATCTTCTAATAGATGAAATTATCTAATTTTAAATAATTAAAGGTTACACGTGTGAAGCACGGGCGATTTAACTAGTAAATAAATAAATCTCCAATGCATGCTAGAGTCAAAACATCCACAAGATCACTTAAACGGAACCATAGGAAAGATGCTGCAATAAGTTTAGGATTTGGTTTATTTGTACTATTCATGGTGTTTTATTTGTACTATTCGTAGCTACATAGCGATTCCATGTCTTAAATGTTTAATTTATTATAAATATAACCATTAAGCTTTTTCGTCAAATTTATTATAGAGTAAATTCTGTAAAAATATGAATTTAGTCATTAATTCTATTTGCAATGAAACACCAATAGATTATCCCCTCCTAAAAATATGTTAGCTATGAACTATTTAGCCACAAATTAGCGATAAATTAAACTACTGTTATATTCACATCGACTTACCATAATTTTCTCCTTTTCCAAATTTTAGATCAATCATGATTTGTGAAGCTTATATATGAAAATATTTATAATTTATTCATATCCGATATTTATACCAACCTATGCAACATCTGACCTTAACAATCTAAAAAATAAAGTAAGAATACACATCACCTAATCATGAAAAAAAATGATAAATCTTTGACATAAAATGAGCATAACTTTTTATTTCGATATCGGATTGAAGTGAAATCAAATGCATTGAAAATAAGACCTGAAGATCTTTCATTTGATGGATCTTGTGATGGAAAACACTAAATATTCTAGAAGGTATACTCATTTAAAGTTGACCCTTGTAGGATCAAATACTAAACTCAATCAATAACAAATGCTCTCAACCAGAGGCAGATCCAGGATCCGAACTCGTCGGATGCCAAGTAAATTTATCGATTAAACTAATCAGATTATTCATTTTTTCAATCTATAGGGTAATTAACCAACCCACTAATGATGTGTTATTGTCCTGTTTTAAAAGTAAACTTATCGATTAAATTAATCAGATTATTCATTTTTTCAATCTGTAGGATAATTAACCAACCAACTAATGATGTGTTACAATGCTTAACAAAAGAAAAAGAATAATTTAAAAATGATGTACTGCTAATGGAGATCAAACCCACAATCTATAACACACAAAGTTGACACTTTGCCACTCACACTAGATAATGCTTTGATATTGTGGGTGACACATTTAATATTTTACTATATCAGTCTGTATATATAGCTATATATATAAAGTTTCCGTCGAAATTTACGGGTGACATGCCACCCCCGCAGGCCTTAATATATCCGCCCCCACTCTCAACTTAACTTTGCTTTGAATGGTTCCTATGACCATGATTCGCAACGAAAGAATTTTACTCACTAGATAAATGATCATGACTTATATATGAATAAAATAATAACTTTTGAGCCTTTAAACATATGACGAACGGTTAGAAGATTAGCTAGGCCTAGAAATTTGTAAGGTATTATGATGAGAGACATGCTTGGCATTTGTTGGTTTGATCTAAATACCCGATATGGTTAATGTTTATCATTTAAATAACAAAGTTACAAAATAGTAACATCAAACAACTCGATAAAATAAATTTATATAGATATTAAATCAATGTTTCATTTCTTGCTATAACAATTTATCCAACAAATGATTTGTCTTTAACAAAACTATTAGGGGTCTGTTTGGTAGTCCGTATTAGGAGAAATAGTTCATGTAAGTGTGGTATTAATTAATACTATGTGTGGTAGGATTGTGAACCAATGTATTACTAATACCATGTATCAGTTATACACCCTACATGGTATTATAGGATGTATTACTAATACATCACATATGGTGATATTAGTAATACATGGGTTTTAATACCATGGATTAGTATGTATACAGACAAAAATATCCCTCAAATTCTTTTAAATATTTTTTTATTTTCTTAATTTTATTTTTTATATTTGTACAATAAATTTATTCAAATAAATTAGTTTACAAATTTTATTATTATTTACAAAAATATACTCAAATTTTTTTAATATTTTTCTAAATCTTCTTCAATTTATTCAATATGAGTTACTTCTTTTCAATTTATCAAAATAATGATATCCCTCCAAATAATTTTAGTTATAAAAAAAACAACTCCATTAACTCAAAAAATATTTATTGGTCAAAATCTGAAAACAAATTGCATACAAGGTTTAATTTTATAAATAGGATATCCATAAATAAAAATATTTTTTCTACTTAGTTTTAACACTCTATAGAATACAATTTTATTTTAATAATGATTTTATTGTCTCATCCCAAAGTTATACGTAACTCCCTCCAACTTAAAAACAACACAAAGTGAGAACAACAAGCAAATGACGAACAAACAAAGAAAAGATAATAAAAAAATAACTTTTGTAAGTGAATGGTTAAATCTTAAAATTCTAAAGTAAATAATTAGTTATATTGTTAACTTTTTTTATTTTAAAAAAAGAATAATAAACTTTTGCAAAAAAATTACGCAAAGTAATAATATGTCGAGGGTATTTTTGTAAACAAATAATATTCTTTTTAAAATATAAAAATACATATTACTTTTAATACATCAAACCAAACACCACATAAAAAATAATCCCAGTATTACTAATCCCAGTATTAATAATCCCTGCACTACTAATCCAGTATTGCTAATACAACATATTCAGTATTATTTTATACACTCTACCAAACGATTCCTTAATGTCCAAATCATTATTTAGTCAGTCTTAATTTACATGATATAACTTGCACACTACAAGAAACAAGAAATAGCTTTATTTATGGTCAGTATTTTGGAATGAATTAATAATCTCGTTTCTAAAAGTATACATATTAAGACCAGATTATATGTCGATCCTTAATATTGTATTTTATTGTGAAGGTATAAAATTCGATTCCTAAAATATTTTTTAACCGATCGCAAATTGTAGTTCAAAGCCTTGAGCAGGTGAATTCGAGTAGGTGAATTCGAGGTATGCTTTCTATTCCATTTACTTGCTCTTTTTCTTTAAAAATTGTTCGAAATTTGTTTTATTGTTTGATTGTTCGAGCTATTCTTATTCTTCGTATTCCCTATATAGAATCTGTCTTTTAAAAAAAAAAATTGTACAACTCAGTAATTTACTATAAAATTCATTAATTTATGGATGGTTAATTATCGCCGCTCTACCTTCACTAGGTAGGAATAGCGGGTGGAGTGCGGGAGAGCCTTAGCTTTTTAAAACTATGGGGGTGTGGTGCGGCGCAGAGCCTTTATGTTTGTTTGCTTGCTGTATACTTTTAAAATTTGGCTATTTTGTGACATATCTATAGATACAAGGTCCAGAGTAGAGAATATTCCCATCCACTGTAATATGGTTAGTTCTTGAAAATATTGTCTATTTTTCTTGATGCTGATATTGTTGCTCTTATTGGCTGTCTTTTCTTTCTCTTTTCCTGAGTTTGTCATTGATCTGGGCAGTGTGATATGTATGGGTCTTTTAGCCACTATTTGATATATTAGTTTTTGAATTGTGTGTTGAATTCTTATAACCACTTGTACTGATATGCTGAATGAGGAATCTGTTAAAGTACGAGCCCTACTAATTGCCTATCTGTGAAAAAAGTAAGTAAACGTGGTTCACAGAAGTAAATACTGAACACAGTATTTTTACGTGAAAAACACCCGGCTCAAGAAAGGTGTAAAAAATCATGACCTGTACCACTACAGGATTTAATCCCAACTTCACAATAATACTTGAGCCTCAACAATCAATAGAATTACAAGACTTCTTGTAAACTAGGAATTAAAATTTCTAACTCCTATCACTACAAAAACATAAATTTTCCAAGATAAGTGTTCCCAAGTCTTCGAGTTCCCCAACTTGAAGACACAATTCCTAACTCAGTTTATAGATCACTGAGACTAGAACAATGAATCATTACAACACAAAGAACCAATGACTCATTACAACACAAAGAACCTACCTACTACACACAGTTTATGACTTACTAAGTAAGAGATCAGGTTTTTCTTCAAGTATGTGAACTGATATGCTGATTGTTAATTTTCTTTTTAGTGATTGAGTGCCTCCTCTTTCATTTCATTTGTTGTATTTAAGCCATCTTCTGATAAAGTACTTTTTGGTATCTACTTCTTTCTCCAGTAGGACTCTTATCAAGTGACTCTTCTACGTTGTTGCTGCCTCTTTCTCTCTTAGATTTAATAGGACTCCTTCTTCTCTTATTGATGGACTCCTTGATCAACCCAAACTCTGCACTATTTCATATTTCTCTTCATCTTGACTAGGACTCTTTTGCAGGACTTCTTATTCCACTCAACTTCTGATATGATAGATATTATCTATTTCTGTTTGTAGGCAAAGACATCTTATTAATAACTTGTCTGTAGCTTAGCTTTATTCACTTGGATAGACCAGCCTTTTCAACATGTTTCATTTACATGTCTATCATCAAAACTCCACATGTCCTAGCAAATTACCCTTTTTTGATGATGAAAAACATAACAGCACAACATCACCTGACATAACCTTACTAAGAAATTTAAGTAAAAGAAGCAGAATGAAACACAAGTTAGTCCAATTGAGTTATAAACATTGCATAACCTACTCTTCCCTCTTTTGACATCATCGAAAAGATGGCTTAACAAGTGAAAACGTTTAATAATTCATGGCCATTGAGGCTATCACTAAGAAAATCAAAATTCAAAATAATATAACATAAATGCAGTATGAGGCAACATGAGTAGAAAATAGTATAACAACCAAGTTCATTTCATTAAGTAGCAGATATGACTACATATACCAAAAACAACTAAAGAGAAAACAAGTTATCTAGAGAATAAAAAAGAGATAGTTGTAGGAGGTCAAACTAAGTAGAAGAGCTAAGTAGATGAAGAAGTGGAAAGAAGGGAGGTGATTTTCCTAATGACATCAGCATTCTCAACTCTTTTTTTTCCAATAGTGAAGTAAGGAAAGTAATTTGAGCTTAAAGAATCCTCTTTTCTTCTTCATGAGCAGCCTGTGCAGCCTCCAAAGTTGCCTGAGCAACTTTCACCTCAACTTGTTTATCAGCTAGTGTATTTCTCAACCTTTGCATTGGATTATCAACACTTCTCATGGAGATAGGTAGCATCATGTGGTTCACAAGCCCTATGATATCCTTGGTAGTCTTTGAAGACCACACTTGGACAGAAATACCAAACTCTTCAAAGATAGGTGTGAGCCAGAACTAATAAGGTAGGGCATATCCATTAATCTCCTTGAGGAGAACCCTTTGCATGTGCTTCAGGATCAGTCGAGGAAAATCAATTCTCACCTCAGTTTCCAGCAGTTCCATGAGTGTAAGATCAAGAAAACTAGCCACACATCATCTCTCCTTCCTAGGGATAATCATTTTGTAGACCAAATCAAAATAGAGTTGATGTAATAGGGACATCTCCCTCTTAAGGATTCTTCTATGATGAAGAAATTTAGGATTTCCAGAAAACTTTCTACATATATCGAGAGAAGAGGCAAGATTATCCAAAGGTGGCCAAGCACCCTTAACATAGTGACCCCATCCCCAGAGGGAATATGTAAAATCCTAGCAATGTCAGCAACATAAAGGTTTATGGGAACCTTTCTAACAGTAGTGTGTTACAATGAACCTGTTTTGGCCTTGGTCCTCCTTGGACATTGTGCACATATGCCCAGGAAAATCATTGATATTGAGGGTGTCTATTATAAAGGTGCATAATATAAAGTGGGTATGAAGAAGGAAAAAATAAAAGAAAAAGAATGTATAGATGGGTATGATAGAAAAAGAAAAAGAAATAGAAAAGAATAAAAAGAATAAATAAAATAAATCACACCTAACTTGATGGTGCAATAAAGAATAAAAGAGAGAAATAAGGGTGGAATAAAAAAGAAATTGGTTAAAGTGTGAACCCCAAGGTTAGTGTAGTTCCAAGGAGGCTTAGTCACTTTATATCCATATGTACCATACCAGCCTCCCCAAGCCTATATTACAAGCCAAATAAAGTTCTATAGTGATCCTAACTTGACTGTCCGAAAGCTAAGGTATAGAAAATAAGGACAAACCTATGGTATTTGAAGCACATTGGTTGAGCTTCTTTTTTGAGTGTAAGTGCCTCTTGACTCTACTTGCATTGACATGCTTATTTCATCCAAGTGAATGGGACTTCTTTGACTGTGAGGGCACATGAGTTGCATTACTAGTCACTTACTTATTCGGGTGGTGTATCTTGTATATATGCATGGTTGTCTATTACTAATGTAATTGTCATATCTTGATCCTATTATGTCACATTGTTGTGATTCATGTTTATACACAGTTGGTTTTGACTTGATAAAATAGGAGCAGGTAACTTTGTTTGAGCTTTAAGTGATAATTGACTGTCATAGATAGCTTAGATTTTCCTAGTTAAGCACCGTGTTTTTGTTTTATTTTGTTGTGTTACCAGAGGACATGCAAATATTCTAAGTTGAGGGTATTGATGTGCTATATAAATATAGAACTTTCAATGGTTAAAACGATGAAAATATGTAAGTTTCGTAGGTTATTTTGTTAGATGTGATGTATTTTGGGTATGTCTTGCAGAAAATCAGGTTTTGGATGATAAACTACAGAAAAAGATAAAAATTAAAGCTGTTGGCTACTTACCTAGGTTGCTTTGGGAGTAGGAGCCACTTACCGAGTGTAGGTGATCAAAGTATGTATCAAAAGTTGAAGTTCAGTGACTTTGGAGCAGAAAAAAAGAAGACTGCATAATCCTATATCCACATACGGTCTGTCTGTGGCACATACGGTCCATATGTGACCCAGGATAGTGTAGAAATCACAAGTCTAGAGAGATTAGGATCATTACTTAAGTACCGGAACTAATCCAAGTCCACATATGTCCCATATGTGGAACATATGGTCCATATATGGCCTAAGTAAGTGGCCACCAACCTCATTTTTTCTTTCATTGTTTGGAAGTTCAATTTTAGGGTTTCCTTGTGTACTCTATATGTACCCTTTTTGACATTTTGTAATGAGGTTACGCACTTCATAAACTCAATAATAGATATTTTAATTCTGAGATTTGAATTTTGTCTTGCCATACATGAGAGACTAAAACCCTTATGTAGGGTTGTGAGAATCCTGGCAGATTGATGTAATAGGAGAAGTGCTAAGTTGTTCTGAGTCGATACCCATTCATGTATCGTATTATCTCCAGTCAAATAGATGTTCTAGCGGTTGCAAATGTTAGGATCCCCTTAGATTATTGCTACTTACTCCAAAAGAGGAGTAGTGACCAGGAAAAGATAATTACAATAGTAATTTGAAGATTAATTATCGATCTAGGCTAACCAGTATTATCTAAGTAAAATTTTTATCTATTATCTAATAAATAGAGACTAAAAAGGTAGTAGTCAATCGGGATCTAGGATAAAGGTTAGTAATGCGAAATCCTGAGACTTAAAAGGTAAAGGGTAAAGTCCGTCAATGAGTCCATAAGACAGTTGATGGTACATAATTCCTCAAATTCTACATGCAAGTTATCAGGTTGGTTGTAAGATTCCGCAAAGTTCTCTCATAGTCTGAGCCTTAGAGCATGTCAAGTAAAGTATAAATCTGGCCCTAAAATATTTAGAAGTGACTTCCCAAGTGAGAAATATTTTTAAACAGTGTAGAATTTCAATAATATCGACTTTTTGTCATGTAGAGAATTATATAGACTTCCCTCCCTTTAGTGTTCATGTCGTGCGAGTGAGCATGAGATCAAGTTAATCCTCAGTCTAATCCACCTCTTTCTTTCATTTACAAAGTATTCCTTCTCACAGAGATAATGCCCATAGGGTTGATGACTAGCCACCTCAGCCAGTAGATCCTGAAAATGAGAATATGTCACATGCTGAGTTTCGAGCAGCTTTCCAGGCGCTAGCCCAAACTGTGATGACTAATGTTTAGGGTAACCGTCAAGCTGCAGCCCTACCCACATAATATAGGGATTCAGCTGCAGCTAGGATAAAAAATTTCATGAGAATGAACCTGCCAGAGTTCTTCGAATTAGTAGCAGATGAGGACCCACAGCTATATCTTGAGGAAGTGAAAAAGATCACCCAGATTATACATATTTCTGAGGAGGATAATGTAGAGTTAGCGTCCTATAAGCTGAAGGATATTGCTCATGATTGGGTAGTGTTGTGGAAGAAGAGTAAAAGGGAGGATCAACTCCCGTGACCTGGCAAGTATTTTAGGATACCTTCTTAGATAGGTTTTTCCCACTAGAGATGAAATAAGCTAAGGTAAAAGAGTTTATGAACCTAAGACAAGGCTCCATGATAGTGAAGGAGTATTGTCTAAAGTTTAATCAGTTAGCTAAGTATGCCGCTGAGTTAATAGTTGACCCTAGAGCGAGTATGAGTAAGTTTGTGACTAGTGTATCCAGATTGGTGTTAAAGGAGTGTAGAACTGCTATGCTCAATAGAGACATGGATCTTGCTAGGTTGATGATGCATACTCAGCAGATTGAGATAAATAGGGCAAAGGAAAGGGAGAGAGTGAGTAAGAAAACCAGAACAGGTAGTTATGGTTTCTCTCAGGTAGGGTCACAAGGTGGTAACCGTTCTCATCATAGTCAGAAGACTTCATTCCCAGCTCAATCCTTAGCTAGTGTGCCCACACCCAACTTCAGGGATGTCAATCATGATAGGGCGCCAATCTCCAAAGCCCAGAGTAGTGTTAGAAGTGAGCGCACCTATCCGCTTTATGGAGAGTGTGGCAAGAACCACCTAGGTGTGTGCAAAGCTAACAGTATGTTTTGGGTGTGGTAAGCCAAGCCACAGGATGCGAGAGTGTAGAGTTCTCACTCAGAGGGGTAGAGATTTGCATCATTAGAGTGCCACTCCTAGTACCACTTACGGCCAGCGTCAGAACAGACTTTATGCGCTTCTGACTCACCATGATCAGGAAGGTTTACCTGGTATAGATTCGGGTACGTTATGAGTCTTTTATCTTCATAATTTGCATTGTTAGATCTTTTGCTCTCATTTTTAGCTTATGTTTCAGCATGAGTCAGTTAGTAGAACCAGCAAGTCAGTTTAGCAGTTAGACAGTCAGATTCGTATAGTTTGTTATTTCATCTCTTCACCTGATCATGCTATCAGAAACCTCTGACATGTAAATATTCCAAGATAGAGTATCCTAGTAGCTGTTAGTATAACTCAGCTCCTGTATTATGTATTAGTTTCAGATCTCAGATGACCAATCATGACCCAGCTCGTAGGTGCCCCGTGCACCGCCCCAGTATTTCAGCAAAGTGTTCTTAAAGGGGCATAGAGTCCCAAGGGGGAGATACCCCACAATTTTTCGATGCTTTCATGTCCTAAGACTTATTCAGTTGCATGTTCATACTCTCTTTATGAATTTAATACCGGTTATCATTGCATAGCCTTTCATGCTTTCAAGAGTTAGTTCAGTCAGACATTAATTCATTAGATATGCATGTTCAGTAGAAAAAGTTCATCTTTTCAGTGTATTCAGTCATGCATTCATGAGCACAACTCAATTACGCATCCATAAATTAGATAAGCATATCTATTATGAGAATTCATCTTATGAGTAGCTTCAGTCGTGTATTCCATGCATCAGATATGCATGTCTAGTATGAGAACTTAGAGTATCAGTAGTTCAAGTTGCATAGTAAGGTTTCAGATGTTCTCGTTCCTTGAGTAAGTTTAGTTGATCTGTATTCTTAGCCTATTAAGCGATATTCAATGATGAATGTTCTCAAGGGGCGAGATATTGTAATACCTCGCTAAGTTCTCTCGTAGTCTGAGTCTTAGAGCGTGTCAAGTGAAGTATAAATCCATCCCTAAAATATTTAGAAGTGAATTCCCAAGTGAGAAATATTTTAAAACCATGTAGAATTTCCCTAATATTGACTTTTTGTCATGTAGAGAATTGAATGAGCTTTTCGTCGATACCAATTTCTTCAAATTCGACATCGAACAAGGAAATTATGGCCGTTTTACAGAGAGCAATATGAATCGCCCAGGTGCGACGGAGAGGTATGACGGACTGTCGAGCTAGTGACAGACCGTCCCACCCCACCATCGCATCAATGCAGTAAGTCCACTCTTTGGTTGAATGCGACGGAGAGGTCCGAAGGACCAAGCTAGTGAGGGACCTTCGCACCCCACCGTCGCACCAAGGCAGTAAGTCCCAGTTCTGGGATAGTATGATGGTCAGTCCGACGGACTGTCGATCCAGTGATGGACCATCGCTCCCCACTGTCGCATGTCCTGATAAAAAATTTAAGTCAATTTTAAAAAGGGTTTTTCGGTCTTTTCTATATATATCATGAACGAAGCTGAGGGCTTCATTCTTCATCTTCAACATCAAAATTAGGGTTTCCTACAAAATCCAAACCCTTTTTTAAGAAAATTAATAAATCAAGAATCTCTCCAAGAGCCTTCAAGAAAGAGTTTCCTAAAGTATGCAGATGTTGATTCTTGGGTCCCTTCTACCCAAGAAGTTCAAGAATTATTTTCTAAATTCAAAGATCTTATGTTTGTGAGTTTTCATGATTCATGTGAATTGAAATTGAAGTTCATGCTATTATTGAGTATTTAATTCATGTTTGTTTCAAGGTTTCAAGCTTTGTCCTTAGTATGAGCCAATAGCATGTCTCCTTATGTTATCACATGTTTATGGTTTCTAAATACTTAAAGAGATGCTTTAGTGATTGTGATGGTGAATGAATGTCCATGGTCATGATTCCTCAAGAATGATTATGTTTTACTTTTATGTTATCGAGTCCTGGGGGTATTTACACCCGACAATTTAGCTACTGTCTAGAGCCAGTGTCAGTTTTTACGATAATCTCAGTGAAGCCGTGATTCTTAGAACTCAGTGAGTTGCAGACCTCAGTGAGTTGCAGAACTCAGAACTCTTAGACAGTTAGAGAACTTAAGAAACCTCAGTAATCTCAGTATCATTAGCATTCTAGCCTCAGTTCAGTACTCAACTCAGACCTCAGTAGTAGTCAAGTAATCTATTCAGAGCTCAGTATCATTCAGTCAGATAACGAGATTCAGTAGCATTCCATCAGATAACAGAACCAAGTGAATTCAGCTTAACTCAGTCAGATCAGTCGAGAAATATGATCATTATCAGATTCACCTCAGTTTAAGTTCAATTAAGAATAAGTTCAGAGTCCTTCAATTAGGAGTTGGAGCTAGCACCGAGCGAGTGTAGGGATGATGACTTTCCCGTTAGAGAGGCAGAGTCGTTACCAACAATCCCTAAACTCTAGAACTGCGTAGTCAGCGCAGGACCAGGAGTTACCCATTCTATAACGGCTTGACTATCATATTTCCTTAGGCTTGACTTCCTGTTCAGGGTCACCCGTTAGAGAGGCTTGACCAGAGTAGAGGTTTTTACCCGTGGCACAGTATTGACACACTTCCAAATGGGGTTACAGGTTGGACCCCTTCAGTGCAGATTTGGGGCATGTTGGTTAAGTGAGAACCCCCACAGTTGCAGTTTCAGTATCAGTCTTCAGAGTAGAATTCATAAATGAGGACTGTCAGATATAGTCACCTATATCATTCAAGAACTCAAATAGTTCCATTGATTCATGGACCACCCACTAGATAGGCCTGGTCTCTCATAAAATTATTCAGTATCAGTGCTACAGATTCAGAGATCACCCGTTAGATAAGCTTGATCTTTGTCTCAGATTCAGTTAAGTACTTAGTCTATGATTTAGTTAAGTATTCTCATTATCAGATTCAGAGATCACCCGTTAGATAGGCCTGATCTCAGACTCAGTTAACTATTCTCATTATCAGATTCTGATATCTTCCACTAAATAGGTCTGATCTCAGATATAATTATTTCTATTATTGGTAGTAGATTCAGAGATCATCCGTTATAGAGGTTTGATCCCAGATTTATTCAATAAATAGTAGCAAGCTCAGAATTTAGTTATTGATATGAGTAGATTTCAGTTAATCAACCTCAGTATCATCAGTTTCTGAGATCACTCACTAGATAGGACTGATCTCAACCTCTGTACTCAGTTATCAAGATCAGAAGATTCAGTTACTCAGTGTCGCAGTATTATTAGTGAGTTCAGATATTAGTAAAGCAGTATCCGAGAGTCAGCATTCAGAGTTACGATAATTTCAGTTATGGTTTGTGCATTTATGCATATGTCCTCATTCAGTACTTTCATAATTATTAAGTTAAGTAATTATTTATGCATAAGCCCTTGCATTTAGCCTTACCTCATCTTGCATACTCAGTATATTCCCTAGTATTGACGCATTTACGCTATGGTGTTTTACTTTACACCATAGGTTCAGAGTCACGAGATCCTGAGTACCCTTAGCAGCTCAGTCCCATTCAGCAGTAGTAGACGTAGCAGTGGGTCCTCTTCATTCGGGGATGATCCTCATTTTACTATCGCATCAGATTTTATTTATTTTCAATAGACGGAGTTAGTTGGGAATATGTCCTATCAACTCCACAGTTCATACATTATAGAGTCTTTTCGGATAGATGTATGAGAATTCAATTTTCAGTTTTGAGTAATTTTAGATATTTGAACCTTATGGCAAACTTTTGCCAGTCTTCCGCATTTATTTTAGTATATTATGCAATGTTCAGGTACAGATATTAGTTGAGGATTAGCTTGTGGTCCTTCAGGATCATGAGCACCATGTGGCATTTCAGTTATAGAAAATCGGGGCGTTACATTGGCTTAACAAAGCACTATAAGCTTTCTGAGTTAAGAATCAAGGGGAACACGATCCTAGTGTTTATATATGAGAGAATACAACCAGAGTTAATATTTGCTACTTATTCGAGATTGTCACTACAAACGCCCATTTACTTTTCCATTTCTGCCCTTTTATTGCAGCAAGTAAGATCCATAATTCCATGAAGTCCCTTGGGTTCAACCCCAACATGAGTTGGGTTATTATATTTTGACAATGATTGAAATAGCCTTTTAGAGAGGTGTAGTTTGGGCGCGATCAATAAGCATGCAGGTAAAACTCATCAAGTTTAAGAAATTGAAAAAAACATATTTTTCCTACTATCACTAGGTCAAAATTCAATTTCTTCACCACCTAATGTGTCTGATGCTCAAGCTCCATCGACAAGTGATAAGCTTTCTCATATATCAAATTAGATGGTAAGGTCCTGGTGGGCATTTTGCAATTTGTTCCACATACCATAGTGTATCATCAAATTTAATTGACCAATCCTTGCATTGAGTATTCAATAACTTTTGAAGAATCTCATTGATTTCATGGTTGGACACTTCAACTTGGCCGTTTGTCTGCGGATGGTATGTTTTTGCTACTTTATGCCTTATCCTATACTTTTCTAGCTCGTTCTTGAACCAATAGTTCATAAAATGAGATCCACCATCACTGATGATTGCCCTATGATAGCAAACGGAACCCCAAAGATACAAAAATAGTTCCCAAACTAGAAGAAATTGATGACCAAATAAGAACAAGCCTCGGCCAACAACAACAACACAACAATGAGATGAAAACAAGGTGTATTTCACACCAAAACAGCCTAAACCAGATGAACATGAGATGGTTAGATCAATAATAATAAAATAACTACAATGCACGATTTTACTAGAACAAGAACAACTACACGTTTACAAGAAATGTAAGGATAGATAGTGAGACATTAATCCTTACAAGAACTAAGAACCTAAGTGTATGTCAAACACTAAGACCCTTAACACATGTAAAAGCAACCCCAACACTATTATCATGGCACAAGAGGACGTTAGCCACTCAAGCACCAAGGTTACTAACCAAGTTTTGTAATACTAATGATTCCACACTAGCATCACCCTCATTTCGGTTTGGTGGCTTTCCAAGCCCTACAACTAAGGTGGTACACTCCTCACACTAGAGATAGTTTGTTTCAAGTGTTACCACTTTCAATATCTTCAAACGACTAAAGAAATAAAGACCTAATACTAACCTATTTATAGACTTATTACAATATAAGTGAAATGTCCAAAAATCCCTTAATGAAGGAAAGAAAAAAGGCGCCTATGGAGTGTATGTAGGGGAGGATTTGGTATGTCCAAATCCCTCTTCACACTTCAACTTGTACACTCCCTTGGATTGATTTCATGCATGCTCACGTACGTCCATCTTCATGATCGTGCTCGTATCATCCTTTCCATCTTAAGAGGAATTTGACCTCAAATTCACGACTTCTTATCTTTTAATTATGGATGTCACATGCATCATAATATGGCCAAACATCTTCACCACCAACTTTATTTTGCACTTCGGCTTCTTCTCCATCTTGAGATTTGCCCTCAATCTCATCTACATCAATTCCTATATCTTCACTTGGTGGTGGGTTCTTTGTTGATCCCTACATCTTTCCCTCAACTCTTCTTCCATTTTATAAGCATTATTGTATACTCCATGTCTTTCATGCTCCTTTCCACCATATTCCACGTGCTGATTTTGGAGAAGTAGAGCTTTGGTTAAGAGGATTTATTTGGTGAAGTGGACCTTCGATTGTGGAACTTGGAAGGGACAAATTTGATTTGGTGGAGGTTGATACCTTTGGTTAAGTGCAACTGGGATGAGAGGGTTCATATTTAGTAGAGTCGTTTGGTTTACAAGTCCTCTTTATTGGAATTGATCAATTTTTGTGTGGGGGGGGGGGGGGGGGCGTGGCCTACTTATATCTCAGTTTTAAGGGTAATTGAGAGCTTGGCTTATGGAATTTTGTGTTGGTCTCGGAGGATTGATCATTGGATGTAAAGTTGCACGATTAGAAGCATGAGAGTTCCTTTGGCTCTCTATATAATCCAATCTCTCACCCATAGTCGACATCTGACCCTTCACCGATGCCATATCCAAGTTGAAATTTTCAATACCCGCATTTAATTTAGCAATATCATGGGACATGGCTTCAAGACGAGCCAATATAACATTAGTGACATTGTTGTCCATCGTAGCCAAGAAGTCAACTACAAAACACAAACAAGTTAGCTGTACAAAATAGGTGACGTAGCAGAACTTGATTGTTTTTGGTTTTTGAAGAGTTCCTGTTTCTCCAACTTTGAAATTTTTTGTTCAACCTTCAATTTTAAAAGAGTACAATTCATTTTTTGAGTGGAGGACAATAGGTTTTGGAGGATTTTTCTCATTAAAAGAAGGTTGAATTGTCATGCACCTTTTGAGCAAGACACTTTTTTGAAGGGTTGGTGGCCCTTTCCTCTTTTGGCTAGTCTTGAAAAGTCCTCTTACTCCTTTTTGGTAACTAGTTTTTTTGAAAGGTCTTTTGTCCCTTACTACTTTGGTATAGTTTTGGAACTTGTTTCAAGACAAACAATAAAGACCACACTCTTCCATTTGTTCTTAAGATCAATTAACCACTATTGAAGGTTCTTCTTGTCAGAAGACATGAAGATTGGTCAAGAACACCAAGAACCTTCGATAAGGTTTGAAGATCAAGGTTCAAGTTGAACCTCCAGTTAACAACAACACCTTAACAACAAATCCTCGATGACAATTCCATTCAACACCTCCAAATCTTGGATTCACAACAACAACTAACAAATAACACACTTCTAAATCTCGAACTCACGACAACAACAAACCAGCGCACGGCCAACCCTTTGAATCCGCACAAACACAACACAAGAAGGAGTTTAACTTGGATCTTGACTCTATTAGTGTTAGGGAAGAATAAACCAACACTAAAGACACTTAAGACTCATGGAATACTCCTAGATCTAAACTCAAAGACAAGTATCGGCCAAGACAACAACAAGAACAACTTTCTCGGCCAATAACACAACTCTTTTTCTTTACTTTTCAAGTGAGATAGCCTAAGATTGATTTTGTTGGAACAAAATCAACCACAAACTTTGATACCAAATGATAGAAAATGGAACCCCAAAGACAAAAAAATAGTCCACAAACTAGAAGAAACCGATGACCAATGAGAACAAGCCTCGGCCAACAACAACAACACAAGAAAAAGATGAAAACAAGGTGTATTTCACACTAAAACAGACAACAACAAAATGAACACGAGATGATGAGAGAAATAACAACAAAATAACAACAATGCATGATTTTACTAGAACAACAACAACTACACGTTTACAAGAAATGTAAAGATAAATAGTGAGACATTAACCCTTACAAGAACTAAGAACCTATGTGTATGTCAAACACTAAGACCCTTAATACATGCAAAATAAACCCCAACACTCTTACCATGACACAAAAGTGTGTTATCCACTCAAGCACCACGATTTCTAACCAAGTTTTGCAATACTAGTGATTTCACACTAGCATTACCCTCATTTTGGTTTAGTGGCTTTTCCAAGCCCTGTAACTAAGTTGGTACACTCCTCACACTAGAGAGAGTTTGTTTCAAGTGTTACAACTTTCAATATCTTCAAAAAACTAAAGAAATAAAGACCTAATAATAGACTATTGATAGACTTATTATAACATAAGTGAAATATCCAAAAAACCCTTAATGAAGGGAAGACAAAAGGAGCCTATGGAGTATATGTAGGGGAAAATTTGGTGTGTCCAAATACCTTTTCACACTTCAACTTGTACACTCTCCCGGCTTGGTTCCATGTATGATTACGTACGTCCATCTTTATGATCATACCCGTATCAGCCTAGGGGTTCTAAATGGCAAGAAAATATTCTTCTTCACAAACTTTATCACTACCATTAAATCATTTGAAGGAAGAGATATAGACTCTACCTACTTAGACACATAATCAATCGCAACAAAAATATACAGATTACCATATGAAGGTGGAAACAAACCCTTGACTTCTATTCCTCGAACATAAAAAATCTCCACCTTGAGAATTTTATTCAAAGGCGTTTCATGGAATTTGGATGTACTTTCCATTCTTTGACACTGGTCATATTCTTTAACAAAATCAAAGGCATATTTAAACAAAGTAGGCCAAAAGAATCCTAATTACAATATCTTATGTGTTGTATGTTCTCTTCCATGATGACCTCCATATAGTGAGTGAAAACTTTCAAGCACTTTTCTAGCATGAAACTCTGGCACACACCTTAGAACAACTCAATCGGCACCCTGCTTGAACAAATATGGCTCATCCCACACATATGAGGAATCATGGTACAACTTCTTCTTTTGCTGGCTCATCATTTCAGGGGGATACACATTCTCATCAATAAGTTCACTCTTTCTACATACCACATGAGCTCTACAATAATCAGTGCCATCAGTTATTCATCTTAGAACTCTTCCTGAATACGTCCATCTTAAATTATATGAGACCGATTCTTAAGCTGTGATAAGTGATCTGCCATTTAATTCTCTACCCTTTTTCTATCTCGAACTTCTAGATCAAAATATTGCTCAACAAAATCCATCTGATGAGTCTTATTTTTTAGTTTTCTTACTAAATAAGTACCTGACTGCAGCATGATCAGTATGGACTATTACCTTTGTCCCCACTACATAGGCTCTAAACTTGTAAAAAGTATACACTTGTCCCCACTAGATAGGCTCTGAACTTGTCGAAAGCAGGCACTGGGGACAACATCTACTTCTCATTGACAGTTTAATTAATTCGTGCATCATCTAATATATTTCTAGCATAGTACATGGAATGAAAAATGTTCTCTTTTAACTGACCCAATATTTCTCCTGTGGCTATATCGCTTGCATCACACATCAACTCAAAGAGGAGATCCTAATCAGGAGCTATAGGAACCTCTGTCAGCTACCTCTTCAACTCCTTAAATGCTTTGACAATCAACCCCAAACATGAACTTCACCTTTTTTTCAATCAACTTACACATCGGTCTCCTTTGAGAAATCCTTAATACATCTCCGATAAAATCTAGCATGGTCTAGGGAACTGTGTACTCCTTTGACTGACATTAGGAGAGTTAAGTTCTCTATAACCTCCAGCTTTGCTCGGTCTACCTTCAATCCTTTTTGCGACACTTTATAGACAAGGACAATGCATTCCTTGTCTAGAAAATGACATTTTTTCGGTTTAGCACTATATTTGTTTCCTTCATCTTGCTAAGACTTTTTAAAAATTATGCAAACACATTTTAAACAAGTTACTAAAGATTGAGAAATCATCCATAAATACCTCAAATAAGTCCTCCACCATGTCGTAAAGTATGACCATCATGAACCTTTGTTATGTGGCTGGTGCATTGCATAATTCCAAGGGCATGCTCCTAAAAATGTACGTCCCATTAGTTCACGAACACAAATAATGTTCAATAAAAAGAATATATATGAAATGTAGCTCACAAAATAGATGGAAGTATGGAAAATAATTAGCACTTTGAGGTATAAATATGACCAAGATCAAAAACCCTAACTTTGCATTATTCGGGGATAAACAGTTGATAAATTGGTATATAATATAACGACCCAAATTATTGATATGTAAGAAAATGCCTTAAAAATAATTTATGATAAATAATATGCTCAACTTGAATTAAAAAAGGAATAAGGTAAAATGAGGCCCAAAGGGACTGAACCAAAAGGCCCAAAAGAAGCTGGGCAAGTTGGCAGCCTACCGTGAGAAAAGTTTGAAAACGCCCTCTTCTAATATTTTACTGAGTCACCCCTTTCCTAAAAGCGCTCTGAAAACCCCCTGCTTCCCCAACCATGAGAGTTTGGAGACCACAATTCATGAGAGCTATTTTGAGGCACACTCGGTGGGAACCCGATATTGGAAGGCACTTAGCACTAGCAGAATAACTCTCTCCTATCAATATCATCCAGATTTGACTACGGAATAGGTTATGGTTTATTTATTGTTGAGATTTGGGCTAAATTTAATTAATGTTGATGGTAATGTCAGGTGTTATCATGCATTAGGCCTTCGAGCATAGTGATTGGAAGGACAAAAGTGATGTAAACCCTATTAGGCTTTAATATTGTGGTTGATTACTATTGCACCCTATTACGTGATAATTGTTAGGTTGAAACTTGTGACAATCATGATTATCTAAGCAAATACTACTACTCAAAAGCCGAGTAAGTTAAGTATGCGGTAAAGGGAGAGCAATATTAAGCTAAGGAGTGATAGAGGATGCTCATGGTAAACTAGATTGTTACATCTTGCATTGAAGAAGGTTAATAAAATATAATTGAGAAGTAGAGGTTAAAGGTGACCTTAGAGAGAGTTTACGTGACCTATGAGCGTACTTAAGTGGGCGAGAGCCATTGAATGATCGGGGCAGGGTTGTAAGGCCAAGTGTGAGAATTCTAAAACAAACATTTAGGAAGGAGATAGATATTATGTTAGAAACATGAATGAGAGCCATGAATAAACAAGACGAGTAACCACATTTAGGTGTAAATCTTCAGTTGGGTGGTAGGTGTAGAGTGAAAAACTTAATAGCGAATGTTATTTATTTCTAATCCTGGTGAGCCAACGATGTCTATTAGTACATGTAGTTGTATAGATGCTACACTAGTTATATCTCCAATCGGGATAATAGCCATGGTGAAGGTCAGTTGGGGTTTCTATAGCAGCGACAGTGATCATTCAACAACAACTCATCCTCTCTCTATTCTACATGGATGTTGTGTCATACACTCACCTATACCTTATTTATTGTGCTCTTGTACCGGTTTAGTTAAGTTTCTAAAATTCATTATTGGTTATTTTTTAGGACTGGGCATAAAATACCAAAAACTAAATTACCGAACCAAATCGAAAAATTAGGTAATTGGTATTTGATAATTCGGTATTTGGGAGTAAAATTTTAATATTTCGATATTCGAAATTGAGTTTGGTAAAAGATATTAATACCGTTTGGTATCCGATATTTACCGAATATCAATATATATATATATATATATATATATGTCTAACCAACTTAATAGACAATAGTATTAGTCAATCCCAAAGAATCTCTTGGATCTTGGTAATATATTCGTAAAAAGCAAAAAAAGGAATAATAAATAGGGTTTATATTAAATATGTTCTTTGAAGTTTAAACGTACATTTGGACATTTTCAACCTTAATATGGTATTATCAAAAATCATACTGAATCGAAGTTTAATTTATCAATTACCGAACCGATGTTCATAAGTATGGTATGTGGTATCTACTTTCAAATATCGATTACCAAATTACTGAATCCAAAATTTGAGAATATCGAACCAAATATCGAACACCCACCCTTATTATTTTCTACATCACTATTACACATTTAATATATTAAATTGGATATGTGCGTTGATTTTAACATGATAAATAGATTGAACGCGCAACTCTAAGTTAGTAAATTAATTATATCGTTGCAAATGAATGGTCCTCATTAGACGAATGGTAGATTAAGTAATTTTAAATTATTTTAATGGAAAGGACTTAAAATATCCTGAACTATAATTTTTTGGTTCAATATTCTGAAAAATTATCATTCACTTATGTGTGTGGGTCGTTATAAATAAAGATAAATTTGAGCAAAAAAGTTACTATCATGGGCATTTTTTACCCGAAAAATTATTTTCATGAGCATTTTTAGCTTGAAAGGTAAAATGTCAATATTCTACGAGA
Organism: Capsicum baccatum var. pendulum; assembly: GCA_030864225.1. Classification (NCBI taxonomy): domain Eukaryota; kingdom Viridiplantae; phylum Streptophyta; class Magnoliopsida; order Solanales; family Solanaceae; genus Capsicum; species Capsicum baccatum. The sequence goes on along the minus strand of CM061559.1, from coordinate 255,163,559 downwards.
TCTCATAGTTCAGGTTCATATACAATCTTCTCCATTAATTAGTTATCAGAATAAAACAAAATTGTATGCAAAATTATGGCTAATTGATTTCATACTCTACATTTCCTTTTGCACAATTAATTCATCTAGATTTGCTGGTCATTTAAAGAAAACATTATTTATGGAAAAGCATATTTGGGAAAAAATAGAGTAGTCAACTAAAATTAAAAGGGATAACTACATATTATAGTAAACATAAGCTCTTAATTACCCTATTTATCCTAAGTTTCAATTAATTACAATTCATAACCCTCTTACCTATTAATTATTTCTAATTACAATTCATTATCTCTCTCATGTATTTTCTTTCTTTTTTTATTTTCTATTATTCTCTTCTGTTTTTTTTTTCCTTTTCCAATTTTTTTCCTTTTTTTGTTGTTGTTTTCTTTTTTCACTTTTTCATTTTTTTCTTTTTCTCTTCTCCTTTTCATTTTTTCTCCTCTTTTTCTTCTTTTTTTTTTTGGATTTTTTTCTCTATTTTCTATTATTATCCTTTTTTGTATTTTTTTCTCCATTTTTTCCTCCTCCTTTTTTCTCATTTTTTTTCTTTTTTTCTTTTCAAATTTTCTCCTTCTTTTCAGTTGTGCGAACTGGCAAAAATAAATACAAGTGCAAACTATAAATGCGAACTATAACATGCAAATACAAGTGTGAATTATAAAATACAAATACAAATGCGAACTATAACATATAAATACAAATGTGAACTATAAAATACAAATACAAATGCGAGCATATAAATACAAGTGTGAACTGTCATTTGTATTTTTTTAATTATTGAAAAGGAACGATTGATTTTCTTTAGACGAATACTTGTTTGTATTTATTGATACGAGCTATATTTATTGATACAAATAAATACAACTCAATTTTTTATACAAATACAATATATACAAATATATATTGTATTTGTATTTGTATTTGTAAAATCATTTGTTTCATTTGTTTGGCATTGTATTTGTATCAAGTGATATTTGTTTATTTACAAATATGAATGATAATTTTGATATACAAATACAAAATGGTACATTTGTATCAAATGATATATTACATATTTATATATTTTAGAATCAAGAAAATATAATTAATGCATTTACTTATTTGCATACAAATACAAATGATAAATTTTATATAGTCACGGCTAAATACAATATGCAATCAACTTACAAGTATAAATACAAAATAATTTCTTAAAAATAAAAAAATATCGACGAAAATAAAATACAAATACAAGTATAATCCAAATATAATCTAAATATACAAATACAATAAAACCATAATATAAATATAATCCAATATAATATACAGTCAATTATAAAATACAAATACAAAATGGTTCTTTAAAACACAAGTGCGAATTATATAAAATATAAATGATCACGCAAACTAACAAATACAAATACAAGTAAGAACTATTAAATATAAATACAAATGCGAATAATAAAATATAAATACAAGTGCAAACTTTAAAATATAAATACAAGTACAATTGTATCAATGAATACAAAAATATAAATGACGGTGTGACTACAAATACGATAAACAATTATGATATTTACGTTATCATTCATGACTTGTGTTCGACTATTCATATTTTTCAAAAATACAAAAAATACAAAATAGAACAAAAAAATGATAAAGAATATAAGTACAAAAAAGAAATAAAAATAAAAGAAAAAAAGAAAAGAAGAAAGAGAAATAGAAGTTAGACATTAAAGAAATAAAAAAAAAAGAATAAAAATAGGAAAAAATATAAAAAGAGAAGAAGAAAAAATGGAAAAAATACGAAAAAGAAAAAAATATAAAATATCAAAAAAAATAATGATATTGTTAGGCAAGAAAATATTCAGTTCAACGAGATAAGCTTGATTGAATTTTTTTCTTTTTAAACATATTGAATTTCATTTTTTGCGCGACGAAATAGAGATTGTATTCATATTTTATATGAATATATATTATTTGTAAAACCGAATACACTGGACGTAAATCGAATACAATGACTATAAATGATAATTATGTAAAATATGACTATCGAAGATGGGTTTTATAGCAAAGTACTGCTATATTTGAAAGATCTCAAATTAAAATAAGATAAAACTTGATCCTATAATCTGCACAATTAATTCATCTAGATTTGCTGGTGTAAAGAAAAAATTATTTATGGAAAAGCAAATTTGGGAAAAAATAGAGTAGTCACCACCAAAAATTAAAATAAGATAAAACTTAATCCTATGGTCTTTATAATAAAGTCAAATCAATATATAAAGAAATAATCTTTACAATTAATGCAGAATTAAAATAAGATAAAACAATGGCTGTCAAGTAGGCCGGGCCGGGCCAACCCGAAACCGACCCGTGTTATTTAATCGGGTTGAGGGCTGGGCCGGGTCGGGTTGGGGTCTAAGTGGGTCGGGCCGGTCCGGGCCCAACGGTAAAAAAATCATAAACCACCCTAACCCGGTCCACTTAACCCAACCCGATCAAATCCACCTAAACCCGATCAAACCCGTTTAAAAAACCAGTCAAACCCGGTCAAAAATATAAAAAAAAAACTTTTTTTCAATATACATTATATATACCTACATATATACATTATAAATACGTTAAACAATATATATACACTATATATATAGTATATACTACATTAGAATTTAAAAAATATATACACATATATACAATTACACATATATACGCACCATCCAAATATATATGTACTACTTTAAACTTTAAATAAAATATACTACAATATATATATATATATATATATATATATATATATATATATATACACATACACACATGTATACGTTAAATATACACGTCTATAGAAGATCTATTCACATATATACACTCTATTCTATGTATACGCACCATTCAATGTATATATACTACTACTTATAAAATATACTACATTATATATACATTACACTATATATAGATATACTTATATACTAATTTATAAAACATATACACATGTATACGTTAAATATACACTTCTATAGAAGATATATACACGTGTATACACACCATTCAATGTATATATACTACTACTTATAAAATATACTACATTATATATACATTACAATATATATAGATATACTTATATACTAATTTATAAAACATATACACATGTATACGTTAAATATACACTTCTATAGAAGATATATACACGTGTATACACACCATTCAATGTATATATACTACTACTTATAAAATATACTACATTATATATACATTACAATATATAATCCAATCTCTGAGGCAAACTAGAACATTCATTGCATTGCTTCCCAATGAGTGTCGGTTGTCTCCAAGCTGCTGTCGTCCCTGACTAAAGACGCTCTCTGATGCAACGGTTGACATTGGAACATTCAAGATATCTCTAGCTAATCTTGAAAGCACAGGATATTGTGTTTCATTACTCCTCCATCAATCCATAGTGTTGATCCGTCGTCTGCGATCCCTGGTGCCGTCCGAAGATAAAATTTCAGCTCTTCCCGATAAGTTGATGTGTAAGTTCTCTCATCAACACTGTTCCAACAATTTAAATCATAAAACGAATCAGAAAAACCACTATGTGCCGGCCTTTTAGAAGATGATGGCTCCTCGGGAGATGAGGAGCGATAGTTGGAGTGATATTTGTAGGTACGGCTAAATTAAATAAATCAGCATAGTGATTATATAATTTTTCTGTGTAATCCTTTGCATCAGCCGTAGCCGTCCACAAATCAGGTTGTACTTGTTCAGAATCATGGTTAGTATTTATTTCTAAGTTAGTATAAATAAGAATACTAAAGTAACACATATGATTATATTTCATGCACGGATTTAGCATAGCATCAATCAAGTAAATAGGGGGAATCAGAAAAAAATATTTTTTAAATTTCGTAAACATGGTGCCAACAGCTTCTTTATAACCTTCTTTATTTTTATATTTTTTGAGCAAACCAGAAATATTGGCTATATATGCCAAAATATTACAAACAATAGTATAATAAGCACCGAAAAATTCAATTGTAGCTACATAAAATTTTTCTAAAAACTTAACAAGATCATTAATTACAACCCAATCAAAATTATGTAGCATGCAATCAGCAGAATCAGCAAATGAACTGCAATGTTGGTTAAAAACTAGTGTAATAGGAATTCTATATTTATAACAAGTTTTTAAAAATTCATATGTAGAATTCCATCTAGTATCAATTTCCTCAGGCATCAAAATCGGTGTAAGTCCATTTTTTTGACATTTAAATTTAAATTCTCTAATTCTCTATCTACGATTATTTCTTTGAATAAAACCAACGGCAAGACGAATTTTTTCAATATAAAGCTCAAAAAACTCAAGACCATCTTTTACAATTAAATTATTTATATGACATGCACACTTAATATGAAAAATTTCAGGCAAGGGCGGAGATAGCGTAGATTTTATTTTTGTTATAGCAGTCTTGTTGTTAGAAGCATTATCAAAAGCAATACATAAAATTTTATTTTCGATACCATAATATCCGACAATTTTAACACTAGAATCAGCAATAAATTTTTCAGTATGTTTACGATCTTCATCATATAAAAAAGCAAGAATACGTTTTTGCATCACGAAATTACTATCCATCCAATGACAAGTAACGGTTAAATAATCATTTTTATTTATAGCACGACCAAGATCAGAAGTTAGGGACAATCTACATTGAATATTTTTTTAACAATGTTGATAAATAAAAACAATATTGTGAATGGAGTCTAAAAATATCAGACCGACAAGTAGTTCTAGGAATACCGTTAAACATAGGATTATAATTGCTTGTATATAACGAATAAAGGCATCAGAAGAAGGAAAACTAAAAGGCAAACAACCCACAACTACCATTTTAGCTATTTCTTTCCTGTCCCTCAATTTATTATACTTCGTCGCTACGTGACCGGTTGGCGGGTCAACGTTGCTGGGTCCATTCTAGTTTGCGTTGACCCACCAACATCCCCACCACCTTTTGCAATATTTAACTCTCTTTTGTGATCTTCAGCTACATGTCTCATTAACGTACCCGTACCCCTTTGTTTGCCTCTATTTCTATGCTTATATATTTGTTGACAAATATTGCATTGCACCTCAATATCTGATATACGTTCAAAAAATTGTCATGCAATACTAGTTCTTTTACGAGGTTTTGGGGCACTGGGAGGACGGGACGGGAGATTAACTGATTCAGATCTAACGTTAGCATCTCCTACTGCGGGTGTCTCAGCAATATTTTCATTATCTTCGTCTAAATTAACCGCATCTACTTCATTTCTTTCTTCTATACCGTAATTTTCCTGAGCTTCTACATAATCCATATCGTGAGTACCTACACCTATTTCTTCCTCAAAAGGTGTACCAAGCGGTACCGGAGGCGAAGGTACACGGGTATATCTACTACTTGAACTACCTCTACCGCTAGTAATTCACTTTTTACTACCACTACCGCTTCCGGGACAAAAAATTTTAACACCTTTAGTAGCGAGGTTTCTTAATTTATCCATAATATAAATTAAATTAAATTAAAAATATTCAAAATACACAAATATAATAAAATTAAATATTAAACAATTAATACAATAAATAAAAATTAAACGTAAGAGATGGAACGACAATACCAAATTTTGGAAGTATCCGAAGATTGCGACTTTAGAAAAACGAAAAATTAAAAAATTAAAGTGAACACTTTAAGAAATTAAATATATTGAATATTTGAGAATTGAGAAGTTAATCGGCGGACCTGGACCGAGTTAGCCGGACCCATTTTAAAAAATAACCGGCCCGAGACCCAGAACCCTAAAGCCCTAGGGCTTACCGGGCCGAATTAGGTACGAGGACCGGATCGGTCCGGCCCACTTGACACACCTGATAAAACTTGATCCTATAGTCTTTATAATAAAGTCAAATCAATATATAAATAAATAATCTTTACAATTAATGCAGAAGTAGCAAGTGTGAATAGTGTATGCTATAAATATGGTTCATTATGACCCCAAAATTATATGAAAAAATGAATATCATGAGAATATTAATAGTGGTCTTCTTTATTTCTCTCTCTTTTGCATATTCTTCTTTCGGTGACTTGATCGAAGATGTTTGTCGAAAATCTAGTGACTTCAAATTATGTGTCAAATCTCTCAGAGCAGATCCTAAAAGCGCTTCTGCTGATCAGAAAGGATTGACACCTATCATGCTTCAATTAAATTTAGAGAAAGCTAAAAATATTTACAACGAATCGGTAACTTTATATAACCAAGCAAAAGAATCTGTTCTCAAACAATGCCTGCAGATATGTGTATCCGATTATGATCAAGTGATTGACTTAGCCATACAATCAATTAAATTTTTTGATGAAAATGACTTCTTTGATGCGAAGCAATCAACATCTGAAGTCATCAGTGAAGCCAATGATTGTCAAGATTTATTCAATCAAACGCCTGTTCGTCATTCCCCAATACAGCAGAAAAGTAATGATTTTTGTTATTTTGCTGATATAGCAGTCTTTGATGAATTTATTCTGCCAAGCTATATATGTTACACGCATTTTTTTATAATGAACCTATTCTTTAATCTAGTTATCCGCACCCCCTACAAATAGTATCAGAGTTCAGTAATTTAAAAAGTACAGCAATAAGATATATGTATGTTAGTTATGTATATATGTTAGTTATATGTATGTTAGTTATGTATATATGTTAGTTATGAGAGAATTAGAAGACCATTTAAAAATAGAGAAGCTTTTAGAAAAATTAAAGAATCTTTAGTTAGTAATTATTCAGAATATATAAGTCTAAATAAAATAAAAGAAAATCCACAAAGATTAGCTTACCTAAGTACATTAATATCTAGTATTGAAGCAAAATTAATAATCCATTTAAAATGTAGAAGAATGAGACACATACCACCTAATTATGATAAAACTAGATTTAGATATCCGCCAAGATATTATAAAAATAATTTAAATGAATAAAGTACAAAAATACAAAGAATTAAAACAATTCATTTCTGAAAAACGTAAAGAATTAAAAATAAGAATAGAAAGACTACATTATAATATATTTGCCGGAGTTAGTAAAAACTCAATAAATACACAAAAAGATGAAATATCAAAATTAGAATCACAAATAGATAGTTTAGAATATATATACCAGCATGAACTATTCACAATAAAATGAACAAAGAAGAATTTATAATAGATGAAAAAATATATGAAAATCACGAAGAACTAAAAATAAAAATAGTATTTTCTAATCTAGGAAGAAGATATAAGAAAATAGGTGAACATTTATACCTAATGTTAGAAAAAGAAGAATTAAAATTAGAAGATAAATTGACAGCAATGGTAAGGATAGAAAAAGAAAATGAAGAAATAGATAGAAAAAAGGAAATAGAAAAAATTAAACAACAAACTACGGAAGAAATACGAAAAATAGGAGAAACTAAAAATAGTAGGATTGCTGAATTAGAAAAAGAACTAAAAATATTAAAAGATCTGTATGAACAAAGAAAAAGAAGAAAAAGATAGAGAACAAAAATTACTAAACGAGATAAATCAATTTAAGGAAAAATTAAAAATAAATAATATAGATGTTGAAGAGACAAATAATTATGATTCGGAAGATAGTGAAACATATACAGAAATATTAACAAATATAAAAAATTTAGAAATCAATGAAAAACAGGAAGTAATTAATGAGAAAAACTTAGAAAGTACCAACACGGAAATAAATACTCTTGATAAAAAAGAAGATGAGAATATAATACCTAAAACAACAGAAATAAGAAAACCTATATATTATAAAAATAAATTTAAAAGATATAATGAATATGACAAATAGACACCAAAACAGATAGTTAATAAAAATTATAACTTTTTAGACCTAGACTGTGTAATAGACACAGAAAAAACAATACAATTATGGATAGGATATATGACAAAACAATTATTAGATAATAATATAAACGTAACAGATGCACCAGAATATATAGAAAGAACACTAATAGGATCAGTAAAACTATGGTTTTCAAATTTAACTGAAAATAGTAAGAAAGTATTAAGAGCTAATAAACCTATGGAAGGAACATCATCAACAACAACTAGACTAACACCTATACAATTATTGAAAAAAATATGAAACAGCAATAAAAGATGAATTTGGTAGTATGACAACAATATAAGAAGAACAAGATGAAGAAAGAGATACAAATAAGAATTTAATGTTAAAATTAACAATATGTAATATGTGTTATATAGACGAATATACTTGCGCATTTAAAGAATATTATTATAAAGGAGCATATAGTATAGAAGAAAGTAAGGAAATAAGAAAATTATATTTTAATAAATTACCTGAACCATTTAGTTCAAAGATAATAAAAAGTTGGAAAGAAGCAAAAATAGTAGATACGTTAGGAGCAAGAATAAAATTTTTATAACAATGGTATAGAAACTTATGTGAAAAATATAGAGAAGAATTAAAAATGGAAAAAACATTAATAAGAAATTTAACATGTTGCAAAAATAAAATAGCACCCCAATTTAGATGTGAAGAAAGATATTATAAGAAAAGAAAAAGACGCAAGAAATATAAGAAATATAAAAATCAAAATACAAATACAAAAAACCAAGAAAAAGATATTATGTAAAAAATTATAAATACAAAAGACCATATAGAAAGAAGAAATCTATAAAAGAATGTACTTGTTATAATTGTTGAAAGTTAGGACATTTAGCTAGAGATTGTAAATTACCTAAAAATCCAAAAAATAAACAAATATCAGAAATAAAAATAGATAATATAGAATATATACAGATAGATTATATAGATTATGAATTAGAAAGTGAGGATAGTATATATGAAATTTCAGAAAATGAAACAGATACTGAAATAGATAGTGAAATAGATGAATCAAATGACTGAAGAAGATATAAAAATAATAACAAAGGAAGAATATTTAAATGATGAAGGAACGGAACAAAAAATAATATTTGACAGTAATATATTCGATGAAATAAAAGGAAAAGAATTAGATTTAAGTGTAGAAAAAATATTTAAAATACCAACAATAAAAAATATTTTTACTAGGAAAAAGGATGAATATTATGTAGTATGCCAAAAAGAACATGTAATAGACTGTAGATATGCAAAAGGCAAAGCTAGTGTACCACTAGTAACAAAAAGAATAATTAATAAAGAGATAAATGATATAAAAAGTAAAGGAGATCCAATAAAATATGTACACCTTGGAGGTACAGAGATATTAATAAAAACATGTTTTAGAGAAGGAATAGATACACCGATAGAATTATATCTAGCAGATGATAGAATTATAAAACCTATAGAAAAGAGCATAATAACTGCCGTAAAAGGAAATTTAATATACCAAAAATTTAAATTCATAATAAGTGCAAACTATTCAGTAGCGGTAACAGATAGGAATATAAATAAATCACTAGTATTATATTGGAAAATATCAGGAATAGAATTAACTTCAGGAAGTAAAATATTTACAGCAAGATGCAAAAATTTATATGTATTAACAACAAAACATAAAATAACAGGAAAAAATAAGATTAACAAGATACGAATAGAAAACCCATTTGAACAAATTGTAAAAACAATAGATTATAATGATTATAGCTATAAAGACAGATATAGAAGAAAATTTAGAAATAGTAAATGATAGAATAAGTACAACAAAAAGAATAGCTGATAAAAAATCAGAATCGTCAAGCTCATAAAAAAGAACAAGTTATGAAACAAATTCAATAAGTAATTTCAACCAATATTACATAAGAGGAAAAATAAATGAAAAAGAATATTTAATACTCTTAAATACAGGACAAGAAGAAAATTATATAGCAAAATATCTAGTAAAGAATGAAGAAATAAAAACTGATAAAGATATGTGCCCAGATCTACCAAGAAGTTTAATAAATAGTAAAAATATAGCAGAAAAAGAAATAATAATAGGAGTTAGAAAAATAAAAATAGAATTTGAGGTAAAGGAAGAAATGCAAAAAGCAGATATAATATTAGGAATAAAATGGTTAGAACAAGTAAAATCATATAATATAGAACATACACAATTAACCTTAACATATAACAAAGAAAAATTATTTTTAAGGAGAGCCCTAACATAAAAATGAAAATATATGTATTAATGAAAATAGAAGTAGAAGGATATTACAGTAGATATTATACGCCTATGATAGATACAGGAGCAGAAGTTAATTTATGTAGATATAATTGCTTACCAGAAAGTAAATGGGATAAATTGAAAACACCAATAATAGTTAAAGGATTTAATAATGAAGGAAGCTTAATTACTTATAAAGTTAGGAATGTAAAAGTACAAATATGGGATAAGATATTAACAATAGAAGAAATTTATAATTATGAGCTAACGTCAAAAGATATACTTTTAGGAATGCCATTTTTAGATAAACTATACCCACATATAATAACTAGAAACGACTGGTGGTTTACAACACCATGTAAACAAAAAGTAAGAGCAAAAAGAGTTAATAATAAAATAAGAAAGAAAACTGATTGGATAAAAGGAAGTGAAAAAATTACACAAAAGTTAGAAAATATAAAAAATACTGAAGATACAATAGAACTAGTAGTATTTTCGATAAATAAAACAGAAATAACTATATTTTCAATGAAATAGTTAAGAAAAAATTAGAACAATTATATAGTGAAGATCCATTAAAAGGATGGAAAAAACATAAAACTACTATAAAAATTGAATTAATAGACAAAAATAGCATAATAACCCAGAAACCATTAACCTATAATTTTAACGATTTAAAAGAATTTAAAATGCATATAGATGAATTATTAGAAAAACAATATATACAAAAAAGCAATAGTAAACATAATAGTCCAGCATTTATAGTAAATAAACATAGTGAACAAAAAAGAGGAAAAAGTAGGATGGTTATTGATTATAGAAATTTAAATGCGAAAACTATAACATATAATTATCCAATACCAAATAAGATATTAAAAATAAGGCAAATACAAGGATATAATTATTTTAGCAAATTCGATTGTAAATCAGGATTTTACCATCTAAAGTTAGAAGAAGAATTTAAAGAATTAACTGCATTTACGGTACCACAAGGATTTTATGAATGGAACGTATTACCATTTGGATATAAAAATACACCAGGTAGATATCAACATTTTATGGATAATTATTTTAAACAATTATCTAATTGCATAGTATACATAGATGATATATTATTATATACAAAAACTAAAGAAGAACATTTAAAATTATTGGAACAATTTACGAATATAATAGAAAAATCGGGAATAAGTCTAAGCGAAAAGAAAGCTGAAATTATGAAAAATCAGATAGAATTTTTAGGAATACAAATAGATAAAAGTGGAGTAAAAATGCAACAACATATAATACAAAAAATAATAAATTCAAAAGAAGAATTATATACAAAAAAAAAATTACAATCATTTTTAGGATTAGTAAACCAAGTAAGAGAATATATTCCAAAATTAGCAGAAGCTTTAAAACCATTACAGAAAAAATTAAAAAAGGATATAGAATATAACTACAATGAAGAAGATAAAAAATAAGTCCAAAAAATAAAATTACTTTGTAAAGAATTACCGAAATTACAATTTTCAGATGAAAATAGAAAATTTATATATATCGTAGAAGCCGATGCTAGTGAATATAGTTATGGAGGAGTACTTAAATATCGATATTAAGCAGAAAAAATAGAACACCATTGTAGATACTACTCAGGTACGTTCAATGAGACAGAAATAAAATGGGAAATAAATAGGAAAGAATTATGTTCATTATATAAATGTTTGTTAGCATTTGAACCATATATTGTATATAACAAATTTATTGTACGAACAGATAATACACAGGTACGCTGGTGGCTAACAAAGAAAATACAAAATTCAGTTACAATGAAAGAGATTCGGAGACTAGTTTTAAATATATTAAATTTCACATTTATAATTGAAGTGATCAGTACTAACAAAAATGTTATTGCAGATTACATATCAAGACAAAGCTACACAGACTGAAATTATAGAAGAAGATACTCTAGAAAAAATACTCAACACCCTAACTACGCTTTCATTGAAAGTGGACAGTATGGGTACTGAGATAGAAAAGCTAAAGACTAATGAAGATAAACTGAAATCTATAGCTATAAATCAGCTAACTCAGCAGTGTGCAGAGCTATATCGATCGGAAGACAATAAAATTCCAGAGCTAGAAGGAGACGTTGGGACACTCCATAAAACCCATAACATTTATCAATCTACTTCTGCAGGTACAAGCAAAGGAGTTAGTCGACCAAGATACCAAAACACGAACATGAATAAAATATTTGAAAAATCATTTACACCAAAAACACAAAAAGACCATTTATTCATACCCCCACAAATTACCACATACCGAGATAGCCTAAACCAAGACAAAAAAGTTTATAATTATACAGCCCAGAAATATATAGAAAACATCTATAGAGTACAAACTTTTCTAAACCATAACCCCAGAGCTACAAACATTAAAGAACTAAACACCAACTATATAACCCAAAAATTACAAGGATATAACAAGCTAATCGCACTACCCAAAACTAACCCAAGCCTAGTAAAAACTTGTTTTGACTACGGACTATTAAACACCATATACACCCAGGACGGAGAAGAATTAACAGCTATGGAAGAATTATACAAGATATTCACTACCTATAAAAGATAACGAAAGGCAATCTATTTTATATAAAGTTTTATACTGCACCCGCGGAGATATTATATGACGAGATAAAATCAGTTATACAAGTTGTAAAGATAGGACTAACTAGAGATATGATCATACCAAAAGATATTACGCAGCAACCGGAGATACCCAGAATTGAGATACCCGAGTTCTACGCAAATAAAAGACTTATTGGAATAGCTACGATTATACAAGAACTAGCAAATAACTATACTAATGGAAACCCAATATGGAGCTACTATTCGAGAGATCATCAAATGATTTACTCAAATTCAAAAGAGCTACGACCAGCAGATATAGAGGATGTCAGACAATGGATAATGACACTACTCAACCTAGAGAAACAATCTACCGCAAGAGGTATTAAAAAAGTATTTATTTCTGACGGACTACTAACAAGATATTGTAAAATAATTGGACATAAATATCCAGATCACCAATGTTCGAGGTGTAATGAAGAAGATAATATTATTCCAGAAGTACATCTAGAATAAAAATCAAGAAGACAAAATGCCAGCTGGAAAGATAAGATAAGAAACAATAATGGAGATATAGCAGATACGACAACACCAACGGGAGACAAGATATCAAGATATTGGACCATGTATTGTATAGACTTGTAATATTTACGTAAAGTTTGATAAGATAGTAGGCTAGCATTATTGTAAAGTATTAAATGTAGTTTGAACTTTTCTTAGCCTTTAAAGGCTATGTAGACTTTTTAGGCCTAGGTAGTTTATAGGCTTTTTGACTTTTTTAGTTCTTTTTTAACATTTAGTAGACATTTAAAAACCGTGTAAACAAATGTAAAGATTCTTTCTTTCGTTTTATAAATAAAGAGAGCTGAAGGCATTGAAAAGCAGGCCTTCTCACGTTAAAGCAAATACTCTCTCCATTCCGTAAAAAATATTTTGCCCAGTTAATTAAAAAACATACATATTTCAATGGAAAAAGCTATGGAGGAACAAATTTCAGAAATATCAAAGCTACCCGAACAGGTATATCTATTTATGATTATGAATAACTAAATTCATAGTTCCCAACAATCATGATATGATAAAATAAATTCATATTAGTTACGTTATAGTAGAATTATTCGAAGAATAATATGTTAAGAAGTTTATTAGAAAAGTGAAAACGGAGAAAAATCCCTAAAAACTATGCCATCCTAAAGGTGAAACCAAAGAGACAAGAAGCCGTGGCGGGGAGTAACCAGAGTAGAGACGCTGTTTAAGGGAAAAAGTATCCAAATTACCATGCTAATAGCGATCGAAGAACATGTTATTTAAGAATAATCTAGTATATAGTAATCTAAGATGACCATATTTTGTTATGTACATGATTGAAGGGAATATTTTGAAAAAAGCAATTTTATGAAAATGAATGATAATTTATCTGATGTGATGGTAGATAAATTTAAAATACTTATTTTGTATGCACTTAGAGATATAAAAGTAGTAGATATAAGAAAAATCATATTAGAAAAAGCATTTGGTGAATATTACATGGCTAGAGTAAATTATATATCATGCCTACCTAACTACTCTTATAAATACTTATCATGATAAATTACATAGAATTCATAGAATTTTTAGAAAAAAATGCGAAATATACAGTTACTAGAAAAACGGATGAAAACAAATATAGACAAATACGTGAAAAATAAAAATAAAAAATATATAAAATCTCTTAATAAAAATATGCAAAACCTACTAAGTCTAAAACAAACAACTATAAAATATCAATTTTAGAAAATAGATCATTTAGACTATCTTAAAGTTTTAATCTTATATATACTTAAAGATATAGAAATTATAGATATTAAGAAAATAATATTAGAAAACGTAATAGACTATGAAATTGAAACCATAAATTGGCTAGAACAGTTATATGAAGAAATTTACCCAGAAGGATATTATTCAGATCAAGGATGTTAGAATATATTAGAAAAACTAGGGAAAATCAAGATAATCTAAATAATGAAATTAATTATAGAAACCGAATCAGAAAAATAATGGAAAATCTAAAAGAAAAATTAATATGGATAGAAGAAACCTTAGAAAATTTAGAAAAAAGTACATATGATAGTTTACATAATTTAAAAAACTCACTACGAGAAGAACAACACAAGATAATAAATAACATAGAAAATCTAGAATTAGATATACATTACAGTACAGTTAGAATAAATTATTATACAGAAATTTGTAACTCTGCAGTTACTACAGGATAAAATAATAAACCAAATAAATTAATGGATACATCTTACAAAAAGAATAAATTATTAAAAAATATTGAAACAAAATCTAAAAAATATCCAACTTGAACCAAGCGGAAAACTAAAACAAAAGGAAAACATTTTTTTTCACTTGATTTGATTTGGGCTTTTAATCCTAGAAAACGATTTAATAGTACTTAGTTTTTATTTTTAAGAAAAAATAACAGATATCACAATTAATGACAAAGTCATGTGTTAATAATCTGAATGTCAAGAAAATTTCAAAGATGTTGCTGGGAAAGATCCAGTCAAGTGACGTAATGTCCTGTAAATTAATTTTTTTTCGGTCCAGACCATGGGGGAAGCCTTGCGCCGACTCTTCACTTTGGATGTCGCATCCGTATCGAATTCATAAAAAATATGCTAATTTTGGTGTATCCTACATGTACCCATTGACATTTTTAACAAGTTCATGCAACATAGACCCCCACTCTCCACCCCATCCAATTTTTTTTTTTTTTAATTTTCTTTATTGAAAAAAATTAAAAATCTTTTATTACCCCATGGCAAAAACCCTACCCTTTCCCCTTCCCCGCACCCCCTACCCCTCCCGCAAAAAAATATTCTTCTAAAAATAAATAAATATTTTTTTTAAAAAATAAATCTTATCTCAAACTCCATCTTTACCCGTATCCCCTCCTCTATACAACATACCCTCTCCCTTCAAAACATATATATTTTTTTTTAAATAATTTTTATTTTTAAAAAAATAAAAAAATCTTACCTCAATCTCCATTCCGTACCTGCCCGCCACACCTCACACCCACACTCCCACCGCTCCCAAATCATTTTTTAAGGAAAGAAAAAAAAATATATTTTTTTTACTTCTTATCCCAACCACCATCACCCCTTACCCTGCTAACCCCCTCCCCCACTATGACATAACCCTTCCCCAAAAATTATTTTTTAAGAAAATATTAAATTTCTTTTAAAAACAAATACCTCAACCTTTGTCCGCTCCTTACTCCCCACCCCCACCCCACCCCACCCCATCGCTTTCAAATTTTCTTTTTACAAAAATATTTATTTTTAAAAGATGTTTTTTTTTTTTTAAAAAAATTCTTACCCCAACCCCTCCCTTCTACCCCACTACCCCTTCCCCCCCTTCCTACTGCATACCCCTTCCCCAAAATATTATTTAAAAGAAAAAAAAAATTCTCTTAAAAAGATTGTTACCTAATCCCACCTCTCCTACCCCTACCCTCTACCCGACACCTCTCTAAAAAATTGAAATTTTAATTTTTAAAAGATTAGTTTTCTTACAAAAATATTCTTACCCACCTCCACCCCCACTCCCTATCCACCTACCCAATTTTTCAACACCATAAAAATTTATTTTCTTGAGTTGGATTACAAGGAATGAATATCAAAATGTGATTATTTATTAGATTAAGCGGGTCAAATTTAACGGGTCAAGACCTAATTCAATTTTTTAACTCATTTTCAGCCAACTCATTTCACAGTAAAGTACATTTAGGTAGGTTATGACCCAACCCAATACACAATTTAACTCATTTAATATCTTCAATCTCAACCCAATCCATCTATTTGACACACCTCTACCTATAATGTTCAATAGCATTTCTGATTTTTGACATTTGTCCACGAAAATAATAGACGACTGAGATTAATTTTGCCCCATACAGTTGAAGATGATAAAATTGTTATGAATAATAATAAATACTGAAAAGGGCCAGAATTACCATTCAAGTATTAAAATTGGTTCAAGAATATCCTTTGTATACCTATTGGGTCAGAAATAGCTCTCCATCAATCTTTATGGCTCAAATATACCCTTACAACTAACAATTTTTTTTAAATCACGATTAAAACTTGTATTAAATATGTGATAACTTTCTATTGGTTGTAAATTAAATTAATTAAAATGTTAAATCAGATGTCCTACTTCTTTTATATGGTGAAATCTGAGTTTTGTAGGCATCATAGTATTTTGCCTCGTCTGAAAAATTAGGAAAACATTTCTACTGTCAATTTTTTCTCAATTGCAGATTTGAAAACTGATATTTGAAATATGTATTAGAGATACCGACAAGATTTGAAATATGTATTATTGATTTCAATGGTTGGACTGATTGGAATCAACCATCTAGGCGCCAGTAAGACAATACAATCTTTACCTTATTATATTTTTTGGTTCCCCATTCAGTGCTGGTATCGACATTGCACCCCTGAGACCTTTGGTTATGGATGAAAATCTCATATTTATCCCACCACAGTTCAATCTTTAACTAATATTATTCTTGCGCTACAAAAAATGTGTCTTGTATGACAAATCGCTTTTTGAAAAATGACTTCAGATAGGCATTTGGTTAAAATTTTGAGTACTAGACAAATGAAGATCGATAATAAGCAATGGTCTTCTTAAGATCGAGCAGCCTTTAAATTGACTTATTCTTTTGAAAACATTTTTAGCCACAACAAACACACACCCTCCTTTAAGTTATAATTCAATTAGAA
Source organism: Capsicum baccatum var. pendulum (assembly GCA_030864225.1). Classification (NCBI taxonomy): domain Eukaryota; kingdom Viridiplantae; phylum Streptophyta; class Magnoliopsida; order Solanales; family Solanaceae; genus Capsicum; species Capsicum baccatum. The sequence continues at coordinate 255,145,971 of CM061559.1, read as the reverse complement.
AATTTCAACAAGGCTGAACTTTTTGTGTTTACTGGATTTGTAGTCATGCGGTATTTGAATAATACCACTGTAGGGGAAATGTAGCAAATAGAGCAGGTAGAGACTAATGACTCTGAAGCACAACCTTTTTTGAATGTAAAATTCATAGGTGGACAATAATGGCTCAGACTTTGAACTTTAAAACATAACTAAATTGGCTTATGAGGATTCCATTTTCATAGGTGTTGAGCAAGAATCCACCACCCTTAATTTTGAAATATAGACCGTATAGTGTCAACATGATTTCACCTTAAGATATTGCATTTAAGCATGCTAGAATCTTAGTATGTAAGCATCATATCGTGTGCAACACACTTGCAAAACAATGTCCTAATAGTGATGCTAAGATCCACGTAACAGATATTGTCTCATCATTAGAGAGTTTTGATGCGCCCAAATTACAACTCTCATTAGAAAGCGTAAGCGATCGTCGTCAAATATAGAACCCAACTAGGTTGGGTTCAAATCCCATAGGGAATACTGTGCTAGTTAAGTCTTAAGATTATTAATGGACTATTGATTGAAGGTTCTGAAGTAAAGGGGTTTTTTGATTTGTTAACAAGTATTGTTCCAACTAATGATTGTTATTGCGGGTTTAATTCAATGAGATTTAGACAGACTAAGATTATGTTTGATAATGCTCAAACTACACCTCTCTAACGAGAATGTAAGCGATCGTTGTCAATATATAACCCAACTAGGTTGGGGTCGAATCCCACAGGAAATATAGTGTGAACTTAAGTCGCTTGCGATTTAATCAACTAATAGTTGAATGTTTCCTGAAATGGGGGTTTTAAGTTTAACAAATAATTGTTGGTACTTTAGTTTCAGTGTTTGTAATCAAGTGTTTATGGAAAAACTAGAATTATGTTCACTAGGGGTTTTGGTACTTGACAGATGCTAATAGTGGTTCAAGATTCTCACAGTAGGTAGGACAACAGGTTATCTTTATCGAAGTTATGCCTAAATGTCTCTCGACATACTTAAGCATTTAATTACCTAATCCTCTCGGACTTAGGGAATTTATATTCATTGAACAGACTTTACCTCAGGTTAATCAACCTTGTTACAACATCAATTATTAAATGGAAGGTTGGTAGCTTCCAAGTCCCCGTTGATAGTTCACTTCCTACTATAATTGATTTCTTTCTCAAGCAAATCAAAGAAGGTGTTATCTATCATTTGCAACCAATAGACAATAATTAAAACCTCAGAATTATCAAGGAGTCCTATTACCTTTCGAATCTTGAAGACTTATCACTTTATTAAGACTTAACCCTAGATCCCATAATTCAGGTTAAAGGAATTTAGCCACTCATAATGTAATAATCGAAACAACTCATTGTATTCATGATTTGAAAGATGAACTTACCACAAGATAAATAGTAACTAGTGATTCTCAGATTAGATCACAGTAGAAATCCCCAAAATATTGAAAAAAATCTCTTTAAAGTAATTATTTTTCAAGCCAAGAAACTAGAGAGTGAAAATAACAAAAATACGTGTCTCAAACTTATGTTTGAAACTCTACTAGAAAACCCTAAACAATGCTTTAAATAGTTTACCCTAATTATGGAAACAAAATCATAAAGTTCATAAATTCCTCGGACTGTTGACGCTATCCGTGATGCCTTATCAGGAGGCTGACGACTTATCACAAATGTCGTCAGCTCCTCTTTGATTTTGATATTAGTTTCCTTAGGTTGACGACGAACTGTGATGGCCTATCAACTCCTTGATGACTTATCACGAATGTCGTCAAGTCTCTACCTCAGCTCTCATGTTATGCCTTAGGCTGACGACAATTTTGATGACCTATCAGCTCCTTGATGGCTTATCACAAAATATCGTCACAACTCTCAACTGAGGTCCATTCTCTATCAAAGGCTGACGATGAAGCTGATAACTTATCACAGGGTTGACGACTTATTAGGAATGTCGTCAATCACACTTCTCCTCTATTTGCTTCAGATTTCAACTCTTTTGCTTCCATCCTTGTTGGTTCTCTAGCATCTTAGCTTCTACTTCAAAATCAAACATAAAATAATAAAAAATGACAAAAGTTGCTTAAGACTTTGCAATTATTCTCAGTTAAAAGCCTCAAATGTGTTAGCATCAGCTCACACATCAACACCCTTAACTTAAAATAATTGCTTATCCTCAAGAAACTCAAACACAACTAAGAGAATACAAAGTACATTTGGCAGCCAATCATCTATATCATCTCAAACATCTTCACCATCTCTAAGGTCAGTCAATTCAAGAACAACTGTGTATATTATTTAAGAACAACAATGCAACACACAAAAATCAAGATATGGCATCAACTCAGCAACACAACCATGCATGTATCAAGTTTACACTATCCAAACAAGTTAGTAACTAGCAATGTAACCAGTGTGCCCTTACTACAAAGAGATTCCCCTTTTCTCATATCAGACATCACATATATAACCATAGGGATAATGATAAAACACTCACTCTCAGAATGAAGTTCTAATGAATGTATGCTGAATACCATAGGCTTGCCCTTATTTTCATTACCCAGATCTTCAGATAGGTCATCTAGGATCACTATAGGTCTTCTCTTTGGCTTGTAATGTAGGCTAGGGGCTTGTATGATACTCGATGAGATTTAAAGTGACTACACCTCCTTGATACTACACTAGTTTTTGGGGTCTCACTCATTAGCCTTTTCTACTCTTCTCCTTTCTTGATCACACTTATTCAGGATGGGTGCGGTCTTTTCTACAATCACCCTTTTTTTTCACAACTTTTCTTTTTCTTGCTCTTTTCAATCGTACCCAACCTTTTTTATTTTTTTCTTTTATTCTACCTATCTTCATACTTATTTGACATCACGCACCCCAATGATAGCCACCCTCAACTTGTAACTCCCCATAATATTCGTACAATACGTTGTCCCTTGATAGCATGTGCATGGAATAAGAAATTAAAAAAAAATTAATTTTAAGTGTCAAAGATACAGTCTCATTTTTAGCTCTTAATCTTCGGTAATTTTATTTTTGACCTTTCCGACCTCCGTTTTTAGATTTTATTATTGCGTTGCAATACAGCAAGGTTGTGGTATGTCTCGGGTGAGTTTCGGGATTTTTAGATGAGCCTAAGGGCACGTTTGGGTGTCAATTCCAGTAGCATTGGGCGATTAGCCCGTGCCGCTTGGTAGATCGCGGGGCTGTGTTAGGATTAAGGGGGGCGATATAGCAGGCGCCGCCCGTTGGATCGCATGCTATAGACCAGGCGCCGCCCGGTGAACTCCACCGCTCTAGGCCAAGCGACGGCTGCCTAATCGCGTCAGGCCAAATTTTAGCATTTTCCATCAGTTTCATTAATGGCATTTGGGTAATTTTTGCTACCCTTCCTTTCTCTAACACGAGATTTAATCCCTAGAGATCCAAAATACACCCATATTCATCAAATTCTCTCAAGAACACTCACTAGGGTTTCAAAATAAAAACCCAAGTAGTTCAAGATTCAACCGTAGATTTTCGAAGTTGATCGCATATTTGGAATCCCCAGGTCATAGGCTTCAATAAGCACCTATTGTCTTCCTAATTCGAGGTACGCGGGGTTTTCCTAAAATCTCATGGGCATAGAAATCATGTTTTAAGAATGGGGTTTGGAAGTTTATGAATATAATCATGTTTTAGAAGTTTTGACGGTATTGTTTTGATTTTTAGACCTTTCCCCCAAATTGATTTGAAATTATGTATATATATACGTATGTGTTCAAGAATGGTTATTCAATTGAGAGCATGAATTATAATGAATCCCTCTCTTGTTATGAGTTTTCCCATCTTCGTATGACATAAATTATTTTGAATGCGTTTTGAAGAGAATGATATGAAATACTTTGCCTTTTGCTATGTTTTGAATATGATTTTTGAATGCGAAAGAGAGGGTTGTGAATGTTGAATATTCATATAATGAAAGAGTGCATGGTTTTGCCAAAAGCACATGACCACCATATGTTTGATGAAAGTTTTTGCATGGTTTTGACTTGAGTTTCGAAACTGAAATCTTTTATACAAATTACATATTTTGGGTGGTCTGAAACTACATTTTTATGAAAGATCATGCTTATTGAATTATGGCTCAGAAATAGAACTTGCAAGTCTTGGTGTGACGACACCAACTCAGAAAATGCCATGATAAATTCAGAACATAATAGAATGCATGTTTGAAATTATATTTATAGATTTTGTGATTAGAATGTTGCATGATTAGAAATGGTAAAGAATTGGGCAGAAAGAGATGTTAGGTGATTCCCTGAAGAAGGCATGAGTCCAAATACTCATTGCCCGAAATCGTGATTTGCCGATCCGGGTATATCTCATATTACGCTGGCCTAGCATCGTGTGGCATATCAGAATCAAAGACTCCAACCCTTGTGGCACACTCAGGTTGGAGGCTTCCCCGCTGAGCCAATGGCGAATTTCATATAGCCCGTGGAATGTAAAAAAATATAGGGGAGTGCCACCTAACTCAGAAGTAATACAAACATCAGAAACTGTTTTGACAAGAATGATTTATGATTACTCAAATGATACCCATGTGTTTCAAGAAACTATTTTATGCATGATGTTTGATGAAAATTTGCTCTGACCAATTATATATGTATGTTCAAGTACTCTATTTTGGATTGCTTCGCGTGCCAGTACTTTTGTGCTGACCCCTTTACTCCCTCCAGGTTCTGAGGCACAGTCTAGAGGTTCAGATAAATAGTAGATATTTCAGATCGCAGATTAGATTGTGCAGTGGTGAGCCTTTTATGATCCAGAAGGCCTATTTTTTTCCCATATAATTATCTTGAGCTATGTTTTGGTCTACTGGGGACCTTGTCCCAGTTTTCAAATAATTTGTTTAGTTCATAGTAGAGATTTCGCAGACTGAGTCAGACATTATTATTCAGATATATTTTGGTTTTCAGCTTTTGATATTATGATCACATTTAGATTGACCATGTTTCTGTATTAGAATTCTATTTCTGCATTATCTTTTATTATATAAATGTTGTGTATGATTACCAGATAGAGAATGGTGTTCCGACCCTTCATGGTTTGGAATGCTCGTTACAGCCAGGGCCCCAGTTCGGGTCATGACAAACTTGGTATCAGGGCATGGGTTCATGGTCCCAGGTTGTCTATGAAATTGCATTGGGTAGAGTCTTGTTTATGGGTGTATAGCGCGCCATACTTATAAGGAGGAGGCTACTAGGCGTTTAGGAAATATTTCTCTTCTTTGTGATTTAGTTTGTGCTTCGGAGTCAAGTTTTTTCCTAATCAGTGATCTTTTGTCTTACAGAAATAATAGTCATGCCTCCTCGTCGCAATACTAATCAGAGTGATTAGAATGATGAAGTCCGTCTCACTCATGGGATAAGGACACGTAACAGAGTTCCTACTCCAGATCCTATCCCTACTTCGGGAGTCCCTCCAGTCCCGACCAGTCCACTTCAAGCTCCACGGACCAATATGAATCGTCCCCCAACTTCTCAAGGGAATGTATCAAACGCAGAGTTCAGGAAATCTATTCACATGCTAGCACAGTTGGTGGCTGTGAAAGCTCAGCGGTCAGAAGATACTGGATCTGCATTGGTTACATCCGAGGCTACTCGGGGTGGGATAATTCATGAGGATAAATCCTCCCAAATTCACAGGCACCAAGGTAGAAGAAGATCCGTAGGAGTTTGTGGATAAAATGGAGAAAATCTTTAAAGTGATGCATGTGGATCAGATTAAAGGTGTTAAGTTGGCAGCCTATCATCTGAAGGATGTACCAAACCAGTGGTACAACGAGTGAGAGGATACAAAGAGTGGCGATGCTGAGCCCACAGTTTGGGATGAGTTCGTGGAAGGTTTTCTTGACCGATTCTTCCCATTGGAGCTAAGGAAAGCTAAAGCGAAGGAATTCATGAACCTTAAATAGTGTAAGATGAGTGTTCAGGAGTATACTCTAAAGTTTAATCAGCTGGACTGTTATGCTCCCGAGATGGTGAGTAGCGTGAGGGCCCAAATGAGGAAGTTTGCGTCTAACCTTTCAGATGATCTGGTGCTTGAGTGTCAGGGAGCTATGCTGAACAAGAAGTTGGACTTTGCTAGGCTGACAGTTCATATGCAACAGGAAGAGGAGAAGAAAAAGAAGATTTCTGAATCTAGGGAGAAAGAAAGATAGGCAAAAAGAGCCAGATCTGCCGACCACGGTTACAGTCAGCCTCAAAGCGGTAAGTGGGGAAATAAATGGTAGAAGAAGAATAATTGGGGTAATGCACAGTATGTTGCCAGCACCCCAGCGCCCAGACCCCTAGTTGATAGACGATCTCAGAGTTTTCAGACTAGCCATGGATCCAGAGCTCAGGGTACTCAATCACAGTGCAGCGTAGCTCAGCAGTATCGTACTTTTCTACGGTGTGAGACTTGTGGTAGAAATCATCCAGGGAAATGTTAGTTGGGCGCATTTGTATGTTATTCATATGGTCAACCAGGTCATATTCAGAGGGACTATCCATCTGCTAGGAAGGATGTTGGTGGTACAAAGTCTCAGGCAAATTCTTCAGCACCACCCTTGCCCTAAAAGGGCGCCACATCAGCTACCGAGAACGGTTGCAACCGGTTATACGCTTTGACCAACCGCCAAAAGGCGAAAGCTTCCCTATATGTTGTCACTGGTACGTTACAAATCTTTTCCCATGATGTTTATGTGTTACTTTATCTCGGGTCTACCTTATCCTATATGAGCCCTTATGTAGCTGTTGGATTCGGGTTCGAGCCCGATATGATTTCTAAACCTTTCTCTTTTTCCACTTCAGTAGGTGATTCTGTTTTGGCTAGGAGTGTGTATAAAAATTATGTCGTATCTATTCTTAGCTTAGATACTGTGGCAAACCTCAAAGAACTTGATATGGTTGCTTTTGTTGCTATCTTAGGGATGGATTGGCTCCATTCATGCTATGCCACGTTAAATTATAGGACTCAAAGAGTCATTTTTTCTTTCCCAAATGAGCCAATGATAGAATGGAAGGGACATTCTTTAGCACCTAGAGGGCACTTTAAATCCTATCTCAGAGCTCGCAGACTTATTTCTAAGGGTTGTTTGTATCACCTTATCTGGGTTAAGGACTCTAACGCCAAGAGTCTTCCTCTTCAGTTTGTACCTATAGTAAATGAATTTCCAGAAGTCTTTCCAGATGATCTCCCAGGAATACTACCTGATAGGGAGATCGAGTTTGGTATTGATGTGTTGCCAGATACCCTCCCCATTTCTATTTCACCATATAGAATGGCTCCTACAAAACTAAAAGAGTTGAAAGAACAGCTAGCAGATCTTCTAGATAAAGTTTTTATATGCCTCAGTGTGTCTCCTTGGGGTGCACCTGTACTTTTCGTGCAAAAAAAAGATGGTTACCTTCGTATGTGCATAGACTACCGTCGCTGAATAAGGTCATGATTAAAAATAAGTATCCTCTTCCTAGGATTGATGATCTTTTTGACCAGCTTCAGGGTGTTAGATATTTTTCAAAGATAGACCTTCGTTCGGGATACCATCAGTTGAAGGTTAGAGATTTAGATATTCCCAAAACAGCTTTTCGAACGAGATACGGTCATTATGAATTCTTAGTCATGTCCTTCGGATTGACTAATGCCCCTACAACTTTTACTGACCTAATGAATAGGGTCTTTCGTCAGTTTCTGGATCTGTTTGTGATAGTATTCATTAATGACATTCTAATATACTCAAAAAGTGAGGAGGACCATCCCAATCACCTCTGAATCATTCTTCAGACTCTTAAAGATCATAGTTTGTATGCTAAATTCTCCATGTGTGAATTCTAGCTTAATGCCATTGCGTTCTTAGGTCATATTGTGTAACGGTATTAGAGTGAATCCCCAAAAGGTTGAGGCAGTAAGAAAATGGCCCCGACCCACAACTCCAACCGATATTCGAAGCTTCTTGGGTCTGAAGGGTTATTACAGAAGGTTCGTAGAGAGTTTTTCCTCCATAGCTGCCCTGCGCACTAAATTGACTCCGAAAAAGGTGAAGTTTGTGTGGTCTAACTTGTGTGAAAATAGTTTTGAGAAGTTGAAAGACAAGATAACTACTGGTCCTATTTTGACTCTTCTCGAGGGGGTAGATAGTTTTATGGTATACTATGATGCGTCCCATGTGGGACTTGGTTGTGTTCTGATGCATCATGGTAAGGTGGTAGCTTATGTGTCTAGGTAGTTAAAGGTGCATGAGCGAAACTACCCCACTCATGACTTGGAGTTAGAAGCCGTGGTGTTTGCACTTAGAATCTGGAGGCATTATCTCTACAGAGTGCATGTTGATATTTATACTGACCATAAAAGTTTGCAGTATGTTTCTCGTAGAAAGAATTGAATCTCAGGCTGAGGCGTTGGATGGATCTTTTGAAAAAATATGATATGAGCCTGCATTACCATCCAGGTAAGGCTAACGTTGTAGCCGACGCTCTCAACAGGTTGTCTATGGGTAGCCTTTCTCATGTTGAAGAGGGGAAGAGAGAGATGGTGAAGGATATTCACCGCCTTGCAAATATGGGAGTGCGAATTTTAGATTCCGAAGATGGAGGGGTGATTGTTCATTAGATAGCTTAATCATACCTTTGTGCCAATGTAATACCCCGGGAAATTTTTTATTGAAATTTTGTGCGTAAACGTGTCGGGTTCTATCTTCTAGAATGAATTATAAATTTTTCCGTGCGGAATGTCTTAGATTATGACCCAAAATTTCGTAGAGTATTGAATAATCTTTCAAAATATATGTGGATCATCCAAAACGGACACCCGAGCGATGAGTTATGAACATTCCGATCGAACCGTGAATAGTAGTGAACAACAAAACCTGCAGGAAAAAGTACTGAGGCATATTTTTGCTCCAACTTTAAACGATCATAACTCCTTGTACATAATGATCTAGTGATCTAATATATATCAACGGAAAGCTCTGCGAGTTCTCTTTCCAATGAAATTGGTTTCATCCAATTTGTCTATCGGAGCAAAAAGTTATGGTCGATCTACTTTAGCCTATCAAAAGTGAATTTTTTGGTCAACTTCAAATGATCATAACTCCTTGTAAACAATGATATGGGTGAGATACTATATATCAACGGAAAGATATGAGAGTTCTCTTTCTAATGAAATTGGTTTCATCCAATTTGGATATCGAAGTAAAACGTTATGGTTGATCTACTTCAGACTATCAAAATAGTCCACCAAAGGATAGATTCGAGAATTATTTAATTTTTAGGGGCGTTTTGTTCATTCCTCCTCACCCAAAATCCATCTAAACCCTATATTAAAGCCTATTAGAAGCATTATATGTTATATTTCATCAAATTCCCTCAAAAAGAAAACCCTAAGCTACTACATCCAACTTCAAGAACCTTCAAAGTTCACCATTAATTCTGCAAATTTATTCAAGATTCCAAGTTCCTAGTTCAAGAACTCCAAGAACCATCATTCAAAGGCACAATTAACATCTCAAAAATGAGTATCGATCTAAAGCTCATCATTCAATGTATGCGGGATTTTTCAACAAGAACTCTCTTTTGTTCTTGTGCCCAAAAGTAATTTCCTTTACAAAGGCATGATCTTTATTTGATTTTTATGAATTTGAAGCAAGAACCCATATCTTATGATAATTATTATGAAATCTTGATGTTTATGATTTTAAAAGATGAATTTACATATGTGGAGATATAAAGCATGAATCTTGAACGATAGTTATCATGATTTTGATATTTGGGTCATGAATCCGCATTGAAAATTGTGTTTTTTTGAGAAAGTGTGTGTTATAAGCACTTTGATGTTTAATATTTGAGATATTTTGAATGATTTGACCTTTTGGTATTAATGGAGTTGTTTTGAACTCGAGTATTAAAGAAATCCACAACGTGGTTGATTTTGATAGATGGGAAGCATGATGGCTCCCGATGTATATTTATATATTACTAAAATTATTTTATTATGGATTGTCTTTGAAATAATCTGAGCTAAGTCTGGGAGAAATCTTTAGCACCGAGTGGAAGGTATAAAGCGACCTTACTTCCCTAGAACTACATGCCCCTGTAGGAGTGAGCCTGAGGCTAATTTATATAGTGATCACTAGTTTGTGTGGATTTGATATCGATAGTCCTACTCTGATGAAAAGGATAGGACGACACTCCCCAAGGTGGGTTGTACGTTGGAATCCATATAGCTCACATGGTTTATGTCGGTTATAGGATCTTCCAATGTGTGTGTGTTTCTTTGTGTCTATGGTGAATGGTGAAGTGATTTGAAAGTGGAATTGTGAAAGTTATTCTATCGAAAGATTTAAATGATATTTACATTATGAGAATTGATATTCTTGATGAACTGAAAGTGATTGACAAATTATATGACGACTCATATATGTTATTGTAATTATTTCATCCTGTCATGATTATGATGATTTTCTTTGGGCTATGTGAGTCTTTCATACATCCTGCATATTTCTTATAAATATTTATGATGATGATGTTTATACAACTGCATACACCCCCATATACTCGGTTCCTTTCCATGGTACTGACCCACATCTTTAGATGTGGGCTGCATTTTCTCAGAATGTAGGTTCAGGTGCTCAGTTCCAGGTTTGACAGTGATTCTTCGGACATGCTGTTCTACATCCTCTGTTGTTGTGAGTCCTCATGTTCCGAGGACGTAATGTCTGATGTTGGTATCACAGAATTGTTTACATTTGATAACTGAGTATGAGTCAGTTGGGGCATGTCTCAATGGCTCACTGGTTTTATTGATTTTCTTAGAGGCTTGTTAGACTAGTATAGATGTTGGGAGTTGACTAATAAGTCATATTTTGTTATCTTTCTAAAATTCTTTTATTCTGGGATGATGATTACTCTGTTGATATTTGAGGGTTATTTATGAAAATCCCATTGATTTGTGTTGAACTGAATGAAAATGGGTCAAAGGGTTAGCTTGGGCTACTCGTAGCCTCAACCACCGTGTGACGCTCCGAGACCCATTTTCTGGGGCGTTACCAACTTGGTATCAGAGTCTAAAGTTTTAAGGTATCCTAGGGAGTCTGACAAGCCACGTTAAGTAGATCTTGATCATCGGTGTGTTGTGCGCCACATCTATGAGCAAGAGGATACAAGACGTTTTAAGAAAAAGTGTGATTCTTTCTTTCAGAAGTCTATCGTGCTTAAAGTGTCTCTCTCTGCTATTGATTCGTGCTCTTCTCTTTCAAAAATATGCCTCCACGTCGAGCGAGAAGAAATAATGATGGTCAGCAACCTCAACCCGCTGATCCATTGAATGAAAACATATCTCATGCTGAATTTAGAGTAGCCTTTCAGGCGCTGGTCCAAGCTGTTACTGTAAATGTTCAGGCCAACCCGGCCCCGACTTCGCAGTAGCAGGGAGGTGATTCAGCTGCTACCAGGATTCGTGACTTCATGTAGATGAATCCGCCGGAATTCTATGGGTTCAAGTCTGATGAGGATCCACGATTGTTTTTAGAGGAGGTGCGGAAGATTACTCAGGTAATGCATGTATTTGAGGAGCATAGTGTGGAGTTGGCTGCGTATAGGTTGAAAGACCTTGCTTAAGACTGGGTTGTTACTTGGAGGAAAGGTAGAGGTAAGGGAGCTGTCCCTACACTTTGGCAAGAGTTCCAGGATGTATTCCTAGATAAGTTTTTCCCTTTGGAGATGAGGGAGGCGAAGGTGGAAGAGTTTATGAACCTGCGACAGGGCTCTATGACTGTTAGGGAGTACTATCTAAAGTTCAATCAGTTAGCCAAGTATGCTCCTGACTTAGTGGCTGATAATCGGGCTAGTATGAGTAAGTTTGTGATTGGAGTGTCTAGTTATATGGTTAAGGAGTGTAGGTCTGCTGTGCTGAATAGTGAGATGAATCTTTCTAGGATGATGACTCATGCCCAACAGATTGAGGCAGACAAGATTAAGAAGAGAGATAGAATAAGAGGGAATAAGAGAGCTAGGTCCAAGCAGCACGGACAGGGTCAAACTAGATCGCAGGGAGGGAGTTGCCCTCAGTATTAGGATCGTTCGTCTATGCCAACACCGTCATCTGCTAGTGCTTCTGTGCCTAGAGGTAGGCAGGAGCAAGGTAGCAGGTCATATGCATCCAGGTTCCAGTACAGTTCTGGCAGTAAGCCAAATTGTCCCCTATGTTCTAAGTGTGATAGGGCTCATTCGGGTGAGTGTTGGGGTGAGAAGAGGGGTTGTTTTCGGTGTGGTGACATGGGTTACAGAGTTAGAGATTGTCCACAGGATGGACAAGGGTGTTGTGACTATTGCCCTCAGACCCAGACTCAGACTGTCAGTGCTCTAGTTCCAGCGACTCACCCAGCCTCAGCTCAGGGCGCCTCTTCTAGCAATGCTGGCGGGCAGCGCCAGAACAGATTCTATGCTTTACCATCCCGCTAGGAATAGGAGGACTCTCCCAATGCTGTTACTAGTATGCTTCGTATATTTCAGTTTGATGTGTATGTTTTGTTGGATCCTGGATCCAGTTTCTCATATGTTACACCTTTGATTGCTGTGAATTTTGAAATGAGTCCTGAGATTATTCTTGAGCCTATCCTAGTTTCTACCCCAGTGGGTGATTCGATTGTTGCCCAGAAAGTGTATAAAAAGTGTCTTGGCTGATCTGATTGAGTTAGACATGGTAGATTTTGATATGATTTTGGGTATGGACTGGCTGTATTCTTCTTATGCCTTTATTGATTCTCGGACCCGAGTGGTCAAGTTTCAGTTTCTGGATGCATCCGTGTTTGAGTGGTCTGGGAATTCTGTGTCACCCAAGAGTTATTTTATCTCTTACCTCAAAGCTTGAAAGCTTATATCCAAGGGGTGTATTTACCATTTGGTTAGAGTCAAAGACGCTAAGTCTGAGACTCCAACTCTCCAGTCTGTTAACGTCGTTAATGAGTTTTCTGATGTCTTTTCGGATGATCTCCCAGGGATACCTCCTGATAGAGAGATAGAGTTCGGGATTGATCTTATTCCCGATACTCAGCTTATTTCCATTCCTCTTTATTGTATGGCCCCTGCAGAACTTAAGGAGTTGAAAGAGCAATTCAAAGATCTACTAGATAAGGGTTTCATAAGGCCTAGTGTTTCTCCGTGGGGTGCTCCTGTGTTGTATGTGAGAAAGAAAGATGGCTCTTTGCATATGTGCATTGATTACCGCCCACTGAATAAAGTCACCATAAATAAGTACCCCCTTTCGAGAATAGATGATTTGTTTGACCAATTGCAAGGTGCAAGTTATTTCTCAAAGATAGACCTTCGTTTCGGCTATCATCAACTCAAAGTTAGGGAGTGTGACATCCAAAAACCGCTTTTCAAACTCGTTATGGCTATTTTGAGTTTTTTGTTATGTCTTTCGGGTTAACTAATGCCCCAGCAGCTTTCATGGACCTCATGAATCGAGTGTTCAGACCATATCTGGATATGTTTGTCATAGTGTTCATCGATGATATACTGGTGTACTCCCGTAGTAAGGATGAACATTCTGATCAGCTCCGAACTGTCTTGCAAACCCTTAGAGATCACAAGTTATTTGCCAAGTTCAGTAAGTGTGAGTTTTGGCTAAGGTCAGTTTCTTTTCTGGGTCATATCATTTCTTTCGAGGGTATTAGAGTTGATCCCCAAAAGACCAAAGCTGTTAGAAATTGGCCTAGACCTATTTCTCCGACTGATATCCAAAGTTTCTTGGATTTAGCTGGCTATTACCGCCGTTTTGTTGAGGATTTATCCTCTATAGTGTCTCCTATGACTCGGTTGACCCAAAAGAAAGTGAAGTTCTTATGGTCCGAATCTTGTGAGAAGAGTTTCCAGGAGTTGAAGACTCGACTCACTTCAGCCCCTATTTTGACTTTGCCTGATGGTGTTGATAGTTTTGTGGTGTACTGTGATGCTTCGAGAGTTGGGTTGGGTTGCGTATTGATGCAGAAGGGTAAGGTGATAGCTTATGCTTCTAGACATTTGAAACCCCATGAGAAAAATTACCCCACCCATGACCATGAGTTGGCTGCTGTTGTGTTTGCTTTGAAAATCTGGAGACACTATTTGTATGGTGTCCATATTGATGTTTTCACTGATCATAAGAGTCTGCAGTATGTGTTTACCAAGAGAGAATTGAATCTTAGGTAGAGACGATGGTTAGAATTGTTAAAGGACTATGATATGAGTGTGCTGTACCATCCGGGCAAGGCCAATGTTATGGCGGATGGCCTAAGTAGAGTGTCCATGGGTAGTGTTTCGCATGTGGTAGAAGGTAAGAAAGAGTTGGCTCGTGATGTACATCATTTGGCTAGATTGGGGGTTAGGTTGTTTGACTCTGCTGAAGGTAGTATATGGGTTCAGAGTAGTTCCAAATCCTTCTTGGTTTCGAAAGTGAAGGAAAAGCAATACTTATATGCTAGTTTGGTCAGACTGAATGAGTCAGTCAAGGAACAAAAAGTAGAGGTTTTCTCCCAAGGGGGAGATGGTGTGTTGAGATTGCAAGGTAGATTGTGTGTCCCGAATGTTGATGATTTGAGACAGAGGATTATGGCTGAAGCGCACGGGGCATGATATTCTATTCATTCTGGTGCCACCAAGATGTACCGAGACTTGCGGGAAATTTATTGCTGGAATGGCATGAAGAAAGATATAATAGCATTTGTAGCTAAGTGTGCAACATGCCAACAGGATAAGGTTGAACACCAAAGACCTGGTGGTATGATGCAAGAGTTTAGTATTCCCACCTGGAAGTGGGAAGAGATAAATATGGAATTCGTGATTGGTTTACCTCCTTCCCGACGCCATCATGATTCCATTTGGGTTGTGGTTGATAGGTTGACTAAGTCTGTTCATTTCTTGCCTGTTCATACTTCATATACTGCTGAGGATTACGCTAGATTGTATATCTGATAGCTAGTCAGACTACATGGAGTTCCCTTGTCTATCATTTCGAATAGGGGTACTCTGTTCACTTCACAATTTTGGAAAGCTTTTCAGAAGGGTCTTGGTACCCAAGTGCTTTTGAGTTCTGCTTTTCATCCACAGACCGATGGTCAGGCTGAGCGGACCATCCATACCTTAGAGGATATGTTGAGAGCTTGTGCACTTGACTTTAAGGAAAGTTGGGATGATCACTTACCGTTGATAGAGTTTGCTTACAATAACAGTTTCCACTCTAGTATTGGCATGGCTCTGTTTGAAGCCTTATATGAGAGGAGGTGTAGATCACCCATAGGTTGGTTCAAGGTGGGTGAAGCGGCTGTGAGTGGTCCTGATTCGGTATTTGAGGATATGGAAAAAGTTAAGTTGATTAGGGAAAGGTTGAAAACTGCACAGAGTCGTCAGAAGTCATATGCAGATGTTAGAAGGAGAGCCCTTGAGTTTGAAGTTGGTGACCTAGTGTATCTAAAAATTTCACCCATGAGGGGGTGAAGAGATTCAGAAAGAAGGGAAAGCTTAGTCCCCGTTATGTTGGTCCTTACAAAATTCTTAGCCGTGTTGGTAAGGTAGCTTATGAGGTCGAGTTGCCTTCCGAGTTGTCCTCTGTTCATCCAATATTCCATGTCTCCATGCTTAGAAAGCATATTAGCGATGCTGTGGTAGTGGATTCCTCTGTGAGTGCTGACATTCAAGAAAATCTTTATTTTGATGAGATTCCTGTTGAGATTCTTGATTTCAGTGTCCGAAGACTAAGGAACAAAGAAGTTCCCTTGGTCAAGGTGTTGTGGCAAAACCAATCTGTTGAGGGCGCAACTTGGGAAGCTGAGGCGGATATGCGATCCAAGTACCCGCACATATATTCCGCAAACTCCGATCAAGCCGAAGGTACCGTTCTTTCCTAACTCATGCACTTTTAAAAAAAGTTGCAGCAGTTCAGCTGTCATTTATTATGTGTTCAGCTGTAGTTTCTTGAATTTATGCATTCTATGTTGCATTCGGAGTGAGAAACGATGTGGTGATGAGTCTAACGAGTAGTTTCAGCTGTATGCTCTATTCCTTATCTAATCTTGGCATATCTAGCGTCATTCTAGGATGAATGTTTCCAAGGGGGGATGATGTAATACCCCGAGAAATTTTTTGTTGAAATTTTGTGCGTAAATGTGTCGGGTTCTATCTTCTAGAATGAATTATAAATTTTTATCTGAAGAATGTCTTAGATTATGATCCACCATTGCGTAGAGTATTGAATAATCTTTCCAATGATATGTGGATCATCCAAAACGGACACCCGAGCGACGAGTTATGAACATTCCGATCGAACCATGAATAGTAGTGAACAACAAAACGTGCAGGAAAAAGTACTGAGGCCTGACGTATTTTTTCTCCAACTTTAAATGATCATAACTCCTTGTACATAATGATCTGGGTGATCTACTATATATCAACGGAAAGCTCTGGGAGTCTTCTTTCCAATGAAATTGGTTTCATCCAATTTGTCTATCGGATCAAAACGTTATGGTCGATCTACTTCAGCCTATCAGAAGCAAATTTTTGGGTCAACTTCAAATGATCATAACTACTCGTACAAAATTATCTGGGTGAGATACTATATATCAATGGAAATATATGAGAGTTCTCTTTCTAATGAAATTGGTTTCATCCAATTTGGATATCGGAGTAAAACATTATGGTTGATTTATTTCAGACTATCAAAACAGTCCACCAAAGGACAGATTCGAGAATTATTTGATTTTTAGGGGCGATTTGGTCATTCTTCCTCACCCAAAATCCGTCCAAACCCTATATTAAAGCCTATTAGAAGCATTATATGTTATATTTCATCAAATTCCCTCAAAAAGAAAACCCTAATCTCCTACATCCAACTTCAAGAACCTCCAAAGTTCACCATTAATTCTGCAAATTTATTCAAGATTCCTAGTTCCTAGTTCAAGAACTCCAAGAACCATCATTCAAAGGAACGATTAACATCTCAAATATGAGTATCGATCTAAAGTTCATCATTCAAGGTATGTGGGGTTTTTCAATAACAACTCTCTTTCGTTCTTGTGCCCAAAAGTAATTTTCTTTACAAAGGCATAATTTTATTTGATTTTTACGAATTTGAAGCATGAACCCATATATTATGATGATTATTATGAAATCTTGATGTTTATAATTTTGAAAGATGAATTTACATGTGTGGAGATATAAAGTATGAATCTTGAACGATATTTATCATGATTTTGATATTTGAGTTGTGAATCCCCATTGGAAATTGTGTTTTTTTGAGAAAGTGTGTGTTATAAGCACGTGGATGTTCAATATTTGAGATATTTTGAATGATTTGACCTTTTGGTATTAATGGAGTTGTTTTGAACTCGAGTATGAAAGAAATTCACAACGTGGTTGATTTTGATAGATGGGAAGCATGATGGCTCCCGATGTATATTTATATATTACTGAAATTGTTTTATTATGGATTGTCTTTGAAATGATCTGAGCTAAGTCCGGAAGAAATCTTTAGCACTGAGTGGAGGTATAAAGCGACCTTACTTCCCTAGAACTACGTGCTACCGTAGGAGTGAGCCTGAGGTTGATTTATATAGTAATCACTAGTTTGTGTGGATTTGACATCGATAGTCCTACTCTGATGGCAAGGATAGGATGGCTCTCCCCAACGTGGGTTGTACGTTGGAATCCATGTAGCTCACATGGTTTATGTCGGTTATTGGATCTCCCAGTGTGTGTGTGTTTCCTTGTGTCTATGGTGAATGGTGAAGTGATTTGAAAGTGGAATTGTGAAAGTTATTCTTTTGAAAGATTTAAATGATATTTACATTATGAGAATTGATATTCTTGATGAACTGAAAGTGATTGACAAATTATATGGCGACTCATATGTGTTATTGTACTTATTTCATCCTCTCATGATTATGATAATTTTCTTCGGGCTATGTAAGTCTTTCATACATCCTGTATATTTCTTATAAATATTTATGATGATGATGTTTATACGACTGCATACACCCCCATATACTCGGTTCCTTTCCATGGTTCTGACCCATATCTTCGGATGTAGGTTGCATTTTCTCGAAATATAGGTTCAGGTGCTCAGTTCCAGGTTCGACAGTGATTCTTTGAACACGCTGTTCTACATCCTCTGTTGTGGTGAGTCCTCATGTTCCGAGGATATGATGTCTGATGTTGGTTTCACGGAATTGTTTATATTTGATAACTGAGTATGAGTCAGTTGGGGCATGTCTCAATGGCTCGCTGGTTTTATTGCTTTTCTTAGAGGCTTGTCAGACTAGTATAGATGTTCGGAGTTGACTAATAAGTCGTATTTTGTTATCTTTCTAAAATTCTTTTATTCTGGGATGATGATTACTCTGTTGATATTTGAGGGTTATTTATGAAAATCCCATTGATTTGTGTTGAACTGAATAAAAATGGGTCAAGGGGTTAGCTTGGGGCTACTCATAGCCTCAAGCACCGTGTGATGCTCCGGGACTCATTTTTCGGGGTGTTACAGCCAAAGTCAAAGAAAAGCAGTCCGAAGATCCCATCTTGATGCAGATTAAGAGAGATGTAGGTCAACAGAAAGTAATGTCATTTGAGATTGGTGGCAATGGTATTCTGAGATACCAGGGTAGATCGTGTGTGCCTGATGTAGATGGGTTGCGGGAAAGAATCCTTAGAGAGGCTCAGACGTTGAAGTATGTTGTTCACCCAAGCTCTACAAAAATGTATCATGATTTAAAAATCATTTATTGGTGGAATAATATGAAGCTTGATATGGCTAAATATGTTGCCAAGTGTTTGAATTGTCAGCAATTCAAGGTGGAACACATGAGGCTAGGTGGTACTTCTCAAGAGATAGCATTGCCTTTATGGAAGTGGGAGATGATCAATATGGACTTCATTACAGGACTTCTCAATTCCCAAAACCAGTATGATTCTATATGGGTAATTATAGATAGGCTGACCAAGTCAACACACTTTTTGCCTTTTAGGACTAACTATTCGGGAGAGGATTATGCTAAGCTGTTCATCGCAGAAATAGTTCATTTGCATGGGGCACCTGTGTCTATCATATCTGACCGAGGTACACAGTTTTCTTCTCAGTTTTGGAGATTTTTTCAAAAAGGTTTTGGTACCCAAGTGAACCTAAGTACAACATTCCACCCTCAGACTGATGGACAAGCTGAGCGCACCATTCAGACCCTTGAGGTCATATTGAGATCTTATGTAATCAACTTTAAAAAGAGTTGGGTAGATCACTTGCCATTGATAGAGTTCACTTATAATAATAGCTTCCATTCTAGTATTAAGATGACACCGTTTGAGGCGCTGTATGGTAGGAGATATAGGTCTCCGATAGGGTGGTATGAAGTAGGTGAGATAAAGATGTTTGGGCCTGATCTTGTTCACTAGGAAATGGAATATGTAAAGGTTATTAGAGAATGACTTAAAATAGCTCAGAGTCATCAGAAATCCTACGTCGATGTTAGGAGGAGAGGGTTAGAGTTTGAGGTTGGAGATTGGGTATTTCTTAAGGTTTCTCCCATGAAGGGAGTTATGTGATTCGAGAAGAAGGGTAAGCTGAGTCCTTGCTATATAAAACCATACCATATTGTGAGAAGAATAGGTGGAGTTGCGTAGAAATTAGAGTTGCCTACAAATTTGGGTTCTGTCAATTTGGTATTTCATATATCCATGTTGAAGAAGTGCATCGGAGATCATTCGTTAGTAGTACCCATCGAAGAAATCAAGGTGACAGACTCCTTGTGCCACAAAGAAGAGCCGGTAGCAATTTTGGATCACCAAGTTAGGAAGTTAAGAAGCAAAGAGATTGTTTCGATTAAAGTGTTATGGAGAAATCAGAAAGTCAAAGAAGCAACTTGGGAATCAGAAGATTCTATGAGAGATAGATACCCAAATTTATTTAATCCGGTTAATGAAGTGATGGAAGGTACAATCTTTGTCCTTTTCTTTCCATGCCTTTGTTTGCTTGAAATCGTGCTTGTCTGTTTTCCGCATCATCATTCGGGGACGAATGATCCCAAGGGGGGGATAATGTAACGCCCTGTAAGATTCGTGCAATGCGTTGTCCCTTGATAGCATGTGCATGGAATAAGAAACTTGAAAAAAAATAATTCTAATTGTCAAAGAGACTTAGTCTCATTTTTAGCTCTTAATCTTCGGGGATTTTATTTTTGACCTTCTCGACCTCCGTTTTTAGATTTTATTACTGCGTTACGATGGGGCAAGGTTGTGGTACGTCTCGGGTGAGTTTTGGGATTTTTAAACGAGCCTAAGGGCATATTTGGGTGTCAATTCCAGTAGCATTGGGTGATTAGCCCGCACCGCCTGGTAGATTGTGGGGCTTTGTTAGGATTAAGGGGGGGTGATATAGCAGGCGCTGCCCATTGGATCGCATGCTATAGACCAGGCGCCGCCCGGTGAACTCCACCGCTCTAGGCCAGGCGGCGCCTGCCTAATCGCGCCAGGCCAAATTTCAGCATTTCCCATCAGTTTCATTAATGGTATTTGGGTAATTTTCGCTACCCTTCCTTTCTCTAGCACGGGATTTAATCCCTAGAGATCCAAAATACACCCATATTCATCAAATTCTCTCAAGAACACTCTCTAGGGTTTCAAAATAAAAACCCAAGTAGTTCAAGATTCAACCGTAGGTTTTTCCAGTTGATCGCATATTTAGAATCCCCAGGTCGTAGGATTCAATAAGCACCTATTGTCTTCCTAATTCGAGGTACGCGGGGTTTTCCTAAAATCTCATGGGCATAGAAATCATGTTTTAAGAATGGGGTTTTGAAGTTTATGAATATAATCATGTTTTAGAAGTTTTGACGTTATTGTTTTGGTCTTTAGACCTTTCCCCAAATTGATTTGAAATTATGTATATATGTACGTATGTGATCAAGAATGGTTATTCAATTGAGAGCATGAATTATAATGAATCCCTCTCTTGTTATGAGTTTTCCCATCTTCATATGATATAAATTGTTTTGAATGCGTTTTGAAGAGCATGATATGAAATACTTGGCTTTTGCTATGTTTTGAATACAAAAGAGAGGGTTGTGAATGTTGAATATACATATAATGAAAGAGTGCATGGTTTTGCCAAAATCACATGACCACTATATGTTTGATGAAAGTTTTTACATGGTTTTGACTTGAGTTTCGGAACATGAAATCTTTTATGCAAGTTACATGTTTTGGGTGGTCTGAAACTATATTTTTATGAAAGATCATGCTTATTGCATTATGACTCAGAAATAGAACTTGGAAGTCTTTGTGTCGTGACACAAACTCAGTAAATGCCATGATAAATTCAGAACAGAATGGAATGCATGTATGAAGTCAAATTTACAGATTTTGTGATTAGAATGTTGCATGATTAGAAATGGTTAAAAATTGGGCAGAAAGAGATGTTAGGTAGTTCTCCGAAGAAGGCATGAGTCTAGATACTCATTGCTCAAAACCGTGATTTGCTTATCTGGGTATATCTTATATTATGCTAGCCTAGCACCGTGTGGCGTATCAGAATCAGAGACTCCTACCCTTGCGGCACACTCGGGTTGGAAGCTTCCCCGCTGAGCTAATGGTGAATTTCATATAGCCCGTGGAATATCAGAAAATATAGGGGAGTTCCACCTAACTCAGAAGTAATACAAACATCAGAAACTATTTTGACAAGAATGATTTATGATCACTCGAATGATGCCCATGTGTTTTCAGAAACTATTTTATGCATGATGTTTGATGAAAATTTGCTCTCACCTATTTTATATATATGTTCAACTACTCTATTTTGGATTGTTTCGCGTGCCAGTATGTTTGTGCTAACCCCCCTCCTCCCTCCAGGTTCTGAGGCATAGACTAGGGGTGTAGATAAACAGTAGATATTTTAGATTGCAGATCAAATTGTGCAGTGGTGAGCGTTCTATGATCCAGAAGGCCTAGTTTTTTTTTTCCAGATAGTTATCTTTAGTTATGTTTTGGTCTACTGGGGGCCTTGTCCTAGTTTTCAGACAGTTTATTTAGTTCATAGTAGAGATTTCGCAGACTGAGTCAGACATTACTATTCAGATATATTTTGGATTTCAGCTTTTGATATTATGATCACATTCAGATTGACTATGTTTTCGTATTAGATTTCTATTTCCATATTATCTTTTATGATATGAATGTTGTACATGATTACCAGATCGAGAAGGGTGTTCCGTCCCTTCATGGTTCGGAATGCTCATCACAGCCAGGGCCCCGATTTGGGTCATGACAAACTTGGTATCAGAGCATGGTTCACGGTCCCAGGGTGTCTGCAAAATCGCATCGGGTGTAGTCTTGTTTATGGGTGTGTAGCGCGCCACACTTATAAGGAGGACGCTACTAGGTATTTAGGAAATATTTCCCTTCTTTGTGATTTAGTTTGTGCTTCGGAGTCAAGTCTGTTCCTAATCAGTGATCTTTTGTCTTACAAAAATAACAGTCATGCCTCCTTGTTTCAATACTAATCAGAGTGCTCAGAAAGATGAAGTTCGTCCCACTTATGGGATGAGGACACATAATAGAGTTCTCACTCCAGATCCTGCCCCTACTCTGGGAGTCCCTCCAGTCCCGACCAGTCCACCTCGGGCTCCACAGACCAATATGAATTCTCCCCCGACTTCTCAGGGGAATGTATCAAACGCAGAGTTCAGGCAATCTATTCACATGCTAGCACAGTTGGTGGCTGTGCAAGATCAGCGGTCAGAAGATATAGGATCTGCATCAGTTGCATCTGAGGCTACTCGGGTGGGCCAATTCATGAGGATGAATCCTCTCAAATTCACAGGCACCAAGGTAGAAGAAGATCCACAGGAGTTTGTGGATAAAATGGAGAAAATCTTTAAAGTGATGCATGCGGACCAGATTAAAGGTGTTGAGTTGGCAGCCTATCAGCTAAAGGATGTAGCAAACCAGTGGTACAACGAGTGGGAGGATGCAAAGAGTGGCAATGCTGAGCCCACAATTTGGGATGAGTTTGTGGAAGCTTTTATTGACCGATTCTTCCTATTGGAGCTGAGGGAAGCTAAAGGGGAGAAATTCATAAACCTTAAGCTGGGTAAGATGAGTGTTCAGGAGTATACTCTAAAGTTTAATCGGCTGGCCCATTATGCTCCCGAGATGACGAGTAGTGTGAGGGACCGAATAAGGAAGTTTGCGTCTGGCCTTTTGAGATGATCTGGTGCTTGAGTGTCAGGGAGCTATGCTGAACAAGGAGTTGGCCTTTGCTAGGCTGACAATTCATATGCAACAGGTAGAGGAGAAGAAAAAAAGATTTCTGAATCTAGGGGGAAAGAAAGACAGGCAAAAAGAGCCAGATCTACCGACCACGGTCACAGTCAACCTCAAAGCGGTAAGTGGGGAAATAAATGGCAGAAGAAGAAGAATTAGGGTAATGCACAGTCTACTGCCAGCGCCCCAACGTCCAGACCCCAATTGATGGATGATATTAGACTTTTCAGACTAGCCATGGACCCAGAGCTCAGGGTACTCAGTCACAACGCAATGTAGCTTTGCAACATCATACTTTTCCATGGTGTGAGACTTGTGGTAGAAATCATCTAGGGAGATGTCAGTTGAGCGCATTTGTATGTTATTCATGTGGTCAATCGGGTCACATTCAGAGGGACTATCCATCTGCTAGGAAGGATGTTGGTGATGCAAAGTCTTAGGCAAATTCTTTGGCACCACCCCCGCCCTAAAAGGGCGCCACATCAGCTGCTGGGAGCGGTAGCAACCGTTTATATACTTTGACCAACCACCAGGAGGCGGAAGCTTCCCCAGATATTGTTACCGGTACGTTACAAATCTTTTCCCGTGATGTTTATATATTACTTGATCCCAGGTCTACCTTATCCTATGTGACCCCTTATGTGGCTGTTGGATTCGGGTTCGAGCCTGATATCATTTTTGAACCTTTATCTGTTTCCACTCTGGTGGGTGATTCTGTTTTGGCTAGGAGGGTGTATAAAAATTGTGTGGTATCTTTTCTTAGCCGAGATACTGTGGCAGACCTCATAGAACATGATATGGTTGCTTTTGATGCTATTTTAGGGATGGATTGGCTCCATTCATGCTATGACACGTTAAATTGTAGGACTCGAAGAGTCATTTTTTCTTTCACAAATGAGCCAGTGAAAGAATGGGAGGGACATTCTTTATCACCTAGAGGGCACTTTATATCCTATCTCAGAGCTCGCAGACTCATTTCTAAGGGCTGTTTGTATCACCTTATCTGGGTTAAGGACTCTAGTGTCGAGAGTCTTCCTCTTCAGTTTGTACCTGTAGTAAATGAATTTCTAGAAGTCTTTCCAGATGATCTCCCAGGAATACCACCTGATAGGAAGATAGAGTTTCGTATTGATGTGTTGCCAAATACCTGCCCTATTTCTATTTCGCCATATAGAATGGCTCCTGCAGAACTAAAAGTGTTGAAAGAATAGCTAGAAGATCTTCTAGATAAAGGTTTTATCTACCCCAATGTGTCTCCTTGGGGTGCGCCTGTACTTTTAATGCAAAAGAAAGACGGTTCCCTTCGTATGTGCATAGATTAAAAATAAGTATCCTTTTTCTAGGATTGATGGTCATTTTGACCAGCTTGAGGGTGCTAGATGTTTTTCAAAGATAGACCTTTATTCGGGATACCATCAGTTGAAGGTTAGAGAGTCAGATATTCCTAAAATAGATTTCCAAACCAGATACGATTATTATGAATTCTTAGTCATGTCCTTCGGATTGACTAATGCCCCTGCAACTTTTATGGACCTAATGAATAGGGTCTTCCGCCAGTTTCTGGATCTGCTTGTAATAGTATTCATTGATGACATTCTAATATACTCAAAAAGTGAGGAGGGCCATGCCAATTACCTCCGAATTATCCATCAGACTCTTAAAGATCATAGCTTGTATGCAAAATTCTCCAAGTGTGCATTCTGGCTTAATGCCACTGCATTCTTGGGTCATATTGTGTGATGGTATTAGAGTGGATCACCAAAAGGTTGAGGCAGTAAGAAAATGACCCTGACCCGCGACTCCAACTGATATTCGAAGCTTCCTGGGTCTGGATGATTATTATCGAAGGTTCGTAGAGAGTTTTTCCTCCATAGCTGCTCCGCTCACTAAATTGACTCGGAAAAAGGTAAAGTTTGTGTGGTCTGACTTGTGTGAAAATAGTTTTGAGAAGTTGAAAGACAAGATGACTACTGCTCCTGTTTTGACTCTTCCGAAGGGGCAGATGGTTTTGTCGTATACTGTGATACGTCCCGTGTGGGATTTGGTTGTGTTCTGATCCAGCATAGTAAGGTGGTAGCTTATGCGTCTAGGTAGTTAAAGGTGCATGAGAGAAACTACCCCACTCATGACTTGGAGTTAGAAGCCGTGGTGTTTGCACTTAGAATGACCATGTTTCTGTATTAGATTTCTATTTTTGCATTATCTTTTATTATATGAATATTATGCATGATTACCAGATAGAGAAGGGTGTTTCAGCCTTTCATTGTTTGGAATGCTCGTCACGGCCAGGGCCTCGGTTCGTGTCGTGACACAACTTAGGACATTTGCCTATGCCAAGGTGCACAGTGTCCAAGGAGGACCAGGGCCAAAATAGGTTCATTGTGATATAAATAGGAAGGTGACAGGTGTCATAAGAAGAAATAGGCTAATCAAGCTCGGAGCAGGGATCAAGGGATAGTCTATATACTGGGAAGGTCATTTAGGCTAAAGTGAGCTAACATCAAAACGGCCTATGATCCTTTTCTAACTCCTATCCTTCAGCCTAGGTAAGACTAACTAGGCAAGTTCTAAATTCAACATATAACAGGAACTTAGTAATATCTCACACGCACATGGCACACAAGTATATCACAAGCTACTACTCATTCAGTTCATGCAACTGTTTAGCACTGATTATTGTATCACTACAACTAATGCCATACAAAGATGCATAGTGGTCACACTTAGATGCAATTCACACAGTTAACGACTCAGTCCATTGGAGAGGTGCTCAAAAATCTCAAAAACAATTCAACTGCCTCAAGTACATGTATTTTTCCTAGTTGAGTACAAATCCTTACAACAATAATTTACCCTACACCCTCAACTTAAAATCAAATAAAATCTAAACTAAGGCTTAGGGTATACCTAGAATAGATCAAGCCCGGGGGTCATGGGTTCCTGACCCTGCCGTTGCATCCTTAGCTGCCCTATCTCCATCAGGAGCTTCACTTTGTTCTGGTGCAGCTGGCCTATCAGTTTTTGAAGGCCTACTAGTAGAGGCACCTACTGCTCTTGCTCGGATGGCTGCCACCCATCTCTCATTGTCAACCAAGGACTCAATCATTGCTTTTTTCATATTTTTTTCGGCCTTCTTTCTTGCCCTCTTCTCTGCTTTTCTTTCTTTATCACTGTCAGGCTTCTTTCTCTTCCCCCTTCCTTTCTTATCACCTTTTTTCTTCTTTTTCTTTACTGGTTCCTCTGTGAGATCAAATAATGGGATTTCTCCCTCAGACTCCTCAACTACCGGATCTTCTGACACCATAAATTGGTGTTGCTGTAGCTTTCCAACCTCTTCTTTTACCTTGTGTAGGTATGACCTAAATAGTGCCATCTCTGGATCTGACCTCGCTTTCCACCATGTATTGAAATGGTTCTCTAATTCATCAATTCGACCCGATAGAGCCTTGTAGGTATCGAGTGTAGCCTTAAATCTCTTGTCTACTGCAGCCACAAATTACTTGGCAAAGAGTTTAAGATGAGCCTCGCACCACTTGGATTGCTTTACTACTCTCCTAAAATTCATAGGGTTGAAGCTAAATTATGTTATAGGCAATGCAGCTGAAGGATTTGTCCCAGTTCCAGACACTGGATCTGCTAGTGCTGAAGATGTTGGTGGTGCAACTTCAGAATCTTGTACTTCTACATTAGGCACTGAGCAGGTACTTGTAACTGGTGGATCTATTCGAATCTCTATGCCCCTATAGAGCATCATCCTCGACCGATTTTACTCATTTTGGATAGGATTATGAGTCTTCTTGGCAAGCAGTTCTTCTTCTAACCCTACAACCTTAGGCACATTGGCTGCCCTACACAACCTCGTAATTATAAAAGGGAAAGGATATGTCGTATCGGACCTTGAGACTCAAATTTTTATCTCTTTGACAATAATCTATCCAAAGTTCAATTTAAGGTAAGCCACAAAACTTGCAACTAATATTGCTCTATCATCCTCGAGGATATTATCGCCATCTGTAGGCATCAACTAGGTACGAACAATACCTCACCAAAATCTTGCCTCTGAATTCAGGGAGGCCTTGAAGATTCTGTCACCCGGATTGGTCAGCTATTCAGGTTCTCCATCAGCTATGAGTGTGGTTAACCAAGATCGTTGATTTTCTCGATACTTCAACCGGGCATAGAAGGTAGGTGAAGTGGCCTGAGGAGTGAAATTTGGTCCATGAAGGAATCTATTGATTGTCACTTCAGAAACATCCACTATTACACCCCGTATTGGAACTTTATCCAACAAAGGATGGTCTTCTGCTTTCTCCCCTGCCTTACACATATTTTCCAAGCGACCCTGGTAGTTTGCATGGAACTCCCTAACTAGTGTAGGGCAAAATGAGTTTCCTCCTCTTGTAGTCCATCCCAAGTCGTAGTCACAAAACTTCTGCTCCTCCTCGGGATATCTGCTCAACTCTTTAGTGATGATTCTCTTCTCTTCAAATATTGGCCTCTTAACAGCTCTTCTTTTAGTTCTACAAAGCCCATCAAAGAAGATTTTTTGAGCTTTGGAAATCTGCCACCTCGTGCTGTCTTAGACTTCAGGGTTCTTGCATTTGACCATAGTTCCCCAAATCGGAGATTCTTCATCATCTTATGTCTCAACAAAAGGGGACTCAGTTGATGGTCTCTTGGATTCAAGTTGTGCAGACGCATGTTCCTCGGAATTGGGATGATCTGAATCATGCCCTTTAGATTCATCATGTTCAGACTCTTGTTACTCAGAGGCCATCTGCTCAGAAGTTGTATGTTCAGATATTTTTGGCTCAGTGTCACTCTCTTCACTCTCCTCCACCTCAACTGGTGGAGGTGGTGAAGGCTTTTTAGGGCTCTTCTTTTTATTTTGCTTCCTAAGTAGAGACTCTTCCTCTTCATAATCAGATTCCTCATTAAAGAGTCTTCGAGGTACACTTCCCTTGGTCACTTTCTTTGTAGATTTTGAGTTCTTTCCTTTGGGTGCCATGATAAGACCTACAGCAAGATACAAAACCATTAGTTGATGCTCAAGAGTATAAACACAAGCACATCCATCATTGAAGTTTCACACACCTTGAAAGGGTTTATTTATGCTTCAAATTATAGGTGTGACGACATGTATGATAAGCCGTCACAGTTGTGATAGCCTATCATGAATGTCGTCAGCTCTAAACAGAACCCACAAAATTTTATCAACTCCTGACGACAGGTCTGATAAGCCGTCACAGTTGCGATAACTTATAATGAATGTCGTCAGCTCTAAATAGAACCCACAAAACTTTTATCAACTGCTGACAACATGTCTGATAAGCCGTCATAGTTGTGATAACTTATCAGCCATGTCGTCAGCTCAGGATATAACCCTACTCGATTTTAACTCAATTTTTTATCCAATTTCTTCTTAAAATTTCATCGATTCTCATTTCTGAGCTGAGCTTTTAAGCCTCAAGCTTGCATAGCAAACCCTAGTTCTCGATTTTCAGCCATTTGCAAGATAAACTTGATTCAAGCTTCTTGGGAACCTGGGTTCACCTTAGTTTATCACTTACCACTTAAAAAGAAGGGTTAGATTTCGAGCATATGTGACGGGTGCCTTCAATTTGGATACACGAGCAAAAGGAAGTAGATGGAAGAACAATTCTTGACTTTGATTTCAAACCCCCCCACACAAGGAAATTTTCTTTTGTTTTACTTGGAAATACTTTAGGAAGGGAAGAAAGTAAAATAAATATGGAAAAAAAATAAAAATTAAAGTAAATAGAGGAAACACGTGGGAAGGTGGAAAGGCAAAGCTGTGGGCCGGGTCGAATCTTTTCACCTGGTCCCAGACTTCTCTAATTGCTAATTTTGGGACTGTTCTGATGACGTTTTCTAATGGCTTATCACAAGTGTGATAACCTATCACAAATGTCGTCATCCTTAACAGAACCTACCTCAGAGCTGATGTCTCTGACGACGAATCTAACAGCTTATCATAATTGTGACAGCCCGTCAAATATGTCATCAGGAACACTTGGCTAGATACATCAATTCCACCTTCTTTGATCTAGAACCTAACTAAAAAATAAATAATTTGCTTGAACATAAAAATTTTGGGTTGCCTCCCAATAGTGCCTGATTTAATGTCGCGGCACGACTTGGTTATCTTGACTACTCAAAATTCATCAAGACAACCTGTTGATACTTCTTTACCATCTTCATAGAATACATCCACGATTGAGAAAACACTCATCTGTTTTTTCTGCATCACGGATGAGTGTATTTTTAATCTTGCTTCCTTATCATTGAGCCTAGACTTCAGCTTTTTCAGCTCCATGTCTACTATCACTCTCCCAGTTGCTAAGAATGGTCTACCTAAGATAATGGGCACTTTGAAGTCCACCTCATAGTCTAAGACTATAAAATCTGCAGGCAAAATAAAATCAGCCACCTTTACCAAGACATCATGTAATATGCCCACAGGCCGCTTTACAGACCTATCCGTCATCACCAACCGCATGTTTGTCGGGGTAGGATACCCCAAACCCAGTTTTTTATACACGACATGTGGCATTAGGTTTATACTGGTTCCTAAATCGCATAGCGCTTTAGTAAAATTCAGGGATACAATAGTGCACAAGATGGTAAATGCTCCTGGATCTACCTTTTTCTGCACTAAAGACCTTGTGGAGATAGCTCCATAATGATAGAGATTGTTCTCTGGCTCATGGATAACCTTCCATTTCTTTGTTTCTTCATGACAAGGTCTTTCATAAACTTCGCGTATCCTGGCATTTGCTCAAGTGCCTCAACCAATGGCACATTCACCGTCAATTGTTTGAGCATTTCCATGAACTTTCTAATTTTTGCATCATTAGTTTTCTTCTTCAATCATTGAGGAAAGTGAGGTGGTGCTCTCAGGAGAGTTTTCAACACTACCTTCTTCTTTTTCTGTTTTTCTTTCTCTGGAGCATCATCAGAATTATCCAGCTTCTCAGACTCCACTGGACCTCCTTCTTCCGGTTCATCATTAACTACCTTATCAACTATATGTTTGCCTACAGAAGGGCCAGGTAATATCTTACCACTTCTAGTGGTAATCGCCATACACGAGCCATCATTTTGCATATTTTAGACCATATTACTTGGTAATGTTTTGCTCTTCCTCTGGTTAAATACTGCGGAGAGTTGGCTTATTTGCTGCTCCAACTGTTTGAATGTGGTGGAGTGTGAGTTTACCAACTAACTGATCGATGTCAGATCAGTCTTCATGGTAGTTACACCAGAGTTGGTCGCCTCCACTCCCTTCAATAACTTAGCCATCATGTCCTCTATAGACATCTTTTCAGAACTTGTTGTAGCTGCCTCACGATTGCCAGGAGGAACATATAGCCCACTCCTATCTTTATTATTCCTCCAATTTCCCAGCTCCCTATCTTTATAACTAGGCTTATCATAATAGTTCCGACGTTGATTCCCTTGGCTATTGCCTCGGAAACCCCTATAATTATTAACATCATTCGCCTTTTCTTTTGCATCAGTCTCAACTCTATCTTACAATCCCACAGATTTCACCTTCTCAGTCTTACCTGATAGCAAGTGCTTGGTTAGCAAGTCCATCTGTGTTTTAAGGTAAGCCATGTCTTGGTCCCACTTCTTGTCTCTTCTGTGTTGTTTTGTAGTAATACCCATAGAAATAGTAGGACTGGCTACCACAGAGTCTCTAGTATGCCATGCCTGACTCTATTTGGTAATTCTCTCTAGAATTTCTGAAGCCTCTGGGAATGTAAGATCAACAAACGAACCACCAGCAACATTATCGATAATTGGTTTTGTAACCGAGTTAAGAGCCCTGTACAAGGTCTCCATTAAGTGTATGTCCGTCATATTGTTGTTCGGATACTGCGTCAGATTCTTCTTAAATCTCTCTCAGGTTTCATGCAAAGCTTCATCAGTTAGGAGCTGCCTAAAATTACTGATATCATCCCTCAATTGTACCCTCCTAAAAGGCAGAAAGAACCTTTCTAGGAAAGCTCCTTTCAACTGTCTCCAGTTGGTTATAGAATCGGTTGTCAGCTCATTTAGCCACAATGTGGCCTCCCCAGATAGAGATAACGAAAACAATCTCAACCAGATAGCGTTTTGTCCCACTCCTGGGTTATCAAAATATTTACAGATGGTTACAAAGTTCACCAGATGCAAGTTCGGATCATCCCCAAGAAGGCCATCAAACAACCCTTTCAAATTTAGGAGTTGAATCATAATACTCGTAATGTTGAATTTCGCCCCAGGTGCCAATGGTGTAGGAATAATTGTACCCATTGCACCTGCTCCGTCCATTCCATCATCATCATCATTGAGGTCATACTGGACCGGCTGGTAATCTTGGCTTCCTTGCAACGGACGGTTCCTGTTAACATTACGCTGTACTTGTGCAGCTACTTGCTCTGCATGCCTTGGGTTACCAGGATTTAACAACTCCTCGTCTCCCAAGTCTTCATCCTCAGGATTTGGATGTCGTACTTGTTGACCAACATTCTACACATTCACCTGAGCTCTAGCTAAGGCTGCTAATCATTCAGCCTTTTGCTGGTCTACCATTCTTCCAATTCGTTGTGGTTTTGGATCAAGTGGTAATAATAGTTCTCCGGAACTTCTGGTTCTTGGCATACACTATAAAGATCCTACAATAAACAAAAACAACAAATAAACATAAACCAAGGAAACTTGACTAACAGTCAATTAGCGCACACAAACTTCAATTTACAGCTGTATTCCCCAGCAATGACACTATTTTTTATAATGCTCAAACTACACCTCTCTAATGAGAATGTAAGCGATCGTTGTCAATATATAACCCAACTAGCTTGGGGTCAAATCCTACAAGAAATATGGTATGAACTTAAGTCGTTTGAGATTTAATCAACTGATAGTTGAATATTTCCTGAAATGGGGGTTTTAAGTTTAACAAATAATTGTTGGTACTTTAGTTTCAGTGTTTGTAATCAAGCGTTTATGAAAAAACCAAAATTATGTTCACTAGGGGTTTTGGTACTTGACAGATGCTAATAGTGATTCAAGATTCTCATGGTAGGACAATAGGTTATCTTTATCGAAGTTATGCCTAAATGTCTCTCGACCTACTTAAGCATTTAATTACCCAATCCTCTCGGACTTAGGGAATTTATATTCATTGAACAAATTTTACCTCAGGTTAATCAACCTTGTTACAACGTCAATTATTAAATGGAGGGTTGGTAGCTTCCAAGTCCCTGTTGATAGTTCACTTCCTACTATAACTGATTTCTTTCTCAAGCAAATCAAAACAGGTGTTATCTATCGTTTGCAACCAATAGACGATAATTAAAACCTCAGAATTTTCAAGGAGTCCTATTACCTTTCGAATCTTGAACACTTAGCACCTTATCAAGACTTAACCCTAGATCCCATAATTCAGGTTAAAGGAATTTACCCACTCATAATGTAATAATCGAAACAACTAGTTGTATTCATGATTTGAAAGATGAACTTACCACAAAATGAATAGTAACTAGTGATTCTCAGATTAGATCATAGTAGAAATCCCCAAAAATATTGATAAAAATCTCTTCAAAGTAATTGTTTTTTCAAGCCAAGAAACTAGAAAGAGAAAATAACAAAAATACGTGTCTCAAACTTATGTTCGGAAATCCTCTAGAAAACCCTAAACAATGCTTTAAATAGTTCACCTTAATTATGGAAACAAAATCAAATACGTGTCTGTCACTTGGACCGTCGTTGAAAGTCCCAAGCTGCTGTATTCCGTTTAAGGCATAACGGTCATGTTGACAGGCCATCACTGGTCTGACAGTTCGTCGCTTGGGATGTCTCTTGATCAATGAAAGAACCACTTTCTGTCTTTGCCTGACGGCCAGGTTGACGGCCCATCAGAGGTCTGACGGTCCGTTACTTGGACCGTCACTTAGGTTATCCGTTCTGCTTATTATGTTATTATTTGATGATGAATCTAACGGTCCATCACAAGGTTGACGGCCCATTAGTATGGTGGTCATTCTCCTTTTTGTTCTCGTTTCTTTCATTTTTTCAAAGTTATCCCTTCAGTTAAGTTTTTAACCTGAAAACACTAAAATCCAGCATATACAACAACAGTTGCTTGAAAATGCACAATTATCCCTAGTAAAAGATGTAAAATGTTCAAATAAAAGCCGAAACATCAACAACCTCAACTTATGACAATTGCTTAACCTCAAGAAACTTTAGACCAAATCGCATGCATAAATAAACACAATGATGGGCATTCAACTGTTGAACTAGATTTCATATAACCACTCAACTGTCATCTCACTTATGTGGTTTCAACACATCAGGATCTATTACTGGCATTATTTACAATTTAGCACAACTACAACCATAGATACAATGTCCCATGGAAATCAACAAAACTAAGTATGACTCAAATTGTCCTCACAGGCAAAGAAGTCTACCACACATTATTTATTTAGCCTATAGATGAAAACTCAGACTCTCACTCTCACAAAGCAAGTTGCAAACACAACATACACACCCATAATCTTTCCCTTATCATCCAGTGTTCCCCTATTATTGATTCACAAAGATGAAGTAGTCCTTTCTATGGCTTGTAATGAGATTTTAGTGTCAGGTGAGAACTGCTTTTAGGAAAAGTGACTTCAATTTTGAAATTCACTCTCTTTGCCCTTGATTACTAATCACCAAGACTAATGATCTAGTTCACTTATAGTCTAGACTATTCATCCACGATTTTACCATAAACCCAACTTTTTAGAGAGTCAGGATCAGCCACCCTCAACTTAAGCTGATGTAGTCAGTTGAGGTACATAATATCTAACTAGATCAGGGCCAGATGCTATATTTTATTTCAACTCTAAACTACCTACATCAAACTGTTAACTTCTTGACAGTAGCCACCATCAACTTAGGCATTTTTTAAATCTAAGGTGCATGATATCCGAAATTGGACTAGGGATAAAGTTAGGTGCTAACATCCTAAAGAGACTGAATCAGAGTTATTGGGAATGAATAAACACTAAAACAAGCTCAAAAAGGGTTCAAAGCGGGAAAAATATTTTTGGTGGGTTATTATTTACGGCTAAGTGGACTAATAATTGAAGGAGGCCTGCTATCCTATCTTATTGAATCAATATCAAATAAATATCAATGAACCGAGCATATTCTAGTTGCACACACTATGCTCGAACTATAACAAACACTCGCACACACAGGCAATGAGTTAACACTTATTCTAACAACTCTTGGGATTTACATCACATGATCATGCTTAATTTATTTCTACATCCCAATGCTAATTATAGAATCACAAATAGTTGTTCAATATATACTATGTGACAAGAAGAAAAATCCATACAAAAATGTTCAAAGTAGTTTGCCATATTCATTTGTCATACATATATACAGAAGTGTGCCAAAAGGAAAGAAAATAACATTTATAAACATGAGAGGTTATGTACATCACAAGAAAAATAAATATGCAACCTAAACATCTCAATTCTACTAGATAGTGCATGGGAGAAAAAGAACACAGGCAACAAAAACCCCCATGGTGACCGAAACATAACAAACACCCCACCCCACTAAACAAAATGCTTTGTCCTCAAATGCATTAACATAAAGTACAAAGGAGTGGAATACTTGAAAAGCCTCTCAAGCCGATTAGTCAGTCAAATGTGGTGAGGCTTCTTTGGCTTCAGGTGCAATAACATTGACCCCTATGGTGGTAGGGGTGCTTTCTTTTGGCTCGGAGGTATATCAATAGGAATCGGATCTGGAATTGGCCCCCTAGATAGGGAAGAACTGGATGATACTCCTGCAGCTTAATCCAAAGCTTTCTTCTTCCTCAACTATTTTTCTTTGATCTTTCTGCAGCTTTACTTAAGTATATCTCAAACCTTTCCTCAGGTGTCATCTCTTCTCTCCTTCTTCTTCTTCTCGTAGCCTCTCTGTCATCACTTTCGTCTATCTGCTTACCTTTGTCTTTGAGCATTCTACCCATCAGATTAATAATTCCTTTATCCTCATCACTAATGATCAAAGAAGGTTCAAAAGTGGGATACAGTGGTTGTCTCTTAAGCTCGGCTATATCATCCTGTGCCTGCTTGAACTTTTTCATAAAATTTGAAATTTTTTGCAATGATAGCTCATCCAGCAGTTTGTTTATAGGCACTTCCATGTCATCCATTCTGGCCTGAATATGCTGATACAAATTTAAGGCTTCATCAATGATGTGATCAACAAATGGCTTGAACTATTTTGCCCAGGTGATGAACTATTTCTCAAAATGTTTCTGTGATTTTATAGACTTGGAAAAATTCTCCTATGTTATCTTGTACTCAGAATACTGAGGTGGGACAGATGCAGTGTCTGAAGTCCCACCCATTGAAGGCATAGATGATGATCCTACAGAAGTACTAGGAGACATATAATCGGGCAGCACATACTTAGTAATAGGCAATGGAATACCTATGGGAATCTCAGAAGTCCTGGGGTCTGAAGCTGACTGCGTGTGATAACTAGGAGGCTTGTTGACTTGCATTTCATATTTTGAGTCGTCCTTTATTTTTTTAATATCCTACCTATGAGTTGCTTGGACCTCATTTCATATTTTGGATCAAAGGCACATTGGCTTGTTTGCATAATTCTGTGATCAATCACGGAAATGGTAAAAAACTTGCCCCTTTGTGTGCCCAAATAAACAATTCATCAGCAATAATTTGGTCAAAATCAATCTTTAGCTCGATAACCAGACTAACCACCAATAATGCCCTATGACTGTCCAAGTTAATATCTCCCCCTATCAGCATCAACCGCAGTCTAACAATAGCCCACCAAAACTTAGCTTAAAAACTGAAGAACGACTTAGCAATTCGCTCTTTAGGATTAAGGTCCTATGATGAGTTACCATCATTAGTGAGGAGCCTAGATAACCAAGGCCTTTGGGTGGAGGCCGTAGTTAGACGATGATCCAATTCTGGAACAGCAGTTAGTGCTTCATAGTCAGGCCTAAATAACATCATGTTCAACATGTAGGTAGATATATCAATGTTGAACCCTCTTACTAGAACTGATTCCCTGTTGGGAAAGTCTAGAATTTTTGATCTCTTGGGACATTCTTTCTCTTCCAGTGCCAAATAATTGGCAAAAAACTCCCGAACAAGATTTGGTTGGTATGCCTCGAGAGGCTTGTTTATCCAAGTTAACTCATATTCATTAAATCACTGCTATAGCTCTGGGTACTTAAGCAACTCGATCGTTACAATTTGGTGCTTGTCGGATATTGGCCTAGTTGTTGTTGGTTCAAGCCTGTCAAGATACTTATCTCGTGCTCCTTCAATCTTCCACCAAATTATATCTCGTGTTTGAGGGTCTTTGATTCTTACCACATTGACATCCTCATTTTGCAATGCCTCAACTTGGTTGGGGTATGATATGTTAAACCCTTTCTTATTGGGGCTCGAACTTGTGCTACTGCTACTGCTCTCACTCTTTTTTTCAGACTGGGAGAATGTCTGATTCATCCTGTCTCTTTGCCTAGTGTTAGAAGTGGGAGCCTTCTCACTTAATGACGACTTATTTCTTTCATTTCCATGTTTTAGTACTACCACCGACTCTGCTTATAGATAGTTTGCATGACATTTGCCTGAACAAGGAATCAAGAAACAGTTGGATCAGAATCAGAAAGAATTTATGAAAAATTTGACTTGACGGGTGGGTTGACGGTCTGTCTGGGCTGTGACGGTCCATCGCCCTAACTGTCAAGTCTTAACCAGTGAAGCATTTATCACATAGCCTTGCGACGTCTAGGTTGATGTCCCATTAGGGGTCTGACAATCCATTAGGTTGTCCGTCGCGGCTAAACTAGCAACCAATTTTTAGAAACTTTTTGACTGTTAAAGTGACGGTTCATTGGGTATCCGACGGTCCGTCAAGTTGGACATCACTTTGAATTTTCAACATTAGGTTTCACTTTGGAAATTTGTCGAACATTTAGAGTACATCACTTAATTATGCTCACAACAATGACATTAATTCAACAATAAAATACGAGTTTGCCATTTTTTGTACATGGGATACTAAGACTTCACCCAGAATAACATTTACAAGAGTTCGACTTAATCAAAAGAACAACAATGCAAAAGAAAACAAGATGAAGTTCCCTTCAAACATTATCAAACTTATAGATATCACATTCATCATTCTGAAAAGAAGAGAAAAGTTGTGATCATACCTTGATTTTTTTGTAGTATTCTTCACTACTCTGAACTTGCAGACTTTCACAAATACTAAGGCTATTAAATTGCTTTGTCAGTAAGAGATTTAACATGCTTTCTGATGAGAATAAGAGAATAAGAGAGTTGTTCAAATAGGAGAGAATGGGGAAATAGGAGATTCCTAAGAAGGGATGAAAAACCTTTGATACTTTGAATGAAGAAGAATTTAAATAGTTGTAGAAAAGGTCGTAACATACTTAGCCATTTATTTTTATTAATTTAAATACGGTTGGGTCAAATAAGAATAACTTATTCAGCTTTAAATTGAACCCACCCAATTCACTAAAAATTAGGGTTAATTTAACAAACATACTGTAACACCCCATACTTTCAGGCTAGAATCAAGACCGTCGTCTTTTCGCGTATAGACCCAAACTAGATGATTCCTTGTTAATATATGTGTGGTGATCAATCCTATAGTGTAAGAATACCATTGAATATGAATTGAGTTCACAAAATCCCCAAACTCTAAGACGAGTTGAAAACATTTCTACCGAATAAGTTTTAGTGGATGTTTAAAACTTGGGTCAATTTCTATCAATCATAACTCCTAGAATAGGATGAATTAGAGGGACTATCATATATCAAATAAAAGGTATTAGAATAAGATTTCCAACGATATCAATTTTGCCCAAATACGATATCCGACAGAAAAGTTATGGCCATTTTAGTGACTGAGACAGTAGCAGCATGCGATAAGCGTGCGACGCACGCCCTATCGTACGCTCCAAATTTTTAGATTCGTTTCCGCATTTTAATGGCAAAATGGGTATTTTCAGCCCCCTTCTTCAGCTTAAACATGGGATTTTAATCTCAAATGTCCTCATTATTGATATTTTCATCAAATTACTCCAAGAACACTCTCTAGGATTTCAAACTAAAAACCCAAATAAATCAAGATTCTACCATGAGTTTTTGAAAGTGATTAAAGATTTGGACTCCCCACACCAAAGGCTTCAAGAATCATTCACTTTTCTCCGTAATCTAGGTACGCGAGGTTTTCCTAAAAATCTCATGGGTATAGAAATCATGTTTTTAAGAAAAGGATTTCGAATTTGTGAATACAATCATGTTTTAGAAGTTTTCATGGTATTGTTTTGGTCTTTAAGCCTTCCCCAAATTGATTTGAATTGATATATGTATATATGTACATGTTTTAATGTTGATGATTGAATTGAGAGCATGATTCATGTGAAAGATCCCTCTCTTGTTATGTTTTTCCTTACTTATCATATGATATTGGTTATTTTTGAAAGGCATCTTGAAAAGCATGTAACGAAGTATCTTAATTTATGAATGATTTGGTTATGAATCTTGAATTCCAAAGAGAGGGTTGTTTATATTGAAAAATGTTGAAAACACATATAATGAATGAGTGCATGGATTTTGCCTAAAGAACATGACCACCTTATGTTTGAAGAGTTTCTTGCATAGTTTTGACTTATACTTTCGAAACATGAAATCTCTTATAATAGTTGCATGTTTGGGTAGTCTGAACTATGTTTTAATCAAAGAGTTATGCATGATGCATTATGGCTCAGAAATAGGACTTGCAAGTCTTGGTGTGACGACACCAATTCAGATTATGCCATGATATTTTCAGAACAAAATAAAATGCATGTTTGAAATTAGATTTTTCAGATATTGAAACTAGAAACATGCATGCTTCAGAACAGGATAAAATCAGGAATAAATAGAGTTTAGGTGGTTCCCCAAAGAAGTCGTGAGTTCAAACAACTCATTTCCCAAAACTGTATTTTGCCAATCCGGGTTTATTTATTACGATGGCCTAAAGCCATGTGGCGTATCAGATTCAGAAACTCCAACCTTTGTGGCACACTTGGGTTGGGGGTTTCCCCGCCGAGTCAATGAAGGATTCCATATAGCCCGTGGAATATCAGACTTGTAGGGGAGTGCCACCTAACTCAGAAGTAATAAACAGATCAGAATTTGCATTGACAGACAGATTACATGTTTTCAGAAAATTCCCATGTGTTTTAGAATTATATCATGTATGGTATTTTGAATAAGTTTCTCTCAACTATTTTATCTATATAAAAGCTTTATTTTGGATTATTTTGCGTACCAGTACATCTGTATTGATCCCCCTCTTCCCTCCAGGTTCTGAGGCTCAGTCTAGGGGTCCAGAAAAGCAGTAGAGTTTATCAGACAGGGTTGCAGGTGTCCAGTTGGTGAGCCTTCTTTATTCTAGAAGGCCTATCTTTTCAGATTATGTCACTTATTACCGTTTTGGTCTACTGGGGGCCTTGTCCCAATTTCAGATAGTTGTCAGATTTTTATGTAGTAGAGATTTCGCAGACTGAGTCAGATGTTATTTAGATGTAGTTGATTTATAGTCTCCATACTTATGTTAAATTCAGAACTGCCCATGTTTCTGTAGCAGATTATGTTTCCGCATCTTCTTTTATTATTTTAATGTTGTGCATAATTACCAGATAGAGAAGGGTGTTTCGGACCTTCATGGTTCGGGGTGTCCGTCACGGCCAGGCCCTAGTTTGAGTCATGACATATACTGACGGTCCATTAGGTTCACCGTCAAGACTTACCAAAACCCTGATCAATCTGCCATGTTGCGATGGCAAAGGTGACGGTCCATCACATTCCCGTCAGACCTATCTAGTAACCTGATTTTCTTTCTTCATGGTGATAATTATGTTGATGGTTCATCAGGACTGCGAAAGTTAGTGAAGTTGTCCTTCTGGCTCATTCCAGCAACTCAGGTGTCTGGATTTCTCTAGATGGCTCTAGTGATGGTCTGTCCGGCCTCTGATGACCCCTCAACATTCCCATCGGCCTTTCTAAATTTATTCAGCTTCTTTCTCCCTGCATCCTTTTTCCTGCACACTTACACAAATGCCTGAAATTGCACCAAAAAACTATTAACTCTAACTATGCTTACAATAACACATTATGTATTGCCTCCCACTAGCGCTTGATTTAATGTCGTGGCACGACTCAGT
The DNA here is from genome assembly GCA_030864225.1 of Capsicum baccatum var. pendulum. Classification (NCBI taxonomy): domain Eukaryota; kingdom Viridiplantae; phylum Streptophyta; class Magnoliopsida; order Solanales; family Solanaceae; genus Capsicum; species Capsicum baccatum. The sequence continues at coordinate 255,105,328 of CM061559.1, read as the reverse complement.
CATCTCGATTACTTAGACTTCATCAAGATAGACTGTACCCAATCACTTTACCAACTCCATTGGACCTATATATAACTTGACTCTTTTCTCGTTGACCTTGAAGACACTCCCATCTTTTTTTTTGAGTTCGACTACTCCCGAAGGGTAGACTTTGTTAACTCTGAACGCGCCAGACCACTTTGACTTAAATTTACCTGGGAAGATTTTTAGTCTGGAGTTAAAGAGGAGCACCCAATCGCCTTTCTGAAAGTCCCTCTTTTCAATCCTCTGATCGTGATATCTCTTAATCTTTTCTTTGCAATGGTTTGCTCTTTCATAATCCCCGAGATAAAATTTATCCATCTCATTCAGTTGCCCCAGTTGTAACTCAGTTGCTTCATTCCAATTTAGATTCAGACTCTTGAGTGCCCACAATGCCTCGTATTCTAACTCAATCAGAAAGTGGCATGCCTTTCAAAAGATTAACTGGTATGGTGATATGCCAATGGGTGTCTTGAAAGCAGTCTGAAATGCCCAAAAGGTGTCATCGAGCTTTCGATACCAATCTTGCCTACTTGCTTTCACCATTTTATCTAGGATGTCTTTTATCTTCTGATTCAATATCTCCACTTTCCCACTAGTCAGTGGGTGGTATGGAGTTGCTACATTATGCTATTTCACTCCATATTTTGCGAAGGTAGTCTGAAATACTTTGTTGCAAAAATAAGATCTTCCATCGCTTATGATAGTACGGGGTACTCTAGAGCAAGAGAAGATATTCTCTTCGAGAACAGTAACCACTCTCTTACCTTCGTTATTGGCCAGAGCCACAACTTTTACCCATTTGGATACATAATCTACAATAATCAAGAAATATTTCAACCCATAAAAACTGATGAAGGGTCCTATGAAATCAATATCCCAAACGTCGAACAATTCAACCTCTAGTGTTTTTGTTATAGGTATTTCATGGTACTTCAAAATTAAGCCTTTCCTCTGACACTGGTCACATCTCTTCACAAATTCGTATGCATCCCTGAATAAGGTTGGCCAATAATACCCGTTTTGTAGCACTTTCCTTGCGGTACGATCACCTGCATGGTGACCCCCGACTTGTAAAGCATGGCAAGCTCCCAAAATATTCAGCATATCAACTTCTGGGACACATTTTCTGATAATATTATCAGCACACTGCCTGAATAGATATGGATCATCCCAGAAGTAACTTTTGGCATCATGGAGGAATTTTCTTTTCTGATGAAAGAAAAATCTTCAGGAATAAGATTTCTTACCACATAGTTGTAAAAGTACGCGTACCAAGGTACTCTTTAAAGCACAGTAGCAAGGATTGCTCATCAAGGAATGTATCATCAATTTCCCATTTATTAGTGATTTCCTGATCTCCCTCAAGTCTGGATAAATGGTCTGCGACTTGATTTTTACATCCTTTCTTATGTTTAACCTTAAAGTCAAACTCCTGTAGAAGAAGAACCTATCTGATTAATCTTAGTTTAGCATCCTTATTTGCCATCAAATATCTCAAAGAAGCGTGGTCTGTATGAACCACCACCTTGGTTCCCAACAAGTAAGCAAGGAACTTCAAAAAAGCATAGATAACTGCGAGAAGTTCCTTCTTAGTAACAATGTAATTCTTCTGCGCCCCATTCAATGCCTTTCTTGTATAGTAAATAGGGTATAACATTTTTTCTTTCTTCTGGCCAAGCACAACCCCAATTCTACTCCACTAGTATCACACATAATTTTGAAAGGCATAGACCAATCTGGAGCAACGATAACAGGGGCAACCACAATCTTCTCCTTAAGGCATTTAAATGCCTTCCTGCAATCATCATCAGATACAAACTTAGACTCCTTCTCCAACAATTTACACAGTGGATTTGAAATTTTAGAGAAATCCTTAATAAACCAATAGTGGAATTCATCATGTCCCAAGAAACTACAAACTCTCTTCATAGAGATAGGAAGGGATAGTTTCTCTATCACCTTTACTTTTTCCCGATCGACCTTAATCCCCTTGGCTGAAATTTGATGTCCAAGAACAATGCTCTCTTTCACCATGAAGTGGCATTTCTCCCAATTCAGCACTAGATTGAATTCCTCACATCTTTGTAGTGCTCTACTCAAGTTTACCAGACATAACTCAAAAGAATCACCTACCACAGAGAAATCATCCATGAACACCTATAATGTGTCCTCAACCATGTTGGAGAAGGTAGACATCATGCAATTGGAAAGTGGCAGGTGTATTACACAGACCAAACTGCACAACAGATTGAATGAAAATATACCATATGGGCACATAAATATTGTCTTTTCCTGGTCTTTGGGAGCAATTAAAATCTGGTTGTATCCCGAATAACCATCTTGAAAGCAGTACCAAGCCCTTCCTACCAGGCGATCAAGCATTTGATCCATTAAGGGCATTGGAAAATGATCCTTCAGAGTACACGAGTAAAAACTTATCATAATCCATACAAACTCTCCACCCAGTTACTGGCCTAAGCAGAATAAACTTATTCTTTTTATTAGCAACTACAACCATGCCCCCTTTCTTAGGCATACATTGTACTTGACTCACCCACATTTCGTCGGAGATAGGGTACACTACCCCCTACATCAATCCATTTAATGATCTATTTTTAACCACTTCTTTCATCATTGGGTTCAATCTGCGTTGATGCTTAATGGTTGGTGTGCAATCTTCTTCAATCTAAATTTTATGAGTGCATATCCTTCATGATCCATCCTATGTCCCTTTTGTACCTACTAAGCATAGAGATAAGGGCATCAACCTACTACTCACCCAAGCATAAGGCAATAATCATAGGTAAAGTGCTTCCACTGCCTAGAAACATATACCGTAGATGGCCCAATAACTCCTTCAGCTCGAACACCAGTGGCTCTTCAATAGATGGCTTAGCCAGTGGTGTTGGGTGATTTTTGAGGTCCAATTATAGCTTTTTGTAAGAATATGAAAATGATCCCATTCCCATTAGGGCACATACTGCCTCCTCATATTCTTCAATACTTTTGCTATCAAAGTTTATCAACACCACAGTCAAAGTTTCAACAACAAATTTCTCCTTAATCAGCACCTCTCGCTCATCTTCTTAATAACCATCAACAATGGAGAATAAACTTATCTATTTGTGTTGCTTCATTGACTGGAAGACATCAAATTGAACTACCTCATTATTGAGCCTAAACTGTAGCTCATATGCCCTCAAGCCAATTAACATACTTTCTGTTGTGAGAAAAGGTCTACCCAAGATTATGGGTACCTCAAAGTATACCTCACAATCCAGGATCACAAAGTTAGAATGGAAAATAAAATTGGCCACCTTCACAAGCACATCATATAATATACCAATTGGCCGCTTCACTGATCTGTCTGCCATTACAAGTCTCATGTTAGTTGGCGTGGGATCTCCCAACCCCAACTTCTTATAAACCTCTAGTGGCATAAAATTAATACTCGCCCTAAGATCACACAAGGCCTTCACAAAATCCAGCGATCAAATAATACACGGGATGTTAAATATCTAGGATCCTCTTTCTTTTGCACCAAGGATCTTGTCGAAATAGCACTACAATGGTGAATATTGTCCACTGGTTCATAGCTCACTGTCCTCTTCTTTGTGACAAGATCCTTCATAAATTTAGCATATCCAGGCTTTTTTTCCAATGCCTCCACCAAAAGCACATTCACAGTCAACTTTTTTAGCATTGCCATAAATTTGCTGAATTTGGTGTCATACACCTTTTTCTTAAATTGATAAGGAAATGCAGGGAGTGATTTTTGCATTACTTTAAATACCTCTTCTCCCTCCTTTCCCTTATATTTTTCTAATTCATCAGTCTTATGAAGGTTAGATAAAATGTCATCAATATCCAACTTCTCAGACTCCACTTGATGATCCTCTTCTATTTTTTCATCCAACTTTACCACATCATCAATCACAGGCTTGCCCACAAACGGGCTTTACCACTATGATTAGCAATCGCCATACAAGACCCATCATCCTGAGGGTATTGCACAGTGTCACTCAAAAAATTACCACTCTTTCTCTAGTTAAGAAAGTTGGTTCATCTGCTTCTCTAGCTATTTTATTGAAGTTGAGTGTGAATCAACCAACTAACTCATAGAGAATAAGTCACCCTTAATCATTTTCACACTGGTATTAGTCGACTTCACCCTTTTCAATAACTTCTCCATCATGTCCTTTATGGACATCTTACCCAAACTAATAACAGCACCATCATGATTTTTAGGAGGCATATATAATCCACTCCTATTGTTCTTATTTTTCCATCTCCCTTGGTCTCGAAAACCTCGTGTCTAGCAATCCAAATCTTAGAAGAACTTAAATAGAGCTTCTCCAAATATAGGTCATACATGTATAAGCCTTAGGTGGTTTGACCTAAAGTGTCATTCCACGAACTTAGGAAACACCCTTATGTCAAATGGGTTTACAACCCGACGATAACCACTCATATTATGTCTATGTGATAATGATAAACGGATCCAAGCCTAATTGTGATACCGCAAGTTTGAAATATTCTATTTACTTGTAGGATGGATTTAGTTCCCCAAGTTCCCATGATTATAATGGTCGAAGGTGTTCCACATAAGTTGGATATGGTGGGAAAATTTTGACTCGACTTAAAAATTAGCAATCACCAGGAAATTGGGGTTCCTCCCTACAATCTTTAAGATCTCCCCCGACAAGTATATGGTTAGAGCATTGATTCTATTTTGGGCCCCAGATCTAGTTGTCTTTGCATTCAAAGACTTTGAACTCACCCCCACATTAGAGGAGATCGATTACTTCATTAATTTAACGTATCAAGGGAGAGGTCAGATCATCCCACACAGTCAGTCAGGAAAGAAATTTCTTCACTACTTGGGATTAAAGAACACTGATGTACACCGTTGCTTGAAAAAAAATTGGATTTTTTGGATTATTTGTACGAGAGATATGTTCGTCAAGAGAGTTATAAGCTATTCAAGAAGTAATTCACTTGCACTTCTACCAATTGGCGGGTTAGACGTCCAATTGCATTTGTCATTGCCTTGCTGGGGACTTTGGTATTTCCATAAGAATATGGAAAGATCAGTACTTGCATATGTTCTGTGGCTCGAACACTTTTTAAAGGAGTTGATGGCAAAGAAATCATCTTGATTTCTATGATCTTGGCAGAAATATTTTGTGACTTGGAAAGTGTAAAAGAGGTGAAACATGGTCCTTTGAAGGTTACAATCTTCTTATGCGGATGTGGGTAAAAGAGCATTTCTATAGGTGTGACAGTATGACTGACATAATGTTTAGTGCTTCACATAAGATTGATACTCATGATGACAGAATAAAGAGGTTCATTTTCCAGGTCGACACTAATGATTGGTTTAAGTTCTTAGCCTCTCGTACCAGTGACCAAATCCAGTGGAGATACCCACTACTGTCATGTCCCACGGCTTACATACTGTGCCGATGGCTTTATTATATTAAGATTATTGGATTAAGAGGTCTACAACCATATGAAAAGATGCATGCACTCTGATAGCTTGGTCAGACACAGAACATCCCTCTCTGAGCAAATATGAGAGTTCTGGAAGTCCTTTTTGGACTAGACTTCAGAGTTCCTAGGTCCAATTAAATCCTGCATGAATGGAGTAACATTCTCATAATAGATGTGAGATGCAAAACAATAGAGTGTATTCCAGAATGCCAGGTATGGGTTCGAGAATATCGTGGCAATATAAAACCCAGCCTAGAAGGGGAACAAGGTTTGAGGATGTTGGTATGACTATTTAGATAAGGCATTTTCATCTTGGAACCATAGTGGTCACGCCTGAAATGTGGGCTCAAATGTCCAACATAATGCAGTATTTGAAAAATGCGGGTGGCAGGCCCAACAATGTTGAGGCATAGTCTTCACATCCTCTGCCAGCATGATCAGAAACAGGGTCTAGGCTAAGTTTTAGGATTGTATTTTCTCATGTCTTTTGATATTATTTCTTATCATTGTACTAGACTAATATTTCAATGAAACTTGGCACTTTTATCTCCAAATTCGAAGTTTGTCTCAAATTAATGGCTTGGATCAATTTATCATAATCTCAATTACTTGGCGCTAGGACAACCCTTGGCTCAAAAGTGTCACCCAATTAGGACACGTTATTTACAATTCTATTTGTTGTGTGATATAATTATCTCATGTGATGTGTTATGTGTGTTGTTAAATAAAAGTTAAATTAATCTACTCCTTAAATACTTAGAAAACCCTTTAGGCAAAAAATATATGCCTACGATCGAAAGTCCATCCAAAAGTCCCCAAGTTCATCAGAAAGTACTCAATCATTTCCGTTAACTTTCTTTTTAAATGTATTCCTATTCTTTCTGGAAAATTTTTCATGTATTCAAGGACCACACAACTGAAAAGAAGGATAGTGGAGTTAGCTCAAGTGAAAGAAATGCAAAAATAAAAGGTCAAGAGACTGATTAGGAGGGCCGACTAGGCCTACATGGAAATTGCTAATGTCAAGCAGTTGATTTCATAGGAAAAGAAGAAGTTTGAGCAAGCTCTGCGTTTAAACTTAAGAGAAGGATGCTGGGATAATATTAAAAGGGATGTCATCTTGCAAACTAGGATCAGGGCGGGAAGTGAAAAGGTCACCCTAAAAGATCACTTCAAAGGTCACTCTCGATGCCCCCAGATCATGACATGCTCGACAGTCTATTAGATCCTAAGAGATATAAGAGTCCTCCACCTTGATCAAACAGAAGGACCTGGATTCTTTCCAAAAGATGCTTATAAAAGATGTCATTCTCATCCAAATTAATGTAGCCATACCATTGATGAGTGTCTCGATTTGTAGGTCAGGATTTACAACATGATTGACAACGGTCAAATAAATAATTTATGGGGACCGCAAACCATTCTCTATTGTGATAAGGTTGATCTCGGAATACCTATCACCGATGACGTGCATATTGACAAATATGACTTTATGAGGTTTAAAGATACCAACCATGAAATCTACTCAAAGCTCATCCATGCCAAAATTTTGGAACCAGTGGAGAGGAAGCTTAATATGATGTCTAAGGCTAGGAAGAAAGTTAGAGAGGTTTGCCATTATCATGGAGGGATCGGAGGGAACAACTTGGAGACTTGCCACTCTTTTAAGATGTATTTGGAGAGTCTGGTGGATACAGGAAGGGTTGAGTAGGAATTTCTGCCATACCACCCATAAAAGATTAAGATATGGAGAAAGCAGAATGAAGTGGGAATGCCCACATCTATCTAGGACCTAGTCATTAGTCTTGTCTTTTCTGTTGTTGTTTTCATTTTGTGTTTCCTAATGTAATGAAGTCTAACGAAATTTCAAAGAAATAAAATTTTATCCTTACCTATTTGAACTATGTATGGCATGATTTCTCTTTTGTGAGATACGTAGGCATCCTTTCGTCCCGGCCTCCATCCGTTAAAATCATTATGTCTCATTTTGTCAAAGAAAGTTACATGGATCAATTAACCTATGATGAAATCAAGTTTATGTGTTTACTTTATATTGAATATCTTGCATTATTTATTGCTAAACGAATGTTACATATTTATCTTTAGAGTTGTTTTACCAGGTAATCAGTTAAGTAGAAATTGATCTGTGTTGACAAAACTGGCTGAACATAAACACTTCACTAGATCTAAGGCAAATAAAAATTCCTCCCTCGACCATTGCTTAGCTGAAGAGGAAAGAATGATTGGTAGTAGTCATGCTAATGCTCTCACCGAAATTACTATTAGGGACAATGTGATAACGATACAAGGAGAGATGATCGCTTAACTAATTAGGAGAATGAAGGAGCTTTAAAAAGAAGTACAACAAGCAAAATATATGGCTAATTTGGACATTACCGCTAATACGCCAGTCTTGGATATCCACGCACTTCTACTGTAATTCCCTTTTTTTAACTCTCCAAACCATAGAAACCAACCAAATGGCATAACCTTCACTTCTATGCCTAGACCTTCCACTAATCTTATTAATCCATCGTGCCAAACCTATATCCCTCCTACTTGCAATACCAAATGAGAAAATAATCCAAATGCTTACCACCCTCAAAGCTTCACTCCAAACTACCATAATACCTCCACAAATGGCTTTACTCCCTAAAACTCCCACCTTACTTTTAGTTCCAATGCCAACATTCCCTAAAATCTAGTTCCCATATACCAAAACTTCACTCACGCTACTCTAAATCCTCTAATGACCCAAAATATGTCTTTCACCACCATCCATGCTACTTTAATGCCTACCTCTTACCATACATTCCCCCTAAATCCAAAAACTGACCACTATAAGGAGATGGAGAAGGAGTGTAAGGTGCCTGACGACAAGCATTCTAGAGATCTACTGCTGATAAAGGAAAAGGTTTTCAGGATGAAGAAAACACATGGTTCGTCCAATGCAGCATGTTTAAGTTATGATGACCTTTGCATTCACCCTGACTTGAACCTTCCCGAAGTATTCAAAGTCTCTAAGTTTGAGACATTCAATGGTGCTAGAAACCCTACGACCCACTTGAGAGAATATTATGACTAAATAGTAGGTGCAGGTAGAAATGAGACATTGTTGATGAGGCTCTTTAGTCGAAGACTAAGTGGAGAAGTGTTATAATAGTTTACTTCACAGGAGCTTTAGAAGTTGCCTGAATGAAGTGTCGTAGCCAGGGATTTTGCTGATAGATTTGCCTACAATATAGAGATGGCTCCTGATCGGTATTCGTTAAACCATATCAAGCAAAAGTCTAATAAATTCTTCCGTGAATATGCCTATAGTTGGTGGAAAGAGATAGTAAAGGTACGACATCTTATGATAGAAAAAGAAATAGTTGTGTTTACCCGAGCTTAGGAGAGAGAGTTTTATAACAAAATGATATCGACGGTTTGTGCTACCTTCGCTGACTTGGTTAATATTGGTGAAATAGTTGAAGAAGGACTTAGGATAGGAAAAATCAACAAGTCCTCTGCATGACTTGGATCTTCAGGATTCCCCCCCACCCCACCCCCCCACCCCAAAAAAAAATGTGTCTTTCATATCCTGTAGTCCTAATTTGCAGTTAAAGAAATCTTTTAGGCCTAATTTTTGGAAAATACCATCACCCTCTACATACCTCTTAACTCAACAAAATCCTCAACTTGTGTTTAATACCTAACCTAGCCCCAATTTCCACAGCCAAATTTCTCTACCAATCAACCGAATTACCCAACTCTATTGCTAAATTATCAGACCACCTACCAAGCTCCACTCCCAAACTTCCAAGCCTATAAAAAAGCTTCAGTTAACCAAACTTACCATCAGGTCCCTCCCCTACCAAAATCTACCTCCTCCAAATAGAGAAAAAAAGTCACTAGAAATTTCACTGCTTTGGCTGAAACCAAAACTCATCTGTTTGAAACACTAAAGAAACAAAATCTCATCCAACCTATCCCACCAAACCCGCCAGTACCAATTCTCATTTTTTTTATGCCAATCAGCATTATGCATATCATTTGGGAGGTGTTGCGCACACAACTGAGGTCTGTATTAATTTGAAGCACAAGATTCAAGATTTGATTGATCAAAAGTTGATCTCGCTTCAAACACCACTGCCAAATATTACCACCAACCCACTCCCAAACAATAAAAGAGCAATAATAAGTATAATCGAAAAAAATATAGAGTGGATAGTAAGTAAGTCTATAATGCAGGCTATACCAAAAGAAGTGGATAAGGTGAAACATATAAAAAAGGCAGTTGCTGCCTTAAGTATTGCTGAGAATCCCAAGTTTGTTGCATTCATCGTACCTCATTAAGTCTTCGCCTTAGTTCTCGCAAGGGAAAAATTTATGGTAGAAGCCGCTGCTGCGTAAGGAATGAATAGATCAGGGATATGCTACACTCTAGAGGAGATTGCCAATAATGCATATTAGAAGAGTGCTAAAAAAAGGCCAATCACTGAAGGAAATGCCAAAGAATTTTGGAGAAGAATCCAGCCAAAAGAGTACTTTATTGTGAAACATTTAGAGAAGTCGCCTGCTCAGATTTCTATTGGGCACTGCTTATGAGTTCTTAATAACATAGACAAGCTCCGCTGAAAGTTCTTGAAGAAGCCCACCTATCCGTGGGCACTAATACTAAAAATTTAGTGTCCATGATTAGTAGAGTGTTAGGATCCCATCGCATTAGCTTTGGTGGAGATGAGTTACCTTTCAAAGGAGTAATGCATAACAAGGCATTACATATCACTGTCAAATGCCAAGATAAGATCATTAACAAGGTATTAATCGATGATGGATTAGGTCTAAATATTTTCCCATTATTCATTTGGACTAAGTTGAACTATGATATAGGGAAAATTCATCAAAATATGGTAAATGTAAGAGCTTTTGATGGGGTCAGAGAAACACCATTGGGGAAGTCAAGTTGCATCTTCAAATGGGGCCTGCAGAATTCTTTGTTGAGTTTCAGGTGATGGACATTTCCATAAGTTATAATCTGCTCTTTGAAAGGCCTTGAATTAATACAGTGGGGGTCATTTCTTCAACGTTACACCAATGGGTGAAATTCATGTAGGAAAATAATGAAGTGGTCATCCATGGTGAAGGAAGCCATATGAGTCACTCTAATGGTTGTGTTCTTGTGACCGAAAAAGTACTAAAAAGGAGTGAATTTTATATGGTGGAGACCGTGAATGCAACTGACAAATACCCAACTACTTACGAGCGAATGCCTTCAAATTACAAGATGTTATCCACTGTTATGCTGAGAAGTGGTTTTGAGCCCAGACGCGGCTTGTAAAAGAATTTGGATAGGATCATTGACCCTATTGCAATCCTAGAGAAGTTTTTCAAGTATGGGATATGCTATGTTCCAAGTAAAGAAGGTTAAATAGAGATGAAGAGAGAAGGTCCAGAATCGGCAAAAAGGTTACCTCTGCTCTACCAGTCATTTTCTATATCTTTGAAGCCTAAAAATGATGGTCTCAGGGATGGAATAGGGAACTTGTTCAAAGAGTGTGATGCCATTATGGAGGATTTCCCTGAGAATACCAAGATCAAGAAAGATAAACCAGGAGAAAAGTTGAATAACTAGACTTCTACTCCAATCATGACTCCCCGATTGAAATAGTAGATGAAAGGATACAATTTAACTTTTGCAAAATTGGTAGTAGTCCGAATGAGGATAGAGACCCACATTTTAAGTTTTATCTACCTCATTTTTTCTTTTTATGTTTCCCATAAGACTGAGACCCGCTCTAGTGCAGATCGTAGCCAATGTTTGTAATGTTTTAAATTTCAATGAAAGCCTCCCATATTGCAAAGACATTTTTACTAATTTCAATACTTTATTCAAATGTTGTAATCTAACTTATATTGTTTATGATTTCCAAAATAATAATTTAAACCCACCAATGTCATGTCATATCAAGAGCTAAATAAACAAATCGAAGTAAATGATGATGAATCAGAGAACTCTGATGACTAGACAATGGACCCAGAATGATTAATAGAGGAACTAAATTTTTTTTTAAGGATCGAAAAAAGCCCAACCTAGAAGAAATTGAGATAGTTAATCTAGGTGATGATGAAGGAGTAAAAAAAAATAGGATCAGCGTTCATCTTGTAGAAGCACAAAAAAGAGAACTCTCTGGGTTTCTTAAAGAATACATTGATATATTTTCTTGGTCCTATGATGACATGCCAGGATTAAGTACAGATATTGTACCACACAAGTTGCCAATTGATCTGGGATTCAATCCTGTAAAGCAAAATTTGCATAAATTTAATCTAGATATGAGTATGAAAATCAAGGAAGAATTCACTAAGCAGAGCTAAGACAACGTGGTTGAGGTCACAAAATATCCAACATGGCTAGCCAATTATTGTTCTAGTAACGAAGAAAGATAAAAAAGGTTAGGATTTGTGTTGATTATAGGGACTTGAACAAAGCCAGTCCTAAAGATAACTTTCCATTACCAAACATCCATATTCTCATTGACAACTGTGCAAGGTATGAAATACAGTCATTCGTGGATTACTTTGTCCGGTATCATCAAATACTGATGAACGAAGAGGATACAGATAAAATGGCTTTCATCATACTTGGGTGTTTATCACTATAGAGTAATGCTCTTCAGTATCAAGAATACTGGTGCTACATATATGAGAGCCATGACAATCATATTTCATGATATGATTCATAAAGAGATTGAAATGTATATGGATAATAAGATCATCAAATCTAGCAAGAGTTTGGACTACTTGGCTCATTTGGAAAAATTCTTTGATATTGCGAAAGTACAATTTGAAGATAAATCCTGTTAAATGTACTTTTGGGGTACTGACAGAGAATCTATTGGGTTTCATAGTTAGTATAAGGGGCATCGAGCTTGACCTTTCAAAAATTAAGGCGATCCAAGAACTATCTCCTCCGAGGACGAAGAAGAAAGTCATGAGTTTCTTAGGGATATTGAATTACATCAGCATGTTTATAGACCAATCAATGGTTATTTGCCAACCAATACTCAAGATGTTAAAGAAATATGCGGCGAGTAAATGGACTAATGAATTCCATAGAGCTTTTGACAAGATCAAGGATTATTTATATAGTCCACCGGTACTAGTTCATCCAAGAGAAGAAAGCCCTCTATTATTTTATTTATCGGTCTATGATAATGCATTTGGATGTGTCTTAGGGAAAAATAATGAAACTGGAGAGAAGGAAAGAGCAATTTATTACTTGAGTAAGAAGTTTACTTCATACGAGGTGCGTTACACACTATTGGAAAGAACGTGTTGTGCATTGACCTGGGTGTCCCAAAAGCTGAGAAATTACTTGACATCCTATACAATGTATCTCATCTCCAGAATGGATCCTCTGAAGTACATATTCCAAAAGGCCATGCCCAATGGTAAATTAGCCAAATGGCAAATGCTATTGATTGAGTTCGACATTGTATACATGACTCAAAAGGTGATCAATTGGCAGGCCCTAGCGAATCATCTAGCAAAAAATTCAGTTGATAAAGAGTATGAGCCACTCCAAACTTATTTACCAGATGAAAAGATACTATTCATAGGGGAATACATTGTCAAAATATACCCAAGATGGAGATTATTCTTTGATGGGGTGATTAAATTCAAGGATTTAGGAATTGGGGCGGCCTTAATATTAGAAATTGGTCAACATTATCCGATTACCTCCAAGTTGTGCTTATTTTGCACTAATAATATGGATGAATACAAGACTTGTATTCTTGGTCTCAGATTGGCTATTGATATAAATATTCAAGAGCTACTAGTCAGTGGAGATTCTGATATATTAGTTCACCATGTTCGGGGTAAATGGGCCCTAAAGGACCCTAAAATCATGCCATACGTGGAATCGGTACATGAGTTATGTAGAAGATTTAAGGAAGTAGAATTCAAGCATGTTCCAAGAATACAAAATGAGTTTGTCGATGCTTTGGCCACTATATCTCCATGATTCAACATCCGAATCAAAGTTACACTGATCCATTGGAAATAAGTATGAAGGAGTAACCTGCTCATTACACATAATTTGAGGTAGAACCATATGGAATGCCATGGTACTTCAATATCAAAAGGTATCTGGAAACCAGAGTACACCCAGAAGATTCAAGCATCAATCAGAAGAAAATGATTCGTCGTATGGCCAATAATTTTTGTTTGAATGGGGAAATCCTTTATAGGAGGACCTCAAACTTGGGATTTCTGGGATGAGATTCCATTGAACCTACAAAATTAATTGAAGAAATTCACGCTAGAACGTTTGGACCTCATATAAATGGATTTACTCTATCCAAGAAGATCCTGTGAGCCAGCTATTTTCGGATGACTATGAAAGTGACTATATCAAGTTTGTGCAAAAATTTCATAAGTGATAGATACATGGAGATCTGATTTGGGTGCCCCCATATGAACATAATGTTATGAGCTCGCCCTATCCATTTGTAGATTGGGGCATGGATGTCATCGGACCGATTGAGCCACCATCTTCTACTGGGCATAGATTTATTCTATTTGCTATCGATTACTTTATCAAGTGGGTGGAAGCTACCTCATACAAGGTGGAAACTAAGAAGGTAGTAGCAGATTTTATCAAGAATAACTTGATTTGTCGATTCAGGATACGCGAGTCAATCATCACGAATAATGAAGCAAATTTGAATATTCATATAATGAAAGAGATATGTGAACAGTTCAAGATCACTCGTTGAAATTCAACCTCATATCGCCTTCAAATGAATACAGCAGTAGAAGCTGCCAACAAGAACATTCAGAATATCTTAACAAAGATAGTTGATAGCCACCGATCGTGGCACGACATACTACCTTATGCCTTGATAGGATATCGCACGACAGTCAAAACTTTGACTAAGGCAACTATTTATGCGTTAGTATATGGGACAAAAGTGGTAATACCCGTTGAAGTTGAAATACCATCTTTAAGGATTATCCAAGAAGCGGGTCTGCATAATGAAGAATGGGTCTGCGCCTGTCATGAACAACTCACAATAATTAATGAAAAAAGGATGAGCATTGTATGCCATGGGCAATTATATAAACAATGATGATTCATGCTTTCAACAAAAGAGTAAGAGCTCGTACATTTCAAGTTGGATAATTGGTGCTTAAATGTATATTCCCTTACCAAGAGGAGTATAAGGGAAGGTTCACTCCAAATTGGCGGGGATTGTATGCAGTCTGCAAAGTGTTATCGAGAGGAGCCTTGATTTTGTCTAAAATGGATGGCCAAAGGTGGACCAAGACAATCAATTTTGATGCAGTAAAGAGATACTATGTTTGATGTGGGGTTTCTTTGTGCTCATTTCATTATAATTGATTTCTCACCTGTTATCATTTTACTCTTTGTAGTAGCTTTAAAATCCCTTTTCTTTGATGTATTAACTACGTTTGACCTGAATTCCTAAGAAAAGGACACGTAGGTAGCCTATGTCATCTTCGGTCAACCCCTTAGAAATTTTATTTATGTTCTCCTGAACAACTTGATAACCTAAATTCCCAAGGATGGGATACGTAGGCAGCCTCATCGATTTCGATCACCCTTTTAACTATATTTTTATTCTCTTTTGCATTATGGAAACTATGTTTGACCTGATTCCTGCTCAACGGGATTTGTAGGCACCACAACGGCTCGGTCATATCACCCTAGGAAACAAAAATTGGGGCAGAATTTTTTACAAGGAACCTCAATAATTCAAAAGAAGAAGATCATCCTATCGCAACCTAGATTAAATTTTGAGAGAAATATCAGTAACTGGGATAGAAATTTTGAGGCAGACCTCAAAATTTGCCCTGTACTGTACTAAGGAGCTCAAAAATAGCAACAACGCTTTCGGCATAGAAAGAGCATAGTCAACTTCATGGACCTTCAGCTGCAAAGGCTCAATGGCGCGAGCCAAGAATGTTCATTAAAGCTTGTATATAACATGATTATTTGACAGAGACTCCTCTCAATCTTATAAAAAATTCTTGAAAATGCAATTATTTGTATAAGTAGTTACTATAAATTAATTTATGCTCTAATTTTTCCTTTCACCCACCAACCCGGGGAGTCGAAGTAGGAGTCAAAAGATGACAAACTCATGAAAAAGATAAGAACCCAATAATGGCGATGACATGAGCTGAAGAACGAGAAAGTCAACACAAATTAATTTTACCAAAAATTAATAATTTTTATGGATGCAGGTTATCCTGAAGATAATAAAAACCAACAAAAACGCTGATTATTCACTATATTTAAAGGAATAAAAGAAAACCAAACATCCCAAGGCTGATAAAAAAGTGCCAGGATGGTCAGGAGCTGAAAATAGCTAGGATTCCCAAAATTAGTAGGTTTTCTGTGGTTGCAGGTATGATCAAACATGGAAAGTAAAATGACAACTTATTCACATCCCTAGAAAATCAGGATGGATGTTTAAATGGTACATCCAGAAGGTCCAACAAGCTAGTTGAATGGTCAAGGTGATATTTTCTATAATCATTGCACAGTTATTTACATTCCCCCTCATCTTCCTACTGTATCATATCATGCTAAAATGGTCATGCTGAGAGGGCCATACTGAGAGGTCCATGCTAAATGAGCCATGCCGAGAGTTCCATGCCAAGAGGTCTATGCCAAGAAGACTATGCCGTAAGAGTCATGTCCTAAAAATCATATTTCCTTCTCCGACTAGTTTTGAAGAGACAACAATCCAGGGGCATATCTATATTGGATTTGATGCCCATGATTAATTCAATGTATTTTATATAAGTTAATCACACAAAGATAAAAGAGTCTATTGTTGAATGATATTCTGTAGCATTTCTATATATATTCGGTAGTCATGCGAAGACATAAGAGTCTGGCACTGAACGATATTCTAAAGCATTCATATTCAAGAATTAGAGGTCTGGAAGGTCACAAAATAATTCATCCAAGTTTAGAAGACTTATGGAATAGAAAAGTTTCAATACTTAGCCAAATTTTTGAGTACTAAGCTTCTGTTGGCAAGCTTAAAAGAGCTTTAATGACTCGTAAAATTTGCGGGGTCTTACATTATCTTTCCCTTGGGAATATTTGTCCTCGAATGTCGCTTGTTAATCTAAGAGTACTGATCAACTGAACTTACTTAAGGGACACGAATATCTGAAACATGTCTATGTGACTGGAACTACTGATGTACTGAGTTCTTATACTGGACATGCATATCTGATGCATGGAATATCTGAAGTTACTCATAAGCTGAATTCTCATAATGAACATGCATATCTGATGTATGGATATTTAACTGAGTTACTTTCATGAATGCATGACTGAATACACTGATAAGCTGAACTTTTTCTACTACTGAGCATACACATCAAATGCATAAGTATTTTTCTGAACTGACTCTTGAAAGCATGATTGACTATGCAATGATAACTGATGCAAAGCTTATAATAAGAATTTGAGCATGAAACTGAATGAGTTTAAGGAATCAAAAACATCGGGGAGTTATAGGGTCACTATGCCCCTCTTAGAATGCTTACTTTACTAATATACCGGGGCGATGCATAGGGCATCTATGAACTAGATCATAACTGAACCTCGAGAGTCTGAAACTAATGCATGATGCATGAACTGAGTTATACTGCAACTACAAAAAGGTTCTACCTTGGAATATTTACATTCTTTGGGATTTTAGATAATATGAATAGATGAAAAGATGAGAAAGCAAACTACACGAATCCCACTGCTAAACTAACTTGCGGGCTTTATTAACTAACTCATGCTGAAAACATAAGCTCAAATGAGAACAAAGGATCTACCAATGCATATCATAAAGATAGAAGACTCATAATGTACCCGAATCTATGTCAAGGAAACATTCCTGGTCATGGAAAGTCTGAAGCGCATAAAGTTTGTTCTGATGCTGACGCGAATCTCTACCCCTCTGAGCTAACACTCTACACTCTCGCATCTTGTGACCTAGATTTACACATCCAAAACATACATCATTGTTTGCTCTTCACGCACCTAGATGATTCTTGCCACACTATTCATAAAGCGGATAGGTATGCTCACTTCTCACACTACTATAGGATTTGGAGCCTGGCACCCCATCATAACTATCATCTCTGAACTGAGGTGCGGGTGCACTAGCTGAGGATGGATCTGGGACAAAATTTTTTTGATTATGATACGAATGGTTACCACCCTGTGACCCTGGTTGGGAGAAATTTTGACTACCTGTTCTGGCTTTCTTATTAGTTCTCTCCCTTTTCTTTATCTTATTTGACTCAATTTGTTGGAAATACATCATCAGCCTATGGATATCCATATCTCTATTTAGCATGGCAGTCCTATATTCTTTCAACACCAACCCAAATACACCTGTCACAAACTTATGCTAGCTCTAGGGCCAGCTATCAAGTCAGGGGCATACTTAGCTAACTGGTTGAACTTTACACAATACTTCTTCACTGTCATAGAGCCTTGTCTTAGGTTCATAAACTCTTCTCCTTAGCTTTCCTCATCTCTAGTGGGAAAAACTTATCTAGAAAGGCATCCTGAAATACTTGCCAGGTCATGGGAGCATCATCCTCCCCTCTATTTCTCCTCCACGTCACAACCCAGTCATAAGCAATATCTTTTAGCCTATAAGAGACCAGTTCTACGCTCTCCTTCTTAGACACATGGATAACTTAGGTGATCTTCTTCACCTATTCTAGAAACAACTGCGGGTCCTCACCTACCTTAGACCTAAAGAACTCAGGAGGGTTCATTCTTATAAAGTCACGGAGTTTAGCTGTGGATGTATCATCACCCTACTATCGAGCAATATCAGCCTAATTATTGACCTGCATAGTAGTTTTCACCGCTTGAGCTAGCACCTGAAAAACTGCTCGAAACTCGGCATGTGACACACTCTCGTGCTGGGGATCGATAGGCTGATGGGTTATATGATTTCCTGTTCTCTTCTTGGGAGGCATGTTCTGCAAACGGAAGAGGAACAAGGATTAGACTGAGAGTTCAACTTGAGCTTTTGCCCACTGGCACGACATGAATACTAAAAAAAGGGAAATTGTTCCTAAAAGCATCTTATTTCCTTTTGTACATAAATGTGACGCGCAACACACCCATGCACAAGACTTTACTAGATGCGGCTTTTCAGACTTCCTAGGACTCTATTGAACTTTAGGCTCTGATACCAAGTTTGTAACGCCCCAATTTTCTATAACTAGAATACCACACGGTGTTCATGATCTCGAAGGACCACAATATAACCCTTTACTGGTACCTGTAACTGAGCACTACATAAACTACTAAAATAAATGCAGAATACTGGAGAAAACTTGTCATAAGGTTCAAATATCTAAGAATACTCAAACTGAAAACTGAATACTTGTGCATCTGTCTGAAAAAGCCTCTAACTGTCTTAACTGTGGAGTTGATGGGACATGTCCCCAACTAACTCCAACTACTAAAATACTGAAACTAGTAATAAAATAAAACGAGAACCATCCTCTAACGATAAGGACTTACTGCTCGGTCTACTGCTGCTGACTGGATCTGGTCTACTACGGGTTCTCTGGATCTCGTACCTCTGAACCTATGGCGTAACGTAAAACACCATAGCACAAATACGTCAGTACAATTGAATGTACTGGTATGCAGATGAGGTAAGTCTAAATACAAGGGCTTATGCATGAACATTACTTAACTGAATAACTTGAGGGTATCGAATGAGAATATATGCATGAATGCACAAACTAAAACCAACATCGTAGTAACACTGAATACTGAGTTCTGAATACTGGTCATTGGATACTGACTTACTGATGATTGGGTTTACTATTACTATATCTGAGTTTAATAGCTCTGGAATACTGAATAACTAAATCTACTCATAATGGAAATGACTGACTTCGTCTGAGATCAGGCCTGTGTAATGGGTGATCTCTAAATCTATTGATACTGATGTTTGAAACTTGATTAACTGAATCTAAGATCAAGCCTACCTAGTAGATGATCTCTGAAGATGCTGATACTGATAATGGTTAATTGAATTTGAGGTCGAGCCTACCTAGCGGGTGATCTATAAATCTATGGAACTATCTAAGTTTCTCTCTAAGCTGAGTTACTATATCTGACAGTCCTGATTTCTGAGTTCTACTCTGAAGGCTGATCCTAAAACTGTGGAAGTCCTTACTTAATCGACATTTCCCTAATCTGAACTAGTGGGGTCCAACTTGTAACCCCAGCTGGAAGGGTGTTAGTATCGTGCCATGCGTAAATACACTTTTATGGTCAAGCCTATCTAATGGGTTGACCCTAAACAGGAAGTTAAGCATAAGACAATAAGTGACTCCTAGAAAGTAGTCAAGCCTTATTCTAATGGGTGACTCCTGATCTTGTGCTGGCTACGCAGTTCTAGAGTACAGGGACTGCTCCTAATGACTCTGCCTCTCTAACGGGGAAGCCGTCATCCCTGCAATCACTCGGTGCTAGTTCCTACTCCCAACTGAAAGACTCTGGACTGATTCTTAAATGATACTGGACTGAGCTGAATTTGCTATTGAGTATCTTACTTGACTGATCTGACTGAATTCACTTAATTCCTTTGTATGACGGAATATTTCTAAATTCTACTTACAGTCTGAATACTATTGAGTTCCGCAACTTACTGAGCTTTACTAAAATCTGGAATGAATACTGAATACTACTGAGGTCTGAAGTAAGCACTGAGCTGAATTAGACTGAATACTGAGATTACTGATTTTTCTAAATGTTCTGTCAGTGACTGAGTTCTATTGATCATAGCACGACTAAGATTATCTTGAGAATGACTCAACTCTAGACAAGCAGCTAAATTTTGGGTATAAATACCCCCAAGACTCGATAGAATAAAAGTAAAACATAACCATACTTGAATAAACATGACCATGAACTTTCATTCACCATTACAATCATTAAAGCATCTCTTCAAGCACTTGGAATTTACAAATATGTAATAGTATAGGGAGACATGTTATTGGCTCATAACTCATTCAATAAGGAATTCACATGAATAGGAATACATGCACATATCATAATTCATTCATTCATTCATTCATTTAGGACTTTCAACAAACACTTAGCATGCACTAGTTTACACATACTTGGGGGTTTTATACTTAATATGTTACAATAACACTATTTTCTTCGCATAAGCAATTTATGAAACATATGGGAGGCACACTTTTGTCACACAACATTCAATACGCCAAATTAACATAATTTCATAATTCAACATGCTTCTTGGAGGGACTTTATCATGGACATCACATAATCAATACATATTAGGGTGAAAGTTTGCATCTTTACAATCAAAACATGAATTAAAACTCAATATCAACATGAACTCAACCTCAATTCACTTGCATCATGAAATCTCTTAAAACATATACTTTGTAATTTAAAAAGGGTTCTTGAACTTCTGGGGTGAAAGGAACCCAAGAATCAACATCCGCATACCTTAGTTTCTTGATTTGGAGAGACTTGACGGTGGAATTCTTGAACCTTTGGGTTGAAACCCTAGGTTGTTCTTGAGAGATTTTGGAGAGAAAGCAATGTTATTTGGGTGAAATAGTGCTTAATTCAGTGCATTTTGCCCTTAAATACGCTGGGCTAGAAACTGAAAATTTCAGCAGCGTTCTATGGAGCATACGTCGCATGCTAAGCCCAGTGAGATGGAGCATGTGTTGCATGCTAATCGCATCTCAAGAAATTGAATCTAAAATTTAAAATTGGAATTTGAAACCCTAGTCACCCCCCTCCCCCCACCCCCCCACCCCCCCAAAAGAAAAAAAAAATCCCCTTATAAATAAACACTACGGAGAAGGGATTAATGAGGAGGATTTGTTGGGGAAAATTTTGGGGATTTTGAAAGAGTGTTCCTTCAATCCCATGTAACCGAAACTCTGCTGAGTTTATCTGAATTTCCGCACAAATCGAGCTAGATTTTGATTTTTGAAGTCGGCGTCATTACCTCGTCATCCCAGTTCCTGTGGCAAAAAAGGTAATAATTCCCCTATTCTCGTCTTGTGTGCACATTGTTTATTTGATTTATTCGAATTTGCTTTGATAGTTTGAATTTGACTAGGTGTATGGATTAGTTTTATCTGAGGTGGTGAGTCTGGTTGCTGGAATGGAGTGAAAAAGATCTGAATGTAAACCATCCCCTTTTGTGTGTGTCTCGTGTTCTGTACAATTTCATGTTTGTCTAAGTTAGGAGTTTCTAGTCGTTTCTCTGTCGTCAATTGCATTTAGGGTCTTTTGTGGTATCCTGGAATACTGTCATGTTGGTAGTGGTGTTGGATTTCTAAATAGTGTGATGATGAGACTAGAACTAGATGCTAGCACGAATTGTTCAAAGATTTGAACTTTGACGAACCTTTTCTTTCTTTGCGATTTTATGTGCCAACTATTGCATTTCCTGGAAATGGCTTGAATAATTTTTTTACCAGATGTTGGTACCTGTAATGTTAGTTGGACCTAGAGAGATGAATAGCTAGAGGGCTTGTTAAAAAAATAATAAATAAATAAAATAACAGGTTTAGATGTGAAGATATTTGTTTTGTGGATGTGCGGCCAATCAAAGGGTGGTGTGCGATCATTCTAGTGTTTGTTTTTCTTTTCTTTTTATGTATTTTCCAATAACTTGTAAAGTCATGGAAAGTCTAACTTTTGGTTTAAAAATGGTGAAATTATGGTTCATTTTCTGCAATAGGTTTAATTTTTGTTCATACTGTTCTTTTATGGAAATTGTGTATTAATCTTGATTTGATTTCGCTTGGTGTGAATTTAAAGCTCAACTGAAAGTTTTACCTTACTCATTACAAGTTCTATAAAAAGCTAGTTAAGTTGCACATTTAACCTTTAATTAATCGTAAGCGCATAATTGATCTTGTAAATATTCACAAGTTTATCAATATTAGTAACAATTGTTTAACTGTTTGATCACTCATGTGATATGCTTGTTTTTCAATGTATGATGAAATTGATAATTTGTGGTTATAGTGTCTAGGCATGTTTATTAATGGTTGAAAATTTACTTTATTTGGCGGGAACTATCTTGTCTAATTTTATAGTAGAAGAAGTGACGGATTTTCTGTGTTAAAGTTTGATCAAAATATTATTTAAATAGAATTATAGAAATTCATTTTGATACATAAGGTAAAATTTTAATTGATTTAAATGTCCAAAATCTTTCCTTTAAAGAAATATCTAAATATGATAGATTTTTATTTTTATTTCATAAATTATTTTAATATTAAAATAATATGCATTCCAAATATAACCTCACATATTTTTATCTCTTTTTTTTTTTTAAGACGTGTATGGTTTGATTTTTTGGTTCAACTTTATTTGTTTTCTTTAGGCTAGAAAATTCTAGAGAATCCAAGAAGAAAATTTTAATTAATCATTAATCAAAATTAAAAAATAAGAAAAATAAGAAGAAATGTAGAAGTAGAAAAATTACACTATTTCAAATAACTATTTAAATAGAATTATAGATATTTTTGTGTTTTATATAAGGTAAAATTATAATTGATTTAGAATCGTAAAATATTATGATTTCTTACCTATATAAGATATATTTTTTTCCTTTCACGCATATGTTTTTCTAAAAAAATATATTTTGGTTCCTAAAATTTTTTCCTATAAAACTTGCATAGAAATCTTTTTTTCCATGCGTATTTTTTAACTATAAATTTTAGTTCTTAATTTTTTTTCCCCCTTTCCATCAATAGTTCTTTCCCTAAAAAAGTGCATAGGACTCTTAATAAAAAATTTCACATTACATTTAATTCATTTTAGATTTGAAATTGTTCCTTATGTTTTTCTATGCATTTTAAATATTTGAATAATAATTTAACGATAATTACTTAAAAAATAAAAGTAAAAATACGATTTTGTTTATTACTGGGTGCTTTAATGAATGACAAAAAATTCAAATCACTTTTCGAAGAAAAATTAAAATTACCTCTGAAAAGACTATTTGATCATATTTTGCATGTGGCGATAATTGTTAGAGTCTGCACCAAAAAAAGGACAACCATTAAAAGAGAATTCATATAACGAAGAAGGCCAGAAAACCCTAAAGAATTAAAAAAAAAGAAACTTTAATTAATCATCAATCAAATCAAAACAAAAATAAGAAGAATAAGAAGAAATGTAGAAGTAGAAGAATTACACTTATTTTTATAGTAAAATTTGATCAAATAACTATTTAAGTAGAATTATAGATAATCTTTTTTTGTTTTATATAAGGTAAAATTCTAATTAATTTAAAATTATCAAATATTATAATTTTTTTACCTAAATAAGATATATTTTTTTCTTTCCATGCATATTTTTTGTTTCTAAAAAAATATATATATTTTGGTTCCCAAAATTTTTCCTTAAGTAATTTGCGTAGGAATCTTATTTTTTTCCATGCCTATAATTTAACTATAAATTTGGTTCTTAAAATTTTTTTCCTTTCCATCAATAGTTCTATCCCTAATTGCATAGGACTCTTAATAAAAAATTTCACATTACATTTAATTCCTTTTAGAATTGGAATTGTTCCTTGTTTTTTCTATGTATTCTAAATACTTAAATGATAATTTAATGATAATTATTTAAAAAATAAAGGTGAAAAGACGATTTTGTTTATTACGGGGCGTTTTAATGAAGGACAAAAAGTTCAAATCACTTTTCTAAGGTATTCACACTTTTAATATATTATAGATATAGATATAGATTATAGATATAGATATAGATTTAGATATAGATATAGATATAGATATAGATATGTATATTGATACTACATCTTGCATACACTAATCTTTAACATTTTATTTGATGCATGTGCATCTTTCCGGGACTAAGAAGCACAGCTGGTATACACCTGTATGCTGTGGATATACAGATTTTCTAGGGCGAGGGCAGCTAATATATGTCCATATATGATGCATAATGAAAATGGAAAGCAAGTACTGGATATATATACACTGATATATAGTATATATACACGATAATGTAGGGAAATGGCTGTGATACGCAGCTGATATACATGGGAAGATGGATTGAAAATCCATGGAGTTTAGGCCCAGAGGCCGGGTAGCATTAATGGGTCAAAAGGGCCCAATTCTAATTTATCTCGTTTAGTTGGATTACAGTGTTTCTTCTTATTTTTCTTCCTAAAACTAGTTTCATAAGAAAATTGTTAAGTATTTTATTTTAAAATGACATTTGTTTCATTCATATGACTAATTGTCTATTTGAGGTAAAATAATTTTCTTCAAATTCAAGAAATCGATTTTTCTTGCTAATTCTAATTCTTTCATAATTGATGAAATATTTTTAACACGATACTCCTTTAACATTTTGTCAAAAAATGTTACTTAGAACAAATTGACCTTTTATAATAATTCAAAAGAATTTCTTAAAGGAATTTTTCTTCAATTCAGATATTTCATGAATTTTATTTTTTAAAATAATTACAAATCAAGTAAATTGTTTCCCAATTAATTTTTTTTTTAATCTTTTATCAAAAAGAATTGGTCATGAATTAAGAGAATCATTTCGTAATTAATATAGGATTAAGTAGAACATGTTGTAGCCTTTTTTCTCTAAATTCAAGTAGATTATTTCTCATTTGAATAAACAAATGTCATTCTTAGTTATGTAGATAAATAATTCTAATGTTTAAAATTAGACCTTTTGCAAAAGTTAGTCACCCCTTTTTTGTTAGCAAAAATAAATAAATAATAATAAGTCTTTTGGTGAACCGTTTTAAAACGGATGTTCCTAAGTTCCGTAAAAATCTTTTTAGGGCGTTAATTGAACTCTTATTCATTTTTTTCAAATTTCAAAGATTTATTTATGTTTTTAAATCTTTGAAATCTCCTTACGTTTTTTGAAAGCCGCATTTAGTAGAGTCTTGTACATGGGTGTGTTGTGCACCACACTTATGTGTAGGAGGCTATGAGAGGTTTTAGGAACAGTTTCCCTTCATTGATATCTCAGATAGTGATATAGAAAGGTTCTCTAAGAAACTCATATAGATTCTTATCATACTTTACTCATGTCAACTCCACCTTACTTTCAAGGTAACAGAAATAGTGAAGCTCAAGGTCCTAGAGATAGGGCTTTCTTAGACAGTCCCTTCAGACAATTATGGAATTGCACAGGCTCAAAAGTATCCTATCTGTTCCATTATACTCCAAAGTTGTACAGATTTCATTCATGATTATGGAATCTTATTTACAAACCCAAATTTAGATATGTCATCAAATCCCTTCTCAGAATCCTATGATAGCATAGGCCTAGAGTTAGAAGAATAAACCCAGGAGTTTAGCAGTAGTAGAGTTGGGATAATGATATCTAGATTGAACATATTATGTATTCATGGGGATAGTTGTACCGAGGAAAACCAGTAGGCTTGAATAGTACAAGCAAACAAGAATTTAGGTTTATTGACTTAAAATTAAGTATGAAGGTGTGGATGTGATATTAGAAGGAAATAGAAGTAGATGATGTGTTTAGTAGGGCAGGCGTTTGTCGAACAAAGTGTAAGTACGTGATTATGATTGTAGTTCAGTTCAGAATTTAGTAGAGTATTCACAGACTTATGATGATGGCTTTAAGCTAAGGGGGAGATGATAGATCAAGTGACCAATTCAGGCTCTCAGATTCCAGTAGTAGTGCCAGTACTTATTGAAAAGCGGTAAGGGAAGATGATTCCCGACTCATCCTTACATCAGTGTAAAGATTCGTACTCCAGTCGGCATGATGCCTACGTATGCTTCACATCTCCGTTCTATGAACCCAACTTATATTCATACGCTTTTCATAGAATCATTACGATTCCATTCCTCACCATAAGGGGTTCAATTCCATTCCCCTCAGTAATATAAATCATGTCTCACGAATGCAGAAAACTCCCAAATCAAGTCACGCAGCTCATGACTCATGTACATATGTCACTCTTTACAGTATACTCAGCTTCCATGACTCATGTTACGCATTTACTAATTAGTTAAATCTAGGATATGTCATGTATATCCTCAGTTCAGGCCTTTTTGGTAAATCAATGTTGTTGATATCCTATTTCCCAGGCCTCAGTCATGTGTCAAGTTCAGCTAGTGTCCATTTATGCTTCAGGTCCTCCTGATTTAACCCTTCAATGTGTTCTTTGTGAAAGCAATGTAGTGATAAGTAGTTGCTTAGATGAAAGGGAGTAAATGTTTTATGTTTAGAGAAAATGGTTGCATGCTTATTCTACATGAGGGTGTATGTAATGCCCCGAAAATGGATCCCGAGATGTCACACGGTGCTTGAGACTACAAGTAACCCCAAGCTAACCTTTTTAGCCATTTTTTTACCATTTAGCACTTATTCAAGATAGTTATAATCAATAAGAGTTAAGCTTCATTAACCAAATCTTACTGATAAGTAGGTATTGAAAAGTAACAACATACGAAATATCTAACAACTCTGACCATTCTGACAAATCTGGCCTGACAAGCCTCTACTAAACAATGTACCAATGAGTCATTGGGATAAGCCCCAACTGACTCGAACTCAAGAGATAAAATAAACAACTTAGAGTAAAACAGGAAGTCTGAATAACTTGTCCTCAGATCATGAGGACTCACCACTACAGGAAATATGGATTTAATATGCTCGAAAAATCACTGTCAAATCTGGGACTGAGCACCTGAACCTACATTATAGGAAAAAATGTAGCCCACATGCGAACATATAGGTCAGTACCATGGAATATGTACCGAGTATATAGGGGTGTATGCAATAAACATATGTATATATATATATATATATATATATATATATATATATATATATATATATATATATATATATATATAATGATCATATCATAAGTTTTCTTTTTCAAATCACGCATGACATTTGTAATTGGCTCATAAATCTTGAAGAAATCTAAAATATGAGACCGTGCGAAATAACGGTAAAGCAAGCAAATTTGAATATCATGAGCCATTACACTTATTTCAAAATACCAAGACTTTTCTCTTATTCTCACGTCAAGTAGTTTTAATGAAATCTAGGATATACAACACATCATAAATCTTCATATCAAATCACATTTTAAATCAGTAAAATTAATCTAGGAATGAGAGACGACTCTTTGAGAAGTTCTTCTAACTGACATGTACACCATGTGAGCATCCATGATGTCCCACAACTTGCACCCATAAGGTTAGGGCTGTTCTACCCTTGTCATCGGCGTAGAACAATCTATCTTAGTGATCGCTATCTCAATTATCCACATAAAGTGGAAGTCAATGTCTCAACCTACGGTGGCATGTAGTTCTGGGGTATGAAACCGTAGTAACATACCCAACTCGGTGCTAAATATTACTCCCAATACTATGCTCAAAAATCTTACAAAAACCCACTTTTAGTAATCTCACATTTCATACGGAAATCAATAGTAAAGCATTGTAATCCTTTTCTTAAAGTGGATTTCACCTCTATAGTGACCAAAAGGTCAAATCTTTCTAAATTATTTTCAAACAGTCAAAAACACGGTTGCATGAAGCATGTTAATTCTCAAAACAATATTCTAAATGAGAGTTCAAAGACCCATATAACAATACTTGAGTATTTCATTTCAAGATTCATACTTTATGTAGTAAACATGTATAATTTATATGAAAATCTGGAAAATTCAGCTTTAAACATGATATTAACATCAAAACTTATGGAATTTATCATCTAGATATCTAAAAATATCATGGTTTCTTGAACAAGGATATAAGATATAATTTACTATCTCAAATTCATAATAAAACATAAAAAGTCATATATCTTTGTAAAGTAATGAAAAATTTGGGCACAAGAATGAAAGGGTGTTCTTGTTCATAACCCTACATACCTCAAGATTGGAGACGTTAAACGAACTCTCTACTCCAAAACTCTATTCACAAAATTGTTAGGTGCTTCTTGTAGCCCTTGGAATGGGGATTTCGAATATCCAAAAATATTTAAAAAGCTACGGTTGGATCACGAGTTCTCTTGACTTCTCTATAAAAACCCTAGGCTATGTTCTTGGTCAATTTGGATGAAAGTGATGATATTTTGATATTTTGGGGATTAAATCCCGTGTTAGAGAGGATAAGAGAGTGAAAAAGTACCATAATGCCCTTAATGAGACAGACGAAATGCTGAAAATTTCCTAGGCGTGCGATGGACCATACGTCGCATGCTCCATTCCACCGCACTGGAGCGTACGTCGCATACTCCATAGCACCGCACTGGACCATGCGACGCATGCATATCGCATGATGCTATTGGTTTGAAAACCAAACACGCCCTAAACGATGTCCAAAAATTCTGAAACTCACCTGAAATATCCTATAGACACGCCCCATCGCAATGCAACAAAATTTTTAAAAATTGAAGGTCGATAAGGCTGTGAAATGAATCGAAGAAGATTGAGGGCTCAAAATAAGCTAAGTGTTGGAACACTTAGAAAAAAATATTTTAAGTCTTAAGCTCTTCTTTACTATGTTTCGGGATTCTATCGTCACCGAAATTTATGGGGTCTTACAGTGTAGTTATAAAGATAGGCTTGAATGTCATGATTTGTATGCAAGTATATGGCTAGCAAAAGGTTGTATTTAGAAGTTGGGGTAAAGTACAGATTGTGAGTGTGTATTTAGATGCTTGACTTATGTCAGTCCTCATTGCGTAGCTGTCAAAACTCAGTTGCCATCTTAGTTACAGTTTCAGTATTTAGTACTTAGTAATCAGTGTTCAGTCTCAGAATTAAGCACTTCAGTATCAGTCTAAACCTCAGTTTCAGTATTCAGTTTTCAGGACCCTGCACTTATTTCCAGTATGATCCCAGTTACAGTCTTAGTTATAATGTCAGCTACAATTTAGTAATCAGATCAGAAAACTCAGTTCAGTTTCAGACTTGCTTGACCATAGCATTCAGTTGTCAGTCACTCAGTTATTAGTATTTCAGTACCCCAGTCTTCGAAATATTTCCAAATTATGTCATTCTCTTGGTCTCGCTTTTGCAAATATTGCCGACCTTACCAATCCATGCTCAAGTTACCTCATGTTACTCAGTTATTCAATACCTCCTATGCATAGTGTTCTACAACCCAAGACCCGATCAGACTAAGTACAGATCAGTCTCACATGCCAGTATTCAACTATCAGTTAGCCAATTAATCAGAAAAGTTAGTATATTTATGCACTTGTGCTCAGCACCCACTTAAATATTTTTCAGTAGTCCCAGTTGCAGTGAATAAGGCTTAATCACTTTATCTTAGATGATGTTTCATAGGCCTTGCTTCCTAATATAAGAATCCCAGTCATGTAGCGATCTACTACTCTGATGTCTTGTTTAGAGCAGGCCAAGATTTGCTTTCTCCCTATAATCACTAGACCTCTATAGAAAGAGTGTCATAGAAATGCTCCAGTCGGGTATAAGTTTTCAGCATGAGTTGTTCTGCAAAACCCGTAATTTAGTTTAGCAGTTAGACGAACAAGTTCGCATGGTTTAGGTTTTTGTCCCTTTCATTTACGCATATTATCCGAAATATCATGAATATAACCATTCTAAGATAGACCAACTAGGCAGTTGCGTGTTCAGCTCAGTTCATGTATCATGTCTTAGTTTCAGATCTCAGATAATCAGTCATGATTCTGTTCCTAGGTGCCTTGTGATTCGCCTCAATTTTCCTTAATATCTCAGCAAAGTCAACCCAGTATTCTTTGAGGGACATAGTGTCCCAAGGGGGAGATACACGATAATTTCCTAAACTCTCATGACATAAGCATCCCATTTTATTTTCACGAGATGAATCTAGATTGGAGTAAGGAGTACTCATAGGTTGACCCTCAAGTTTCAACCTCAGTTGTGAGCCATGTATTTTGGGGCTCAGTTTAGTTCACGATATTCAGTTCATGCATCACATTCCAGTATCAGTCATGTTCATATATTCCCACACATGCATACTTCTAGTATAATCATGTGTTCATTAATACTTTTCAGTTTCCATAGCAATTTTCTTGAACCTACTCAATTCCATGTTCAAACTACCATCACGAACTTGGTATCAGATTTTTATTACAAACTTGGTACTAAGTACCCTTGCATGTAATTATGCATCAGATATGCATTCTCATTTTGAGAAAACTCAGTCATCATGTTCAGTTTCATTACCAACTCGGTATCTTTACCATTGCATTTTTGGTTGCATGTTCATAAGTTAGTTCAGTCATATATTCGTGCGTCAGATGTGCGTGATCAGCTTATTAGTACTCTCAATCATGTATTCATGTATCATGTCAGTCACGTATCTATACATCAGATATGCATGAATTCATCTTATCAGTCATGCATCAGATACGCATGTACAATATGATATATTCCGCTCTTCGGTCATGTCAGTCACGAAATCACGTTTCAGTAGTGTATGTCTAGTACGTACTTCAATCCCCTCTCAATCAGTCCCATTGGAGGATGAATGTTCCCAAGGAAGAGATATTGTAAGACACCACAAAATTCTATGTCTAAATTCGGCTCCTTAAGCTCTTTAAAAGCTCCAACACTTAGAATATTTAGCTAAGTGTTTAAGACTTAGTTTATTTTTCAAGCCTTCGAACTTAGGGGATTTATTTGACAACCTTCCTGACCTTTGTTTTTCAATTTTCAAGTTGCGTTATGATGGGGAAAGTCAATAGTACATCTCAGGTGAGTTTCAAAAGTTTTGGAACCCGTTTAGGGCACGTTTAGATTACAAAACAATAGCACCATATGATTAGCATGCGACACACGCTTTAGTCCACCCCTGGGGGGTGTAGTAGAGCATGCTCCATTGCTGTGTAGTAGAGCATACAGAGTATGCTCCATTGCTGTGTAGTAGAGCATACGAAGCATGATCCATTCTGGTGCAGTGGAGCATGCGAGGCACGCTCCATCCCGATGCAGTGGAGCATGCGACGCATGCTCCATTCCGGTGCAGTGGAGCATGCTCCAGAAATTTTCAGCTTTCCAGCCCCATTTTTCCAAGGGAAAAAGGGTCAGTTTCCTTACCCTATATAAGCTTATAAACATGGGATTAAGCCCTATTTCACCCAAAATATTGATGTTTCTCTAAAAAAACTCTCAAGAACAAGGCTAGGGTTTTAATTAGGGATCCAAATTCAAGAATATCTTCATCAATCTTTGTAAAATCAAGAACTAAGGTATTTTTAATGTTTATTACTGGATTTCTTTCGCCCATGAAGCCCAAGAATCTTGTTTTAAAGTATGTATCATGCTAATCATGTTGTGGGTTCTTTTAAAACCATGTTGATGATGTTGAATGATTCCAAGTTAGAATCTTTATGTGTTTTTATGAATCTATGTCATTAAGTGAAGTGAAATATATGAATTGAATTTATTTTGAAGTATTAATTGTTGATCATGCCTATGCCCAAAGTGATGCATGGAAGGTGTTTGATAAAATGCCTAAGAACTTAGAAATCATGCACATAAGCTAAATTATTACCTAGGTGATATATGCATGTCATTCTTTTATGTTCGCATGGTTTCCATGCTATAGTTATGCAATGTATGTGTTGTTGGAATGCCATGATCTTAGAGTATAGAATTATGATATGAATGTTTGTGTTCCTATCCATATACAACATTATGATAACCATGTACTTCATGAAATCCCAAACTTATGGTATTATGAATTGTTGATTATGGTCATGTATTCAAGAAAGTCATGCTGTGTCAGTTTCCTTCTATCGAGTCCTGGGGTACTTGTACTCGAAAAATATAGCTGTGTGCCTAGAGCTAGTGTCATGTTTTCACGATATCCTTAGTCAAGCCATGTTCAGTAGAATTCAGTAAGTCATGTTACTCAGGAAAATTTAGTAAACTCAGCTAATCTCAGTAAACTCAGAAATCTTAGAAATTCAGTAATCTCAGTACTATTTCTTCAGTCAACGGAACGTCATGAATTCAGTACAGTTCAGCTTAGTGTAATCATGTTCAGTGTCTATTCAATTGGGAGTAGAAATTAGCATTGGGTGAAACCAAGATGGGAACTCACCTGCCAGTTGAGGGTGTGATTCTTAGAAGCAATCCTTGCATTCCAGAACTA
Organism: Capsicum baccatum var. pendulum; assembly: GCA_030864225.1. Lineage (NCBI taxonomy): Eukaryota > Viridiplantae > Streptophyta > Magnoliopsida > Solanales > Solanaceae > Capsicum > Capsicum baccatum. The sequence goes on along the minus strand of CM061559.1, from coordinate 255,072,592 downwards.
CGTAGCCAGCGTAGGTTGAGACATCTACCTGCCAGTCGGGGGTTGATGAGGTGGCTTAACTGCCAGTAGAGGGTTCCCACCATTCTCATTTTGAGTACTTACCAGTAGAGGGTCCTCACAGCTTATCCTTACTAGTGGTGCGATGTTGACACCCTTCTAATTGGGGTTACAGATTAGACCCCAATTCAGTAATATTTACTTATTTGGGGCATGTTGGTTAGATGACTATTTCTTATAGTTTTAGTTACAGAATCAGGACTGTTAGATACAGTTGTTCAGTCTCAGTAAAAGAACTCAAATAGTTTTTTAGAATTCAAGACTGTCAGATACAGTCAACTCAAAATAGTATGGAACTCAGCTAGTTCCATCAGTATTAGGGCTATCAGATACAGTTACTCATGTTATCAGTAATCATGTTATCATGAACTCAGTTAATGGTATATTAATTATATGAAACTCATGTTATCAGTATTCAATTTCAGGACTGCCAGATAAAGTTAATCAAAACAATTCTTCATAATCAAAACTGTCATAAACAGTCTTTCCTTTATCAGTAATATGACACCAGTCCCTTAGTATTCAGTAGACTCAGTATCAGTATCAGTAAAGCTCAGTAGTCAAAACCCAGTACCCAATACTATTATGAATTCAGTTACAGTTATGTATTCATGCATGTATTCTCACGTTCATATTGTTCAGTTAGCATACCAGTACATTAAATCGTACTGACGCATTTGAGCTATGGTGTTTTACTTTACGCCATATGTTCCGTGGCACGAGCTCCAGAGCATCAGTAGCATCCCAGTTTAGCAGTCAGAGTTAGCAGTGAGTCCTCATCTTTCAAGAACATGCTTAGTATTTTATCATCTCGGTATTCAGTTTATTTCAGTAATTGGAGTTAGTTGGGGACCTGTCCCATCAACTCCCATTCATACAGTTTAGAGGCTTTCACACTAGATATCCAGACTTCAGTATTTTCAATATTTGTATTCAGTTTTGGTATTTTTATACCATATTTTCAGTTATGTATTAGTATTGAACCTTATGGCCTTTCAGTTCATGTTTCTGCATTTATATTATTATTATTATTATGCAGTGTTCAGGTACAAATATCAGTCATGGGTTAGCTTGTGGTTCTTCGGGATCATAAGCATCGTGTAGCATTTCGGGTACCAGATTTAGGGCGTTACAAGAACCAAGGTGGAGCCTTGGTGAGAGCCTTTGCCAAGCCAGGAGGCGCCTCACCAGTACCTTTAGCTACTGGTTTGGCACACCAAACATGCCCTTATGCTATTCCAAAAATTCTGAAACTCACTTGAGACGTACTCTCAACTTGCCCATCTCAACGTAACAAAAAAATCAAGAAACGGAGGTCGGGAAGGTCGTGAAATAATTCATCAAAGTTCGGAGGCTCAAAAATAAACTAAGCGTTAAGCACTTAGCTAAAATTCTAAGTGTTAAGCTTCTTTTAACTTGCTTTGAAGGCTTTAGCGACGCACAAACTTTATGGGGTCTTACAGATTTCTTAGATATCACACCTTTCAATTTAGAAATCATCCTTTCATTACCATTGTCGGATTTCTATTCATAATTTACAAAACAATTATAGATCTACAATACAAACAAAAATCAAAAAATAAAAATAAAATCACTCAAAAAAAAAGTACCTCAGTCATTTTTGGGAACTTATCTTCACAAAAATCATCTTCAAAATCAGAATCTGATGGTATAAATATTGGTATATCTTTAACCTTTCTTTTATCACCAAGTTTAGGGCTATTACTTTCAATCCAAATAGGACTCAAAATTTTTGAAACCTGTGTTGAATTGAGTGATCCCAAATAAAAATTCGGTGGAGAAAAATTTATGGAACTAGGAATACAATTTGCTCCTATTCTAGTGCTTTTTCTTGGAGTACATTCCGTAGAAGATTTTGAATTTACCATTTTTGCATTCTATCGATGCTCTGAAATTTGAGTGAAGAAAGTGGTGAGGATAATTTTTTATAATTTTGGGTGAAGAAAATGGTGAGAATTGTCAGTTCAATAGTGAAAAGTAGAGTATCACATGTAGTAAGAAGAAGAATCTAGAAGTAAATAAAAATACGATAAAATATATAAATTACCGTAAAAGGATAAATACGTATATCAATTTACTTAAATCAATTCCCAAAATATATTTTTTTTCCTTATTCGGATGTGCAATTTTAAAAACCAAAAATACTGTTTTTAGTGGATGAAAGATTTTGTAAATAAAAATCACATTATGTAAATAAAACATAATAATAATAGATTTTGTAATATAGACTCTAAATTTGTATATTTATGTAATTTAGAGTTGTAACTAATCAAAGATCTAGCCCATTTGTAACAAATATAAAAGAAAGGAGGTCAATAGTCTCAGGCGGTTGAGAGATTTTCAGGCAAATGAAAAGCTTTTTCTCTCTTTCATCTATCATATATATTAGGGTTTTACTTTTTAGCTTTCTCATTTCATCAGTTTCAGCTCGATTTCAAATCTAGCAAAAATTACCTTTTTATATTTCTTTCAAAGAACCAATGGTTTTGTCCACTAACATGAATGATGATTTTAAGATCTCGCTATACGTGCTAAGACAAGATCAATTAGAAATAAATCAAATGAGTTATGTAATCTACTAGCATCCCACACAGAAAAAGTATACCACCTTTTATGTCAAATTTTTGCTAATGCGAAGTATTTTGCCATAATATTTGTATTAGTTGATATTTAATATTAGGTCTTAAAAAACAATTGAAAATAAGTAATTAATGTTAAGGTTAAAACTTAAAAAAAATAAATTAATATGTTAAAAATGACAATTGACAAGTAACTCTATTTTTGAAATATTGAACAATAAAAGTGAACTGAATAACTAATTTCAGAACGTTGTTAATAACATGCCTAATTTAGAAGTGTGAGTTATGAAAGAGGAGGAATAACAGATGAGGGTGTATAGGTTGAAGATGAGTGAAGAGAAAAATATAGATGTTTATAATTAAAGAGGAGAGATAAATGATGGGTTTATCTCTTAAAATGAGTGAAAATAACGAATACTCCAATTAGAAAATTCAGTTTCCTCTTCGCTAAATCAAGGAGATATAAGGATAAATTACGTAGAACACAAATTTAAGCGGTATAAATACATAAAATTTTTTATCTTTTAAAATATTTCATAAAATTTTATATTTCTCCTTTTCATCGTGATACATATTAAATAAGAAAGTTACAAATTTGTATTTATTTTAGGAGAGTAAATAATAGAAGAGAATCTCTTAAATATATATAAAAAATTAAATTAAAATTTTTCTATCAAATCTTATGATTTGCAATTTAAAATATGGTTCATTTTTTCCTATCTCTATTAATTTTTTCTTAAAATTTTGAAAGTTTTAATGTGCGCTTCATGTTGACAAGCATTCAAATTCATTTGAAGAATCATCATACCGTATAAGCTAAAAAATCTCATAGTTTTTGGTGGAACCATGACAATGACGATGATCATTGCAATGGTCCGCAGAATTAGATATCGAATTCGACATTGATACATATATTTTTTGTTAATGCGCTTGATACATATATAATGTTGTTAATTTCTTGATACATTTTCGTACTATAAATGGTGATACATATGAGTGATACATTTGATGTTAATATATTGATGATAGATATGAGTGATACATATGTTGTCAGAATACTAGTGATACATATGACAGATACTTTTTGATAGTAATTTTAGATTCATTTATAAATGGTTGATACATTTAACATATGTAAACTGTTTATATTTTATAATATTCCAAAATTGCCCTATTCTGGTCTTAGTTAACTTTAAACACAAATATTGCCTCAAAATCTAATTATGTAACATATGAATAGGAAAAGAACAACTGTTTAAATATTTTTATCTTTTTGGCGATTTTTAAAGAGAAATTCAGTTCATTCTGTATTAATAAGTAATATAAAGAATTTAGGAGGAAGAGGATAAAGTGAGTAAATGCTATTCATGAGCGAAAAATATCATTTCTAGACTTTATTTTGGTAATCATGTAAATATACCATTAACAATCCAACCAATACAGCTAAAGAGCACTCTCCCTTTCAACAACAACATTAAGAGGAAAGCATCAACAATCACCTACTTGCAGAAGCCATTCTATGTACAAAGGAGTCTCCTAATAAACACTCTACTACTATAAGCTTTCACTATCTTCTTGTCGAGAAAAAGCACTGTCAATGTTGATCGGAATCACTTTTTCTGCTGAGAAAAAGATGAAATAAAATACTTCTGGATTTTTTTTGTTATTTTCATTAAAGCATTAATAGATAATAGTCTAAATAAAATAGGAATAATAAAAAATATATTTGTAAAATTAATTAAAATATTATTAAAGGTAAATTAGTCAAATGATATACTTTTATTTTAATAATTAATAAATCGGAAGTATTGTTACAAAATAATTAAAATAAGGGAGGTAAGGATGATATCGTAAATAACGAGGAAAGTTAGCGTGACATAGCTAAACTTGAGCCTGAGGGAACATCTCTAAAATTATCACAAATAGTAAGAAATAATTCCAACTCAATTCAACAAACAATATGAATTTCTTCTCCCATTCCCTTTCCTCCAAAAAGGAATAAATTTATACCTAGGAAACAAGATATACTTTAACTACAATATGAATTAAAATTACGAAAATGGCTATTCCTTTAACATTAACTACAATATGAACAAAAACTATGAAAATGACCTCGAACAAATTATTTTTGTCAAGGAAAATATATCATAACGACATCCAATCCTCCAATAAACAATAATGCAAGACATATATATAAATGCTTTTTAAAATAATATTTTTTGATTACATTTCGAACACTAGAAAATAAGTAATTAAAATCACCTTATTTTTTTCCTAGAAAACATTTTCGATGGCAAACATTACCATTAAAGAAGTTGCAACAATAACATATGCTTGAGATTATTTGGCTATTATCGATCAATAAAATTAAAGGTAATATAGAGTATATTTTGAAGAATTGATTTGAGTTTTTAACATTTTCTTTAGTATAAAACCAGGTGGTAGAGCTAGCCTTTGGCAAGAGGGTTCGTTCAAATTTCCTTCGGCGAAAAGTTCTACTATTTATGCATGATTAAAATTATTTTTTATATATATATATATATTAGATGTTGAACCCATTCGACTAGTTTTTCTTCAACTTTGAACCCCCTTAATTGAAATCCTGCACCTCCCTAATAGATTAAAATAAGGGAATTAATGCACTCACACTATCAAAGTATACGTACCCAACAAAAAACTATCAAATTCTCTCATGCACGTGGAAACTTACTTTAATATTTCTCTCTATATGTATAGAAGTTCCAGCAATGTCTGTGTCAGCGCTAATTTGAATTGTGTCTAAATTAGTAGTGCTCGTTTGAGGATTCTAATATGTATATATATATATATATATATATATATATATATATATATATATATATATATATATATATATATATATAGTTACATTGAGAGAATTATAAGGATGTCAGGGCCAAACTATCCGAGAGTAATCAACCAATATCAAAAGTAAAAGATCTCCTTTGAGCTTGAATTCTAAAATTTTGGGTTCTTCTTTGTCGATTAACTCCACAGGGAAGAGCCAAATTTTGTGTGAAAAAAGAATTTTTCCTTTGTTTCTCACCCAAATTAGCCATTAACTACGTATAATGGTTCATCAAATGCTAGAAAAGTTGTTGCTCATGTGGTTTATTGCGTTAACCATAATTGTTTTGTCAACCCTGATATTTGGTGAGGGCCAACGGACGCAACCACCTCATGCAGTTGTTTCAAAAGATGGCACCGGGAACTACACTAGAATAATGGATGCCATCTCTTTGGCACCAAACAACAGCTTAGAAAAATACTACATTAAAATTAAACAGGGGACCTACGAAGAATATGTTCAAGTCGATAAGTGGAAGACAAACATAGTCCTAATCGGAGAAGGGATGGACTATACCATAATATCTCGCAATAGGAGCTACGGTGGTGGCATCCAGACAAGTCAAACTGCAACAGTCGGTAAGTCCATCATTTTCTATTACTCTAGTTATATTATAGTATATTTTTTTAACGTCAATTTCATCGATTTGAATATTGCTTTGTTTCATTTTTAAGGTGTCAATGGGGTTGGTTTCATAGCCGAAGACATCACATTTAGGAACCATGCTGGACCGGAGAACTATCAGGCAGTAGCATTAAGAGCGGAAGCAGATTTACTAACTTTTTACAGGTGTCGTTTTGATGGCTTTCAAGACACCTTATACACAAAAAGAGGCCTACAATTTTACAGGGATTGTGAAGTTTTTGGCACCATAGACTTCATCTGCGGCGATGCAACAACCATATTTCAGAACTGCTTAGTCGAACTCGCCTACCGTTACTTTAATCAATATAATGCAATTATAGCACAACAAAGAAAATTGGATGACTTGACAACTAGTATAGTGCTGCAAAATTGCTCGTTAAAAGCAACTCGGGAGTTGGAAAATATGGGTAACATTACTACATTTTTAGGTCGTCCATGGGGCGATTTATCTAGGACAGTGATCATGCAAAGTTACATCGGTGGTTTTGTTAATCCAAAAGGATGGATCAAATTTATAGGCCAGACCTTTGTTCAACCATTCTACCTGGAGTTTTAAAATAGAGGACCAGGTGCAATTACATGGGGACGAGTGAAGTGGGCAAATGTCACTAGGGATCCACAGATTGCGGCAAAACTTTACATGCAGACACTTCATAAAAGGCGAAAAATGGATTCCTGCCAATGTTCCACATTATTTAGATTTGTTATGAATAGAGAATTAGCTATGTAATACCTGTACTAGCTATGATCAGATTAAACATAAAAAAAAATGTAGTTTAATTTAGATGGTTTGTTGAGTTGATGATATATCTGTGTTAGATATTTGGCACGCAGACGCATTTAATGCATACTGATCATATATGAATTAATATGATCAGCCCTGGAATGTGGTTTCATAGAAATAAATATGAAAAAGTAATTTGGATAACATCTGTTTAGTTGGATTTCTAGTAGAATATCCATGGATCATTCTCTTAGTAATATCACCTGCCGGATATACGTACACCTGTAACTTTCTTGTGTCCTGATACAGTTCGGAGTTGGGTCACGGCTGGAGGTTAGGTTTCGGGTTGGAAGTTTGCTCTCGGATCAAGGTCAGAAGCCTCAGAGTTAGGTTCAGGGTTCAGGCGTCGATCATCGGGAATAGGGTCTCAATTCAGGGTCGAGAGTTCGGGACACGTTGGGGTCGAAACGGGGAGTTGAGTTGAGTTAAACCTTGCTCTTATGTTCCCAAATCGTATCAAAACATGTTCACTTTCTCCATATATAAAAATCGCATTTCTGGGTTGTTTTCGTGCTATTATATAACTCTAAGCATTTGCAACCAAATTAGTTCCTACATTGAATATTATAAGAAACAATTCTTATATTTACAATAAAATACAATCCGACCACCTTAAAAATATATACAACTTAATTAGTAGAGTTACTTTAATCTACAATGATTAACAGCATATAAATGTATTTAGTAACAATTTATTTTATTCACCACGTATCTACATCACAAATCCAGGAAAAAATGTCGAGTTACATTAAATATCCCAACAACGTTGATCCTCTGATTTCATGTTCAGCCATAAATTTACCATTTATTTTTCTTTCAAAGAATTAATCGTTTTGTCCACTAACATGAATGATGATTTTAATATCTCACTACGTGCTAAGACAAGATCACTTAGAAATAAATCAAATGAGTTATATATGTTCTCTACTAGCATCCCATGCACACAGAAAATGTATACATCCTTTTATGTCAAAACTTTTGCTAATGCTCATTATTCTGCCATAATATCTATATTAATTGATATTAAGTATTACATCTTGAAAAATGATTTGAGAAATAAATAATTAATGCTAAGGTAAAATATGAAAAAAAAATAAAATAATTATCCTTTCTTGATATGTTAAAAGTGACAAATAACTCTATTTATGAAATAGTGGACAAGTAAAAGTGAAGGGAGAGGAAGTAATTTAAAAATTGTGCTAACAACTTTCCTAAATTTAGAAGTGTGAGTTATGTAATAGGAGATGAGTAATAACAGATGAGGGTGTATAGGTTCAAGATGAGTGAAGTGAAAAATATAGATGTTTATAATTAAAGAGGAGAGATAAATAATGGGTTTATCTCTTGAAAAGAGAGATAAATGAAGATAACGAATACTCCATTTAGAAAATTCAATTTTCACTTCGCTAAATCAAAGGCTTAATACAAAGCATATTTCAATCAAAGCACTCCATATACAAAAAAAAAAAAAAAAAAGTTTTGTGTGGTACAAAATATTCTATATTGTCACGTAAACTTGACTAATGCAGGTTATTCAATTTTTTAAAAATTTTTTGGAATGCTAGTTTTTCTGAGAATAATTTTGGAGGAAGGGCTGAAAAGAGCTTTGGAAGACTAGAGTTCATAGTACAATTTTTCAATCAAGAGTTTGTTCATTGAAGGATGTTCGTAGCATTAAGTTACTTTTGCTACTTAAGTTTGATAATGCCCAAAATACACCTCCAATTGAAGAATGAGCGGTTGCTGTCAAATATAGTAACCCAACTAGGTTGGGTCGATCCTACAGGGGATAGGCTGGAAATCCTTCTCGAACTTATTACAATCACCAGGCAGCGCGGGAAAGTAAAAGGGGATGTTGCCTTACTAACCCTTATCTTGACACTAGTTAAATATTACCTTTTGGATCTCTAGTTATTAGATGCTAGTTAACAATCTTACTTAGATAATACCTAGTAGTGTGGATCGATAGTTAATCTTTTGGAGTAAGTAGCAATAATCTAGGTGGGATCTTAACGTTGGCCATCGCTAAGAAATCAATAAGAACGAAGAAAACCCAATACATGAAAGAATCTTTATCTAGAACGACTTGGCAATTCCTCTACTTCGTTAATCTGTCAAGGTTCCCACAACCCTAGCTAAGGGAATTAGTCGCTCATAGTTATGAGACCAATCATGGATCCATAGACGAAATTATAAAATCAATCTCACAATAATGGAATAAAAAAATTCCAACGTCTTAAATTGAATAACAAACCAAAAACAATGAGAGTATAGGATATCCCCTAAGAGCCTACCCCTGAATATGTGAATATATATTTCAGAATAATGTGTGAATTAATGAATGGATTAACACTACAAAAATGAGTCAAATTGCAGGGGTTGATTTTAAGGTTTGCGGGGGCTTTATACCTCTGCAAATTATAATTCGGTGGTTCCCAAAACCCCCATAATACGAGCCGTTACAAACAATTTGCGACAGTTATTTTTACCGCCTTAATTAATTTGTGGCGGTTATTTTGTAGCGGTTGACCGCCAGTATTCTAAATTTAATTCTTTTTATACTAAATTATTATTTAAAAATTATAGCGGTTTAAAACCTCTGCAATTATTTTTTTAATTTAGTAGAGCCCATCAATTTTCAATAACAAATTATAAATTCTAATTTTAGCTCAAATTTATGTGTTCCTTTAGGCATAACCTACAATCCAATATTTCATTAATTCATATATCATTAACACAACATGACTAATTAAACATTGTAATTCACACCACTGCTAAAATGTAGATGAGAGTGCTCGGGAATCACTGACGAGGCTAGGACTGAGCATCTGAATCTACATTACGAGAAAATGTAGCAGACAGATAAGTATGTAGATCAGTACCTTGGGAATGTACTGAGTATATGGGGGTGTATGCATTTACATAAAACAGTGTCACAATTCTTTATAAAAAGGCCAAATTCATTGGCGGCTCCTTAAACTTGGCACGAACTTTCACTTAGGCACCTCAAGTGGACGTTGTTCACTTTTGGCACCTCAAAGAAAGAAAAGTGTGTCACTTTGACACCTTTTGCTGATTCAACAAAAAGAGTGTATTACACTCGCTATTGAGCGCGTGACAAGGGTTTTTTCATAATTTTTTCATCTTTCTTCACTCTTTCAACCCATTAACATTCCCACATCATTATATACCCCCAATTATCTTTTTTTTTTTTTAAAAGAAAAAGATTAAAATTGTCTTTTCTTCCTTTCTTCTTCAAGCTTAACCTCCATTAATGGAGGTTGAGTTTTTCATGGATGATAACCATCTCCTTCTCCAAATACCCCAGCGCCCCACCCCTACCTTACCCCACCTATAAATCATTCTCTAAAACACCCTACTCTTTCATTTTTGTACACCATTAACAACATTATTTTTTTTTCAAGCAAAGAATAATGTCAAGCATTAATGATTGACAAAAATGGTGGAATTTTTTTTTGAATAACATAAGCTTAAAATTCAAAAAGATGGTAGAATTTTTTTCTTTATTTTTCCTTTATTTTCACTTTGTTCTAAAACTTGCATTCTTTCTTTGTTCTCAAGCTTGTAAGTAAATGAGATCTTAAGAATATCAACTTTCAAAATGTACACTTAAATCTTTGAAAACTTAAGAAGGCTTAGGACTAAATTTTTCACAATACATAGTCTCATAATACTCATACTTGCATATTAAGTAGAATAAAACCTTTTTAAAACTCAAAGACTTAGGACTTTAGAAACCTTAAGACTTGGGACACTTAGAAACTTGGGAGCTTCTTCTAACCGACATAAACCATGTAAGCTACATAAAGTCCCACGTCTTGACCACGTTGGGAAGGGCTATTCTATCCTTGCCATCGGATTAGAACCTTTACTTTTTAGTGATCACTAACTTAACCCACTTGGGGTGATTCAGAAATCTATGGGGGCACGTAGTTCTGGGGAATGAGACCTTGAAATCAAGCCCAACTTAGTGCTAAATATCACTTCCTGACTTAGCTCAGAACTTGTAAGAAAATCCATCTTAAACAGTTCAAAGATATATATAATGGGGCCAATCATGCCACCCTTTAACTTAAATAACATTGAGTGGATTTCTCTCTTAGCTTAGACTCAAAATCAACTACTTTCTTTAAACTTTGATAGATTATCTTTATCAAGTTTCAAAACTTCAATGACATGGAAATATCAATACCATTCTCAAAATGCTATGAAACATATCAAAAATTCATTCTTGGACCTTATAGCATGCATACATATTCAAGAAATCTCGATTCAAAATAAGTGTAGTTCATGACTTCAACCTTAAGGGTATTCAAAACATCGTTCATTAAGGGAATATGCAATTCGTAACGTTAGTACTCACTTCTAAATGTAGAATAAGTAAAATATCATACAACTCAAAGATTTAGCAAGTCATAAACCCATAAACTCAAGATAAAGTAATTTGGGCATCAACCCACTTGCAAAAACATAAATTTCATTGATAAAAATTGATACTTTGCGCGTAAGAATGAAAGGATGTTCTTTTTAAAACCCCACATACCTTAAACTTGAAGTTTTTGATGAACTCTTAACCTTGGAATGGTATTCACAAAACTATTGGGTGTCTCTTATAGCCCTAGCGGTGAGGAATTCGAATCTTCAAGAATTTTCAAAAACTCACGGTTGAAGCTTGAGATATTTTGATTTTTAAATGGAAACCCTAAGTTGTTCTTGGGTAACTTTGAGGAAAAGTGATGAATTTTGGTGTTATGGGGGATAAATTTTATGTTAGAGCTTAAAGGGGGTTGAGAATTACCCAAATTGTCTCTAATGAGATGGGTTAAATTGCTGAATTTTCCAGGTATGTGCAGCAGAGCATGCGTCGCATACTCTATCCCACCGGACTGGAGCATGCGATTATGCTCCATCATATGGTGCTAGGATTGCGATGCACCATGAGACACATGCAAATCACATGGTGCTACTGTTTGAAAAATCAAACGCACCCTAAACGAGATTCAAAAATTCCAAAACTCATATGAGATGTACTATAGACTTGTCCCATCGCAACAGAACAAAAAAAATCAAGAAACGAAGGTCGGGAAGGTCGCAAAATAAATCATCGAAGTTTCAAGGCTTAAAATAAACTAAGTGTTGGACACTTAGCTAAAATTCTAAGTGTAAAACCTCTTGTGACTTGTTCTTGAAGGCTTTAACGATTAGGAAACTTTACAAAGTATTACATATTATATGCAAATATAAAATTCAAAGACAAAATTAAAGAAATAGTTGGCTGTTTTGTAAAAAAATAAGCAGTGGTATAGTCGTCAGAATTTGGAGCTTATACCTTTATAATATGATCGAAGACGCGATTGAAGTATGTCATCAGTAAATTCGACCATTTTTCAAAATTGATTGAAAATAAAGAGCAATCACATGCTAAAATTCCACAAAAGTGTGAAAGAAGGTTGTGTTCTTTACCAAATGGTTCATCATATATATAAAAATTAACCACATTACATTCTTCACCTATTAAATTCAACTCTTTCTTAACTTTTACTTTGGTTTTCTTTAATTTGTTATAAGAAAATAGATTAGCTGAAGCTATGAGAGACATTATATTGATTAGAAAGGTCTGTTGAATATATGTATTGATATTCTGAAGTATTTATATTGCATCTATGGCCCAATGAGTATTTGATTTACGTCTAGAATGCTTTTTGGGTGCAGCTTGATTTGTTGGAATTGGTTGTGACGATACTTGATTTGTTGGATCCGAATGTAATGTAGAATAAATTGATTGAGATGACTGTGATGAGTTATGATTTTCCAGACCCGACTGTGATGTGGAGTGAACTTATCAAGATCATTATGATAAGTCTCGACCAACCAGGGATAGATGTGATGTCAAATGAACTGACTGGGATGTTTGTGATTCAACTCAAACTGTCAAACTCGGATGCGACGTGTACTTATCCATAAAAGTTGGATGGGATGTTGAGTAAACTGGTCGAGATAGTTGTGGTGCATGCTGAATTAGTGGATGTAGATTTATTGACAGACATACAGATTCAGTACCTTATGATGTAGATACCAGAAAATCTAATTTTTGCTTTTTCTGTAAACGCTTGAACCTTAGCATATCTACAATATATTGGCAAATATCCATATTTTAATTACAATTACAAAACAAGAACAGTGTTATTCATGTTCAATTTGTAAGAATCTCATTATTTTACAGAATTTGTACTCTTGAAATAGTAGTGGTATTCATGTCAACTTATTAGGGTATCAAAGCAATTTTATCCTCTAAACTTAGACATATGAAAAGAACTAATTTAATTATAAATTACAAAAAAGAACAGTGTTATTCATGTTCAACTGTATCCTCAAAACTTAATCATTTGTTCAGTTCGGGCCATTGGCAACACTCTTAGTCTAAAATAACTGTGTTCTCTTTAATTCATTGTTACCACATGATGTGTGAGTAATAACGCCCAAACTACAGCTCTCGTTAGAAAGTGTAAGCGGTCGCTGTCAAATATAGAATTCAACTGGGTTGGGTGTCGAATCCCTCAGGGAATACTTGGTCACTAAGTGTTGCAACTATTAGTAGACTGTTGGTCGAAAATCCTATGGAAAAGGGGGGATTTAATTATGGCGTGAATTACTATTGTTAAAGTAACGACAGAATGCTTTGTTTAGTAAGATTTAATCACAGAGAATAATAAGTTAGGGTTATGTCCACCTTATGAGTTCTACGTATCTATTAACTATGAGTTATGCGGAATTCAAACATGCATGCACTTATAGAGATTCGTATTCTTATGGTAAATCCTAGTGTCTCTCGACCATCCAGGATTATTTCACTTTAACTCTCTCAAGCTTAAAGTGTATAACTAATGGTACAAACTCTCCAAGAGGTTAATCCGGTTAAGGCATTAACGTGTAAACAGGGGTTGGTAGCCCTATTTCCTTGTCACACTCTCTTTTCCAAACATGTAACTTTTCTCTCGAACAAGTTAATGATATAAGGGCGTATTCTATATGTTTGTAACCACAAGAATTTAATTAAAAAGAAGAGAGTAATGATATAAGTAGCATACGTATCAAGAATTCACAAACTCATAGTAATAGATAGTATATCACAAGGCTTCCATAACCCTAACAGAGAAGTTTAGCTACTTATGATTATAACGGAGATCAAAGAAGACATCATCATCATATCAAAGCTAGAATAATCTCACGTTGGGGATGAGAATGGCGTCAAGTAGGGCTTGACGATTTTGTTCTATCCGAGCCTCAAGAGAGCCGTGTTTTCTCTGTCTCAAGTTACAGAATTTGTAACGTGAATTAAGTACAAAAAGTCGAATGAAAAAATAATGACAATCAATGGAAAACAATGCTGAAAAATTCAGCAAATAAGGTTTTTATAACATCTTTGTCCTAGTCCTACTAGGTTACTGCTGCACCCCTAAGTATTAAGAAATACTGATTTTGCCCGGGACAGATTCTCCATGCATCACTTTCAGTCCACAAGCTTCCAAAAGCTGCCTTCCTTCTTACGTGAAGTTTTCCTTTGCTGCCCAAAGGTCCACAAAGTGCTGAAATCTTCATCATTAATACCTAAAAACATGCTAATCACATAGGTTAGCTCACTAACAGGAAAAGGGACTAAAAGTGCAGGAATTATATATTTTATCCTCCAAACTTAGCCTAAAATATGGGTAAAGTATGGTGTTTAGGCGTGTAAATACGCCCAACATCACCACCCCACACTTAAAGCTTTGTTCGTCCTCGAACAAAATATTACGTCCATGCAAACATCTACTTAGAATTTCACAGTAACAACACAAAATGTTCAACAAGACATGTACGACAATCATTAACAAAGAGTAGTTTTCTTGATCACTACTAGAAACAATTCAACCTCCAACATAGACTCGTGACGATGGTTAATTCGTAGCCACAAGTTAAGCCACAAAGAATCATATAACACTACCCAAAACTCATCAACCATGTGTGTCTCACACAAGATATCACCCATAATCACTCACAAATTTTGCATTTTTCGAAACATGGGTACACGATTCTCCTTGCTCTCTCTCTCACAAAGAATTCATATATTGCAACTGATGACCATAGGCTTGCCCTTAGTGTAATGCTCTACTAATATCAGAATGCTAAGTTTAGGATCAAATAGGTCTTTACATGGTTGTAATGTAGGCTAAGGGGCAGGTAGGACTATTTTGGCCAGAAATAGTGACTATGTTCCCTAAGCGCTTTAATACACTACTTTATGTCATTAACACTTTCTTTTAAACAACCCCTCTACTTTCCTTTCATCTACCACCCCTCTTCACCTATTTTGTTATTCAATTATAAACAGAACTAACTTTTTATATATATATTTTTTCTTTTTTTTTCTCTTTTTTTTCTTTTTATTTGATTTATTTATTTATTATTTTTTTCTTTTTTTTATAACACACCTCTATGATAACCACTTTTGTTCACAACAATTTCAAGTACCAATACACTCTGAGGTATCACTCTCACCCAATTTCCTCTTATTTTGTCACATGACTCTACGATTTAAAGCGCCTAGGAATTAGGATCAAATTATGGTCTTGAAAAAAATGGATTAGGCTACATATGAGGCTGTCAAAGAAAATAGCTAAATGCTCAAAGGGGGTTAACTAGGATAATGTACACAGGTAGGTAAAAAGAAGGTAAACAATTACAGGCTGCCAAAGAAATGCCTAAATCATCTCCTAAACTCACACTCTTTATTTTGCTTTACACACACACCAGGCAAGTTCTAGCATCAGTCACAACACAGAATATACTATAATCTCACACACACAAGGCACATGGTCAAATTTATTGGGAGCAGTATAGACTCTTGTCCCAACAGATGAATAAATTACACCACACAATTATCAAACAGTGAGTCACTCTTGGAGCCTAAACGTCTCAATAGTAATGATTTTAGCACAAACTCTTGTCATAATACCATGCCGCCTATCAGAACAGTTTCATGCACTTCATGCAAAATCTAAACTAACTAATTACGACTAATTCAAACAAACAAACATAAATAAATGTAGGCAAAGAAGTACAACATACAATACAACATACAAATACCAGCACCCCACACTTAGACGGGACACACTGCCCTTAGTGGAAAATAAATAAGGAAAACCTGATTAGTAGGACTCTTCCTCTATGTCTGGGGTCATACCCCCTGCATCGGAATCATCATCAGAGTCGTCGTCATTAGAGTTCTCCTCCACGTCTGAGTCTGGCATTCAACGATCATCATCAGTCGACATGTCATCATCGAGAGGTTCCTCAAAATGTACCCCTACTCCGTACATAGCCCGCGCATGCTCATTCATCGGGTAGTCATAATCCAACTGCTGGAGCTCTGCATCAGTTGGAAAACGACCCCCACTCATCATGGTAAACCTCGTCATGTCATATAAATGGCAGAAGAAGCTTTCGTCACGAGCATGTCTTTCTGCAGTGGTCAGGTTGACGCCATGCATAGTTTCAGAATCTTTAACCTTTGTCAGATCAACCTTCTTCGGGTTGTGCGGAAGCTTATGATCTGCAGGTTCCTCTTCAATGTCTTCCTTCCTTAATATCGCAGTCAACAAATTGCCAAAGCTGAAGTGGGACCTTTTGTAAAGCCTAGCCTTACGCATTGATGATCGTATAACCGCACCAATGTTGATGGGGGTATTAGTCATCAGAGCGTCCACCAAGCATACTCTATCACGTGTGATATTTGTGTACTGTGTCCCAGTAATGAGGCAAGAATTGACTATCCTCAACCATATACGAGCTTCTCTGTTTAGGGAAGCATACGGGAAGGTATTGTGTCGACCGGTATCCTTGTGACGATTCCAACGTGCCATTGATCTAGTTTCGCACAGTGTGTGTCTGATTTCCCTGTACGGAGGTCTTTGTTGAAGCTCCTTGAGCGGTGATGGATCGACAGATGGAAGTCCCAGAAAAGTGTTGAAAAACTCCGCATTCAGTTGCAAAACTTGGCCCCGAATCTTCACTTCACTTCCGGTAGTCTTTGGGGACCAATTTGCATAAAACTCTCGCGTTAGATCAAGATTGAATTTTCCCATATCTCGGAAAATGAAATCAAGATTTAGCGCCATGATTTTAGCCAAAATGCGAGGTTCTCTCTTCGCTAGACTCTCCTTTTGTATCAACTCCACGTGAACATATTTTTTCACTTTGTTGTTCTTGTACCACTCCTTTTCTTCCTCCTCTAGGACCCACTTTATCCCGAACATGCGTCGCGGTATTTGCAGCAAGGAGGATTCATCTTGCTCTTTTCTTCCCCTTTTCTTACCTTTCTGTGAGGTGGACGCTTTTTCTTTTCCTTGTCGTCCTTTTGGTGCCATTCTGCCTGAGATTAAAATAGATTCATGTTAGCTCATCTCGGAAGATTTAATCGACAAACAAGCAATAGTGGCACCACCCCACACTTAATTTGTTGGTACAAACTAATTAAGTGAGTGATGTCGATTACTCAGACTTCATCGACATACATATAGGCGATACGTTCCAACAACACGTTTAGCACAGTCATACTTTCATGTCATCTTAACTATCTTGTCCAACTCTATTTCATGTAATCTTGACTATACTTTCATGTTTGGAATGATGCACTTTTTTGAACAAGACTACTACATAGAGATCGTATCAAGTTATGGCATAGAAATAATCACAACATCTCATGCTTGTATTCAATCATGATCTTTGTCTCGATGAACGAGTCATTCACATATTCAAGCATTCAATTTTGAAGATTATGCAATTAACTTCACAATGTCGATTTTGCAAAAGTATGACAGTGTATCAAAGTCAAATACAAGTTAGAACCAAGTCAAGAACACCCACACGTATTCTTTCACTCAACTAGATATATCATAACAAACCAACCACATTCAAATCACCAACACCACTTCAAGATCTAACAAATCATTATAAGCGTAGTATTGTAACACTTACAGAATATAAAAGAAGAACTTACTTGGTGATGGACTTGGAAGATGATCTTGCAAGGTTAGATGAGCAAAAAGAAAAGTTTTGGGAGATTTGGAAAGGGTAGGCGGTGCTTAGGTTGAGCAAACAATGAGATTTTGTTCTAAGATTAAGGTTCTATTTATAGACCTAGGCTTGGGTCGGTTCTGACCCATGTGAAATCGGGTTAGGAGACCAAAAATTAAGGTTAGGCGGCGTCTAATGCTTTGCCTATGCTTGGCATAGGCAGCGCCCAATGCTTTGCCTAGTTGAGCATAGGCGACGCCTATGCTATGGCCTAGTTGAGCATAGGCGGCGCCTATGCTATGGCATTGTAGATTCAGAGAGCTTAGGCAATGGCATAGGCGGCGCCTTTAGATTTGCCTAGTTGAGCATAGGCGGCACCTATGCTATGGCATTGTCGATTCAGAGAGCTTAGGCC
Source organism: Capsicum baccatum var. pendulum (assembly GCA_030864225.1). NCBI lineage: Eukaryota > Viridiplantae > Streptophyta > Magnoliopsida > Solanales > Solanaceae > Capsicum > Capsicum baccatum. Next base: position 255,054,149 of record CM061559.1, on the reverse strand, counting down.
ATAGCATAGGCCTTGCCTTGTCCGTTGCCTAGATTTACATAGGCCTTGCCTTGTTCGTTGCCTAGATTCGCATAGGCATTGCCTTGTCTATTGCCTTTGCTTCCTCATTCCTAACTTACCACCTTTAACATGGAACACTTCCAAATCAAAATTTGAGACCAATCTCCTCCTTTACACGTCTTGCACCTACACTTACTCAAAAACAACAAAAACGATTAGAACGATGGGTTGCCTCCCACCAAGCGCCTTAATTTTGGTCGTGGCTCGACTCTTCTTTTTGGATTTTTATTTAACAAAAACAAACTCCTAGGAAAACAAAATGATTAAAAATAATGGGTTGCCTCCCATGTAGCGCTTGATTTATTGTCGCGGCCCGGCATAGTTATCTCGATTACTTAGACTTCATCAAGATAAATGGTAGCCATGCATTTTATCGAGTCAAGAGGATCGATATATGGCTTCACTCGTTGGCCATTCACCTTAAAGACACCACCATTATTGTCTTCTAACTCTACTACTCCAGACGAGTAGACTTGGATAATTTTGAATGGACCAGACCATTAAGACTTCAACTTACCTGGAAATAGCTTCAGTCTGGAGTTAAAAAGAAGTACCATATTACCCTTCTGAAAGTTTCGTTGGATAATCCGCCGATCATGATACTTTTTGATCCGTTCCTTGTAGAGGTCTGATCTTCTATACGCATGTAGACGGAATTCATCCATCTCATTCAGCTGCTCCAATCTTAGATTAATAGCATCATCCCAATTCAAATTAAGCCGCTTCAACGCCCACAATGCTTTATGTTCGAGCTCAATTGGCAAGTGACAAGCCTTCCCATAAACTAGTTGTTACGGGGACATACCAATTGGTGTCTTGAATGCAGTCCTATAAGACCGTAAGGCATCGTCCAGCTTCCGAGACCAATCTTTCCTACTAGCATTTACAGTCGTAGCAAGGATCAGCTTGATCTCCCAATTAGAAACCTTTACCTGCCCACTAGTTTATAGGTGGTAAGGTGTGGCTACCTTACGTTGCTTGACCCCATATTTCACCAACACGGCTCTGAACAGCTTGTTGCAAAAGTGTGATCCTCCATCGCTTATGATGGTACGTGGTACCCCAAAGCGAGAGAAGATATTTCTCTTCAAGAATGCTACAACATGCTTACCTTCATTATCAGCCAGCGCTACAGCTTCGACCCATTTGGATACATAATCCACAACCACTAGGATATATTTCATCCCAAACGAACTCACAAATGGGCCCATGAAATCAATACCCCACACATCAAATAGCTCTACTTCAAGAACCTTAGACATGGGCATCTTATGATGCTTCGAAATAACGCCTTGCCTCTGACACTGATCACATCTTCTCACAAAATCATAGGCATCCTTAAATACTGAAGGCCAATAATAGCCGCTTTGCAATACCTTTCTGGCTGTCCGATCACCTGCATGGTGACCCCCAACTTGGGAAGCATGACTTACTTCCAATATGCTTGGCACCTCGACATGAGATATGCATCGCCTAATAATACCATCCGCACATCGTCTAAAAAGATATGGTTCATCCCAGAAGTAGTGTTTCACATTGTGCATGAACTTCCTCTTTTGATGAAAAGAGAGATTCTCGGGCATCACATTACTTACCACGTAGTTCGAAAAGTCTGCGTACCATGGTAACTCTTCCACCATCGTGGCTAGGATCTCTTTGTTAAGAAATGCATCATTAATTTCAAGATCGGGCTGCGCTATGTGCTCATTCTCAAGTCTAGATAGATAATCAGCTACTTGGTTTTCGCAACCTTTTCTATCTTGTGCCTCGAAATCAAATTCTTGTAGCAATAACACCCATCGAATTAGCCTTGGCTTCGCATCCTTCTTTGCCATTAAATATCTCAGAGCAGCATGATCTGTATGAACCACCACTTTTGTTCCCAACAAGTAAGCACGGAACTTTTCAAAAGCATAAACGACCTCTAGAAGCTCTTGTTCCATGACAGTATAGTTCTTCTGGGCTTCATTCAAGGCCTTGCTCACATAGTAGATTGGATGAAATAACCTTTCTCTTCTCTGGACAAGTACAACACCCAAAGCTACCCCGCTTGCATCACACATAACTTCAAACGGTAGAGACCAATCAGGCGCTACAATGATAGGAGCTTCAACTAGCTTCCCTTTGAGGCATTCAAATGCCTTCAAGCAATCTTCACCAAAATCAAACTTTGTATCCTTCTCCAAAAGTTTGCATAACGGACTAGCAATCTTGGAGAAGTCTTTAATAAACCTTCGATAAAAACCTGCATGACCGAGGAAACTACGAACTCCTTTTACAGAAATTGGAGGTGGTAGTTTCTCAATAACTTCAATCTTAGCTTGATCGACCTCAATCCCTTTTTCAGAAACTTTGTGCCCAAGAACAATACCTTCCTTAACCATAAAGTTACACTTCTCCCAATTTAGCACCAAGTTGAATTCAACACATCTCTGCAATGCCATACTTAGGTTCGCCAAGCACGATTCAAATGACTCACCCACAACTGAAAAATCATCTATGAACACCTCCAAGGTGTCTTCAACCATATCAGAAAAAATGGACATCATACAATGCTGTAAAGTGGCGGGTGCGTTACATATCCCAAATGGCATACGTTTGAAGGCAAACGTACCATATGGGCATGTAAACGTTGTGTTCTCTTGATCTTCGGGAGCAATACAAATCTGATTATAGCCGGAATAACCATCTAAGAAACAAAACCATCCTTTCCCTGCCAATCGATCAAGCATTTGGTCCATGAATGGCATTGGGAAGTGGTCTTTCAGCGTTCATGAATTCAGCTTCCGATAGTCCATGCACACTCTCCACCCTGTGACAGGTCGGAGTGAAATTAGCTCATTCTTTTCGTTTGCAACTACCGTCATGCCCCCTTTCTTGGGCACACACTATACCGGACTCACCCATTTACTATCGAAGATTGGATACACTACCCCTGCATCTAACTACTTAATAATTTCTTTCTTCACCACCTCTTGCATAGGTGGATTCAAACGTCTTTGATTCTGAATAGTGGGTATGCAATTTTCTTCAAGCTGAATCTTGTGCATACATATCCCAGGCGGGATACCAATAATATCAGCGATAGTCCAATCGATGGCTCTCTTGTATCTCCTCAGAACAGAGATGAGAGCTGCAACTTGCTGCTCACCCAAATCAGCCACAACAATAACCGGAAGTGTGTTTCCACTTCCCAAGAACGCATACTTTAGATGACTAGGCAGCTCCTTCAATTCTAACATTGGTGGCTCTTCAATGGATGGTTTTTCTAGTGGTGTAGGTCGATTTTTGACTTCAAGGTCCAGCTTCTTGGGAGCATAAGAATACGATCCTATTCCTGTTAGAGAACAAATAGTTTCTTCATAATCTTCAACATCCTCATGCTCAAAATTCATTAGCACAGCAGCCAATGGCTCAACAATAAGCTGCTTCTCTACAGATAATTCTTTCTCATCTTCATAGTACACATCAGCTACCGAGAACACATTCATATCGTTGGGCTGCTTCATTGATTTGCATACATCAAAACGGACCACTTCGTCATTCATCCGAAATAAAAGCTCATTAGCTCTTAAATCAATAAGCACACTTCCTGTTGTAAGGAAAGGACACCCCAAGATTATGGGAACTTCAGAGTCCACCTCACAATCCAAAATAAAAAAGTCTGCAGGAAAATTCAAGGAAGAGACCTTCACCAATACATCATATAAGATACCAACAGGTCGTTTTACCGACCTATCTGCCATCACGAGCCGCATATTGGTTGGTGTAGGATCGCCCAACCCTAACTTTCTGTAAATAGATAGTGGCATCAAATTGATGCTAGCTCCCAAATCACACAATGCCTTGGCAAAATCCAAAGATCCAATAGTGCAAGGAATAGTGAAAGCACCAGGATCTGCCTTTTTCTAAACTAACAATCTTGTCGCGATTGTACTGCAATAATGAACATTGTCTGCCAACTCATAACTTGCTGCCCGCTTCTTTGTCAAAAGGTCCTTCATGAATTTCGCATACCCAGGCATCCGTTCCAGCGCCTCCACCAAAGGAACATTAATAGTTAGCTGCTTCAACATAGTCATAAATTTACTGAACCTGGTATCATCAGCTTTCTTCTTTAGTCTCTGAGGAAAAGATGGTGGTGGAAGTGGAATAGTTTTCTCCACCACTTTCTTTTTATCTTGCTTCTGCTTATTGATTTTTTCAGGTTGCAGACGTCTACGGGTGACGTCATTAGCACACTCTTCAACTTTTTTGGCATCTTCACATTCTGCATCAATAACATTATCTGCTATATCATCAACCACCTGCTTGACCTTGGATGGATTCTCCAACACCTTACCACTCCTGGTAGTAATAGCCATACATGATCCGTCGTTTCTTGGATTTTGCACATTGTCACTAGGTAAAGTGCCAGCCATTCTTTGATTGAATGCCGCTGAAAGTTGACTCAATTGTTGTTCCAGCTGTTTTATTGAAGTGGAATGCGAGTCAACCAATTGATTTATTGATGAAAAATTATTCTTTACCTCATTTACTCCCGTATTGGTTGCCTCCAGTCCTTTAAATAGCTTAGCCATCATATCTTCCATGGACATCTTCCCAGAGCCAGACGCCACGGCCTCACGGTTTCCAGGAGGAACATACAAACCACTCCTGTTAGTCTTATTCTTCCAACTACATTAATCACGGTCCTTGTTTCCAGATTTATCATAATAGTTCTGACCTTAGTTTCGTTGTGCATTGCCTCAAAAACCCCCCTGATTATTCAAGTAGTTAGCTTCTTTCTCAGAATCGGATTCATCTCTTCCCTGTGACACAACAAATTTGACTTTTTCGGTCTTCCCTGATAATAAATGCTTGGTAAGAAGATCCATCTGTGTTTTCATGTGCGCCATATCTTGATCATGTTCCTTCTCTCCGCCTTTGTTCTGTAGTCATGCCAATAGATACAGTAGAGCTTGCTATCTCAGAATCCCTGGTATGCCAAGCTCTACTCTGCTTTGTCATACGATCTAGCATATCACTTGCCTGAATAAAAGTAAGGTCTATGAATGACCCTCCTGCAGCATTATCAACCACTGGCTTAGTCACCAAATTCAAAGACCTGTATAATATCTCCATCAAGTGGACATTGGTCATATGATGATTTGGGCACCGCATAAGCTTCTTTTTGAACCTCTCCTATGTTTCGTGGAGAGCTTCAGTTGGAAGCTGTCGAAAATTGCTAATCTCATCTCTCAACTGCGCTCTCTTGGATGACGCAAAGAATCTTTCTAGGAAAGCGTCTTTCAATTGCCTCCAATTAGTAATAGAATCAGGAGTTAGCCCGTTCAACCATAGAGTTTCCTCTCAAGATAGAGACAATGGAAATAAGCGCAGCCAAATTGCATTCTGTCCAACTCCTGGATTGTCAAACGACTTGCATGTTGAGATAAAATTGATCAGATGCATATTCGGATCATCGCCTGCAAGTCCACCAAATAATCCCTTGAGCTACAATAGCTGAATCATAGTGCTAGTGATATTGAACTTGGCTCTGGGTGCCAAGGGCGGAGGAATAATAGCTCCTGTGGCACCAGCCCTATCCAGATCGTCATCATCATCATCAAAAGGAATCTGCACAGCTCGGCGTTCAAGTCTTAATCTAGCTTGACGATCTCTTCTGTTCGCAGGTGCCTCCACTTCATCAACATGCCTCGGGTTTAGTAACTCATCATCACCCAGGTCCTCATCATCAGGATTTGTTACTCGCCCTAGGTTATCAATATTCTATTGATGCACTTGAGCAACGGCCAATGCAGCTAACCTAGCCTGCTCCTGTTGAGCAGCCCTTCTTTCAATGTCTCGTTGCGCCTCCATCCTGCCAATAAGTTGCAGTTCAGGGTTTGTGGGTAATAATGGCTGACCCGAACTTCGAGAATTTGGCATGCACTAAACAAAACCTGAATAAAACAAAAACAACATACGAAAAGTAAAATTCGAGAATCTTTGACCAAAGGGTCTAGTAACTATCACAAACTTAGTTGACAACCGTATTCCCCGGCAATGGCACCAAAATTTGATAACGCCCAAACTACAGCTCTCGTTAGAAAGTATAAGCGATTGTTGTCAAATATAGAACCCAACTGGGTTGGGTGTCGAATCCCACAGGGAATACTTGGTCACTAAGTGTTGCAACTATTAGTAGACCGTTGGTCGAAAATTCTACGGAAAAGAGGGGATTTAATTGTGGCGTGAATTACTATTGTTAAAGTAACGACAGAATGCTTTGTTTAGTAAGATTTAATCACAGAGAATAATAAGTTAGGGTTATGTCCACCTTATGAGTTCTACGTATCTGTTAACTATGAGTTATACGAAATTCAGACATGCATGCACTTATAGAGATTCGTATTCTTATGGTAAATCCTAGTGTCTCTCGACCATCTAGGATTATTTCACTTGAACTCTCTCGAGCTTAAAGTGTATAAATAATGGTACAAACTCTCCAAGAGGTTAATCCGGTTAAGGCATTAACGTGTAAACAGGGGTTGGTAGCCCTATTTCCTTGTCACACTCTCTTTTCCAAACATATAAATTTTCTCTCGAACAAGTTAATGCTATAATGGCGTATTCTATATGTTTGTAACCACAAGAATTTAATTAAAAAGAAGAGAGTAATGATATAAGTAGCATACGTATCAAGAATTCACAAACTCATAGTAATAGATAGTATATCATAAGGCTTCCATAACCCTAACAGAGAAGTTTAGCTACTCATGATTATAACGGAGCTCAAAGAAGATATCATCATCATATCAAAGCTAGAATAATCTCACGTTGGGGATGAGAATGGCATCAAGTAGGGCTTGACGATTTTCTTCTATCCGAGCCTCAAGAGAGCCGTGTTTTCTCTGTCTCAAGTTACAGAATCTGTAACGTGAATTAAGTGCAAAAAGTCGAATGAAAAAATAATGACAATCAATGGAAAACAATGCTGAAAAGTTCAGCAAACAATGTTTTTATAACATCTTTGTCCTAGTCCTACTAGGTTACTGCTGCACCCCTAAGTATTAAGAAATACTGATTTTGCCTGAGACAGATTCTCCATGCCTCACTTTCAGTCCACAAGCTTTCAAAAGCTGCCTTCCTTCTTACGTGAAGTTTTCCTTTGCTGCCCAAAGGTCCACAAAGTACTGAAATCTTCATCATTAATACTTGAAAACATGCTAATCACATAGGTTAGCTCACTAATAGGAAAAGGGACTAAAAGTGCAGGAATTATATATTTTATCCTCCAAACTTAGCCTAAAATATGGGTAAAGTATGGTGTTTAGGCGTGTAAATATGCCCAACATCAGTGAGCAAAAGCTAGCACATTTAATACTTTTTAGATCAAAATAATTGTGTTCTCTGAAGCAACTCTTGTGGTTTTGATGTGTTTGCTTATGATATTGCAGAAAAAGGCTGAAGAAATGAGAATAAACAATAATAGAGAAAAAGAGTTTAAAATCTGAGGGAAATAGAAGAAAACATGGCTGACGACCTCCGTGATAAGTCGTCAGCCTCGTGATAGCTTATCAGCATTGCCGTCAGCCTTAATCAGAGAGTTGCAGTTTGAGGAGCTGTTCTTGATAAGGTGTCAAGAATGGCGTCAGCCTTAAGCAGAAAGTAGCATGGGAAGATGATATCTGACGACGTCGGTGATACGCCGTCAGATCCCTGATGCGGCGTCATCCATATCATCAGCCTAAGACAGAACCTGAAGGCAACTAAAGCCTCTCTGACGCCATCCGTGATAGGGAGTCAACTTCTTGACGCGGCGTCAGCCTGGGCGTCACTTATTTCGGACAATTTTATTAATTTTGTTATTTTATTTCCTTAATCAGGCTTTAGTATAAATAGTATCTTTTAGGGTTTTTGATTCAACTAATAATTCATCTATCAGACATCAACTCTAAGAGGAGAGACATGTATTTTTTCTCTCTTTTATAAAATATTCTTGTGTTTTCGTATCAACTATTTTTGGGGTTTCTACCTTGTGGTTAAATCGGAGGAACTACTTGTTGTTTTCTACCCATTCGTAAGTTTATCATTATAATCGTGAATGCAACTTGTTCTTTCGTTCATCAAGTCATGAGTGGCTAATTTCTTTAGCCGGAGTTATGGGATCCATGGATTAGGGTTTGATATGATACTTGGTGTTTAACGGATTCGAAGAGTAGTAAAACATCTTGAAATTCTGTTGTTTTAAGTAAAATCCAGTGGTTGCAAACATTAGGTTATGACTTAGGTTTTATTTGCTTCTAACGGAGAAATAGACTAGAGAACGTGAATTATCAACAGGGACTCGAAAGCTACCAACCTTCTGTTTAATGATTAATGCCATAACTGGATTAATCTACCTGAGATAATATCCTATTAGAAATAGATAAGTTATCTAAGTTCGAGAGAATTAGCTAATAAATTGTCTGGTGAGGTTGTGAGATAAGTCAGATAGTACAATCCTCAGGGATATTCTGTTGTTCTACTCATTCCTAGAATCTCTAGCATTACCTAGTATCTATCAATTCCTGAAACCCTTGGTAAACATAGCTCTAGTTTCCCATTTATCTTAATTAGAAACACTGAAGTATTGAAAGTAATATTTAACACACCGTGAACTTAAACCCCCATCTTTCGAAAATAGTAAACTACTAGTAGAATCTTTCGTAAACAAATTAAAGTTCACACCCTATTCCCTATGGGATTCAACCCCAACCTAGTTGGGTTTTATATTGACAACAATCACTTATACCCATTCAAGAGTGTAATTTGAGAGTTGTCAAAAATAGCGCCGTTGCCGAGGAATACGGTTGTAGGCTAAAACTTTTTTGTGTGAAAATTTGTTGATAGTTAAATTTCCTTGATTTACGTTTGGTTGTTGTTTTTGTTCATTTGTAGAATCCCTATAGGTTACACTGAACACTACACGAGTAGAATGGCCGAATAATCGCTGCGGTATGAGATTGATGATGATGATGATGTCGATGGAGCAGGGGCAATGGGTGCAACCATTCCCCCTCCGTTAGTACCTGGAGCAAAGTTCAATATTACTAGCATAATGATTCAGCTCTTAAATCTGAAGGGGTTGTTTGGAGGCCTTCATGGAGAAGACCCTAACCTGTATCTGGTGAATTTTGTCATCATTTGCAAGTCCTTTTATAATCCGGGGGTAAGCCAGAGCGCTATCCGTTTGAGCCTATTTCCGTTGTCCTTATCAGGAGAGGCTACATTGTGGCTAAATGAGTTGACACCTGACTCTATAACCAACTGGAGGCAATTGAGAGAAGCTTTCCTAGAAAGGTTCTTTCCGCCATCCAGAAGGGTGCAATTAAGAGATGAGATCAACAATTTTCGACAGTTTCCAAATGAGGTTTTACATGAAACTTGGGAGAGATTCAAGAAAAAGATGACAAAATGTCCAAACCATAATATGACGAACATACATTTAATGGAGACTCTGTATAGAGCTTTTAACTCTGTGACGAAGCCAATAGTAGACAATGCTGCTGGAGGGTCATTTGATGCTCTCTCATTTCAAGATGTTGCTAATATGCTAAATAGGATGACCAAATTAAGTAGGGCTTGGTAGATCAGTGATTCTGTGGTGGCAAGTCCAACTATTCCTATTAGAATAAATGATGAATAGCACAAAAGGGATGAGGAGAAGGATCAAAACATAGCCTATCTTAAGACTGAAATAGACCTACTCACCAAGAACTTATTGTCAGGACGGACGGAACAGGTAAAAGCTGTAATGATTCGAGATTGGGTTGATATGAAACCTGAAGAAAAAGTCAACTACTTTTCTAATCAGGTGGGTTTCCAAGGCTTTAGCCAAGGGAATCAAGGTCGGAACGAGTATGACAATCTTAATCACAAAGACAGGAAGCAAGAAAACTGGAGATGCAACAATGACAAAAATGGGTTGTATGTTCGTGCGGGAAATCAAGAAGCTGCTGCAACTAGTTTGGAAAAGTGGTCGATGGAAGATATGATGAAAGAACTATTAAAAAGAGTAGAGCCAACCAATGCTGGAGTAGCTAGTGTGAGGAGTGAATTTTCCACTATGAGTCGATTGGTTAGTTCACATTCAACTTCTATCCAGCAGCTAGAGTAATAGATGAGTCAACTGTCTTCAGCACTAAACCATGGAAAAAGTGGTACCTCACCTACTCAAATGTGCCAGGATCAGAAGACTGATGATTCATGTCTAGAGATCACCACTAGGAGTGGCAAGATTTGATCTGGCCTTGATGTGGACAAATTTGTGAATATTGAGAAAGTTGCAGAAGAACCAGCAGAACTACACCCAGAGAAGTCTGAGAAACTAAATAGTTAGTTGATATGTCGAACAAGGAGAAGAAAGAGGAAGTGGTGTTGAAACCCATCCCACGGCCACCACCTCCTTTTCCTCAATGGTTGAGAAAGAAGGTGGATGATGCAAAGTTCAGCAAGTTCTTAGCAATGCTCAAGCAATTGACTGTAAATGTGCCTTTGATCGAGGCACTTGAGCAAATGCGAGGGTATGCAAAATTTATGAAAGACCTTATTACCAAGAAGCGAGCAGTGAGTTGGAAACTAGAAGCAGATCTCCACCTTTACAGTGCCATTTCCACAAGGACCTTGACGCAGAAAAAGTCGGATCCAGGTGCAGTCACTATTCCCTGTACGATTGGAACCATGGAATTTACTAAAGCACTATGTGATCTAGGGATAAGTGTTAATCTGATGCCGTTGAATATTTACAAAAAGTTAGGCATGAGGAATCCTGCACCTACCAACATGAGGATGGTGATGGCTGACAGATCAATAAAGCAACCTGTTGGCATTCTGTATGATGTGTTGGTAAAGGTCTTAAATTTTATATTCCCTGTGGACTTCTTTATTCTGGATTACGAGGTGGACTTTGAGGTACCCATAATCTTGGGTTGAGCCTTCCTCACAATCAAAAGTATGTTGATTGATTTGAGAGCAAATGAACTCTTACTCAGAGTGAACGATGAAGAGGCACGGTTTGATGTGGGCAAATCAATGAAGCAACATGAGGAAATGAGCATGTTTTCAGTGGTTGATGTGTATTTTGAGGATGAACAAGATGTAGTCAGAACTGAACAGCTTATGATGGAGCCTTTAGCCACAGTTGTGATGAACTATGAAAGCAAAAACATTGAGGGGTACGAAGAAATAGTTTGTGCCCTGACTGGTTTGGGCTCGTATTCTTATGATCCTAAAAAGCTCGACCTTGATCTAGCTAATCGACCAATGCCACCAGCCAAGCCATCCATTGAGGAACCTCAGGTGTTGGAATTAAGGGAGCTGCCAGGTCACTTATGATATGTGTTTCTGGGGAAAGGGAGCACGCTACCGATTATTATTGCAGCTAATTTAGAAGAACAATAGGTAAATGCACTTGTCTCAGTAATTCAGAGACACAAGAGATCTATTAGATGGACTATCGCAGATATTATTGGCATTTTTCCTAGCATCTGTATGCATAAAATCCAACTAGAAGAAGATTGTACTCCTACCATTGAACATCAGCACCGTCTGAATCCACCAATGCAGGAGGTGGTTAAAAGAAGATTATTAAGTTGTTGGACGCAGGAGTAGTCTACCCTATTTTTGACAGCAAATGGGTAAGTCCAGTTTAATGTGCCTAAGAAAGGGGGTATGATGGTGGTTTCGAATGAAAAGAATGAGCCGATTCCACTTAGACCAGTCACAGGATGGAGTGTCTGCATGGATTACCGCAAGCTAAACTCGTGGACTTTTAAGGACCACCTCCCAATGCCCTTTATGGAACAGATGCTTGATAGATTGGCGGGTAGGGGGTGGTATTGCTTCTTGGATGGTTATTCTGGATATAACTAATAACGCTCAAACTACAGCTCTCATAAGAGTGTAAGCGGTCGTCGTCAAATATAGAACCCAACTGGGTTGGGTATCGAATCCCACAGGGAATACTTGGTCACTAAGTAAGCAACTATTAGTAGACTTTTGGCTGAAAATTTGGCAACAAAGGGGGGATTTTGTGCGTGCAAATAATGTAAACAAAATAGTAGAGTAAAAACGTAAAATAGAAGAGTAAAACGGAGTACTTGGTAGGTTTTAATCAATGCGAATTGAGAGTTAGGGTTATGTCCACCTTATGAGTTATATGTATCTATTGACTATGAGTTATGCAGAATTCAGACATGCATGCGCTTATAGAGAACCGTATTCTATGGTAAATCCAGGCGTCTTTCGACCATCAAGGACTATTTCACTTTAACTCTTTCGAGCTTAAGGCGTATCTAATGGTACAAATTCTCCAAGAGGTTAATCCAGTTACGGCACTAACTTTTAAACAGGGGTTAGTGCCCTATTTCCTTGACATTCTCTCTTTTCCAGACATGTAACTTTTCTTTCGAACAAGTTAATGCTATACTGGCGTATTCTATATGTTTGCAACCACAAGAATTTAAATTAAGATAAAGAGAAGAATGATATAAGCAGCATACGTGTCAAGAATTCCCAAACTCATAGCAATAGATAGTATCTCATAAGGCTTCCATAACACTAACAGAGAAGTTTAGCTACTCATGATTGCAATGGAGATCACAATAAACATCATCATGATCTCACGTTGGTCACAAGGGCCGTGCTTTCTCTGTCAGAAAGTAACGTGAATAGTACTAAATGTCGAATAAAAGAAAAATAGAATTGAATAGAAAATAGGATGAATGAGTTGAATTGAATTAGAATGGGAAGGAATAGAAAGGGGAATAAGAAGAGAATGCTGAAAAGTTTCAGCAAAATAGGGTTTATATAACATCCATATCCTAGTCCTATTGAAATAGGGTTTTTATCCTTGTCCTAGTCCTACTGGGTTACTGCATACTTGTCCTAATCCTACTAAGTTACTGCTGATCCCCCAAGTCTTTAGAAATGCTATTTTTGCCCGGGACAAGTTCTCCATGCATCACTTTTAGTCCACAAGCTTCCAGAAGCTGCCTTCCTTCTTATGTGAAGTTTCCTTTGGCATCCAATTTCCGTAAAATGCTGAAATCTTCATCATTTATAGCTGAAAACTTTCTAATCACGTTGGTTAGCTTACTTACAAGAAAAAGGACTAAAAGTGCAGGAATTATATATTTTGTCCTCAAAAATTAGCTAAAATATGGGTAAATTATAGTACTTTAGGCGTGTAAATACGCCTAACATCAACACCCCACACTTAAAGCTTTGTTCGTCCTCGAACAAGATATCATTTCCATGTAAACATCTACTTGGGATTTCACAGTAACATCACAAAATATTCATCAAGACAGGCACGACAATTATTAACAAAGAGTAGTTTTCTTGATCAATACTAGAAATAATTCCACCTCTAACCTAGACTCGTGATGATGGTTAATTCTTATTCAAAAGTTAAGGCACCAAGAATCATACACAACTACCCAAAACTCATCAACCATGTGTGTCTCACAATATATCACCCATAATCACTCACAAGTATTTCATTTTTTGAAACATGGGTATAAGATTTTCCTTGCTCTCACTCTCACAAAGAATTCATATGTTGCAACTGATGACCATAGGCTTTCCCTTAGTATCATGCTCCACTAATATCAGAAGGCTAAGCTTAGGATCAAATAGGTATTTACAGGTTGTAATGTAGGCTAAGGGAGGGGTAGGACTATTTTGGCCAGAAATAGTGACTATGTTCCTAAGCACTTTAATACATCACATTATGCCATTAACACTTTCTTTTAAACAACTTCTCTACTTTCCTTTTATCTACCACCCCTTTTCACCTATTTTGCCATTCAAACATAACTATCTTTTTATTTAATCATAAGCATAATTTATCTTTTTGTTTTTCTATTTCTTTTTTTTTATAACATACCTCTATGATAGCCACTTTTTTCCATAACAAATTCAAGTACCAATACACTCTAAGGCGTCATTCTCACCCAATTTCCTCTTATTTTGTCACATGACTTTACAATTTAAAGAACTTAGGAATTTGGATCAAATTATGGTCTTGAAAAAAAATGGATTAGGCTTACATATGAGCCTGTCAAAGAAAACGGCTTATAGGCTCAAAAGGGGTTGACTAGGATACTGTCCATGGGTAGGTAAAACGAAGGTACACAATCACAAGTTGCCAAAGAAATGCCTAAATCATCTCCTAAACTCACACTCTTAATTTTTCTTTACACACACACCAGACAAGTTCTAGCATCAGCCAAAAACACAGAATATACTATTGCCTCACACACACAAGGCACATGGTCGACTTTATTGGGAGCAGTATAGACTCTTGACCCAACAGATGAAGGAATTAAACCACACAACTATCACACAGTGAGTCACACTTGGAGCCTAAACGTCTCAACAGTAATGATTTTTTCACAGACTCTTGTCATAATACCATGCTGCCTATCAGAACACTTTCATGCAAAGTTAACTAAAAAAATTTCTAAAATTTAACTACTAACAAACAATTAACTACTAACAAACAAAACAAACAAACATAAATAAATGTAAATGCAGATAAAGAAGTATAGCATACAAATACCAGCACCCCACACTTAGACGGGACACACTGCCCTCAGTGGAAGATAAATAAGAAGAACCTGGTTAGTCGGACTCCTCCTCTATGTCTGGGATCATACCCCCTGCATCAGAATCATCATCAGAGTCGTCGTCATCAGAGTTCTCCTCCACATCGGAGTCTGGCATTCGGCGATCATCATCGGTTGGCACATTGTCATGAAGAGGTTCCTCAAAATATACACCTACTCCACACATAGCCCTCGTATGCTCATTTATTGGGTAGTCATAATCCAACTGTTGGAGCTCTGCAGCAGTTGGAACATGACCCCCGCTCATCATGGTAAACCTCGTCATGCCATACAAATAGCGGAAGAAGCTTTCGTCGCGAGCATGTCTTTCTGCAGTGGTAAGGTTGACTCCATGCATAGATTCAACATCTTTAACCTTTGTAAGGTCAACCTTCTTTGGGTTGTGTGGAAGCTTATGATCTGCAGGTTCCTCTTCGATGTCCTTCTTCCTCAATATTGCAGTCAACAGATTGCCAAAACTGAAGTGGGACCTCTTGTACAACCTAGCCTTACGCATTGAAGATCGAATAATCACCCCATTGTTGATGGGGACGTTCGTCATCAATGCGTACACCAAGAACACTCTATCTCGTGTTATCTTTGTGTATTGTGTCCCTGGAATCAGGCAAGAGTTGACTATTCGTAACCATATCCGAGCTTCCCTATTCAAGGAGGCATATGGGAAGGTGTTGTGCCGACCGGTGTCCTTGTGTCTACTCCATCATTCCATAGATCTTGTTCCGCACAATGTGTGTCTAATGACCCTATACGGAGGTCTGTTATACAGCTCCTTGAGTGGTGATGGATCAACAGATGGCAAACCTAGAAAGGAGTTGAAGAACTCCGCATTTAGTTGCATTTAGTTGAAGAACGGCGCCAAAATTTGATAACGCTCCCTGTAGTTTTCGATGACCAGTTGGCATAGAATTCTCATGTTATATCGATATTGCATTCTCCCATATCTCGAAAGATGAAATCAAGATGTAACGCCATGATCTTGGCCAACATGCGAGGTTCTTTCTTTGCTAGGCTTTCCTTGTGTATCAACTCCACATGAACATATTTTTTCTCTTTATTGTTCCTATACCACTCCTTTCCTTCCTCCTCTAGGAACCATTTGCTTCCAAACATGCGGCGAGGTATTTGTAGCGAGGAGGATTCTCCTTGCTCTTTTCGTCCCCTTTTCTGGCCTTTTTGTGAAGTGGTTTCTTTTTCTTTTCCTTGTCTTGCTTTTGGTGCCATTGTACCTGAGATTAAAATAATAATCATGTTAGCTTCATCTCGGTGGATACAATCAACAAACAAGCAGTAGTAGCACCACCCCACACTTAATTTATGGGCACAAACTAGTGAAGTGAACGATGTCGATTACTCAGACTTCATCGATATACGTTTAGGTGTTATGTTCCAACAATATAATTAGTGCATTCATAATTTTCTTGTCATCTTAACTATCCTTTTTGATTCTATTTCATGAAATCTTGGCAATACTTTCATGTTTGGATTGATGTATCTTTTGAGCAAGACTACTACATAGAGATTGAATCAAGTTATAGCATTTAGAAATAATCACAACATCGTATGTTTGTAGTCAACCATGATTCTTATCTTGATGAACAAGTCATTCCAACATGTAAGATTTCTAGTTACAAGATTATGCAATTTCCTTGGCCATGTCAATTCCGCAAAAGTATGATAGTGTATAAGAATTAAATACAAGTTGGAAACAATTCAAGAGTGTCCTTATGTATCCTTTCACTTACTTAGTTGTATCACAACAAATCAACCACATTCAAATCACCAATACTACTTCAAGATTTAACAATTTACTATAGGCGTAGTAGTGTAGTACTTACGGAATATAAAAGAAGAGCAACGAAGTACTTACTTGGTTGATGGCCTCGAAAGATGTTCTTGCAAAGTAAAAGAGCAAAAAGGAAATTTTTTGAGAGAATTTGGAGAGGTAGGCGGCGCCTAGGTTGAAGTTGCAATGCAATTTTGTGTTAAGACTAAGGTTCTATTTATAGGACAAGCTTGGGTCGGGTTTTGACCCATTTGGAATCGGATTTGGAGACCAAAAGTGACCATAGGCAGCGCCTAATGCTTTGCCTATGCTTGGCATAGGCGACGCCTTTTGCAAAGCATTGTTGATCATAGGCGGCGCCTATGCTATGACATTGTTAGGCATAGGCGTATCCTATGCCATGGCATACTAGATTCAGAGACAAAAGGCTTTTGCATAGGCGGCGCCTATGCCATGGCATTGTAGAATCCGAGAGCTTAGGCCATAGCATAGGCCATGCCTTGTTCGTGGCCTAGATTTACATAGGCCTTGCCTTGTTCTTTGCCTATATTTTCATAGGCAATGCCTAACCCATAGCCTTTTGCTTCTTCATTCCTAACTTACCACCTTCAACATGCAATACTTCCAAATCAAAATTTGAAACCAATCTCCTCCTTTACACCTCTTGCACCTACATTTACTCAAAAACAACAAAAACAATTAGAACGATGGGTTGCCTTCTACCAAGCGGCTTAGTTTTGGTCGTGGCTCGACAAAATCCTAGGAAAACAAAAACAACAAAAAAAATTAAAAACGATGGGTTGCCTCCCATAAAGCGCTTGATTTATTGTCGAGGCACGACATAACTATCTCGATTACTTAGACTTCATCGAGATAGATGATGGATCGTTTTCTGAATGGATTCAGACGACAATGAGGCTTACTTGTAGGCATTCAATCTTCTTCGAGATGACCCTTGTTCATACATATTCCAGGCGGGATACCAATTATATCATCAATAGTCCAACCCATAGCTCTCTGGTATCTCTTCAGAAGAGATGAGAGCCTCTACGTTCTGTTCACTTAAATCATCCTCCACACTCCCAGGAAGTGTATCTCTACTTCCCAAGAACGCATACCTTAGATAATTGGGGAGCTCTTTCGATTCTAGCACTGGGGGCTCTTCAATGGAAGTCTTTGCTGTTGGTGACGGTTGATTCTTAAGATCAAGGTCCGGCTGCTTAGGAGTATGAGAATAGGACCGTATTTCTGTTAGAGCACACATAGTTTCTTCATGTTCTTGAGCCTCCTCACGCTCAAAATTCAGCAGCTCATCAGATAGTGACTCATCAGTAAGCTGCTTTTCTATAGATAATTCTTTGTCATTCTTATAATTAACTTCAGCTACAGAGAACATATCCATATCTTCAGGCTGCTTCATTGCTTTGCAAATGGACCACTTCGTCATTCAACCGAAATAAAAGCTCATTAGCTTTCATGTCAATAAGCACACTTCCAGTTGCGAGGAAAGGGCGTCCCAAGATTATGGGAACTTCAGAATCCACCTCGCAATCCAAAATAACAAAGTCTGCAGGAAAGATGAAGGTGGAAACCTTCACCAACACATTATTTAAGATACCAACAGGTTGTTTTATCGACCTATCTGCCATCACGAGCCGTATATTGGTCGGAGTAGGGTCGCCCAACCCTAAATTTCTGTAGACGGATAGTGGCATCAAATTGATGCTTGCTCCCAAATTGTACAATGCCTTAGCAAAATTCATAGATCCAACCGTGCAAGGAATAGTGAAAGCACCAGGGTCTGCCTTTTTCTGTAATATGGACCTTGTGGCAATTGCACTGCAATGATGAATATTATCTGCCGGCTCATAGCTTACTGCCCGCTTCTTTGTTAAAAGGTCCTTCATGAATTTAGCGTACCCAGGCATCTGTTACAGCGCCTCAACCAATGGAACATTGATGGTCAGCTATTTTAACATTGACATAAATTTATTGAACTTGGTATCATCAGCTTTCTTCTTTAATCTTTGAGGAAAAGGTGGTGGTGGAAGGGGAATAGTTTTCTCCACGACTTTCTTTTCCTCTTGCTTTGGATTGGTGATCTTTTAGGGATGTGGACGTTGGGGGGTGACATCATTGACGCCTTCTTCAGCTTTTTCGGCATCCTCTGGTTCGGCAACATCTACTACATCGTCGGCCACTTGCCTACCTTTGGCTGGATTTTCCAACACCTTACCCCTCCTGGTAGTAATAGCCATACATGTTCCATCGTTCCTTGGGTTTTGCACTGTGTCGCTAGGTAAGGTGCCAGATTTTCTTTGATTTAATGCAGCTGAAATTTGACTCAATTGTTGCTCCAGCTGTCCTATTGCAGTAGAATGTGAGTCAACCAATTGCTTTATTGAGGATAACTTATTTATTACCTCAGTTACTCCTATGCTGGTTGCCTCCACTCCTTTCAACAGATTAGCTATCATATCTTCCATGGACATATTTCCAGAACCAGATGCAGTGGCGTCACGTCTTCCAGGAGGAACATACAAACCACTCCTGTCAGTCTTATCCTTCCAACTACCTTGATCACGGTCTTTGTTTCCAGATCTATCATAATAGTTCCGACCTTGGTTTCCTTAGGCATTGCCTCGGAAACCCCCCTGATTGTTCACGTAGTTGGCTTCTTCCTCAGAATTGGATTCCTCTCTTCCTTTTGACGCAACTGCTTTGACTTTTTTGGTCTTCCCTGATAATAGATGCTTTGTAAGAAGATTTATCCGTGTTTTCATGTGCGCCATATCTTGATCGCGTTCCTCCTCTCTTCGCCTTTGCTCTCCAGTCATGCCAATAGATAAAGTAGGGCTTGTTACCTTAGAATTCATGGTATGCCAGGCTCTACTTTGCTTTGTCATTCGGTCTAGCATGTCGCTTGCCTGAACAAAAGTGAGGTCCATAAATGACCTACCCGTAGCATTATCAACCACTGGCTTAGTCAACGAATTCAAAGCCCTGTATAATATCTCCATCAAGTGGACATTGGTCATATGATGATTTGGGCACCTCATAAGCTTCTTCTTGAACCTCTCCTATGTTTCGTGGAGAGCTTCAGTTGGAAGCTGTCGAAAATTGCTGATCTCATCTCTCAACTGTGCTCTCTTGGATGGCGGAAAGAATCTTTCTAGGAAAGCGTCTTTCAATTGCCTCCAATTTGTAATAGAATCAGGAGTCAGCTCGTTCAACCATAGAGTTGCCTCCCCAGATAGAGACAATGGAAATAAGCGTAGACGAATTGCATTCTGACCAACGCCTGGATTGTCGAATGACTTGCATGTTGAGATAAAGTTTACCAGATGCATATTCGGCTCATCACCTGCAAGTCCACCAAATAATCCTTTGAGCTGCAATAGTTGAATCATAGTGCTAGTGATATTAAACTTGGCTCCAAGTGCCAAGGGTGGAGGAATAATAACTCCTGTGTCACCAGCTCCATCCAGATCGTCATCATCGTCATCAAAGGGAATATGCATAGCTCGGCGTTCAGGCCGAAATCTTGCTTGACGATCTCTTCTGTTTGCCGGTGTCACCACTTCAGCATCACGCCTCGGGTTTAGTAACTCATCATCACCCAAGTCCTCATCATCAAGATCTGCTGCTCGCCCAGGGTTATTGATATTTTGTTGATGTACTTGGGCAGCAGCCAACGCATCTAGTCTAGCCTTCTCCTGTTGAGCAACCCTTCTCTCAATGTCACGTTGTGCATCCATCCTTCCAATAAGTTGTGGTTCAGGGTTTGTGGGTAATAATGGTTGTACCAAACTTCAAGTAATTGGCATGCACTAAACAAAAACCTGCAGAAAACAAAAACAACAACTAAAAGTAAAGTACGAGAATCTTTTACCAGAGGGTTTAGTAATTATCACATACTTAGTTGACAACCGTATTCCCCGGTAATGGCGCCAAAGTTTGATAACGCTCAAACTACAGCTCTCGTAAGAGTGTAAGCGGTCGTCGTCAAATATATAACCCAACTGGGTTGGGTGTCGAATCCCACAGGGAATACTTGGTCACTAAGTAAGCAACTATTAGTAGACTTTTGGCCGAAAATTCTGCAACAAAGGGAGGATTTTGTGTGTGCAAATAACGTAAACAAAATAGTAGAGTAAAAACGTAAAATAGAAGAGTAAAACGGAGTACTTGGTAGGTTTTAATCAATGAGAATTGAGAGTTAGGGTTATGTCCACCTTATGAGTTATACGTATCTATTGAATATGAGTTATGTAGAATTCAGACATGCATGCGCTTATAGAGAATCGTATTCTATGGTAAATCCAGGCGTCTTTCGACCATCAAGGACTATTTCACTTTAACTCTTTCGAGCTTAAAGCGTATCTAATGGTACAAATTCTCCAAGAGGTTAATCCAGTTATGGCACTAACTTTTAAACAGGGGTTGGTGCCCTATTTCCTTGACATTCTCTCTTTTCCAGACATGTAACTTTTCTTTCGAACAAGTTGATGCTATACTGGCGTATTCTATATGTTTGCAACCACAAGAATTTAAATTAAGATGAAGAGAAGAATGATATAAGCAGCATACGTGTCAAGAATTCCCAAACTCATAGCAATAGATAGTATCTCATAAGGCTTCCATAACCCTAACAGAGAGTTTAGCTACTCATGATTGCAATGGAGATCACAATAAACATCATCATGATCTCACGTTGGTCACAAGGGCCGTGCTTTCTCTGTCAGAAAGTAACGTGAATAGTACTAAATGTCGAATAAAAGAAAAATAGAATTGAATAGAAAATAAGATGAATGAGTTGAATTGAATTAGAATGGGAAGGAATAGAAAGGGGAATAAGAAGAGAATGCTGAAAAGTTTCAGCAAAATAGGGTTTATATAACATCCATATCCTAGTCCTATTGAAATAGGGTTTTTATCCTTGTCCTAGTCCTACTGGGTTACTGCATACTTGTCCTAATCCTACTAAGTTACTGCTGATCCCCCAAGTCTTTAGAAATGCTGTTTTTGCCCGGGAAAAGTTCTCCATGCATCACTTTTAGTCCACAAGCTTCCAGAAGCTGCTTTCCTTCTTATGTGAAGTTTCCTTTGGCGTCCAATTTTCGTAAAATGCTGAAATATTCATCATTTATACCTAAAAACTTGCTAATCACGTTGGTTAGCTTACTTACAGGAAAAAGGACTAAAAGTGCAGGAATTATATATTTTGTCCTCAAAACGTAGCTAAAATATGGGTAAATTATAGTACTTTAGGCGTGTAAATACGCCTAACATCAATAACCAAATCTGCATTGCTCCAGAAGATCAATAGAAGACGATATTTACATGCCCATATGGAACCTTTGCATTTAAAAGGATGCCATTTGGGCTATGCAATGCACCAGCCACTTTTCAATGATGTATGATGTCTATCTTCTCTGACAAGGTGGAAGATACTATAGAGGTCTTCATGGATGATTTCTCTGTGGTGGGTGATTCATTTGAAATGTGTCTGGAGAATCTGAATATGGCTTTGCAGAGATGTGTTGAGTTTAATCTAGTGCTTAACTGGGAAAAATGTCACTTTATGGTAAAGGAGGGTATCATGCTGGGCCACAAAATTTCTAAAAAAGGGATTGAATTTGATCGAGAAAAGGTAGAAGTTATCAAGAAATTACCACCTCCCATTTCAGTAAAGGAAGTGTGTAGTTTTCTTGGTCATGCAGGATTCTATTGGAGATTTATAAAAGTCTTCTCCAAAGTTGCAAATCCACTTTGCTATTTGTTGGAGAAGGAAGTGAAATTCCTTTTCGATGAAGAATGCTTGAGGGCATTTGAGTGCCTTAAAAAAAGATTATCGAGGCTCCTATTGTTATTGCACCCGATTGGGTAAAAACGTTTGAACTAATGTGTGATGCAAGTGGTGTTGCACTGGGAGTTGTATTAGGACAAAAAAGAGATAAATTATTTCACTCGATATATTATGCTAGGAAAGCGCTAAATGGAGCACAAAAGAATTACACAGTAACCAAACATGAACTGCTGGCTGTGGTGTATACTTTCGAGAAATTCAGATCTTATCTGCTTGGGACTAAAGTAGTAGTCCATACCGACCATGCTTCCTTGCGGTACTTGATGGCCAAAAAAGATGCTAAACCAAAGATTATCAGATGGGTGTTGCTATTGCAAGAGTTTAATTTTAAAGTCAAAGATAAAAAAAGTTGTGAAAACCAAGTTGCAGATCATTTATCTAGAATAGAAGGTGGACAAAAGTTAATGATGAAACAAAGATAAATAATACATTTCTAGATGAGGAGATCCTGGAAACTGCTGTGGAAGCATTACCCTGGTATGCTGATTATGGAAATTATGTTGTGAGTGAGCTTCTCCCAGAAAATCTTTCATCCCATTAAAGGAAGAAGTTCTTGAATGATGTAACACGTTATTTTTGGGCTGAGCCTTATCTTTTCAGGCGATGTACAGATAATATTATATAGAGATGCGTGCCTAAAGTAGATGTACAGTGTATACTGGAGGCATGTCATGCTTCTCCAGTTGGGGGTGACCATGCAGGTGAGCGAATGACTAGGAAGGTGTTACAGAGTGGCTATTATTGGACAACATTGTTTAAAGATACTCACTAGTTTATGCAAAAATATGACCAGTGTCAAAGACAGGGGTCAATATCTAAATGGCATGAAATGCCCTTGACTAAGATGCTTGAAGTGGAGTTATTTGATGTGTGGGGTATTGACTTTATGGGTTCGTTTGTAAGTTCTTAAGGAATAAAATATATTCTGGTTGCTGTTGATTATGTTTCTAAATGGGTTGAAGCTTCCGCATTAGCTAACAATGAGGGAAAGAGAGTTGTTGCTTTACTTAAAAAGAACATCTTCTCTCGCTTTGGAGTACCACACACTATCATAAGTGATGGAGGATCTAACTTTTACAATAAATTATTTCGGGCAGCTCTAGCGAAGTATGGTGTGAAACAACACAGAGTGGCTACTCCATAACACCCATAAAGCAGTGGGCAGGTAGAGGTGTCGAATCATGAAGTTAAGGCCATCCTAGCCAACATGGCGAATGCTAGCCAAAAAGATTGGTCACGAAGGCTTGATGATGCCTTGTGGGCATACCAAACTTCTTTCAAGACACCTACTAGAATGTCACCATTCCAACTGGTCAATGGAAAAGCATGCCATTTGCTAGTAGAGCTGGAGCACAAGGCTTTATGGGAACTCAAGAAGTTAAATTTGAATTGGAAGAAAGCTGTAGAACTGAGATTAGGGCAACTAAATAAGATGGATGAATTCCGTCTCAGGGCATATGAACGAGAAGATTTGTATAAAGAAAAGATGAAAAAGTACCATGACTGGAAGATAGAGAAGCGAGAGTTCAAAAAAGGGGACTTGGTGCTTTTGTTTAATTCCATACTTAAGTTGTTCCCAGGAAAGCTAAAATCTAAGTGGTCAGGCCCTTTTAAAGTGAATCGAGTCTACTCATCTGTAGTAGTGGAGCTTGAAAATAAAGATGGCAGTACATTTAAAGTAAATGGGCAACGGGTAAAGCTTTACATTGGACAGGACGGATCAATGAAAATCATCATCATTATTTCTCTTGATGAAGTCTGAGGTAATCAAGACACCTGCGTCGTACCGCGATGTTAAATCAAGCTCTGCATAGGAGGCAACCCATGATCTGTGAGAATAACCCACTCCAGGTATATCCTAACCCTTAGTTTCATTTTGTTTTGATTTTGTGTTGAGGGTGTAGGGTAGCATGTTGCTGTAGCATATTCTGTAAATAACTAGGAGTAGTGCAATTTCTATAGGTAGTTAATTGATTTTGTGATTTTGAACACCTCTCCAAAGGTTTGTTTTGCATGACTGTATGAATTGCACCTTAATGTGACCACTGTGCATCTCGTCATGGCATTAGTTTAGTTACCTGACCATCACTGCTGAACAATTACATGAACCAGATAGGTATTAGCTAGTGATATTACTTGTGTGCCATGTGTGTGTGAGACTATATCGAGTTCACTTTATAGTGTCAAATCTAGAACTTACCCAGTTCGTCTTACCATAGTTGAGAGATAGGGGTTAGGAAAGGATCATAGTCCGTTTTGGATTATAAGTGACTTTTAGTCTAAATGACTTCCCTGAAAGTACAAAATCCCTTGATCCCTGTTTTGAGCCTTAATTGACCATTTTTCTTTCTATGATACCTATCACCTTCCCTTTTTAAATCATAATGAACTTGTTTTGGCCCTGGTCCTCCTTGGACACTGTGCATCTTAACATAGGCAAATAGCCTAAGTTGAGGGTGGCTATCATAGGGGTGCATCATATAAGTTGGGTATGAAGAAGGGTAGAGTAGAAGATAAAGAATCAAAGAAAAAGAATAAAAGGTTGGTTGTTGGTGAAAAATAGCAAGAAAACAAACTCTGCCTGAATAAAAAGAAGTGCACCCATCCTGAAAGTGTGATCAAGAAAATAGAAAAAGTTAAAAAAGGAGAAAAAGAAAAGAAAAGAAAAAGAGAGAAAAAGAGGTAAATAAGTGGACCCCACAAGTTAAGGTAGTGCCAATGAGGTTAGTCACTCTACATGCCGTATAATATCATACCAGCTCTAGCCTATGTTACAAGCCAAAGAAAGACCTATAGTGATTCTAGCGTACCTATCTAAAAACCTTAGTAATGATGATAAGGGAAAGCATATGGTATTTGGCATACACTGTTTCGAGCTTCATTCTGAGAGTGAGTGTTTTTGTGATGATCCCTGTGTTTATATTTTTTATGTCTGACATGAGAAAAAGAGGGGAATTTCCTTGTTGTGAGGGCACACTAGTATCTTGCTAAGTTACTTACTTGTTTGGGTAGTGTACATTGATACATGCATGATTGTTGGTACTTAGTTGATGCCATGGGTAGAAGCTTCTGTGTTACATTGTTACTTTTCAATAAATTGCACAGTAGTTTTGAGTTGGTTGACCTTGGAGATGGTAAACTGAGTTTTGAGCTAAATTGGTCGTTGACTGCTGAATGTTCGTTGTATTCTCTTAGTTAGTTGTTTCTTGAGGACAAGCAATTGTTTTAAGTTGAGGGTGTTGATGTGTGAGCAAAAGCTAACACATTTAATGCTTTTTAGCTCAAAATAATTGTGAATTCTGAAGCAACTCTTATTGTTTTGATGTGTTTGCTCATGATATTGCAGAAAAAGGCTGAAGAAATGAGAATAAACAATAATAGAGAAAAAAATTTAAAAATCTGAGTAAAATAGAAGAAAACATGGCTGAAGACCTCCGTGCGAGGCTAGACTATCAACATTGGCGTCAGCCTTAACTAGGGAGTTGCAGTTTGAGGAGCTTTTCTGACGACACTGGTGTGTGGCGTCAAAGTCGTGATAAGGCGTCAAAAATGACGTCAGCCATAAGCAGAAAGTAGCATGGGAAGAAGATATCTGACGACGTCGGTGATACGTCGTCAGATCCCAGATGCGGCGTCAGCCATATTGTCAACCTAAGACAGAATCTGAAGGCAACTGAAGCCTTTCTGACGCCATCCGTGATAGGGCGTCAACTTCTTGACGCGGCGTCAGCCTGGGCCTCACCTATTCCAGAAAATTTTATTAATTTTGTTATATTATTTCCTTAATTAGGATTTAGTATAAATAGCATCTTTTAGGGTTTTTGATTCAATTAATAATTCATCTATCAGACATCAACTCTAAGAGGAGAGAGACGTATTTTGCTCTCTTTCATAAAATATTCATGTGTTTTTGTATCAACTATTTTTGGAGTTTCTACCTTGTGATTAAATTGGAGGAACTACTTGTTGTTTTTTACCCATTCATAAGTTTATCATTATAATCATGCATGCAACTTGTTATTTTGTTCATCAAGTCATGAGCGGCTAATTTCATTAGCCGGAGTTATGGGATCCATGGATTAGGGTTTGATATGATACTAGGTGTTTAACGGATTCAAAGAGTAGTAAAACATCTTGAGATTTTGTTGTTTTAACTAAAATCTAGTGGTTGCAAACATTAGGTTATGCCTTAGGTTTTATTTGTTTCTAATGGAGAAATAGACTAGAGGACGTGAATTATCAACAGGGACTCAGAAGCTACCAACCTTCTGTTTAATGATTAATGCCGTAATTGGATTAATCTACCTGAGATAACATCCTATTGGAAATAGATACGTTATCTAAGTTTGAGAGAATTAGATAATAAATTGTCTGGTGAGGTCGAGAGATAAGTCAGATAGTATAATCGTCAGGGATATTCTGCTGTTCTACTCATTCCAAGAATCTCTAGTATTACCTAGTATCTGTCAATTTTCGAAACCCTTGGTGAACATAGATTTGGTTTCCCATTTATCTTGATTACAAACACTGAAGTATTGAAAGTGATATTTAACACACCGTGAACTTAAATCCCCATCTTTTAGAAACAGTAAACTACCAGTAAAATCTTTCGTAAACAAATCGAAGTTCACACCTTATTCCCTGTGGGATTCGATCCCAACCTAGTTGGGTTTTATATTGACAACGATTTCTTACACCCATTCAAGAGTGTAATTTGAGCGTTATCACCACTATATGCATGTATTGTAACTAGAGAAAGGCAGAGGCCAGTTCGTACAAAATTAATGTAATGCCCCAAAATTTCATCCCGAAGTGTCACACGATGCTTAAGGCTACAAGTAACCCTAAGCTAACCCTTTGAGCCTGATACTACTTCTAACACTTACTTTAGGATGAATAAACCAAGTAAAATGCTATATTATCTCAAATCAGAAATGAAATAACTGAAAACAAATGTCTGGATATCAAATACCGGAAATCTAGAACAAAACTTCAACTGACAGTCCCACAAGCCTCAACTTTCTAAGAACTAGAGAGTCATTGGAAGAAAATCCCAACTTACTCAAACTTAACTGAAAAATAATAACAACTGTTAACAAGACTGAAAATAGGGAAATAGGTCCTCGAACCATAAGGACTCACTAACTGCAGAGTGCAAACAAAGGTACTCGAGAATCACTGTCGCTGCTGATACTGAGCACCTGAACCTACATTATGAGACAATGAAGAATACAGACGTATATGTGGATCAATAATTTCAGGATGTACTGAGTATATGGGGGTGTATGCAATAATTATAAACAATATCATCAATCTTTATAGAAATCATGCATGTTGACATATCTTACTCACATAGCTTGAATAGCTCTGAAAATATAAATCTCATGAATTATGAATAATGGAACGTGTAGTATAAATCTCATGAGTCAATATACTTAGTTATAAAAACTGTGATTCTATTCCCTTCTCAAAACATATGAACTAAGTGGTAAAGTGCTCTCCTCTGTATTTGAAAACTAAGACTGTATCTTTGAAATTAAAGTCTCAAGTAAAATAATAGTTGAATAAGTTTGTGAGCCTTTACACTTAGTATCTAAAAATCTTTACTGATAGGGATATCTTTCAAAACTTTAGGGAAAATAACTCATATCAAATGAACATACTTTACTCTAGAAACTGAATATTTACTTTTACTAGAAGGGAGGTTCTCTTAACCAACATACACCATCCAGCTACATGGAGTCCAACATTTTTTCCTCCTAAGGAAGAAACCTCACGTTGGGGAGAGGCATCATTCTCTTGTCAAGGAGTATAACCTCAACTTAGTGATCACTATCTCGGCCTCGGGCCCATAAATCTCAATCCTATGGTGGCACGTAGTTCTGGGGTATGAAACCATAGTAACTTACCTGACTCGGTGCTAAATACTACCCCCCTTTAATTAGCTACACTCATCTCATAGGAAATTCACCTTTAAAATAATCTCATGGTTGATAATGAAACCAACTACAAAATCTATAATCTCATTCAGTGAAGTGGATTTCAAAGCTATTATGACCATCAAGGTCAAAACCTTCTCAATAATCTCAAAATATAGCACAAACGTTCTTGAATCACAATCTCAAATAGGGCTTAATGACCCATATATCAATCTCATGTTAAGACGTATCGAAAATCCATGCTAAATATCATAAATATTCATAAATTATCTATAAATCTAGAACATTTCAACAGTATGCATTATAATATCAACATACTCATGTAATTCAATTTCTAAAACATGGGAAATATTATAATCTCAAGAATAACATCATAGTGTATTAAAACCATACTTTAATTTCATAAGAAAACATGTAAAATAATATAGCTTTATAATTAAAAACTAGTTTGGGCATAAGGACGAAAGGATTGTCCTTGTTCAAACCCCACATACCTAAGGTTATGAATTTAGACGAACAAGCTTTCTTGAGACTCTTTTTCGTACTCTTGAGTGAGGGTTTTTGAAGGTTTTGACTTGAGAACCTTGAATCTTAAATCAATTTGCAAAAACTATGGTGAAATCTTAGAGAAGCAAGGGTGTTTTCCTTGAGGGTTAATCTTGAGAGAAAATCCTAGTTCTTGATGCTTTTGATGAATATGAAATCTGGTGTTTTTTTTTGTTGATATATCTAGGTGTTAAAATGGGTGAAAAGGCCCAAAATACCTTTTAAAAATGGCTTTAAAATGCTGAACGAGATTTGCAACGGTCCGTCGCTAGCTCGACGGATTGTCTGTTTAACCGTCGCACCTGTGCTAGAGTAGCGACTTACTGACTTACTTACGGCGTCTTGGGAGACGGTCCATCGCTAGCTCAATGGTCCGTCATCCTGATCGTCTTACTTGGCTAGTGAATTAGTTTACTACCTCAGTTGCAATGGCTGGAGCGATAGTCCATCACTGGCTCGATGGTTCGTCGGCCTGGCCATTGCTCCTAGGTTTTTCAGGCAGTTCGCTATAAAACATCCATATCTTTCTACTCTGACATCGGATTTTGGCGAAATGGGTATCGTTGGAAAGATAATTCAATTTTACACATGCTAAAAAGTGAAAATTAGGAAAAATCTATATGATTAAAGTGATACACACTTTGGAAGTTATCCTTTACACTTTTAGAGATAAAATTAGGCTTATAGAAAGTTTAGGGTATTACAATATCTTCTCCTTGGGAACATTCATCCTTGAATATTGCTAACGAAACCGAGACACTGAAAACTAAAGATATAACTGGTGTTTGCTACTATAAGCATGATTACACTAATTTTCAAATGCATGAACTATCGCATGAATGACTATATAAATCTTGAAACATGGAATAAAAAGAGATGAGCTGAGGTAACTTGTTACCTTAAATTGAATCTGAATCTGTAGAGAAAAGGTGGGGGTACTTGGTTCACATATCCACTTCTGCTTCCTAAGTGACTCCCTCGGTGGATTGATTTTTCCAAAGGACTTTGACTAGAGAAACTTCTTTATTTCGTAGTCTACGAACATGATGATCAGGGATCTCAACAGGAACTTCTTCATAGGAGAGGCTATCTTGAAATCCTATACTTTCTAAGGGTACTACAACTGTGGTGTCACCAATACACTTCTTAAGCAAAGACATGTGGAATACAGGGTGCACAGACGATAATTCTGTAGGCAACTCCACCTCATATGCTGCCTTGCCAACACAACTCAGAATTCTATAAGGACCAATATACCAGGGACTAAGCTTCTCTTTCTTGCCAAATCTCTTCACCCCTTTCATGGATGAAACCTTTAGATACATTAAATCTCTAACTTCAAACTCAAGGTCTCTCTTTCTCATACCTGCATAAGATTTCTGATGACTTTGAGCTATCTTTAATCTTTCTCTAATCAACTTAACCTTCTGCATAGCCCCAAACACTGCATCAGGCCCAAGAAAAGTAGCTTCACCTACTTCAAACCAACCTATGGTTGACCTACATCTCCTTTCATATAAAACCTCAAATAAGTCTATTCAAATGCTAGCATGATAACTGTTGTTATACGCAAATTCGATCAATGGCAAATGCTCATCCCAACTACCTTTAAAATAAAGAACACATTCCCTTAACATATCTTCTAGGGTATAGATGGTCCTCTTAGCCTGACCATCTGTCTACAGATGAAAAATGGAACTAAGGTGAACTTGGGTACCAAAACCCTTCTGAAAAGCTCTCTAAAATTGAGAAGTGAACTGTGTACCCCTATCTGAGATGATAGATAAGGGAACTCCATGCAACTTGGCTAACTCTCAAATATAAAATTGAGCATAGTCCTTAGTTGTATAAAATGTATACACAGGCAACAAATGCTCTAACTTAGTCAACCTATCCACAGCCACCCAAATTGAATCATGATAACAACGCGAAAGGGGTAAACCAGTCACAAAATCCATATTCACCTCTTCCAACTTCTAACTAAGGATACCAAAATCTTGCATCATACAACCAGCCCTTTGGTGCTCTACCTTAACCTATTCATAAGTTGCACACTTTACCACAAACTCTGCTATGTCCTTCTTCATACCATTCCACCAATAGATTTCCCGCAAGTTGCGGTGCATCTTGGTAGCACTGGGATGAATAAAATATCGCATGCTGTGCACATCAACCATAATTATTTGTCTTAAATAATCAATATCAGGAAAAAATACTCTATTCTGACATCTTAACACACCATCTCCCTCTTGGGATAAAACCTCTATCTTTTGGTCTTTAACTGACTCCTTTAGTTTGACCAAACTAGGATCCATGTCCTGCTTTGTAACGCCACATAAAAGTCATGCCTGTGTTAGATTCTAGTAGTGTGCTCTTAGTCTTGAAAACTTGAAAATATTCGAAGTGTTCAAGAGCCTTAGTCTTATTTTTAGTTGTTGATCTATGGGGATTTTATTTTCGACCCTTTCAACCTCTGTTTTTAGATTTTCTTATTTTGTTGCAATGGGGCAAGGTCGTAGGACATCCCGGGTGAATTTTAGGACTTTTAGATGAGCTTAAGGGCAAGTTTGGGGTTGTATTCCAGTGAGCCCTCGCGATAGGCCTGTGGTGCTTGGTTATCGCCCGACCTGGGAAGGAGCCCCGTAATAGGCTAGGCGACGCTTGGCTTATAGCAGTGCTCTAACCCAGGCGGCGCCCGCCTTATTGCCCCAGGCCAATTTTCAGTTCCCTCTAAGATTTTAAGGGTATTTTGGTAATTGTCCATTCCCCAATCATCTTAAACACGGGATTTAATCCCAAATACTCCAAACTATACCCACATTCATCATATTACTTTAAGAACTCTCCTTAGGGTTTCAAACTAAAAATCTAAGTAGTTCAAGATTCAACCGTGGGTTTTCAATACAAATTAAAGAATTGGAATCCCTGCAACATAGGCTTCAAGAAGCACCTGCTAATTTCATAAATAGAGGTACGTGGGGTTTTCCTAAATTTTATGGGCATGTTTTGAAAAGTATTTATGCAAGGATTTAAACTTATACAAGTATATATATGTTTCTTTCAAGTGGGGTTTTCATTTGATATCAACAACACATTTTGAGATATGATTTTCTTGAAAGAACTATTGAATTATCATGGGGTTGCTTGTTTAAATGTATTTCAATTGTTGAATTGTGAACATGTGTTTTGAGTTTTGAAAGGGTGCCATGTGTTTGAATTGTAAATTCTTTAAATCCCCCATGCTAATGTTTTATACCTCATACTATACTTGTATTGAACATTGAGAGCATATGTTTTGAAATTTATATGATATTACTCATAAATGATAAAACCTCTTGAACAATTACATGTTGAGAACCATAGTGCATGTGGTCGATGTGTGTGAAAGTTTTATATATGTACATCATGTAAATGGCGTGAGAAGTTAAAGAATTGATATGATATTGATGACTTGCAAGTCTGGTATGACGATACCCTATAGAGTATGACATATGATTGATTGAATTGAGTCTGATGCATTGTTTTTGTAAGATAGGTGGTTACCCGAAGAAAGCACGAGTCAAATGACTCTGCGCTGGAAACCATGTTTGCTGACTTGGGAACTTGGTACCCTGCTGTGTGATCTTGTGTACCTGACATTATGTCATCCTAAATTGGGACTATGGTTAGGATCCCTACTTTGTGATCTTGTGCACTACCATACTTGAATGGGTCGAGATACCCTGCTGTGTGATCTTATGTGTCTTTCCCTCACTTATACTCTAATCTCAGCGGCAATTGAGATTTGACAGTTGGTGTAAATATGAAATTGTAGGGTGTACCACCTAGCTCAGAAGTGTTGCATTATTGTTGAAAAATCATTATGTTATGCCCATGCATTTTTCAAAACATTTTTAAATAATGTGCTTTGTAAAAGCTCTCACTTATGTTATATAAAAACCTCTATTTTGTTTTGGATCACTCTGCATACTAGTACACTTGTATTGACCCCCTCTCTCTCAACCTCTCTATTTCTGAGACACCGGCTAGGGGTCCAGAACAGTTGTAGATTTCATTGTCAGAGTTGTTACGTCAGTGGTGAGCCTTCTATACTTCGGAAGGCTTGGTTATTTTCAGATGTTTATCATTATTAGACATGTTTTTGTCTACTGGGGTCTTATCCCAGTTTTCAGATTTATTAGTGATTATGTATTAGAGATTTCGCAGACGGTTTTCAAATGTCAATAGATGTTGTGGGAATTTATTTTCCATTATTGATTTTATTAGACTCATGACCATGTTTCTGTAGTATTGTGTATTTTCTGCATTTCTTTTATCATATGAATTATGTCTATAATTATCAGATTGATAGGGGTGTTTTGGGGGCTATATGCTTTGGAGTGCTCATCACGGCCAGGGCCCCGGTTCGGGTCGTGACAAAGTTGGTATTAGAGAACGGTTCATGTTCCCAGGGTGTATGCAAAATCGCGTTGGGTAGAGTCTTATTTATGGGTGTGTAGCGCACCACACTTATAATCAGGAGTCTACTAGGCGTTTAGGAATGTCTCTCTTTCTTTATGTTCTAGTTCATGCGATAGAGTCAAAATGTTCCTCTTTTATACTCTAATTCTTGCTATGGTATCATCCATACGAAAGTAAAAGTCATCCCAAATTCTTTCCTTACTCTGATATTTTTAGAAATGTCCAATTATTGGGGTGATTCAAGTGCAAAAAGTTTAGAATCTACATGATATAGTCCTTTTCGATTGAGTTATATAAGATTTTAAAAATTATGCAAGGACTTGAGAAGAGTCCGTTTGCTTCAAAGTGTATTGATGTGAGTGTGAACCTTGATATTGATCAAATAGTACTTTTTAGACTGCGGTACTGAGTGTATTCAGTCCCTTTTTAAAAAAATTTATGTTGCAGATGTCGTGCTTTAGGGGGAATGATGTGTAATAGAATGTTGGAACTGTATTTCCACCCGGATAGTAGTATGAGTTAAAGTATTATTGTCATGACCTATTGGTAATGAAATTAGACCAAGAAGTTGGCGCTGTGAAGTCCCAAATTTAGAAGTCAGAGTGAGGGTGATATTTATGTAAATGGATATTTCAGTTGAATAACCGATGTTTGAGGATGATTTACCCCTTTATAGTGATAAACTAATGTGGTAGCTAGTAGCATGTGTGGATGGTGCGGTAGTCCATGGAGGAAGCGTTTGACAACTATTTTATTTATACAGAGTAAGATGTGTATTCTTAGTTCATGGGATATTGCATATTAAATTTCTATCTCATGTAATCTTGTCATCAAAGTGTTGTTAAAAAATAAAGTCTAGTGAAGCCGTGTGGGGATCTTTCGATTCACTAGCATAGTTGCCTTGTCATTCATCTCATTTTCTTGTTCAAAATACAAAATCAAAGTCTAGTGAAGCCGTGTGAGGCCTATTTCGATTCACTAGCAACTTGTTGTCCAACTTATTGTTCTTGTGTTGGTTTAATAAATGTATAGCTAAATATGTTTCATGAGATTAATGATGTATGTTTTGTGGAAAATTAGTAGGCTTGATGTGTTGAAATAGTACGTGCTAATGAGTTATTATAAGGAAGACCGTAAGGTCAAGATACTAGTGTTTATTGATGTTTATTTCATGGTTTCCAAGTGAGAATCATGCATAAGGTTGGGTTGTAAAATCATGTTTAGCACTAGACATTAAGTTTTGAACAGTTAGAAGTCCATGAAGGTGAATGTGATGATTTCTTGGTTAATGATTGTAGTTATATAGAAGTGACCTAATAACCTTGAACGATGTATGAAATGGCATAAGTTTAAGTAATTCATAATGAAGTATAATGTTGTAGGTATGGTGTGTAAGTATGCCCAAGGTGATATGGGGTTGTGGCATTTTTTCTAAGACTATTACATGTTGCGTGTGGCTAGT
This sequence comes from Capsicum baccatum var. pendulum, assembly GCA_030864225.1. Classification (NCBI taxonomy): domain Eukaryota; kingdom Viridiplantae; phylum Streptophyta; class Magnoliopsida; order Solanales; family Solanaceae; genus Capsicum; species Capsicum baccatum. Next base: position 255,019,372 of record CM061559.1, on the reverse strand, counting down.
GGTACCGTTGAGTTGCTGGATGGAGAAAGACTAGTAGATGTTATATGTGTTCTAAATACCCAGGTTAAGGAGTTTTGATTTATAGTGTTGAGCCTTATTATATGATCTTGATTCTCATAGTAATGAGACATAAGCTTGGAGTTGCGATATTGGTAGGCTACGTCGAAAATGGTATGGTTCATCAAAGCCTTGCTGATATCCATGTTAAGTGTCAGAATCTAAGTTTGAGTTTCGAAGGTTGAACCGATAGAAATAAGTGTGCAAGCATTATACTATGACTATTGGGGCTATCGAAATATAGAGTGTATCTCAGAAGGTAGTATTAGCAGTGGGCTTTCCACTTTCATGTGTGGTCTTTTGGGTTAAGTTCTATTAATTTTGTGTATTGTCATATTTTAGACCCCAGAGTACAGTGAGTGCGGTTAAGTTTAAAGTCTAGTAAGGGATCTCCCAAACTTAAGATGATGGCTTAAAGCCAAGGGGAAGATGATAGAACAAGTAACCAAGTCTGGCCCTCAGATTCTAGCAGTGATGTTAGTATGACATAGAACATCAGAAGGGAAGGGTGAGGCTCAACCCATTCCTGTCTCAGTATTTTTCAGTTATCTTAATACCTACTCATACCTCACGTTTCAGTTCCGTGATCATAGTTCATGTTCATGTATATGATAGAGAATCACGTGCTCTTCCTGATTCCTAAATGAGGAACTTTAGTTCATTCAGTAGTCGGAATCACATTCCATATGTTATGAACTCTAAATTAAGGTCATGCAGCTCATGACTCATGTATTCTCGCTTTATAGTGTGCTCAGTTCCCATAATTCATGTAATACTCTTTATGCAAGGATTTAAACTTATACAAGTATATATATGTTTCTTTCAGGTGGGGTTTTTATTTGATATCAACAACACCTATTTGAGATGTGATTTTTTTTTAAAGAACTATTGAAATACCATGGGGTTGCTTGTTTAAATGTATTGCAATTGTTGAATTGTGAACATGTGTTTTGAGTTTCGAAAGGGTGCCATGTGTACGAATTATAAATTCTTTAAATCCCCCATGGTAATGTTTTATACCCCATACTATACTTGTATTGAGCATTGAGAGCATGATTTTTGAAATTTATATGATATTACTCATAAATGATAAAACTTCTTGAACTATTACAAGTTGAGAACCATGTGCATATGGTTGATGTGTGTGAAAGTCTTATATATGTGCATGATGTAAATTATATGAGAAGCTAAAGAATTGATGTGATAGTGATGACTTGCAAGTCGGGTATGACGATACCTTGCAGAGTATGACATGTGATTGATTGAATTGAGTTTGATGCATTATTTTTTGAGATAGGTGGTTACCCAAAGAAAGCACGAGTCAAATGACTCTACGCTGGAAACCGTGTTTGCCGACTTGGGAACTTGGTACCCTGCTGTATGATCTTGTGTATCTGAAATTATGTCATCCCAAATTGGGACTATGGTTAGGAGCCCTGCTTTTTGATCTTGTGCACTACCATACTTGATTGGGTTGTGACACTCTACTATGTAATCTTGTGTGTCTTTCCCTCACTTATACTCTAATCTCGGTGGCAACGAAGATTTGATAGTTTGTGTAAATGTGAAATTGTAGGGTGTACCACCTAGCTCAGAAGTGTTGCATTGTTGTTGAAAAATCATTATGTTATGCCCATGCATTTTTCGAAACATTTTTAAATAATTTGGTTTGTAACAGCTCTCACTTATGTTATGTAAAAGCCTCTATTTTGTTTTGGATTAATCTGCGTACTAGTACACCTGTATTGACACCCTTCCCCCAACCTCTCAGGTTCTGAGACATAGGCTAGGGGTCTAGAACAGCTGTAGATTTCATTTGTCAGAGTTGCTGTGTCCAGTGGTGAGCCTTCTATACTTCGGAAGGCCTGGTTACTTTTAGACAATTATAATTATTAGACATGTTTTGGTCTATTGGGGGCCTTGTCTTAGTTTTCAGATTTATTAATGATTAGGTATTAGAGATTTTGTAGACGGTTTTTAAATGTCGATAGAGGTTGTGGGACTTTACTTCCCATTATTGATTTTTTTAGACTCATGACCATGTTTTCGTAGTATTGTGTATTTTATGCATTTTTTTATCATATGAATTATGTGCATGATTACCAGATAGATAGGGTTTTTCGAGCCTACATGGTTCAGAATGCTCGTCACGGCCAGGGCCCTAATTTGGGTCGTGACAAACTTTGTATCAGAGTCAGGTTCATGGACCCATGGTATCTGTAAAATCGCGTTGGGTAGTGTCTTGTTTATGGGTGTGTATCGCGCCACACTTATAATCAGGAGGCTACTAGGCGTTTAGGAATGTCTCTCTTTCTTCATGTCCTAGTTCGTGCAATAGAGTCAAAATGTTCTTCTTTTATACTCTAATTCATGCTATGGTGTTGTCCATACGAAAGTAAAAGTCATCCCAAATTCTTTCCTTACTCTGATGTTTTCAGACATGTCCCATTATTGGGGTGATTCAAGTGCAAAATGTTTAGAATCTACATGATATAGTCCTTTTGGATTGAGTCATTTAAGATTTTAAAAATTGTGCAAGGACTTGAGAAGAGTCCGTTTTCTTCAAAGTGTATTATTGCGAGTGTGAACCTTAGTATTGATGAAATCATGCTTTTCAGCCTGCGGTATTGAGTGTATTCAGTCCCTTTACAAAAAAATCTATGTGGCGGATGTCGTGCTTCAGGGGGAATGATGTGTAACAGAATGTTGGAACTATATTTCTACTCGAATAGTAGTATGAGTTAAATTGTTGTTGTCATGACCTATTGGTAATGAAATTAGACCAAGAAGTTGGTGATGTGAAGTCACAAAGTTAGAAGTCAGAGTGAGTGTGATTTTTATGTAAATAAATATTTCAGTTGAATAACCAATGTTTGAGGATGATTTACCCCTTTTTAGTGATAAACTAATATGGTAGCTAGTAGTATGTGTGGATGGTATGGTAGTCCATAGAGTAAGTGTTTGACTCCGATTTTATTTATACAGAGTAAGATGTGTATTCTTAGTTCATTGGATATTGTGTATGAAATTTCAATCTCATGTAATCTTGTCATCAAAGTGTTGTTGAAAAATAAAGTCTAGTGAAGCCGTGTGAGGCCTATTTCGATTCACTAGCAATTTGTTGTCCAATTTGTTGTTCTTGTGTTGGTTTAATATATGTATAGCTGAATCTGTTTTTATGAGATTGAGTTGGTAAAGAGGTGATTCGTCCTTGTGTGTTAGTTTAGTAGAAGGTAGAGAAAGAGTTGTTAGTCAGTGTGATTTGTCGGTTGCTTGAAGTGTAAAAATTGCTATATTAGCCAGTAAGTTATAATTATAGATTCATATTTGTTGTGGAAATTGAAGGTAGTCTAAATGTATGATTGAGTAAGTAAGTATGAGGTGAGAAATCCGTATAAGTAGATAGGATTGTATGGGGTTATAATATCAGATTAAGGTTGATCACGTCTATTATGTGACCCTTGACCTTTTTTTTCGTTGGTAGTTGTAAACTAGTGCCACTTATGAGAAGGTATGTAGAAGATTTTGAGGTATTTGGATAGAATGTTCCAATTTTATGGATTAGTATATTATGTTGCACTCATCAATGGTGGTAGATGATTGATGCTAAACTATAGGGTTGAATTTAAGTGTAGAATGTGGTGGTAAAAATAGTGTCATGAGATTAATGAAGTAGGTTTTGGGAGTAGACTTGATGTGTTGAGATAGTACGTGCTAATGAGTTTTGATAAGGAAGACCGTAAGGTCAAGATCGATTATTGTTGTTATGAAGTTCTAGTGTACTAGTGTACTAGTGTTTCTTGATGTTTATTTCATGGTTTTCAAGTGAGAATCATGTGTAAGGTTGGGTTGTAAAATCATGTTTGGCACTAGACATTAAGTTTTGAGCAGTTGAAGTCCATGAAGGTGGATGTGATGATTTCTTGGTTAATGATGCTAGTTATATGGAAGTGATCTAATAGGCTTGAACGGTGTATGAAATGGCTTAAGTTTAAGTTGATTCGTAATGAAGTATAATGTTGTAGGTAGGGTGTGTAAGTATGCCCAAGGTGATATGGAGTTGTGGTATTTTTTCTAAGACTATTACATGTTGCGTGTGGCTAGTAGTACCATTAAGTTGCTAGATGGAGAAAGACTAGTAGATGTTATATGGGTTCTAAATAGCCAGGTTAAAGAGTTTTGATTGATAGTGTTGAGCCTTTTTATATGATCTTGATTCTCATAGTAATGAGACATAAGTTTGGAGTCGCGATATTTGTAAGCTATGTCGAAAGTGGTATAGTTCATCAAAGGCTTGGTGATATCCATGTTAAGTGTTAGAATCTAAGTTTCAGTTTTGAAGGTTGAACTGATAGAAATAAGTATGCAAGCATTATAATATGACTATTGGGGCTATCAAAATATAGAGTGTATCAGAAGGTAGTATTGGCAGTGGGCTTTCCACTTTCATGTGTGGTCCTTTGGGTTAAGTTCTATTAATTTTGCGTATTGTCATATTTCAGACCCCAGAGTGCAGTGAGTGGTTAAGTTTAAAGTGTAGTAAGGGATCTCCCAAACTTAAGATGATGGCTTAAAGCCAAGGGGGAGATGATAGAACAAGTAACCAAGTCCGGCCCTCAGATTCTAGTAGTGATGTCAGTATGACATAGAACATCAGAAGGGAAGGGTGAGGCTCAACCCATTCCTGTCTAAGTATTTTTCAGTTATCCTAATACCTACTCATACCTCAGGTTTCAGTTCCATGATCATAGTTCATGTTCATGTGTATGATAGAGAATCACGTGCTCTTCCAAATTCCTAAATGAGGAACTTCACTTCATTCAGTAGTCAGAATCACATTCCATATGTTATGAATTCTAAATTAAGGTCATGCAGCTCATGAATCATGTATTCACGCTTTATAGTGTGCTCAGTTCCCATAATTTATGCTATACTCTTTATGATGGGCGAAATGTAGTTCATAGCCATGTATGCCCCAATTCAGATTTTTCTTTGATAAATCCCGGATGTTGATTTGCTATTCCTCAGGCCTCAGTTAAGTGTCAAGTTCCATAAAATATCCTTCCATGCTTCAAGATCTTATGTTCTAATATTTAGTGACTCCTCTTATGTGATGATAGTGGTGATGAGTAAATGTTTCTTGTTGATGGAAGATCATAGTATGCTTGTTTTAGATAAGGCCATATGTGTGAAGTAAGGTTGGGGCCAAGTCTTTGATGCATGTGATGGTTAGCTGAAAGGTATGAGTGTGTATGTTCTTGGGGTAGCGCGTGGGAGCTATATCGATAGATGGTTAGTAGAATATGTGAAGTGTATCTTTATGAGTGTTTGCTTTGAAGTTCATATGTGGTTATAAAGATAGCCTTGAAAGACATGTTGGAATTTTTATAAAGGAACTCTATATGCGCTAGCGACTTCATAGTAATAGTTCAGAGTTAGTCATTGAAGTGGTAAGGCATGATATGCTTTGGTTGTGATCTTTTAACAGATATAGAAGGTTGAATCTTATGGTCTAGACTTGTATCGTGGAGTGGCATGTAGTTTTTTGCGAGGTGGAGTTAGGCCTGATCACGGTGAAGAGGATTTAAGTTACTATAGCCATTTGTAGAAAGATTTATAAATGAAAATACGAGAACAAATAAGTTGAATTGAATGAATGTGGTATCTATGGGAAATAGTACAGTTAAGGGAGTATTCGAGGAGTGTGCTAATCTTGAAAGTAAGAAGTCACATTGACTAAGGCCTAACAATTCTATCCTAATTTATGAGTTATATGTCTATATTCCAGGCTGCAGAGTAATGCCAATGTTGGGATCCTATAGTCGGATGTCTTGTGTGACTCATGCCCAAGATCTTTCGCTACCTAATGCTACTAGGACTTCTTTAGGAAGAGTGTTGATAAGATACTACAGATTGAGTATAAGTTTTCAGTATAGTTCAGTCTATATAGCCAGCAAATCAGTTTGACAGACAGACAGACAAGTACTGTGGTTTCCTACCTTTTTACCTGGTCCTACTATCTGAAGTCTTATGCGTATAACCATCCCAAGATATAATTTATTCCATCCATGGAAATTGCGAATTCAGTTCAGTCCTAACGTCATGTTTCAAATTTAGTTATTTATTCATGACTTAGTTCTTAAAAGTTCAGTGCATGGTCTCAAATTTTTCTGGGTATTTTAGTTCAGACAGTGTAATACCTTCATATGATTCAAATCTTGTTGCATCAGGATTCGTACTTGCATGAATTATCACTTCTTGTTTCAATATATATGACTGTATGATGAACACTTCAAGGAAAATTCTAAATTCTCAGCATGAATACACTCCTCCAAGCAAGTAAAGTCAAGTCAGCTCAGAATCCAGTTTCATGATAGATGTTAAAGGTTTCAGATCAGCAGATCCTTTCTTAGAAGATATGTCTTACCCACGCTATTCCATACCTTTAAGGCTTCAACAAGTTCATACCTATCATTCGGGGATGAATGATCCCATGAGGGAGATAATGTAATGCCCCATAAAAGCCATGTATGTGTTAGCTTCTAGTAGTGTGCTCTTAGTCTAGAAAACTTGAAAATATTCTAAGTGTTGAAGAGCCTTAGTCTCATTTTTATTTTTTAATCTTTGGGGATTTTATTTTCGACCCTCCTGACCTCCGTTTTTAGATTTTCTTATTGCGTTGCGATGGGGCAATGTCGTAGGACGTCCCGAGTGAGTTTCGGGATTTTTAGATGAGTTTAAGGGCAAGTTTGGGGTTCCATTCCAGTGAGCCCCCACGATAGGCCCACGGCGCCCGCTTATCGCCCTACCTAGGAAGGAGCCCCGCGATAGGCTAGGAGACGCCTGGCTTACAGTGGTGCTCCAACCCGGGCAGCACCGTCTTATCGTCCCAGGCCAATTTTCAGTTCCCTTTGAGATTTTAAGGGTATTTTGGTAATTGTCCATTCCCCAATCATCTTAAACACGAGATTTAACCCCAAATACTCCAAACTACACCCACATTCATCATATTACTCCAAGAACTCTCCTTAGGGTTTCAAACTAAAAACCTAAGTAGTTCAAGATTTAACCGTGAGTTTTCAAAACAAATTGAAGAATCAGAATCCCCGCAACGTAGGCTTCAAGAAGCACCCGCTAATTTTGTAAATATAGGTACATGGGGTTGTCCTAAATTTCATGGGCATGTTTTGAAAAGAATTTATGCAAGACTTTAAACTTATACAAGTATATATATATATTTTTCTTTCAAGTGGGGTTTTCGTTTGATATCAACAACACGTTTTGAGATGTGATTTTCTTGAAAGAACTATTGAAATATCATGGGGTTGCTTGTTTAAATGTATTTCAATTGTTGAATTGTGACATATGTTTTGAGTTTCGAAAGGGTGCCATGTGTTTGAATTATAAATTCTTTAAATCCTCCATGCTAATGTTTTATACCGCATACTATACATGTATGGATCGTTGAGAGCATGAGTTTTGAAATTTATATGATATTACTCTTAAATGATAAAACTTCTTGAACTATTACATGTTGAGAATCATGGTGCATGTGGTCGATGTGTGTGAAAGTGTTATATATGTTCATGATGTAAATGGCATGAGAAGTTAAAGAATTAATGTGATATTGATGACTTGCAAGTCGGGTGTGACGATACCCTACAGAGTATGACATGTGATTGATTGAATTGAGTTTGATGCATTGTTTTTGTGAGATAGGTGGTTACCCGAAGAAAGCACGAGTCAAATAACTCTACGCTGGAAACCGTGTTTTCCGACTTGAGAACTTGGTACCCTGCTGTGTGATCTTATGTACCTAACATTATGTTATCCCAAATTGGGACTATGGTTAGGAGCCCTACTTTATGATCTTGTGCACTACCATACTTGATTGGGTCGAGACACCCTGCTGTGTGATCTTTTATGTCTTTCCCTCACTTATACTCTTATCTCGGTGGCAACCGAGATTTTAAAGTTGGTGTAAATGTGAAATTGTAGGGTGTACTAGCTAGCTCAGAAGTATTGCATTGTTGTTGGAAATTCATTATGTTATGCCCATGAATTTTTCGAAACATTTTTAAATAATGTGCTTTGTAACAACTCTCACTTATGTTATATAAAAACCTCTATTTTGTTTTGGATTACTCTGCGTACCAGTACACCTGTATTGACCCCCCCTCCCCCAACCTTTCAAGTTCTGAGACACAGGCTAGGGGTCCAGAACAGCTGTAGATTTCATCTGTCAGAGTTGCTGTGTCCAGTGGTGATCCTTCTATACTTCAGAAGGCTTGGTTATTTTGAGACGATTATCATTATTAGACATTTTTTGGTCTACTAGGGTCCTTATCCCAGTTTTCAGATTTATTAGTGATTATGTATTAGAGATTTCGTAGATGGTTTTCAGATGTCGATAGATGTTGTGGGACTTTATTTCCCATTATTGATTTTATTAGACTCATGACCATGTTTCCATAGTATTGTGTATTTTCCGCATTTCTTTTATCATATGAATTATGTGCCTGATTACTAGATATATAGGGGTGTTTCGGGCCTACATGGTTCGGAATGCTCGTCACAGATAGGGCCCCAGTTTGGATCGTGACATGCTTCTCCTTCACTTCTGAAACTAAAGAGGATTCGAAGCTACTCTGAACCTAAACATTCCCCTCGGCTTAATCAAGAAACCTAACACCCAACCTAGATAAGCGATGCACTTCCCGAGCCAACTCCTTCTTACCTTCCTCCAATGAGCCATACTGTAATAGACAACCACTAAGGGAATCTACCATTACATTAGCCTTGCTCAGATGATACAACACACTCATATCATAGTCTTTTATCAACTCTAACCAAATTCTCTGTCTAAGATTCAACTCCCTCTGAGTAAACATGTACTGTAAGCTTTTGTGGTCAGTAAACACATCAACATAAACACTATAAAGATAGCGTCTCCAGATTTTCAAAGCAAAGACCGCAACAGCTAATTCAAGATCATGGGTTGGGTAATTATTTTTATGCGGCTTCAACTGTCTTGAGGAATAGGCATGACCTTACCTCTGTGCATCAACACACAACCCAAACCAACTCCATAGGCATCATAATACACCATAAAACCATCCGTACAATCAGGCATGGTTAACACTGGGGCTGATGTGAGTTGAGTCTTCAACTCTTGAACATTCTTCTCGCAGGAATCTGACCTAAGAAACTTAACTTTCTTTTGGGTCAATTGGGTTATGGGAGACGCAATAGAAGAGAAACCTTCAACAAAATGATAGTAATAGCCAGCTAGACCCAAGAAACTTTTATTGTCAGATGGAGAGATAGGTCCAAATGTCTTCTGGGGGTCAACTCTAATGCCTTCTGCTGAAACAACATGACCTAGGAATGCTACTAACCTTATCCAAAATTCACACTTGCTGAATTTGGTGAACAATTGATGATCTCAGAGAGTTTGTAAGACAATTCTAAGATGATCCACATGGTCATTCTCAGTACGGGAGTAGAAAGGATATCATCTATGAACACTATGACAAAAATATCAAGATACTGTCTGAACACTAAATTAATAATGTCCATGAAACCTGCTAGAGCATTAGTTATCCCAAAACATATAACTAGAAACTCAGAGTGACCATATCGGGTTCGGAAGGTTGTCTTTGGAATATCACACTCTTTCCTTTAAGCTGATGATAGCCGGATCTAAGGTCTATCTTTGAGAAATAACTTGCACCTTGAAACTTATCAAACAGGTCATCAATTCTTGGTAGAGGGTACTTATTCTTGACTGTGACCTTATTAAGATGATGATAGTCAATACACATACACAAAGAATCATATTTCTTTCGCATGAACAAAATAGGTGCATCCCAAGGAGAAACACTGGGCTTTGTGAGACCTTTATTTTAAAGATATTTGAGTTGCTATTTCAACTCCTTAAGCTTTAAGGGTACCATATGATATGGAGGAATAGAAATAGGCTGTGTGTCAGGAAGAAGGTCAATCCCGAACTCTATCTCTCTATTGGGAGGTCCCCCTGGGAGATCTTCTGGGAAAACATCTAGAAACTCATTAACTATACCGACTAACTGAATAGTTGGATCCTTAAACTTAGTATCTTTAACTCTAACTAGATGGTAGATGCAACCCTTGGAAATAAACTTTTTGGCTAAAGGTAAGATATGAAATGACTCTTGGGAGATACTAAACTCCTAGACCACTCAAAGACTGGATCGTTTGGAAACTAAAGCTTAACCATATGGGTATGACAGTCTGTAGATGCATATCAAAGTCGACCATATCTAACTCTATCAGGTCTGCTAATATAACCCTATGGAGGACAGTAATAGGACACTTTTTATGAACTCTCTTAGCAACAACTAACTTTCCTACGTGAGTGGAAACCAGTAAAGGCTCAAGGATCTTTTTGGGACTCATCTTAAAATTTGCAGCAACCAACGGTGTCACATAAGAAAAATTTGAATGACTTAGGGTCTAACAACACACACATATCAAAATGAAAGACACGAAGCATACCAGTAACCACATCTGGTAAATCCTTCTGCTCCTGGCGGCACGATAAAGCATAGAATTAGTTCTGACGCTAACTACCAGTTATGCTTGATGAAGTGCCCTGAGGAGTGGATGGATGGGCTAAAGGAGCTAGGGTGCTGCTAGCTTGGGTCTGGGGATGAACATCTCCGCTCTCCTTCCTAGCATGTTTACACTCTCTATATCTATGGCCCATCTTACCACAACTAAAAGAACCCCTCTGATCGGCTAAGCACTCACCGAGATAGTCCCTACCATACTTAGTATATGGAGGATAACGAGGTCAGTTACTCACGCTGTTCTGGGATCTAGACATAGTAGGCCTATTCCTCAGCTCCTGCCTGATTCTGGGTGTGAGAGAACTAGCTGATGAAGTCGCTGGTATAGACGAACGACTCTCAAACTAGGGCCGGTTCCCTCCATGGGATCTACTCTAGCTATGCTCAAATTGCTTTGATCTAGCTATGTTATTACCCCTTACTCTATCTTTCTGACTTATCTTATCTACCTTAATCTGCTGAGCACGCATCATCAGTCTAGATAGATACATATCCCTATTAAGCATAGCAGTCCTACTGTAGTACCTCGAATCTGGTACCCAAAATGATACACGGTGCTCATGATCCCGAAGGACCATAAGCTAACCCATGATTGATATCTGTACCTGTACATTGCATAATATATAATATAATGTGGAAAACATGAACAGAAAGGCCGTAAGGTTCAAAAATAATAATAACAACATATGAGTGGGGTATGAAATACCCCAAAAAACTAAAATAAACTATCTGAAAAATGATAGTCTGAAAAGCCTCTAACTGTCTGAATAAGGACTTGATGGGACATATCCCAAACTAATTCCAGCTACTGAAATAAATTAAATACTGAAATGATAAAATAATAATCATATCCTCGAAGGATGGAAACTCACTGCTAAGCTCTGACTGCTGAATACTGGAATGCTATAGATGCTCTGGAGCTCATGTCTCTTAACCTATGGTATAGAATAAAACACCATAGAGCAAATGCGTCAGTACGATTGAATGTACTGGTATGCATGTGAGGTAGGCTGAATGCAAGGGTTCATATGCATGAACAATACTAACTGACTATCTAACATAAACATAAGAATACATGCATGAATACATAATAACTATAACTAAGTTTGTGATAACATGATTACTGAGTCTGAGTACTGATAACATGAGTTACTGATAACTAATATAACTGAAGTAATTGATACTGAGTGACTATATCTGATAGTCTAGGTTCTAATAGAACTAGCTGATTTTTGTCCTATTCTGAGTTGACTCTATCAGGCATTCCTGAAATTTGAAGAACTATCTAAGTTCTTTTACTGATACTGAATCTGTAACTATGGGAATTAGTCATCTAACCAACATGCCCCAAATGCGCTATTATAGCTAAGTTGGGGTCCAATCTGTAACCCTAATTAGAAGGGTGTCAATACCGCACCACTGGTAAGGACAAGCTATGGGTGACCCTCATCTGTCAATGTCACTAAAATACAATGGTGAGACCCTCATCTAACAGTGTTTATCCACGTTATCAATGCTCATCTGATAGTGTTGATATCTCAACCTATGCTGGCTACATAGTTCTGGAATACAAGGATGATTTCTAAGAATCACACCCATTTCTGATAGTGTGTGTTCCCATCCTTTGGTTTACTCAGTGCTAAATCCTACTCCCATCTAAATAGACACTGATCATGATTAACGAAACTGGACTGGACTGAGTTAACTGAGTTCTATTGACTAATGGAATAGTACTTGAGATTTACTGAATTACTGAGCTTTCATAATTCACATGATGACTGATTGAGTTGTATGGATCATGGATTGACTAAAGATATTGTGAAAACATGACACTGGCTCTAGGCGCACAACTATATTTTTTGTGTACAAGTACCCTCAGGACTTAATAGAAGGAAAATGACATGACATGACATTTTTTAGTACAAGATCAACATCAACTATCCATAATATAATAACTTAGGGATTTCATGAAGTACATAGTTCATAGGGTCTCATACATAAATGGGAATACATATCAACATATCATAGTTTCATCAATTAGTACCCTAGATGCTACTTCAAACATCCATAATCCACAACCATATAACATATTTCATTTTGATACTAAAGGTAAGGCATGCACTTGTTATTTGGATTACTATTTAAGCTATAAGGCATAATTCTATCCCTTTAGGCATTTTATCAAAAACCTTACATGCACCATTTAAGGCATAGGTAAAATCATCAAATTTCACGAATCATAAACCACCAAATTCATGGATTTCAATTATATTCTAACGTAGTGTCATAATTTCACATAAAGATCCCAACTTGGGAATCAAACAACAACCATCACATAAACTTGAACAACCCACAACATAATAACATGATTCACAATTTAAAATAGGGTTCTTGAGCTTTATGGATGAAAGAAATCCATAAATCAACACAAAGCTTACCTTAGTTCGTGTTTTTGTGAAGATTGACGGAGAAACTTCTTGAATTTGAATCGTCCAATTGGAACCCTAGCTTGTTCTTGAGAGGGTTTTGAAAATAAGAGGTATATTTTGCTTTAATTAGGGCTAAATCCTATGTTTAGGAGCTTATATACGAGTGGAAAATTACCAAGATGCCCCTCAAGACATGGAGTTGGAGTGCAGTAAATTTGTCCTGGCACGATATCCAGGGTGTCGCCCTGCCTAGTCCGCTGGGCTTAGCAAGGCATCGCCCAACCTAGAACGGTGCTGAAGTGAGGGAACCGCAGTCCTATCGCCTTTAGCTACTGGTTTGGGCACCCAAACATACCCTTAAGCTACTCCAAAAATTCCGAAACTCACCTGGGATGTACTACGACCTTCCCCATCGCAACGCAACTTGAAAATTGAAAAACGGAGGTCGGGAAGGTCGTCAAAATAATCTCCGAAGTTCAAATCCTTGAAATGAGACTAAGTCTTAAACACTTAGCTAAATTATTTTAAGTGTTGGAGCTTTATAAGAGCTTAAAGAAACTGATTTCTGACACGTGAATTTGCGAGATATTACACCTGTACTCTTTCAGCACCAAACCAGATACACCAGTTATGAACTTACTCATGCTAGATTGGGTTTCAGCTACCAAGTCAGGAGCATACTTAGCTAACTGGTTGAACTTAAGGCAATACTCTTTTACAGTCATAGAGCCTTTTCTTAGGTTCATGAACTTTGCTTTCCTCATCTCGAGTGGGAAAAACTTGTCCAAGAATACATCCTGGAACACCTGCCAAGTCATAGGAGTAGCATCCTCCCCTCTATTCTCCCTCCATGCCACAACCCATTCATAAGCAATATCTTTTAGCCTATAAGAGGCCAGTTCTACGCTCTCCTCCTCAAACACATGCATAACTTGGGTGATTTTCTTCACCTCCTCAAGATACAACTGTGGGTCCTCACCTACTTTTGAACTAAAGAATTCAGGCAAGTTCATCCTCATAAAGTCACAAAGTCTGGCTGCATCTGTATCACCACCTTGCTGATGCATAACAACAGCCTGGTTATTATCTTGCACAGTAGCAGTCACAGCTTGTGCTAACGTCTGAAAAGTAGCTTAAAACTCAGCATGATACACATTCTCATTTAGGGGATCAACAAGTTGAGGTGGCTCATTATTGTTTCTGTGTGCTTGATGAGGAGGCATTTTTTATCATAAAAGAGCACGAATTAATAGCAGATAAAGACAGTTGTAGGCATGATAGATTCTGAAAGAAAGATATGACTTTTCCTAAAACATCCCGTAGCCTCTTTCTCAAAGATGTGGCACGCTACAAACCGATGATCAAGAATTTATGTAACGCGGCTTGTCAGACTCATTAGGACTCCTTAAACCTTAGGCTCTGATACAAAGTTTGTAACGCCCCAAAATCTTATCCCATAGTATCGCACGGTGCTTAAGGATACAAGTAGCCCTAAGCTAATCCTATGAGCCTGCTACAACTTCTAACACTTACTTTAGGATGAATACACCAAGTAAAATGCTATATTATCTCAAATTAGAAATGAAATAATTGAAAACAAATGTATAAATATCAAATACTGGAAATCTAGAATAAAAATTCAACTGACAGTTTGACAAGCCTCTACTTTCTAAGAAATAGAGAGTCATTGGGACAAACCCCCAACTAACTCAAACTGAACTGAACAAACAATAAAAATTGCTAACAAGACTGAAATTAGGGAAATAGGTCCTCAAACCATGAGGACTCACCAACTGCGGAGTGTAGACAAAGTACTTAGGAATCAATATCGCGACTGAGACTGAGCACCTGAACCTATATTATGAGACAATGTGGCCCAGAAACGTATATGTGGATCAGTACTTTGAGGATGTACTGAGTATATGGAGGTGTATGCAATAATTATAAACAATATCATCAATTTTTATAGAAATCATGCATGTTGACATATCTGACTCACATAGCTTGAATAACTCTAAAAATATAAATATCATGAATTATGAATAATGGAATGTGTTGTATAAATCTTGTGAGTCAATATACTTAGTTCCAAAATCTGTGATTCTATTCCCTTCTCGAAACATATGAACTAAATGGTAAATTTCTCACCTCTATATTTAAAAAATAAGACTGTATATTTGAAACTGAAGTCTCAAGTAAAATAATATCTGAATAAGTTTGTGAGCTTTTACACTTAGTATCTAAAAATCTTTACTGACAGGGATATCTTTCAAAACTTTAGGTAAAATAACTCATCTCAAATGAACATACTTCACTCTAGAAACTGATTATTTACTTTTACTAGCAGGGGGTGCTCTTAACCATACACACCAAGCGAGCTACGTGGAGTCCAACATTTTATCCTCCTAAGGAAGAAACCTCACGTTGGAGAGAGGAGTCATACTCTTTCTAGGGAGTATAACCTAAACTTAGTAATCACTATCTTGGCCACGAGCCTATATATCTCAATCCTACGGTGGCACGTAGTTCTCGGGTATGAAACCATAGTAACTTACTTGACTCGGTGATAAATACTTCTCCCTTTAAGTGGCTATGCTTATTTCATAAGAAGTCCTCCTTTAAAATTATCTCGTGATTTATAATGACACCAACTATAAAATCTATAATCTCATTGAGTGAAGTGGATTTCAAAGCTATTATGACCATCAAGGTCAAAACCTTCTCAATAATCTCAAAATACTCAAATCATAGGTGCTTACAGAATAAAAGTTCTTGAAATCACAATATCAAATAGGGATTAATGACCCATATCTCAATCTCATGCTAAGATATATTAAAAATCCATGCTAAATATCATAATGATTCATAAATCATCTCAAAATCTGGAAAATTTCAGCAATACGCATTATAACATCAACATACTTATGTAATTCAATTTCTAAAACATGGAAAATATCAATCTCAGGAATAACAACATAGGGTGTAAACCCATACTTGTTCATGAGAAAACATGTAAAATCATACATCTTTGTAATTAAAAACTAGTTTTGGGAACAAGGACGAAAGGATTGTCCTTGTTCAAACCTCACATACATTAAATTATGAATTTAGATGAACAAGCTTGCTTGAGACTCTTTTTCATACTCTTGAGTGAGGGTTCTTGAAGATTTTGCTTGAGAACCTTTAATCTTAAATCAATTTGCAAAAACTATGGTGAAATCTTGGAGAAGGAATCGGGTCTTTCCCTTGAGGGTTAATCTTGCGAGAAAACCCTAGTTCTTGATGCTTTGGATAAATATGAAATTCTATGCTTCGTTTTGATATATCTAGGTGTTAAAAAGGGTATAAAAAGACCAAAAATCCCTTTTAAAATGGCTTTAAAATGCTGAACAGGATCTGCGATGGCTCGTACAATGGTCCGTCACTGGCTCGACATTCTGTCGGCCTGACCGTCTTACTTGGCCCGTGAATGAGTTTAAGAACTACACACTTTGGAAGTCATCCCTTAATCTTCAAGAGATGAAATTAGGCTTACAGAAAGTTCAGGGTATTACAACTAAATTGGTCCTTTTAGCTTACCTAACCTGGAGTACGACTTCCACAAAGAGTATGAGATTATATTGCACTACTGTAAATCAATTGACACCTCTCTTGAGATTTATCAAGATCAGCTGCAAGATCTACAACTTCTGTACAATATTCTAGCTCCTAGACAGGCTCATCTGCCTTCTTTAGATCATCTTCACTTGAAACAAGACCTCTGTTTAGTCCAGACATAGCACTCTACAAGTGATGAACAGATTTGTCAAGACTTGAAATAAATGAATAAGAAAACAATTAAGGTTTCATAATAAAATAAGTAGATGAACCTCATTTCAAGCTTTCTTTCTATAAGACAACTGAAGTTTTTCCATGGTAATTTCTTGTTACCACTGACTCTGACAATTCACACGATGTAGATCAAAATTTTGACAACAGAAGCACATAATGAAATAAGAGGGGTATATGATCCTAATTTTTTGTTTACTCAAGATGCCAAACACTATATATTGCACCAGAGTGCTAACAAACAACAACAAAACTGTAAATATATAGCAAACAATAGAAGTAAAAGATACTCGGGTATACTATTGAGCTAATTCTTAAAGATCTAAATCTTTTTTTCCCTACAAAAAAGGATAAGACTAACCATTACAACACAAGACTTTCATTTTTCACTGGGTGCCAGCCAATGCTGATATACGACACACAGACCAGTGATATTTAACCTTAGAATTAAACTCTATGATAGTAATAGAGGCAACAAGGAATACCAAGATCAGACACAACCACTTTAACAACCAGCATCTACTATAGAGAGAAATAACTTAAAGATAACTAACAATTTAACACATCTAACCAATCTATCATAAACACTTTTGATTGCAATATAACTCTTAAATGCAATAAAAAATTATATTATACATGTCAAGTACTGGTATTATTTCCAGTTAACACATATAACCAATCCAAAGATCCAAAAAAGCATTATAACCCACTCATCCTGTAAGGCTATTTGAACACTAAAAAGAACTCAATATAGTTACAAGTCAATTTATTTTAATGCTAGCTACAAGAAATAACTATGAAAGAAAATAAACCAATTCATTGATGATAGGGATAAAAGAAAACTCAATATAGTTATAACTTTCTTAGCCAAAAGATAGCAAGTTTTGAAAAAAAAACATAAATCAAGAGAGAAAAAGAAAGTGCCAGAGGAAACTAAAAAATAAACATATATATATTCAGTCATATGCTCCTTTATTGAAATTTGAACATTCTCATAATCAACATAAAAAAATTGTTCAAATTATTGTTGTTGGCCTGGCTAATTTTCGTATATTTTCTATTCATCAACCTCTTACATGTCAAAAAAATCTCTTGGTTTTAGATGTACAACCACACTCCACTCTTTATCATTGTCATCATCAACATAGTAGAACATATGTGATTGTGATGCTTCAATATATAGATCATTATCCACATGATCACCGGTATGAATCAATTTGAAAAAGTCTACACAATTAAACTTCCACGCATCTATTTTGAACCCTCTATTCTGAGTAGTGTTAGCCCACTGACATTTGAAAAGAATAAGCCTAAATTTTCCATAATAATTAAGCTCAACAATGTCTTCCGAATTTTTATAATAAAGGCGGTCTGCTTGTGTTACATATGTATCTGTACTAGATGCAACACAAGAAGTGTTTGAGATAAGAAAAACTTCACTATTTTTAGTTTTTAATCTTTGTTCTCTAGACAAAGTTTAAAATTTGAATCCACTAATGTTCTAACCGTTGACTATTCTTGCTCTTGAGATGGACCTTGTGCTAAGAACTTCATTTCATCAGAGATAGTATCTGCTATATCCAGATTCATAATCTAAATATATAAAATATTTACATTAGAAATTATAAATTGATATAAGAAAGTTATATGAAAATAAACATTCTAATATAATTCACTCACTCTCTTAGGAAACCAATTAGGGAACTCGTTACTAACTCTTCTCTCTACTTCTGTTGCTGAAAGTCTACTGCCTCATGTATTTCTTTTGATGTAATATCTAAATTCACTATAAGGACATTATAATTAGAAATTTTAATCAAATTACTCAAAACATATCTTATATATCAAATTAGTGAAATTTCTTACTCAATAAATGACTTCACGGCCGCATAATTAAGTACTCCCTCCATCCCAAATTACCCATTCCAAATTAAAATATCACACTGATTAAGAAAAATAACTAATAACATGACTAGTTTAACATAGTATCCCTATCAAATGATGTTTACATTTTAAATTGAAGAAAAATTAATCAATGCAAAGGGTAAAACATGAGAAATTTTTTGATCTCCTCTTGATTAATTAAAAAAAGACAAGTAAAATGAGAAATCAAATTAAAATATTTGAGATGGTTAATTTGAGACGTAGGGAGTAACACATATCGATGAGCTTCTATTTTCTCCAAATGAATTAGTGGTTTTGTTATGAAGCCTCAAATATGCTTACCTTGTTGAAGGAACATACTTGACTTTTCAGAAGCCTCATATTGGATTGGTTCATAATTTACACGTTTAGGTCGATTTAACCTTGACTTAATTTCCACAAAATAATGATAATCAAGAGTAAGAGCTTCTTCAACTACTTAACTTTCAGTTATGCAACCTTCTACTTGTGATTTATTTCCTACAAGGAACTTGAAATGGCCCAACAATCTATACCTAAAATATTAATATGTAAGACGAAGTATTTACACTGAAGTACTACTGCAAAATCAACTAAAATGATTTTGGATAAGGAATATTTATCTTTGAACAAAATACATCTAGAGATAATCTAACGGGCCACCTTTTTTTGCCTCATCAACAAGATGAACAGTTAGATGAATCATTATAGTAAAAAATAATGGAGGAAACAAAATATCTAAATGGAAAAGATTATCCACAATTCAATTTTGTAGCTTGTCTAAGTCTGCATGACTTAAAATTTTCAAACAAAGATTCCTAAAAAGGAAAAAAACTCAACCAAAGTTGTAACAGCCTGTCTTGGAAGCATATTACGGATTGCTATGGGTAACAACTGCTGCATGAGAATGTGACAATCATTGCTATTAAATCCATAAATGTTTTTGATCCAAATCAATACAATGAGATATATTACTTGAATAACCATCCGGCAATAAGATATTCCTTGAAGTCTTGAGGAACGCCACTTTTTTGTTCTTTGGAATTGCAAATGCAACAAGTTTACACTCATCATTCTCATCGACCCAGAAATCATGCCTTATGCCCATATCTTGTCGATCTCTTCAGGTTTTACCATGATCCTTTGACTTTTCTTTATCATTTAACAAGGTGTATATAACATTGCCAAATACATTCTTCTCATTATGCATTAGATCTAAATTATGGGGCAACAGGTTAAACTCCTAATATGCTTCTCTTCTTCCATTGTTGAGTTGCATCTTCCCCAATATTATTCTTTTTTTTTCTTTTCTGCAACTTTGATTATCTTCCAAATATGATATTGATATCTTTTACCTATTAAAATTTTTTTTACCCAAATAACTTCTTTGGAGGGGTTCGCTCTTCCACATTTCCATCAAAATGATGTCTCATAAGTCTAAATTTATGATTTCTTGTCAAAATTTGACAGTGATCAATAAAACACCACTTTCGATTATGAAAAAGTCGACAAAATTCTACATTAAATTACAAGGGCATGCAAGACCAGTATGCATGTTCCAATTAGATAAGATATCAAGTTCAGGAAAATTGCTAACTGTCCAAATAAGAGCTGCTCGCATTTTGAACATTTCATTCTTTGATGAATCAAAAGTATCCACACCTTCACTCCACAGCTCATTCAACTCCTTAATAAGTGGTTCTAGATATACTTATATGTTATTCCCTACTATACATGGACTTGGAATGATCATTGAGAGGATAAAATTTGATTGCTTCATATATAACTAAGGAAGAAGATTGTATGGAAACAAAACAACTAGCCAAATGCTATAGTTAGTACTTATTGCTCCAAAGGAATTGAACTATCACTAGCTAGTCCTAATCGAACATTTTGAGGACCAGAAGCAAATTTAGGATAATTTGTATTAAGCCTTTTCCATACTTTACCATCTCGGGGGTGACTTAAGATTCTATATTTGTATCATCCTCTGCATTCCATCACATATGCTCTGCATTTTTAGAGCACATAAATAATCTTTATAATCTTGGTTTTATTGGAGAGAAGCACAAAACTTTGGCAGGATTCTTTTTCTACTTCTTTTGTTTCTTACTTGTACTTGGAGCATGATCAAGATTGCGATCCTTTTCGGACTTCCAACTAGAAGTGTGACAGTGCTTGCATGATTCTGCATTAACATCATCATCCTAGTACAACACGCAATCTTTAGGGCAAGTATCTATCGTGATATAATCAAGACATAACTTGTTGATGATTTTCTTAGCCTCATAAAAAGATATAGGGATCCTTGCAAATTTGAATGCATCCCTGAATAGATCTAGCACCATACTCATTCCCTCATCACTTAACCCAAACAAGCACTTTATGTGATAAAGCTTAGTAAAAATTCCAACTTTGAGTACTTGAATCCTTCATACAAATATTCAATTCCATCTTTAAGCAATTCAAAATAATCTTTGTTATTTGAATCAGACAAATCATGCAAAGTTTTCTTTTTCTCTCGCTACTTGTGATGGACCTGCATCAACACCCTCATGCCTTAAACCCCCAAATGCTTCATTAATCAACAATTCAATAGGATTTTCAAAAGGTGGTGCACCTTCAGTGACCTCTATGTTTTTGGAATTAGGCAAAATATTTATTTCCCCATGTATAGCCCAAGTGACGTAATGTTTAGGAAAATCCTTCTTCATCAAACGATGAAACACCACATTTCTTGTTTTCCACTTTTTTAAACCACATATAGGACATGAAAAATTTATTTTATCTCCTATAGCTCCATTGGTAGATGCTAAATCTAGAAATTAATTCAAACCAAGCAAATACTCTGATGTGTTTCTTTGCATTCCAGTTTAAGATATATCCATTGAAGAATTTGGTGAATATGATAAATATCACCTATAAGATTTTATGAAGAAGAAAAGTAAACTTAATAGAAAATAAATAAATTATTAATCTCTAACAGAGAACATACATAATAAAATATCATAATATAATCAAATACCAGATGCCAAGTCTTACTACCAGAGAATCTAATTCTTAAGTAAAGGAATAAACTTCAACTTGACAAATCAATAAAAATCAACACTCGCAGTAAGTTGAAGTTGCCTCCCATACCCATATAAAGCATAAGAATCTGACAATCAATATGGACTAGCATTTATGCTACAATAGCTAATGAGTATGATCTCAGTGTGTACGATCTTTTTTTGGTTGTAGTTTGGAAAAAGAACGTTCTTGCAGACATAATTCACATTAAATTGCAGGAATAAGATAGTACAATAAAGAGTTATTCATGTAAACACCAAAGAGGAAAAAATATTCACCGAGCTATATTCCTCTTATGACACTGAAATATACAAATTGAAAGAAGTCACTATTTAGGATATGAAAACCACATGCAATTATATTGGCCTGCAAAATAGAAGAAAATAAAGGAAATGTAGTATGGCAAGCCATTAGGAATACACTGAGTTCATTGATCAATGTTGTTAAGGACACATACTGATGTATTGTCACCAATGAAATACAATTGCCTTTAAAAAAAACTAAACTTTCCTAGAAAAGGGTATCTACAAAGTACCTATCTCGACTGCAAAGATGAAGGTACATTTTTGACAAAGAACATCACGATCTAGTGCGTTCTGAAGACAATATCTATCTTGAACCTACTTATTCACTGCTATACTAACTCCCCTACCTAAACGAAATCCCTGCAACTTTACCAGTAATACCTGCAAAATAGTCCATATCTTGAAGAAAATATTCCAACTGACCCTTGTCCACCCGCAGGCCACACAACGATTTGTGACTATCCCTTAGTTGTCCGCAGGCCACACAAGATTTCCCAACTAACATCCTAATCTCTATTTCACAACTATCCTTCTGTAAACTCTCGAAACCACCCTTATCATCATCATTCTTACTTAATACATCCCAAAAAAGTCTATCATCACACTCTTATAATTCGGCATCTTAGCATAATCAGGGAAACAGTTAACATCAATAACAAGATACATATTCTAACCCTATTATCCCTAATCGAATCAAAATTTAACAAATATAATTTCGTAGCTCATCTAAGCCCTTTAACTATTTCAGTCAAAAAACTCAATGTAGGTAACTTGGCATTATCTAAATTCATCAATTTTTAATACTTATCATCATTTATTTACAAGTATTCAAATTCGATACCTGCGAAAATGATAAATAATTCTCTAAATTCTCCTCCACTACATCCGGTAACGACTTTCACTTCACACATTTCACATAATTATGAATGATAAAGTAAGTCTAAAGATATGCTTATAAAAATGAAGAATGCAAAACTAAAATTTGTTAGTTAGTGCCACGCTTCTAATCTAACTATGCTTCTAATCTAACTAGTAATAATAATCGAAACTAAAGCATCATAACATAATACCTGAACAAATGTGGGAAACTAAATGATCCATATCTAAGGCATGATATAGAAAATCCCCTATTCTTAGACTAGTCAAAAAAATTAAATACCATATAAAGCTAATTTCAATATGAAAGAGAGAAATTGACAGAAGAATAGTTCAAAACACCGAGAAATAACCTTATCTGGTTGTCAATCACTAAAGTTGAAACACAAAATTAGTGTTAAGGAGTTGCAATGACCGACCGAAGGTTCTAAAGTCGGAGTACCTGGCTGATGAAAGAATGAGAGAAATCTTCTTCGATGAATTATTTTTGTGAAGATTAAAAAAATGAGAGCAAAAATTAGCTGGACGGAGTAGTAGCTGAAATACCGGAGGTGCTACATGGCCGGCCAACGGAAAAAATGAGAGAGCTTCTTCGATGTTGTGGGAAATTAAAAAAAAAAAGAGGAAATATTATTTTTGGATGTTAAAATGAGGTAAAATTCCTGCTATTTTTTTCGATGGATAGCGGGGGTTAAAACCCCTACAAATATATAAATTTTAGCGACACATATTTAACTCCGCATTTTATATAATTTTACAAAGGTTAAAATAACCCCCATAAAAAATCCTCTCAATTAGACCCATTTTTGTAATGTAAAAAATCCTAAAGGGTATTTATAGGTCATAAGGAACTCTAGAGTTAAAATCCTAACAAAAATAGAAAAACTTAATCACCATATATAATATGACTTAGAAAAATCATAGGAGTGTAATTGGGATACACGAAAACCCGAGGAACTGATTTTGGAATGATTCGGGAAAATGACTATCAGCAGCCACATGTGGTCTGCACCGGCGGTTTGGCCCTGGGCGCAGGTACTATCAGCGGTCTTGACCCTGGGCGCAAGTATAGGGAACAGGTAGCAAATGAAAAAATCCTGCAAGTTTGGGGTTTCAGACTTCTGGTACTCGCTTTGACTACTTGCAACCTGTATGTCCTACTTGCAGTCCATAGGTTGATTAAGTAAGTGCTGGAAATTATATTTTCAACTCTTCTTCGATCCTCAAACATGCTATTATCACAAACAAGCTAGAAACTGTCCAGAACATCCTTAATTGCACCAAAAAGTAGCCAAAACACCTTTTTCCTCTATTTTTAATGAAATTAGTATTCAAAACATGATTTCCTGCAAAACACTCCAAAACACCTAAAATCCAACAAAATAGCCTTAAGTACATGCATATTCTCAAAGTTTTAAGCATCAAAAGTGCTATATTTCTATAGCACATCAACACCCTCAACTTAGAACGTTGCATATCCTCAGGAAACAAAACATAACAAAACAATACGATGATGCTTAATCAAGAGAAACCTAAGAGACCTATGGTAGTTAATTATTAAATTTAAGCTAAATATCATTAACCTCTCTAAGGTTTAATCAATTTAAGCCAACTAAATGTATTAATGAAGCACAATAATGTGATACAAAGGAATAAAATTATGGCATAACACTAGCAACAAACAACCACGCACATATACAAGTTACACTACCCAAACAAGTAAGTAACCAGCAATACAACCGCTATGCTCTCACAATCAAAGAAGTTTCAATCACTCATATGAAATAATACATGTTAATGCATAGACGGTTAATAGTCACACTCAAAAACAAGTTCCAATCAATGCATGCCAAATACCATAGGCTTGCCCTTATTTTCTTTACCTTGACTTTTAGACAGTCAAGTTAGGATCACTACAAGACTCTATTCGGCTTGTAATATAAGCTTGGGGGCTGGTATAGCACATATGGATATATCAAGTTACTAAACCTACTTGGCACTATACTAACTTTGGGGTCTCCCATACTAGTATTCTTATTTATTCCACCCTTATTTCACACTTTTATTCTTTTATGCACATTCAGGCTGGGTGTTGTTTTATTAATCTTTATTTTCAACTTATTTATTTTTATTTTATTTTTATTTTTGCTACTACACCCATTCCTACTTTGTTTTTCTCTAATTTTACCCTTCTTCATACCCACTATACATTACACACCCCTATGATAACCAGTCTCAACTGAGGCATTTTGCCTGAGTTGAGGTGCACAATATCTAGGGAGGACCACGGCTAAAAAAAGGTTCATTATAACACAAATGTAAAGGTGAAAGATGACTTAAAAGAGTCAGTCTATAAGGATCAAAACAGGGATCAAGGTATACAACTTTACACTAGGAAGGTCATTTAGGTTAAAAGTGGACTAACATAAAAAATGACATATGATCCTTTCCTAATCAGCTATCCTACAACTTAGGAAAAACTAATCAGAAAGTTCTAGATTTAACACACAAAGGGAACTAAGTAGCATCTAACACACACAACACAAAGTTACATCACAAGCTACTACCTATCATGCTAATGCAATTGTTAGCAAATGATATATATATATATATATATATATATATATATATATACATACATATATATGTATCATATAGTTCAAAAACAGACAGTTGGAGAGGTATTATTATTTATCTCAAAAATCAACAAAAATGTGTCAATTGCCCTAGATACTTATTTTCCTCCAACTTAAACACAAAATATCTTGAAACAAAATTCAATACGTTTAAACATGCCGACTCTACTAGGAACAAGACTCCAGGTAAAAAAGGCACGACAACAAAAATTCCAAGAGTATATCAAGAACAACAAGTAGCCCCACCCCCAACTTAAAATCATGCATTATCCCTAATGCATCAAACCTTTACAAAACAAGAGAGTTCGAAACATACTTATGGAACCATAGATGTGGAGATCTAACGCCAATCACGTAACATGAATACAAACAGCAAAATACCTTGGGTTGCCTCCCAAGTAGCCCCTGATTTCATGTTGTGGCATAACAAGGCTTGGTTAGGTACTCAGATTTCCCCAACAAGCCCATGGTTACCTTGATTACAAGGTAGCCCAAAATTTATCCTTCAAATTTCTCTTTCCTCTTTAAACTTATAAATTGCACCCATAATTGTTTTTCTGCTTTTTCATTATGCTTATGGGGCGGAGGTATTACAATAAAGGACCCAAGAAGTAGATGTGGCATGTTTTACTTCTTGGATATTACGTAGGGAATGTAATTCTTTGATTCTATATTAGAAAATTCAAAAATATAGACATATGTTTCCTCCTTCTTCCACTCTTCTTTAGGCTTGGATGGCTCAATCAAGATCTAACGATCCAAATACAATGTGAAAAAATTCTTTGAAAGAGTTCCAATATGTCTTAACTCCTTATTTGAAGTCTTGTTTACATCCCCACATAACTCTAGTATACTCTCCTTAAGAATGACACCATCCCTAAAAGAATAAGCAATGTTAGACTCCTTTAATTTCAGCTCCTCAAGTTAGATTTTCCAGATTCTTTCATTCTCACATCACCCATGACTAAATTTCTTGGTGTTATAAGCAGCAACATTCACATTCAAATCCGCTTGTAGGTAGTAAATATCCTAGCCAAACATGTCAACCTTTTGAATTAACTTATGATTAATGTCAACAAGGTGTCTTACTGTTTCCAACAGGCTATCCTTGTGCTCACACACTATATTTTTCACACTCTTGTAATAATGCACCATGTTAAAAGAAAAAGGATTAATAAATAAGGAGTCATCATCACTCCACACTTCCTCTGGACAAGTTGTCATCTTAAGAAGAGTAGGCAACAAAACAAATAAAATAAAAGAAAATAAAACCCAATAACTCTAACAACTTGAATCAACAATTTCAAGACTCTATTCCCCGAGAACTGTGCAAAAATTTGATAACGCTCAAAATACCCCTCCAATTGAAGGATCAAGCGATCACTGTCAAATATAATAACCCAGCTAGGTTGGGGTTGATCCTACAAGGAATAGTTAGAAAATCCTTCTTGAACTTGTTACAATCACCAGGTAGTGTAGGAAAGTAAAATGGGGGATTTGTTGAAATAGAAAAAAGAAAAGATTGGTTGCTCTTGGTTGAAAATAATCTAAGACGAACACTAGGCTTTTGTTCCCCATGGCTTCTCAACTCAGTATACTTATATTGCACTATCAAACTATTTCAATATCTTTCATGTAGAATTGATAAGTTATGTACCATCAATAGTCTTTTAGACGAGCTGACATATTTCACCTTTACCTTTTGAGTCTCAGGATGTCGCCTTACTAACCCTTATCTTGATCCCAGTTAATTATTATATTTTAGGTCTCTAGTTATTAGATGATAGTTAATGATCTTACTTAGATAATACCTAGTAACAAGGAATGGCCATTAATCTTTAAATTACTATTACGATTTTTTTTCCTAGTCACTACTCCTCTTTTGGAGTAAGTAGCAATGATCTAAGAGGGATATTAATGTTGATCACCACTAAAAAATTAATAAGAATGAATAAAATCCAATACATTAAAGAATCTTTATCTATAATAACATAGCACTTTCTCTACTTCATTAATTTCTCAGGGTTTTCACAACCCTAGCAAAGGGAATAGCTGCTCATAGTTATAAAATCAATCATGGAAACCATAGATAAAATTACAAAATTAATATCACAATAATGAAAGAAGAAATTCTAAAGTCTTAAGTTGAATAACAAACCAAGAACAATGAGAGTATAGGATAACCCCTAAGGGTTTACCCTTGAATATATGAATGTATATTTTTGAATAATGTGTGAATTAATGAATGAATTAAACAAAGACTAAAGGCTATTTGTATGTTATAAAAACCCAGAGTTCAAATCCTAACTAAAATAGGAAAACTTAATTACCCATACATAATAGGACTTAAAAACATCATAGAAGTGTAATTGGGATACATGAAAACCCTAGGAACTGAATTTGAAACAATCCAAAAAAATAGTTGGTGGCCACCTACGGTGTGGCCCTGGGCACAGGTAATACCTACGGTGCTGACCCTGCATGCAGTTACAGGGCGTGGGTAGCGGATGAAAAAATCATGCAAGTTTAGCTCTCAGGATTTTGGAGTTATGGTACTTGTTTTGCCACTTGCGGTCCATAGGTACTACTTACGGTCCGTAAGTTGACTAAGTAAGTGCTGAAATTCATCTTTTCAACTTTTCTTTAATTCTTGTACATGCTTTAAGCATGGACAAGCCAGAAAATGACCCGAACATCCTTAATTGCACCAAAAAGTAGCCCAAAACACTCTTTTTCCTTTTTTTTATGAAATCAACATCTAAAACATGATTTCCTGCAAAAAAACTCCAAAAACACCTTAAATCCAACAAAGGACCCTTAAGTACATGCATATTCACATAGTCTTAAGCATCGAAAGTGTTACATTTCCATAGCACATCAAAGTTCATATGCTTATATAGGCTCATTTTGAAAGTCGTATTTTTACATTAAATTTGGAGGCTTTACTTAAAGTATGTTTCCATGAGGCTAACCTAATCCAATAGTTTTATGACCCTCCAATTTTTATCCCGCTCATTGGATAACATAATTGGTCATTAGCAAAAAATCTAATAGAATATATGCAACCAAACTCAGTGTATTTTCGTGTCGATTAACCAAGCATTAGCTATTAACTTGGTTTTAGGCTTTGGCTGATCCACCATTTTTTAGGCTGAGTCTGATTGTCCAGTTCAGTAGTACTATTCCCTGCAGTAAATCTAAGCATGCATAGATAAAGAACGCGACACTAGACCTTAAGGCTTACTTCTTATATTTCCAAAACCTTTATCATGCTTTGCTAATGTAGGATTTCCTTAGGGACACAGAATCATCATTAAGATTGCTCCATCAACATCCAAGGATTCATAAGGACTGGCTCTGACACAAATTTTTAGAGTCTAGTTCACAATTATCTTAATGGTTTTAGAATGCATTACCCTGATCTTATGTTTTCTTGCTTGTATACTCAACATCTGTCCATGTGTTTTACTGACGTAAGATTTCCCTAGGGTGTTTACAGTTTGACACAATCAATAACAACTTCTTTTATACTAGATAGGTAATAACGTAAAGGTATGGTACATCTTAATCTCCCCAAACTCCACTTATAGGATTACACTAGTATGTTGTTATTGTTGTAAGCAATGATGTAAGGATGCCGCC
The DNA here is from genome assembly GCA_030864225.1 of Capsicum baccatum var. pendulum. Taxonomy (NCBI): domain Eukaryota; kingdom Viridiplantae; phylum Streptophyta; class Magnoliopsida; order Solanales; family Solanaceae; genus Capsicum; species Capsicum baccatum. The sequence goes on along the minus strand of CM061559.1, from coordinate 254,990,018 downwards.
AGGCATAAGACATGCAACACCATTGAATGGGCAATATAAAGGATTATTGTGTGCAAGAGAGATCTCATGACATATTTATAAGCTGCTATTTACCATTAGTATTTTTTTTTTTGCGGAAAAGAGATCTCATGAGATTGCTTCTTTGCATTTTTACTTTTTCGAAATATTAACATAAGTGACCTCATGTGGTCTCTATTCTGCAATTTCTTTTTCCAATAATGCAAATAAAAGACCTCAAGAGGTCATTTTCTTTTTTAAAAATTATTTTAATAAAATATTAAGAAATAATAGGGACCTAATGAGGTCTCTTTCAACTAAAAAAATAAAAAAAAAATATAACCAAATAGCGACCTTTTGAGGTCTCCTTTATAAAATAATATTATTAATAATTAAAAAAATAGTTTAGAGACCTGATGCTGTTTCTTTTTAGGATTTTTGAAAAATTACTTAGTGACCTTGTGAGGTAGCTTTTTGGTGTCCTCATGAGGTCTCTCATAAAAAGCAATCTAAGTTTTAGAGACCTGCCATTGAGGTAGCTTTTTAGGTTTCTTTTCCAGAAAAAAAGACTTCATGAGGTCTCTCTTTTAGGTCTCCTTTTTTCATTCTTTTAACAGTGCGGTGGAGGTAGTTCAAGTACTAGATATACTTGTGTTCCTTTGATATTAATTACATAACCGTTTGAGAATGAAGTAGGTGTAGCTTCTCATGACATGAATTATATTGAAGCTCGAAAAAATTATGATATACAAGTAGAGAATGAAGTAGACATGGTTGATTTAAATATAGATGATGAAAATTTTGGTGATGCACCCAAAATCAGTAATGCTAATATTATATATGAATCAGTTAATATTCCTCCACGTCCTCCCCTCCCCCCTGTAAAATCTCGTAGAAGAACTAATATTGCATAGAAATTTTATATGAAAATAGAAGGAGAAACTAATGTCCAATGCAATATTTGTTAGCTGGCATATGAGCATAAGAACGGAGATAATAAAGGGGGTATGAGTGCTTTGATGAGACATTTACAATAAAGACACACAATAGAGCTAGTTGCGGAACAAGGTAGTGAGCCAATTAGAGAGCCAAATCAAAGCAGATTGAATCAACAACCGGTCAATTAGTTAAGAATTATAATAAAATAATCGATAGGGAAGAAAGAACCAAAATGATAGGTGTGGGTTGTTTGCCTTTCTCTTATGCTTCTTATGATGTTGTTATTCATTATATTCAAGTAATTTATAATTCCATATTTATAGGTATTCCTAGAAGTACTTGTCGTCTGATATTGTTAGGCTCCATGCACAATATGTTATTATTTATCTATATTATTAAAAAATATTCCATGTAGAGTTGCTCTAACTTCTGATCTTACTCGTGCTGTTAATAAAAATGATTATGTATCAATTACTTGTCATTGGATAAATAGTAATTTTGTTATGCAAAAACGTATCTTAGAAATTTTGTATGATGAAGATCAAAGGCACACCAAAAAATTTATTTCTGAATCTATTTCTAAAATTGCAAAATATTATGGTATTGACAGAAAATTATTATGTATACCTTTTGATAATGCATCTACCAAGACTATTGTTGACTTGTTAAAAGTTGAACTTTCTCCACCGTTACCCAAAATATTTCATATTAAGTGTGTTTGACATATATATAATTTAATCGTAAGAGATTGTCTTGAATTTTTGAGCTTTATATTAAAAAATTTAGGCTTGTTGTTAGCTTTATTCAAGAAAATTATTGAAAAATTATAATGAAAGAATTTAAAAGTAAATGTGAATAAAATGGACTTAGATCAATATTAATGCCAGAAGAATGTAATACTAGATGGAATGCTACTTATAATTACTTATGAACTTGTCTTACTTGTAAAGTTCCTATAACAATTGTAATACCCCGTAAAATTCTAAGTCTAAAATTCAGCTCGTTAGGCTTCACAAGCTCCAAGACTTAGAAAATTTTGCTAAGTGTTCAACACTTAGTCTTATTTTAAACCTCCAAACTTCATGGATTTATTTGACGACTTTTTTGACCTCCACTTTTACAATTTTCAAGTTGCGTTGTGAAGGGGCAAGATCATAGTACATCCCGAGTGAATTTCGGAATTTTCGGAGTAGTGTAAGGACACGTTTGGTGAGCCAAACCAGTAGCAAAAGGCGTTTAGCCTGCGACGCCTAGCTTTCAGTACCGCTATAGAAAAGGCGCCACCCTGTTTACAGCACCGCTGTAGCCACGCGCCGCCCAGGGTTCTCCCCCAGGCTAGGCAAGGCGTCGCCCAGGCTATAGCCTTGGGCTAAAATCTTGCACTCCAGCTCCGTGTTTTCAAGGGAAATTCGGTCAAATCCCACCCCCTATATAAGCTTATTTAACATGAGATTCCTTATATTTTCACCCAAATATTGTTTGTTTCTCTCAAAATTATTCAAGAACAAGAGCTAGGGTTCATAGTTCAAGACCCAAATCATCAAGGTTCCTCTGTAAATACTCCGAGAATCATATTCCAAGGTATGCATAGTGTTCATCCACGGATTTCTTTCATCCGTAGAGTTCAAGAACCCTCTTTAAAATTTTAAATCATGAAGTTATGATGTGGGTTGATTATGTTTATGTGATTGATTATTATACAACTCCCAAGTTAGAATCTTTATGTGATTTTATGAAAGTAGGATGACATATAAATTAAAATATATGAATTTTGGGTGGTTTGAATCATCAATGTGATGAATATGCCTATTCCATAAAGTGTGTATGCAAGGTGTTTGATAAAATACCTAAGAGACTAGAAATCATGTATTATAGCTAAATAGAACTTAAATGACAAGTCCATGCTCTATTCCTTATGACTCAACATGAATTCCATGCTAATTGTTGTGTAATGTTGTTGTGATATGGAATGCTCATGAAATTGGAATCATGCAAGTATTTACATGTTATACGCATTTCCTTTCATGTATAAGATGGTGAGAACCATGTGTAGTATGAAATCCCCTATTTATGGTATTATGAATTGTGGATTCTTTCCCTATGATCAAGAAGTGTAATGTGTGTCAGTTTCCTTCCATCAAGTCCTCGAGTACTTGTACCCGAAAAATATAGCTGTGTGCCTAGAGCCATATAAAGTTATAATGATACTCTTAGTCAAGCCATGATCTATAGAATTCAGTCAGTTATGTGACTCGAGAAAAACTCAGAAATCTTAGCAGTCTCAATTGCTCAGTAATCTCAGTAATCTTAGTACTCAATAATCTCATTAACCTCAGTGTTCCCGTTAATCTAAAAAATCTCATGAATTCGGTCAGATATCAGATATCAGTAGTATTTTGTCAGTCACAGAACTCAGTAAACTCAGAATCAGTTCAGTGTCTTTCAGTTGGGAATAGGATTCAGCACAGAGTGAGCCTAGGGATGGGGACTCACCCGCTAGATAGGAATGAGATCCCTAGAAGCAATCCTTAAGTTCCAGAACTATGTAGCCAGCGTAGGTACGAGATGTCGCCCATTAGATAGGACTGACATACTCAGGGATCACCAGTTAGAAAATTTAAATATATAGGACTGGTCCCAGGGGTCACCCGCTAGATTAGGACTGACTCCACAACAGTTGTCCTTACTGGTGGTGCGATACCGACACCCTTCCAACTGGGGTTACTGGTTGGACACTAGACTAGCTAGAAAGGGGCATGTTGGTTAGATGAATACATCCCACAATTTTAGTTACAGAATCAAGACTGTCAAATACATTCAATTCATCTCAGTAGTACAGATTCAGGACTCTTAGATACGGTCAATCCTTATCATTTTATATAGACTTCGGGATCACCTACTAGATAGGACTGATCTAAACTATGGTTAATCAGTATCAGTATCATCAGATTTAAAGATCACCCGCTAGGTATAATTGATCTCAGACTAAGTCAAATCATCTTTATTATCAGTATACTCAGAGATCACCCGCTAGATGGGACTGATCTCAGATTTAGTTACCCCATACAGAACGGAACTCAGATAGTTTCATCAGAACTTAGACTGTTAGATATAGTCGCTCAGTATTAGTTATATCGGTTAGGCCGATCATCACAATCATACCAGTTATATCAGTCATTATAGCTTACGTTATCATTATTCAGTTTCAGGATTGCTAGACACAGTCAATCAGACCAGTTCTTCATAATTTGAACTATCATAAATAGTCGTTCATCTATTCAGTATCTCAGTATCAGTAAACTTATGTTGTCAGCATTCAGACTCATTAGTTAGTATCACCACGAGTTTAGTTATAGTTAGTTATGCATGTATGTAATCTCACGTTCATATCATTCAGCATTGTCCATGTATATAAACCCTTTGCATTTAGCCTACCTCACTCGTATACTAAGTACTTTCAAATGTACTGAAACATTCGTGCTATGGTGTTTATTTTACACCATAGGTTCAGAGGCACGAGTTCCAAAGAAGCAGTAGTATTGTAGATTTTAGCAGTCTGAGTAAGATGTGAGTCCTCATCCTTCCAGGACATGATTATTTCTCTATTTTCTCATTAATTAGTTCATTAGTTGGAGTTAGTTGGGGACATGTCCCGTCAACTTCTTATTCAGATTATTCAGAAAGTAGAGGCTTTCAGACTAGATGTAGACTAGATTACAAACTAGATTCTAACTTCAGTACTTCAGTTTGGTTTTGGTATTGTGATACCACTTTATTTAGACATTGTTATTATTCAGATTACGTTCAGTATTGAACCTTATGGCCTTCAGTTCATGTTTCCATATTTATATTCATATATTATGTAGAGTACAGGTACATATATCAGTCATGGGTTAGCTTGTAGTCCCTGGGGTCATGAGCACCGTGTAGCATTCTGGTTTAGAAAACTGGGGTGTTACAACCTTGGTATTAGAGCCTATGGTTCAATAGTGTTCTAGGAAGTATGGAAGCCATATCTAGTAGAGTCTTGTACATGGTTCAATAGAGTCCTAGGAAGTATGGAAGTCGTATCTAGTTGGGAGTAGGATTTAGAACCGAGTGAGCCTAGGGATGGGGACTCGCCCGCTAGATAGGACTGATATCTCTAGAAGCAATCCTTAAGTTCCAAAACTACATAGCTAGCATAGGTACGAGATGTCACCCGTTGATAGGACTGACATACTCAGGAATCACCCGTTAGGACATTTAAATGTATAGGACTGGTCCCAGGGGTCACCCGCTAGATTAGGACTGACTTCACAGTAGTTGTATTTACTGGTGGCGCGGTACTGACACCCTTCCAACTGGGGTTACTGGTTGGATTCTAGACTAGCTAGAAAGAGGCATGCCGGTTAGATGAATACATCCCATAATTTTAGTTACAAAATCAGGACTGTCAGGTACAGTCAATTCATCTCAGTAGTACAGATTCATGACTGTTAGATATGGTCAATCCTTATCATTGTAAATAGACTTTGGGATCACCCACTAGATAAAACTGATCTTAACTACGGTCAATCAGTATCAGTATCATCAGATTGAGTGATCACCCACTAGGTACGATTCATCTCAGACTAAGTCTAATCATCTTTATTATCAGTATACTCAAAGATCTCCCGCTAGCTAAGACTGATCTGAGATTTAGTTACCCCATACAGAACGGAACTCTGATAGTTCCATCAGAACTTAGACTGTGATATACAGTCGCTCAGTATCAGTTACATCGATTATGCCGATCATCATAGTCATACACGTTATATCAGTCGTCATAGCTTATGTTATAAGTATTTAGTTTCAGGACTGTTAGACATAGTCAATCAGACCAGTGCTTCATAATTCAAACTGTCAGAAATAGTCATTCATCTATTCAGTATCTTAGTAGCAGTAAACTCATATTGTCAGGATTTAGACTCAGTAGTTAGTATCACCATGAGTTCAGTTATGGTTACTTATCCATGTATGTATTATCACGTTCATATCAGTCAGCATTGTTCATGCATATAAACCCTTTGCATTTAGCCTACCTCACTTGTATACTCAATACATTCATACATTCTGATGCATTCGTGCTATGGTGTTTTATTTTATACCATAGGCTCAGAGGTACGAGTTTCAGAGGAGCAGTAACATTGTAGATTTTAGTAGTCCGAGTTAGACGTGAGTCCTCATCCTTCGAGGACATGATTATTTCTTTATTTTCTCATTGATTAGTTCATTAGTTAGAGTTAGTTGGGGAAATGTCCCATCAGCTCCTTATTCAGATTATTCAGACAGTAAAGGCTTTCAGACTAGACACAGACTAGATTACAGACTAGAGTCTGACTTCAATTCTTTAGTTTGGTTTTGGTATTTTGATACCACTTTATTTAGACATTGTTATTATCCAGATTACGTTCAGTATTGAACCTTATGGCCTTTAGTTCATGTTTTCATATTTATATTCATATAGTATGCAGTGTACAGGTATATCAGTCATGGGTTAACTTGTGGTCCTCTGGGGTCATGAGCACCATGTAGTGTTCTAGTTTAGAAAATTGGGGTGTTACAACAATGAATTTTAATCAATATCGTGATTCTTTTCGTAATTTTATGTCACATGATTCTGATTGGGCTGCAGTTACTGATCTTGTTAAATTTTTTAAAAAATTTATATAGCTATGGTTGAATTTTCTAGTGCTTTTTATCCTATTGTTTCTAATATTTTTGATGATTTAGCCAAAATATCTTATTTGCTCAAATAAATAAGGATAAAGAAGGTTACAAAGAAGCTACTGATGTAATTATTGATAAATTTAAAAAATATTTTTTTTTGATTTTCTTTATTTACTTGATTGGTGCTATAATAAATCAATGTATGAAATATAATACTATCTTCAAATTTACTTCTATTATTTATACTGATTTAGGTATTCAACCTGGAGAAGAACCTTCTTTGTTTATGGATATGGGTGATGCGAACAATTACATGAAATAATTATATAATCATTATGCCGACTTTCTTGATGATGTCGTACCAACACATATCACTCCAACTCCCGCTCCCCAAGCTCCCAAGGAGTCATCATCTTCTAAAATACAGGTACATAGTAGTTATCATGATTACTTTTTCGATTTAAATGTTTGGGATAGGGTGATACCGTCATCACATAGAACACTTTCTCGGAAAGTGCTTAAGTATTTTCTTCGACAGTCGATAGAGGCTTGTAGAGCAAGGATCAGCATGCTAGATTGATGGAAGAATTATGAAAAATAATATCCCGTGTTTTTAAGATTAGCTAGAGATATATTGAATATTCCAATGTCAACCATTGCATTAGAGAACGCTTTTAGTAGGGGATGACAACAAATTAAACACTCTTTGGGAGGCAATACTATGAGGACATCTTTGGTAGGATGTATTATTTAAAATAGTCCATGTATTAAAATCTAATCCAACCTAATATATCATTTGGTTGCACAACTTAATTTAATCCCTTCTTATCCATGGATAAATAATACACCATATGGTGTATTATCTTAACCTAGGAAACCATGGGATTACTTATCCATGGCATAATAATACATGGATAAGAGAATAAAATAACTTAACTACCCCTCTATTCTTTTTATTAAATTTTTTCTTTTAGTTCCATTTTAAATCTAATCACTAAAAATTTGATTGTTATGTTACATTAATTTGCAACCTCTTTTTTCTTTGCGTATGCTGATCAAGTGCTTAAATATCATTTTCTTCCTTATATTGGTTGATAGAGTCGAATGAGAACTACATTTATGCTATTCTATAATTGTTTAATTTACAAATGAATTAATTTATATAGAAAAGATTATTGTCAAACAAATATATAATTTTAAAATCTAAAACTATATTATCAACAATCCATGATGTTCTTATATAATGTGCTTTTGCATTTTAAAAAATTATTTCTATATAATATGACAATTATTTCTTGTTTTGAATTTTTCTTGATCAAATAGACTCAATTTTTTTTGGAAAAAAATAAATGTTCGACTAAGCAAAGTAAAAATTATTATTCATATTTTAACTTTTCTATAAGATCATGCAAAGGGTGAGTAATTTGACTAGTTAAATGAAGTAGAAAATCCCCAAAAAATTTGAGGGTATAGTTGTAAAAAAGATTTTGTAGAGTTTTAAATCCAAACACAATACATGATATATCTATGTTTTAATATAATACACCAAACACTTAATAAAAAATAATCCCTGTATTACTAATCCCTGCATTACTAATCCCTGTATTGTTAATCCATGGATAACATCTCTTTGTACCAAACGACCCCTGAATGTTCTAGTTTGCCTTAGAGACTGGATTAGAGCAGACCAAAGAAATCAAGGAATGGCGGTGGATCCTGCAGACAAATAGAATCTTGAAGAAATTATGACTTCAAGGGAGAATTCAGCATAATCAAGTCCAATGTATGACTTTGGCCCCATTGACATTGATTTGTATCACAGTTTCTGTTAATATAAATATGAATGAGTTGAAAAAAAGATGGAAAAATTTTAAAACTGTCAATCATGTAACTTATAACTTTTGGCTCATTTAGCAATCAATAACATATAAGATTCATTAACTCTTTACATTTTTTTTTTATTTAGCAATCAATAACATATAAGATTCATTAACTCCTTACATATTTTTTTTATTTAAACTGAATGTTTAATTTGAATTAAATACTTTTAGTATATTACTATCAAACTTTACATAAAGTCATAAGCATAACAAACATCTATACTATAATGAAAAAATAAAAATAATGTTAGCAAATATTACTTAGACAACTAGTATTGACAAATAAAAATACTATATAAGTTTATCTTTTAAGTAGTGTATATAAATTTTTAAATATGTGATTATATGTTCAAGTATTATTATATTAAGTAGTATACATTGTATGTATATATGTGTGCATATTTTGCTAAAGCACTATAATATGTAATGTATATATGTTGTGTATATGTTTCTAAAGTAGAATAATATGTAATGTATATATGTTCTGTATATGTTTCTAAAGTAGAATAATATGTAATGCATACATGTTTCAAGTGGTTTTAAGTAGTTTATATTGTATATATGTGTATATATTTTATATAGACTAAAGTAGTATATATTGAATGTATACATATGTATATGTTTTCTAAAGTTGTATAGTATGTAATGTAAATATGTTGTATAGATATTATTTCACGTAGTAATTTAAGTAGTATTTATTGTATGCATATGTAACGCCCGAAATCTGTTACCCCAGACACTACACGGTACTCATAATCCCGAAGGACCACAAGCTAACCCATGACTGGTACCTGCTGCAATAACTGAATAATAATACTGTATAATGCAGAATAATGGGCTGAAATGCCATAAGGTTCAAAATTGTAATACTGATAAAGAGAAATGATACTATCTGATGAAAATATCAAAATCTGATATACTAAATACTGTATGAACATCTAGCCTGAAAAGCGTCCAAACTAACTGAATTGTGGAGTTGATGGGACAATCCCCCAACCAACTTCATCTACTGAAAATAAACTAAGTACTGATGTACTAAAATAATAAAATAATCATGTCCTTGAACTATGAGTACTCACCACTGTCTCTGACTGCTGAATTTTGAATTGCTAAGGGTGCTCTGGAGATCGTGCTTTTGAGCCTATGGCATAAAACACCATAGCACAAAAGAAAAGTAGGCGCCAGTACATGTGAATGTATTGGTATGCAAAGTGAGGTAGGCTGAATGCAAGGGGTTCATATGCATGAAATATAACTGACTGAATAATATTAACATGACTAAGTAAGAACACATACATGAATACATAACTGTAATTGAAGGAATAATGATTCTGAATACCGAGTTTACTGATAACATAGATTACTGATAACTGATGTAACTAATAATTGATATAACTAATAACTGATAGATTGTTAACTGAGTGACTGTCCTTGATAGTCTTAATTCTAATAGAGCTAGCTGAGATCCGTACTAGGATGAGTGGCTGTATTTGACAGTCCTAATTTTATAGAACTATCTGATTTCTTTACAGAAGATTGAGATAGAAACTGTTGGAGGTAATTGTCTAATTAACATGCCTCAATTCTAAACCGGTGGGGTTAAACCTGTGACCAAAGTTGGGAGGGTGTCAATACTGTTCCAAGGGTAGGGACAAGCTATAAGTTAACCATCTCTGACAGGGAGCTCTTCCGTCAACCCCTCACTAGTAGAAAAACTAAAATGCGATGTATCAACCCTAGTCTCACGGGGAGAAATCTGAACCTACGCTGGCTATATATTTTTGGAATGCAAGGATTGCTTCTAAGGATCACACCCTTTGCTGGAAGGTGAGTCCCCATCTTTGGGTTCACTAGGTGCTGAATCCTACTCCCAACTGAATAGACACTGCACTGAATTCCTAGTTCATACTAGGCTTGACTGAGCTATTAGTGATCATACTATTTAACTAAACTGAACTGAGTGTACTGAGTTGCGTTGACTGATGGAATACTACTGAGTTTTTGCTATATGATTGAGTTTATTGGGGATTGAACTAAATACTGAATGGGACTGGAAAGATATTGAGTCTACTGAGTTTTTCTGAGTTCTGTAACTGACTGAGTTCTACTAATCATGGTATGACTGAGATTATCTTGAAACTGACACTGGCTTTAGATAATCAGCTAAATTATTTGGTATTAAATACCTCCAAAACTCGATAGCATAAATAATTATAAGACTCACAATACCAATAATAACACATTTAATCGAACACTTACAAGGCATAGCTTTAGCGTTGGAGTCATTGGGAACATGTGGGAATAGCATAAGTTTATCATTTAGATCACCAAAAGATCACAAAAGCACCATTAACTCAATTTAAGCATTTTTTCAAACACATAGTAGGCATAGCTTTATACTTAAACGTGAGCAACATACTTATAACATCGTGACTGCCACATTAATTCTTAAATCAAGGGTTTCATCATAAGAGAATAAAAATTCAACATACATACTATCATAGTTTCAAGACAACACATTAAATATTCCAACTTGGAAACCATACATAGATCCACAAGGATACAATACAATCCACAACATGGAAATCATAAATTTAATTTTAAAATAGTTTCTTGAACTCCAAGGGTGGAAGGATACCCAAGGATGAACACTTTATATACCTTATTGCTTGATTTAGAAAAGATTGACTGTGAAATCCTTGAAATTTGAATCTTCAATTGAAAACCCTAAGGCTTGTTCTTGAGAGAATTTGACAGAAAGTGAGTATGATTTGGTATGTTGGCGCTAAATCCCATGTTATGGATGAATAAGGATGAAGGAAATTGGCCTTTATGCCCTTAAAATTTTTGAGCTAGACTTCAGAATTACGCCAGTTAGACTAACCAGGGCAGCGTGGTTCCTGGAGCGCCGGACTGGTAGGGCAGCGTGGTAGATGGAGTGCCAAACTGATGGGGGCGACACTAGCATATCGCCTTAAGCTACCGGTTTTGGAATCAAAATATGCCCTTATGCTTGTCCAAAAATTCTGAAACTCACCCGAGATGTACTATTGACTTTCCCTATTGTGAATAAACTTAAAAATCAACAAACAAAGGTCGAAAAGTTCGAAAATAAAATCATGGAGGTTTTGAGGTAAAAAATAAGACTAAGTGTCAATACTTGGATTAAAATTTTCCTTAGTTTGGGACCTCATTTATTCTATGTAAGACTGAATTAGACTGAGACTTTTATGGGGTCTTACAACATCTCCCCCCGGGAAGATTCGTCCTCGAATGAGATTGACTGAACTGAAAACACAGATAGACAAAACTTACTTGTTGGACATGAACATCTGAAAGATGTTTACATGACTGAAATTTCTGATATTCTAAAAATCATACTGCACATGCATATCTGATGCATGATTTCATGACGAACTGACTCATGAATGCATGACTGATTATGCAATGGTAATTAATACAAATTTTATAATGGAAATCTGAGCATGAAACTGAATAAGCTTGAGGAAATCGATTACCTTGGGCTGAATTTGTGTTTGCACAGAAGAGGTGAGGATACTTGGTCCGTATATCTGCTTCGGATTCCCAAGTATCCCCCTTAACCAACCGATTCCACCAAAGAACTTTAACTATTGGAACTTCTTTGTTCCTCAGTCTACAAATATGGTAGTCAAGAATTTTGACTGGAACTTCCTCATAGGAAAGGATATTCCGAATATCTATGCCCCTATAGGAACTACGGTTGCTAGGGTACCTATGTATTTCTTAAGCAAGGAGACCTGGAATACTGAATGGACTGAAACTAGATCTAAAGGCAACTCAAGATAGTAAGCTACCTTTTCAAAATGGCTGATAATTCGGTAAGGACCGACATATCGGGGACTGAGTTTCCCCTTCTTGCCAAACTTCTTCACTCTTTTCATAGGAGGGATTTTTAAGAATACTAAATCACTGCTCTCTAACTCAAGATACCGAACATACATGAATGGAAATAAGATAGCATAACTGAGCTTAAAATATGATACATAGAATGAATATCGTGAGCTAAACTAAGCCCTCGAATACATGGCTTACTACTGAGTTAGAACTAGAGGGTCAACCTATGAATACCCACTATTCCAAACTGGATTTGTTATGTGAAGAGAATATTGAGGGTTTAAGACATGAAAGATTGGGGTTATAAGGTGTCTTTCCCTGGGACATTATACCCCCAGAAGAATACTGACTCAGCTGCGATAATGAGGAAAATTAGGACGATACACAGGGCATCTACGAACTGAGTCATGAATGGATATCTGGGGTCTGAAACTAAGACATGATATATGAACTGCGATGAACACAACTACCTAGTTGAACCATCTTGGAATAGTTTCGTTCATGAGAATTCAGATAGAGATACTGGGTGGAAAAATAGGATACCACATGAACTTATCTGCCTGACTACTAAACTTGGTTTCTTATCTTACTGACTAGATCATACTACAAACTTATACTTGATTGGAGCATTCCTATGACACTTATCTCTATAGAGTTTTTATGAATTTGGGGAGCAATGAAATCTTGACATAGGCTGAACAAAACATCTTAATAAGAAGTCACACCTTTGAAAAAATTCTGTAATATGGGCTGAGGACTATGGAACATCATCTAGGATGAAATGACTAAGTCTTATGCACTACAGCTAAAATTTTCAAGCTTAGACATATCCCTCATTATTGTCTTAGCTATACTCTCCACCTCAGTACAACACATCACCTGAGACTACGGAAAAGATTCACTTAGGTGTTGAGCATGAGTGTATGAATATACTAACTTGTTTGATTGACTGATTGACTAATAGTAGAATACTGGGCATGTTATACTAAACTAAATCTGAATAACTGGACTGCAACTGTAGAGTATTATGTATATGAGGTAAGGACTTTCTGGGTAATATAAGATAATTGAGCATGCATTCATAAAAACTATATTATTAGAGAATGGAAGACCAAGCGTATAACATGGTTCTAAAATATTCTGTAAACTAAGGTACTGAGATACTTATAATCGAGTAACTGATAACTGTACACGATGGTCCAGCAAACCTAAAACTGAACTGATTTTCTGATCTGTTTACTGGGCTTAGACTAAAACTGAAATTATAACTAAGACTATAATAGAGGCTGTAACTTAGACTATAATTAAGAATATGACTAAGGATGAACACACTGAAAGGCATGAGTTCATAAGTCATGAGATGCATGACCTGATTTTGGAGTTTTTGGATTTATGGAACATAATTTGTGCTACTGAGTGGACTGGAACTCCTCATACTAGGAATTGGAAGTGCACATAGTCCTATGAAAAGTGCATGAACATGGTTCGTGACCATAGAGTTAACACGTAGGGCCTGAGTGGGTCTGTGATACCTGAAGTAAAAAACTTGGCACAGAGGTAAGGAAGGGTTGGGCTTATTCCCTCTCATTGATTTTCTACACATACTGATATTACCACTAAAATCTGGGAGCCTAACTTCCTAAAATATCATAACCGAATAGTTCCTATATACCTATCGGGATACGATAGACTGACCCACTGGAGTGAAGACTAAGAAAGGCTCCATTAGGATTTTGGGACTAACTCTGAAGTCGACATCTATATAGGGAGCTATAAAGGAAAATGAAGCTCCTGGATCTAGAAAAGAACAAATATGTAAATGACAGACTTGTAATATACTAGTGAACACATCATAAGAACTTTCCTGATCTTATAAAAACTGAAGTGCATAAAGCCTATTTGGGCACTGCCCACTGGTGGCATTGGAAGTGGTACCCTGCTGATTCGGGCGACCAGATTGAGCTGATGGACGCTGGTGCTGACTTCATGGACCATGCTTAGGATAATCTTGAAATCTATGACCTGACTCACTATATGCAAAACATACATCACTGTCGGCTCTACACATCCCCTTATGATTCATACCACATTCTTCAGAAAGCGGATTAGTACGAACACTGCGTGGAGTACTCTGGATTTTGGAGCCTGGTGCCACATCATGACTATCAATCCTAAACCTTGGTACTGGGGTTCTATATGAACATAGAACTGGGGATGAAAACTTCTAATTAAACCGTGAATGTTTACCACCCTTTGACCTTAGCTGGGCAAAACTAGAGCTACCCTTTTTGGATCTCTTATTTTATCTCTTTCTTCTTAATTTCTTGTTCCTCAATCTATTGAGAATAAACCATAAGCCTAGACATGTTCATCTCCTTAATAAACATCACAGTCCTACACCCCTTAACCACTCTACCTGATACCCTAGACACAAACTTGCTCATTCTAGATCTACTATCTTCTACTACATGGGGAGCATACCTGGCTAACTAAGTAAACTTGAGGGAATAATATTTCATACTCATACTGCCTTGACTGAGATTGATGAACTCTAATACCTTGGATTATTTTAGCTCTAATGGAATGAATCTATCTGAGAAGGTCGTAGTAAACTCTTCCCATTCTATGGGCTCTGCATCTGTACCCCGGTCTACCTTCCACTGCTTAAACCATGTATGGGATATATCTTGTATATGATAGGCAAGTAACACAACACTCTCATTGGAAGTCACTCCAATGATATCTGTGACTTTCTAAACCTGATCGAGGAACTCTTGTGGATCTTCTTTTAACTTAGATACTGAGAATAGAGGAGAATTCATTCAGGTGAAGTCTCGAATCCTAGATGTATTAATATTGGCCACTGGGTTGGCCAGAACAACAATTATCCATTTATTTTGAGTTTTTACTAAATTGGCTAGAGTAGTGAATACAGTTTTCAATTTTGCATGAGAGACGTGCTCATTCAGTGGATCTGCCTGAACTGGCTGAGGTGTTGACTAATTTTTGGTTCTTCTGTCGTTAGTCCATTTATGAGGCATATCCTATAATGAAAGGAAGAAACGGATTAGACTAAGGGTTTAACTAGAGCTCATGCTTACTTTGCACGACATGAATGCTGAAAGAAGGGGAAACTATTCCTAAAATATCTCATAGCACCCTGTCCATAAGTATGGCACGCTACACACCAATGCATAAGACTCTACTAGATGCGGCTTTTTAGACTTCCCAGGACAATGTTGAACCTTAGGCTCTAATACCAAGTTTGTAACGCCCCAAATTTGCTACCCCAAATGCTACACAGTGCTCATAATCCCAAAGACCACAAGTTAACCCATAATTGGTACCTGCTGCAATAATTGAATAATAACACTGTATAATGCGGAATAATAAGCTAAAATTCCATAAGGTTCAAATCTATAATACTGATAAAGAGAAATGATATTATCTGATAAAAATATTAGAATCTGAAATACTGAATATTGTATGAACATCTAGTTTGAAAAACCTCTAAAATGACTAAACTGTGGAGTTGATGGGACAATCCCCTAACTAAATCCGTCTACTAAAAATAAACTAAGTACTGATGTGCTTAAATAATAAACTAATTATGTCCTTGATCTATGAGGACTCACCACTAACTCTGACTGCTGAAATTTAAACTACTAAGTATAAATCAATAGTGCACAAGAAAAGTATAAATCAATACATGTGAATGTACTAGTGTGCAAAGTGAGGTAGGCTGAATGCAAGGGGTTCATATGCATGAACTATAACTGACTGAAAACATTAACATGATTGAGTGATAACACATGCATGAATACATAACTATAACTGGAGTCATAATGATTTTGAATACTGAGTTTACTAATAATATGGATTAATGATAATTGATGTAACTGATAATTGATATACTGTTAACTAAGTATGACTGTTTCTGATACTTTTGATTCTGATGGAACTATCTGAGTTTCGTACTAAGCTGAGTGACTATATCTGACAATCATAATTTTGTAAAACTATTTAATTTCTTTACTAAAGACTGAGACTAAAATTTTGGGAGATAATCATCTAACCGACAAGCCTCAAATTTAAATTGGTGGGGTCTAACCTGTGACCCTAGTTGGAAGGGTGTCAATATCGTGCCACGAGTAAGGACAAGTTGTGAATTAACCCTCTCTTATAGGGAGCCCTTCTGTCAATCCTTTGTTAGTAGGAAAACTCAAATAAGATGTATCAAGCCTAGTCTCGTAGGGAGAAATCTTGAAGTATACTGGTTATGTAATTCTGGAACACAAGAATTGCTTCTAAGGATCACGCCCTTTGTTGGTAGGTGATTCCTCATCCTTGGGTTCACTTGGTGTTGAATCCTACTCCCAAGTAAATAGACACTAGATTGATTTCCTTGTTCATACAAGACTTGACTGAGCTGTTACTGATCATACTATTTTATTGAACTAAATTGAGTGTACTGAGTTTCGTTGACTGACGAAATACTACTAAGTTTTTGCTATATGACTAAGTTTACTGAGGACTGAATTGAATACTAAATGGGACTGGAATGATACTGAGTCTACTGAGGTTTTCTGAGTTCTGTAACTGACTGAGTTCTACTAATCATGGCATGACTGAGATTATCTTTAAACCGACACTGGCTCTAGGAAATTAACTAAATTATCGGGTATTAAATACCCCTAGGACCCTATATCATAAATAATAATAAGACATGATAATTCTTGAATACATGACAATAGTCAACAACTCACAATACCAATAATAAGGCATTTCATCGAACACTTACAAAGCATAGCTTTAGCATAGGAGTCATTGGGAACATGTGGGTATAGCATATGTTCATCATTTAGATCACTAAGAGATCACAAAAGCATCAATAACTCAATTTATGCATTTTGTCAAACACATAGTAGGCATAGCTTTATACTTGAATATAAACAACATACTAATACATTGTGACTGCAACATTAATTCTTAAATCAAGGGTTTCATCATAAGAGAATCAAAATTCAACATATATGCTATAATAATTTCAAGAAAAAAACATTAAAGATTCCAACTTGGAAACCATTCACAGATCCACAGGGATACAATAAAATCCATAACATGGAAATCATGAATTTAATTTTAAAATAGTTTCTTGAACTTCAAGGGTGGAAGGATAATCAAGGATAAACACTTTACATACCTTGTTGCTTTATTTAGAGAAGATTGACGGTAAAATCTATGAGATTTGAATCTTCAATTGAAAACCCTAAGGCTTATTCTTTAGAGAATTTGAGAGAGAGTGAGTACAATTTGGTATTTTGGGGCTAAATCTCGTGTTATGGCTGAATTGGGGTAAAGTTAATTGACCCTTTTGCCCTTAAAATTCCAGAGCTGGACTGCAGAGTTACCTCAACTGAACTGACCAGGGCGCCGTGTACTTGAAGTGCCGAAATGGGCGGGGAAGCGCGGTTGCTGGAGCACCGGACTGGTGGGGCAGCGCGATTACTAGAGTGCCAGACTGATGGGGGTGGCGCGGATATATCACCTTAAGATACAGGTTTGGGAATGAAAACATGCCCTTACGCTTGTCCAAAAATTTTGAAACTCACTCGAGATGTACTATTGACTTGCCCCATCGTGAATCAACTTAAAAATCGACAAACAAAGGTTGAGAAGGTCAGAAATAAAATCATGAAAGTTTTGAGGTAAAAAATAAGACTAATTATCAATACTTAGCTTAAAATTTTCCTAAGTCTGGGACCTCATTTATGCTATGTAAGACTGAATTAGACTGAGACTTTTACGGGGTCTTACAGTATATGTGTATATATTATCTATAAACTAATATAGTATATATTGAATTTATACATGTGTAGATGTTTTCTAGAATAGTACAAATGTATAATATTTAATGTATATATGTTGTATGTATATTATTTCAAGTAGTATATATTGTATGTATATGTGTGTATATTTTTTCTATTGACTATAGTAGTATCTCATTAATTTATACATGTGTATATGTTTTCTATAGTAATATATATGTAATGTATATATGTTGTATGTATAATTTTTCAAATAGTATTTTAAGTAATATATATTGTATATATATGTGTATATTTTTCTATAGACTAAAGTAGCTTATATTGAGTATAGTATGTAATGTATATATCTTGTAAGTATATTGTTTCAAGTAATATTTATTGTACGTATATATTTTGTACGTATATTGTTTCAAATAGTATTTTAAGTAGTAGAGAGTGTATGCATATATGTTGTATGTACATTGTTTAAAGTAGTATATATTGAATGTATATTGTTTCATGTTGTATTTCTAGAAGTATATAACTAGATATTGTATGTATATTTGTGTCTGTGTTTGCTAAAGTAGTACAATATGTAATGTATATATGTTGTATGTATATTGCTTCAAGTAGTATTTTAAGTAGTATATATTGAATGAATGTTGTTTCAAGTAGTCTTTCAAGTAGTATATATTGTTTATATATTTGTGTGTATGTTTTCTAATGTACTATAATATATATAATGTATATATGTTTTCAAGTTGTAGTTTATATTGAACGTATAATGGTCCTAGAAGTATTTCAAGTAATTTTAGGTATATTTGTATGTATTTTTCTAATGTGTTATAATATATAATGTATATAAGTTGTATATATATTATTTCACATAGTATTTAAATTCGTACATATTGAATGTACTTATGTGTTTATATCTTTTAAAGTAGAAATTCAATGTAATACACATATGTTTACTAAAATAGTAAAGTATGTAATGTACATATGTAATACATTTATTATTTAACATATTTAGTAGTATATGTGTGCGTATATATTGAAAGAACCATGAAAATTCGAATTTAATTTTTCTTAACATGCAAGGACTGGTAACTGGCCCATTATTTGAACTGGATCGGGTTGAACCAGTCCAAGATCTTTTAAACTGGTAATTTTGCTAAGTGGATTGGTCATGAGCCGTTTGACGGTTTTTTATTGTTGGTCCCAATATGGATCAACCCGTTATGTTCTTAGATCGGACCGAACCGGATCTGAGACATGTTAGAATAATTGGGCCAGTGGCAATTTGGGATGGACCGGCCCAGTTGATACCTTTAGTTTGAGTCAAAGTTGTTACACACTGTGTGGCTTTCTTTTCTTTTACTTAAAAGAGAAGCTACAGGCCTGAACAATAGCTGGCGTGTTGTTCTCCTTTTATTTTTAAAATTTTAAGGGAAAAGACATCGTTTCCATCCCAAACTATACCCGAAAAATCTAGGTCACACCTAACCTATACTAGTGACCTATTACACATCTAAACTATAAAAAAAGTGATACTTTTTACCCCCTAGATCTGACGTGGAAAATATAATTATTTAAATTAAATATAGCATGTCTGGCAGAAAATTAATGCAAATTTTTTTTCCCTCCCCAAACCATCTTCCTCTTCATTCCCCCATCCCAAACTCAAACCCCACTCCCTTAGCATCTTCTTCTTCATCACCCACCCTCAAACTCCAACCCCACCCACCACCACCATCATTACATCTTCTTCATCACCTTTACCCCCAAATAACACAATTTCTTCACACTCCATCTTCATTGAAACAATGACAATTTCACAATGAACAAAATCAAATTGAATTTAATATTTAAACAGGCAAATTTCAAAAACTTTCGTCAGACTTTATCAAATACTTAATGAGAATGCATTCCTATCTATTGGATTTACATCATCCAATCTCTTTATGACTCTTCTCCTTCCCCCATTTCTCTCTCTACTATACTATACTATACTATACTATACTATACTATACTATTTCACTTATATTTGAATCAATTATTTTGCGCAAAAAACATCTCAGCTCTCTCTCTCGCTTCCAAACTGCAACATCACTGTTTATCGAGGTACTTTACATCAATTTTTCTGCTTCTCCAATGTATTAATGTAATGCCCCAAGCCTGGTGCATGGAATGCTACATGGTGCTTATGACCCCGAAGGACCACAAGCTAACC
The DNA here is from genome assembly GCA_030864225.1 of Capsicum baccatum var. pendulum. Classification (NCBI taxonomy): domain Eukaryota; kingdom Viridiplantae; phylum Streptophyta; class Magnoliopsida; order Solanales; family Solanaceae; genus Capsicum; species Capsicum baccatum. The sequence continues at coordinate 254,969,598 of CM061559.1, read as the reverse complement.
CATGACTGATATTTGTACCTGTACACTGCATAATATATGGATTTAAATATGGAAACATAAACTGAAAGGCCATAAGGCTCAATACTGATAATAACAACATCTGGCTGGGGTATGAAATACCCAAAACAACTGAAATAAACTGTCTAAATCTAGTCTGCATCTAGTTTGCAAGCCTCTACTGTCTGAATAAGGAGTTGATGGGACATGTCCCCAACTAACTCTATCTAGCAAAACTGAACTAAAATAAATAATAACATAAAGTAATGATCATATCCTAGAAGGATGAGGACTTACTGCTAAAACTCTAACTGCTGAGTACTTGAAGCTGGAATACTACTGCTGCCTTGGATCTCGAACTCGTGCCTCTGAACCTATTACGTGGAATAAAAACCATAGTGCAAATGCGTCAGTACGATTGAATATACTGAGTATGTATGTGTGGTAGGCTAAATGCAAGGATTCACATGCATGAGTAATACTAACTAACTATCTAACATGAACGTGATAATACATGCATAAATAAATAACAACTATGACTGAGTTTTTTATAACATGATGATTGAGTTCTGATAACTGATTTAACTTATACTATTATTGAGCGACTGTGTCTGACAATCTAGATTTTGATGGAACTAACTGAGTTTTTTACTGTACAAAATATCTGAATTTGAGATCAGTCACTGAAATTTGGGGTAAATAAGCTGAAGTATAGCTGACGTCAATTTTGAAGCGCCTTCATACATGGGACAGGCTGTCAAAGTTGCCATAAAGTTTAGACAGAACCTAAGAAACTAAGATAAAATGTGATAACATTTAGGACGGGCCATCAAATATGTGACATGGCATCAAAATCACCGTCAACCAGAAACAGAGAATACTGATTTTCAGTGAAGTTATGACGGCAGTTGTCACGCGCCGTTCAGAATTTTGACACGCCGTCAGGTTTGCCGTTTGAAGATTTAGAAGATAACAATTCACTGGAACCTTTGACGACATCTCACACACATCATCAGACATCTGACATGCCATCAAGATCGTCGTCATCCAATCCAAAGAGAAAACTGAAACTTTAATTTTATTTCCTTATTTAGGGTTGACTATTTAAAGACTTGTTTTAGGGTTTTTTTAGAGGGGGATGGATCATAAATTATTAGAGAAGAACTTTTGAAGAGAAACACGTAACATTGCTTCATATTTACCATCAAATATTTTTCTTGTTTCTTTACAAAAGAACTTATCAACTATTTTTGGGTTTCTATCTCGTGAGTAAATTGAAGAAACTACTTTTTGTTGTTCATCCATTCATAAATTTATCCTTATTATGATTAATTCAACTTGTTATTTCATTCATAAAATCATGAGCGGCTAATTCCATTAGTCAGAGTTATGGGATCTATGGACTAGGGTTACTAGGCATTTAACGAATTCAAAGAGTAGTAGGACGTCTTGAAATTCTGTTATTTTAACTGAAATCTACTGGTTGCAAACATTAGGTTATGCCTTAGGTTTTATTTGCTTCTAATGGAGAAATAGACTAGAGGTCATGAATTATCAATAGGGACTCGAACGCTACCAACCTTCTGTTTAATGATCAATATCGTAACTGGATTGATCTACCTGAGATAAAATCCTATTGGAAATATATAAGTTATCTAAGTTCGAGAGAATTAGATAATAAATTATCTGGTGAGGCGGAGAGACAAGTCAGATAGTATCGTCGTCAGGATAATCTGTTGTTTTTACTTACTTTAAGAATCCCAAGCATTACCTAGTATTTGTCAATTACCAAAACCCATGGTGAACATAACTCAGGTTTCCTATTTAGACTAATTTCAAACACTAAAATATTGAAAGTGACAATTAACTCTCGGTGAACCTTAAGCCCCCATTTTTTTTATATCGATTGTTTGAATTTAACTTGTAGCTTTAGTTTCAAACTAGTTTAATCGCCACTCACATTGTTCCCTATGGATTCGACCCCAACTTCGAAGTTAGGTAAATATATTGATGACAATAGCCTTCCACTTATTTAAGGTGTAAGTTGAGCGTTATAAAAAATGGTGCCGTTGCTGGAGAACAATTTGGCGTATTGAGTTAGTTTGGAATTTTAGCTTACTTGTTTGAATTCTAACTTGTAAATATTTGTTTGTTATTTCCTTTGTTTCTTTTGTTTGGTAGATTTTCTTTATTTTTGTTTATTTCTTACTATGGCATCAAGGAATAAATGTAAGTTTGATGGTTGGAAATCTTCTCTGGATGATCCATGTCCATATTGTGATGGACCCCACTTTTTGCAAGATTATAGATATGCTCCCTGGAGAGAGATGTGTGCACCATATCCATCCTACCGAGAGTATAATTGTTCTTTATATGGTGGTGAAGATGGACAGCGGAGTGATTGCCAAAATGCCCCTCCCCTTATTGCGCTAACCCAAGTTCTAGTTTTTCTTATGAGTATGACAGGTCTTATGGTCAAGAAAAGGGAGAACGAAGCACTGGAAAGAGTGACATTGAAGCTATGCTTCAACTAATGTTAGAGCATATAGACAAAACGGATGATACCATATGTGACATACATTAAGACATTAGGGTATTTAATGAGGAAAGAGAAAGGATAGAAGAGATGGATATCAAGGTCAATCATCCAAAACACTTTTGTACATTATATTTAGATGATATCTTATCTGTGGAATTATTTAAAATAATGGAAGAGTGTGAGGATGTAGAGAAAGAATCCGATGTTGATGATGAGCTTGATGTTGAGCAACCCTCGATGATTTCCCAACCGACCAAACCATTCATGAATGAAGATGCCAAGGATGAGAAAATGGTATTAAAGTCAAAAGAAGAAATCAAGAACAATCCTCGTGAAGACTCTAGTCCATTTTAGGGTAAAAATACTAATAGGAAAGTTATTCTGAAATTGAGAGTTAGTCCTCGTTCAAATCACTTTTCAACATTATGCTTATTGGATATGATGAAAGTTGAATCACCCAAGCAAATGATGAATTTTGAAAATAAGGAGGAAGATACTTGCATTTTGGAGTTTGTCCTTCTAAAAGGGTATACTACAATTCCAATATTGAAGGCCAATGAGCTTAAGATCGATGTCCATTTAGTGGTTGTTTAAGATTCTCACCGTTTCCAAATGATCCCACACAAAAGTTTGATGCAAAATTGGGCAAGCAGTTCAAGTCTTCAAAGAGGTGTGATAGAACATTCCTCATCACGCCCTCACATTTGCCCAACACACCCCAAAGATGTATTGATCAAAAGTTGGTCCGGCATTTCAAATCCTCTAAGTGGAGACATAAATAATTATCAACAAGGTAACTTGACGAAGTCTGACTAGTCAAGATAACTGAGTTGTGCCGCGACACTAAATTAGGCTCTTCTTGGGAGGCAACCCAAGGTATTTTGTTGTTTGTATTAGTATTATGTTATTGACATCAGATCTTCATACTAGTGGCACGTATTATGTTATTGACATCATATCTTCGCACCCATGGTGCCACAGGTATGTTTCTAACTCTCTTGTTTTGGTTTGATGCATTGGAGACATTGCATGATTTTAAGTTGAGGGTGGGGCTACTTGTGGGTGATGATGTCCTCCTGGGTTTTTGTTTACGTTCCTCTTTTCTCCAGAGTCTTTTTCCAGGTAAATTCGTCATGTTTAGGTGCATTGTTTTTGCTTTGTGATGTGTTGTGGCTAACTGGGAGAAAAATAAGTATCTACGGTAGTTGACATATTTTTTTGTTAATTTTTCTTAGAATGGTAACTACCTCTCCAATTGTCTATGTGGTAGCTGTGTGAATTGCATTCATGTGTAACCACTGTGCATCTGTTATGGAATTAAAATTTAGTTGCTTGATAATCACTGCTAACAATTGCACTAACTGGATGAGTAGTAGCTGGTAATACACTTGTATGCCATGTGTGTGTGTGAGATCTTACTCAGTTCCCTTTGTACTGCTGAATATAGAACTTGCCCAGTTTGACTTACCTAAGTGGAAATATAGGGGATAGGAAAGGATCATAGGCCGTTTTGACTTTTAGCCACTTTCAGCCTAAATAACCTTCCCTATTATGTATGCTATCACTTGATCTCTGTTTTAAGCCAGAATTGATCATTTCTTTCTATGATACCTATCACCTATCACGTTTTTGTTTAGATCATAATGAACCTATTTTGGCCCTGGTCCTCCTTGGACACTTTGCATCTTGACTTAGGCAAACAGGCTAAGTTGAGGGTGGCTATTATAGGGGTGCATGATGTAAACTGGGTATGAGAGAGGTAGAATAAAAGAAAAAGAATAAGAGAAAAAGAATAAATTGGGTGGTGTGAAAAAGAATAATAAAAGAAAAAGAATGAAAAAGAAAATTCACATCCATCCTGAATAGTGGGTGATCAAGAAAAGAGGAAAAGAGGAACAAAAAAGAAAAGAAAAGGAGAGAAAAAAGGTTAATAAGTGGACCCCACAAGTTAAGGTAGTGCCAAGGTGGTTAGTCACTCTAAATTCCATTTAATATCATACCATCCCTTAGCCTACATTACAAACCGAGAAATGCCTATAGTGATCCTAACTCACCTATCTAGATACCTTGGTAATGAAGATAAGGGAAAACATATGGTATTCGGCATACATTGGCTGGAACGTCGTTCTGAGATGAGAGAAAAAAAGGAATTTCTTTATTGTGACGGCACACTAGTATCTTGCTAGGTTACTTACTTGTTTGGGTAGTGTTATATTGATACATGCATGACTGTTGGTACTTAATTGATGCCATGGCTAGAATCCTTTGTGTTGCATTATTGCTTTTCAATAATCTACACAGTTAGTTTAAATTGGTTAACCTTGGATATGGTAACTGAGTTTTGAGCTAAATTGGTAGTTAGCTGCCGAATTGTACTTTGAATACTCCTAGTTATATTTTGGTTGCTTGAGGACAATTAATTTTTTAAGTTGAGGGTGTTGATGTATGAATCGATGCTAACACATTTGATGCTTTTAACTCTGAATAATTGCGAGGTCTAAAGCAACTTTTGTTGTTTCTGATCTCTTTTAATGTGTTAATGCAAATACAAGTGATCGGGGAGGAAACCAAAGGAAAGAAGAATAAATCAGTTGAAATCTTGTGTAAAAAAGCTGAAGTATAGCTGACGTCAATTCTGAAACGCCGTCATACATAGGACAGGCTGTCAAAGTTGTTGTCAAGCTTAGATAGAACCTGAGATGAAATGTGATGATGTTTAGGATAGGCAATAAAATATGTGACATGGCGTCAAAATCGCCGTCAACTAGAAGCAGAGAATACTGATTTCCAGTGAAGTTGTGACGGCAGTTGTCACGCGCTGTTAAGAATTTTTACACTCCGTCAGGTTTGCCGTCTGAAGAGTCAGAAGATAACAATTCACTGGAACCTTGGATGAAATCTGGCACACGTCGTCAGACATCTGACACGCCGTCAAGATCATCGTCATCCAATCCAAAGAGAAAACTGAAACTATAATTTTATTTCCTTATTTAGGGTTGACTATTTAAAGACTTGTTTTAGGGTTCTTTTAGAGGGGTTTGGATCATAAATTATCAGAGAGGAACTTCTAAAGAGAAGCACGTAACATTGCTTTATCTATACCATCAAATATTTTTCTTGTTTCTTTATAAAAGCACTTAACTATTTTTGGGTTTCTATCTCGTGAGTAAATTGAAGAAACTACTTGTTCTTTTTCATCCATTCTTAAGTTTATCCTTATTATGATGAATTCAACTTGTTATTTCATTCATAAAATCATGAGCCGCTAATTTCATTAGCCGGAGTTATGGGATCCAAGGACTAGGGTTTGATAGGTTACTAGTCATTTAATGGATTCAAAGAGTAGTAGGACATCTTGAAATTCTGTTGTTTTAATTGAAATCTACTGGTTGCAAACATTAAGTTATGCCTTAGGTTTTATTTGCTTCTAACGGAGAAATAGACTAGAGGTCGTGAATTATCAACAGGGACTCAGAAGCTACCAACCTTCTATTTAATGATCAATGCCGTAACTGGATTGATCTACCTAATATAAAATCCTATTGGAAATAGATAAGTTATCTAAGTTCGAGAGAATTAGATAATAAATTGTCTGGTGAGCTCGAGAGATAAGTCAGATAGTATCATCGTTAGGGATATCTGTTGTTTCTACTTACTTTAAGAATCCCAAGCATTACCTACTATCTGTAAATTCCCAAAACCCATGGTGAACATAACTCTGGTTTCCCATTTTGACTGATTTCAAACACTAAAATATTGAAAGTGACAATTAACTCTCTGTGAACCTTAAACCCCCATTTTATTTTATTTTTTTATATCGATTGTTTGAATCTAACTTGTACCTTTATTTTCAAACTATTTTAATCTCCACTCACATTATTCCCTGTGGATTCGACCCCGACTCCAAAGTTGGGTAAATATATTAACGACGACCGCCTTGTACTTATTTGAGGTGTAAGTTGAGCGTTATCAGAACCTAACATTAACACATATAAATCGTCATATAGAAAAAAAATGTCGAGAGCTACAAAGTGAACGAATCAAGTCCTGGTTTTGATATGTTCGACTTTGTTGTTGCACATCCCGGAACGAAGAATTGGTTCTATTTGATGTCACAGCCCCAAACTTGCTGGAATGATGAGGTTTAAATGCCATACATATTACTATGAATTAATACTTTATTTAATTACATCTGCATATTGATTTTTTCATCACTAATTCAAAATATTTGATAATATATACAACACATCGATGTCATTTTTTACTACCTCTGAAAGAAGGCCAAGTTGCAAACACAAGAACAATACAGATACACAACAGACAATTATTTGTACAAATTTTATATTAATAATGCCTGCGATAGGTATTGTCAATAGCAACCGGAAGTTTTCCAAAACGAGGAATGGTTAATCAACATCATCAAAGGTTTTAGCATTCCGGCTAGCTTACCTTGGCATTTGATCGATAAAGTGTATATCCTAATCAATTGCGGTGATTAATTCCATTGGGTGTTCACTGTCGTCATTCTAAAAGAGAGGCGCATCCAAGTTTTTGACTCGATGTCGCAAAGGAGACGTTCTGGGTGGTCGTCTGAGATACAAAAGCTGGCCAAAATATTGCCTATTTACCTTGATATGAGTGGCTTTTTGGACCAAAAGGTTCGTACTGATTGGTTGATGATTGAAGCATACCAGAATAAAATGGCTAATCCATTCGATGTACAATATATTGACGGAATTGATCAACAAACCATTGGTAGCCTGTAAGTTTAAGTGTCATGATTTAGTTTTATTTCACAAATTTCACAGCGCTTGCATGAACTGCAAGATATGGATTATCTATTTTTTTATAAAGCAGGGATTGCGGTCCTTTTGTTGCCACCTATGCTGAGAATTTAAGCGATGGATTACAAGCACCAAATGATGGACTTGATGCAGGATTACACTGCAAAAGATATGCTGCTCTTTTATGAAAATATAGAGAAGCAAAAGCTCAGAAGCCGTACGCAACCTATGTTAAAGATCCAAGATGAATAAATTCGAATCCCATAGCACCGGATGAAGAAAAACTTGTCCATATTGATTAGATCTTTATATATTGAGTCCATCAATATAATAACCTATTCTCTTTGATTTAACTTGTTGATTTATTTGTAGAGTAGATCGTTTGTACCGATAATGATTTTTTTTACATTTCATTTATTTGTTGAGTTATTTTATGTAATTTTCGAAGGCTTTGATTTATTTTATTCTGTCCATGAATATAATTAATCCTTAGTTTTAAACATGTTAATTGAAATGGAGTACTAGATTCAAATATCGCAACAGATAATACATCTGCTGCAACAAATGACATATCTTATCAGACAGATTTAGACATATATTGCAACATGAGATGTAACATGTAGGTCATCTACTAGAAATTATATAAAAGGTCTTCCTACTTTTTTTTATTTTCTCCAACAGATTACCGATCAGTTGCAACAGATAAGTTATATGTTGCAACAGATCATAAATCTGTTACGACAGACAGATGGGGAATATCTGCATAACACAACAAATGACCAACCTATTCCAATAGATAATCAATCTATCACAATAGGTACTATATCTTTTACGACAGATATAAAATCTGTTGCATTATAAAAATTCAATTTGGCCAGACATAAAAGTTATTACCCTTACATTTAAAGTGAATTGGCTTGAAATAAAAATTTGTTATTGTGTTTGTCTCTGTCTTTATACATGTTCTTTTTTATACACGGGCTCCAACCATTTATTTAGTACCCCTTATGCCCAGAACCATTGCATCTTTCCCACAACGGTGTCACACACACCGGTCATTTGTGTACCAGTCAGCAAACACTCGATGCATGCAAGCGAGTACGACCCGCACGCTGCACCGATTGTATTTGTTGGGAGATGGATGTTCTTATTTCAGCCTTCAAAATCCCATGATTCCTTCGCCAAGACTTCAGCCGGCAAATGATCCATCACCTTACTCTGCGTCAACAACTTGGGCAACAACTTTAAGAGTGGCTGCATGTGGGTTAAAAATATCTTCTCACTGAAGACAGGTAAGTTGCAGTCATAAACCTTAATCTTTCCCTTGTATAGTAGTATCTCAACAGTGAGAAAATGGGTGACATCCACCTTCATGACTGCAAGGATTCTCTTTGCCTTGGTCCAGCTCTTGCCATTTGGATATGGCCTCTTCCGTATAACATATTTAATCGCTTATTCATCCCATTGGAATGTAGAAACTAACTGATCAAATTCTGAGCCACCAAAACAACTATCTTACAAAGTTTAGCGTACCGATCCTTAAAATTATTGTAAAAGTTGAGGTACATTATCCTATCGGCAGGATCATAAGTATCCGGGTACGCTAATTGTCTACCCCTCATGAGGCAGAAAATTTCATCAACATACTGTGGTATAAGAAGACAATTTTTAAATAGGTTTGCAATTGTAAAGAATAAAAACACAGTCTAAAGAATCCGATGCAGAGGGTTCTATGAATTAGTTCACAGATTACCCAGGCAATGCAACTTATGCAACAGATGTGTATTATGTTGCAATAGAATACCAAGTTTTTACAACAGATTAAACATCTGCTGCGTAGATTCTTCTTCATGGTGTAGATTGGAAGGGTAGGTTAGCAAAAGTAAACTTACCTTGTCCTCGTACCATACGCACATATTTGTCATATTCGAGAAGTCTTTGGCGACAAATGAATGCATGGTGTACTCTTTTTGAACCTTCATCTTGATGAATTCTTCCAGTTCCTTCTTATTCTCCTTTCCAAGCACCGTAAATATGTCCACCTTCTTTGGCGGCGCCTAAAATTTAACAACTATTGGAGCAGGGGGAGTTGCAATTTTTGCTGATTTCAGAACGGAGAGAATTTTTCAAATTTTCCTTCTCTTCATCCTAACCTCCACTATAGGATTGTATGGCTCCCTCGTCTTGTTGGATGGTATGACACCCCTCCTGGATTTCAACTTCTTAACAGCTTCAACAATAGCCTCTAGCTTGTCGAGGAGTTTATCCTCTCTGTCCTTTCACACTTTTTATTTGCAATGAGAACATAAGGGTGAGGAGGGGTGAGAGGGACCACATAAGGGTGGGAGGGACCAGTGTAGGGGTGAGAGGGAGAAACTGTGCAAGGGGTGTTTTCAAACATATTTATTTTTTCTAAGCACTAACATGCTCATAATCATGACTGGCAGTAGAATCAGCAACAGGATAGCTGCCACCATCATAAATAACTCCACTAGCAACACCTCTAGAAAAAGCACCCGGATCTATTGCAGTTTGAGTTTGGTTGTGAAGAGCTTCAATATTAGACTGACCTTGCCTAAATTCTCTTCTTATGGATGTTGATCCATCAAATTCCTTCTTTATTAACTCCACCGTTAGGTCTTCTTTTGTATCAAAAAGACCCAAAGTAAGAAAAAAAGTCATCCCCAGCGTATCAATGGTAGGCAAGATCCAAGGATGCACAACCTATAAAAAAAGACAGGAGGAATTTAAAGCATATAATAATAATTTGCAGTTAGTTGGGTTACATGGGGATCGGGTTATGTTAACATAGACAACTTATGCAACAGACGATCTAGATACCTTAACAACTGATCTGTATGTTGAAACAGATTGATAATATGTTGCATCAGATTACCCATCTATTGCATAATTTGCAGTAGATAGGTAATCTGTTGAGTAGGGTTCAGAGACTAGAGAAATATATGGTTAATATATTTCAAAATATGGATCGTTTGTCAAAACAGATTACCCATCTGCTGAACTAGTTGCAGTTGACGGGTAATCTGTTGCAATAGATGACCAATCTATCAGAACAGATAGAACATCTGTTTCAATAACTTTCTTTGAGGAAAATTATTTTGGTTGAAAGAAGAAGTACTACATCATCCGAAGCTCGTTAATATTTTTTTTTTGCTCTCTACTGCAGCCAACCACCTAAAGATCCTTGGATGAGAAACATTATCCGGGTAATCCTTGAAATGCTTTCGAAGGGGAGGAATGGCTTCACATGCCCAAGCCTAAAAATTGTAAACAGGAAGCAAGCAAAAAAAAAAAGTCAAGTATATTCAATATAAATTAATGAATGAGTAAAAATAGTGATCAATTTTACCTTGAAAGCCCAAGGAAAGCCGTATAATATGGTCGTCTTTGGCTTTAGCTCTTTCAGTAAATATTTGACAGTCAAGTAGTAGCTGTCGTATCCCCAGGGATAATCGTTGAATTTCCCAAAATCATCAGCAAGCGCCAACAAATCACGTTCTATGACTTTCCTGATGTCTCTTGCCAATAAAATGGAATGGACAAACCAAACTAAGCACAATTTCTCCCTGTAGTTCATTGGTATGTTTTTATTCTTGAGATACGCTATCAAATCATCCACTTTTTAGCTAGGCCCAACAATGCCCAACAACCCATCTTTTTTTACCTTGCTTTTTTTGAACCCTTTGTCGGGTGTTTTCTTGATGGGAGGTTCTTCTGGACGATCGTATCTCAAGCCCGTCACAATGGCAAACTCTATCAATCCAAAATAAACTGGCATGCCACAGTAATTGATCCAGACTTCATCCATATTTTTTTTGCCCTCCTTCGGACCTCCATCATCCCTCGCATACATGATCCTACACTTGAGAAGGCCATTACCATGATCATTGGGAAACGTAGAGGGCGGGCCCCAGACAGCTCAAGAAAGTTTGTAAAGCAGCTCTTCTTAAAAGGTCCATCTATGTTTTCTTTATTCATAATACTCCTAAGTTTGTCAAAAGGTTTCCCCAACTAACATTTAAGTACAAGATAGCCAAATACTTCTTTAGGGTTATTCATCGGCATCGCAACTCTAAACTTGTCAATACTAATGGTTTTGATAGAATTATGCTGGAATTTCGATATTACTTCACACCCCATTGGTGAGGAGGAGTTATCACTTTCGTCGGCTTCATTTTGCGCTGACTGAGATTGTTCTGGAGGTTCCTCCGAATCTATCTGTACTCTAGCCTTTTTTATTTGGTGATCAAAAGTTGATCCACTTTCTCCACTTTTAGTTTATTTTTTTTGGGGAGATATATTTTAACTACAAACAAAAGAAAAACAAAAAATACATTGCATTTGATGTCTGCATAATTTTTTTAAAAAACTGAGACAAATTTCAATAAATTATTCTTACCACATAACAAAAAAAAAATACTCCAACGGACAACCCATCAGTTGGAACAAATGGGGAACCCGAATATGTTTGAAGACCTATTTAATATCTCCCAACAGATATTCCACCTATTGCAACAGGTGGACAAATTTCAATAAATTATTCTATGCCACATTACAAGAAAATACTGCAACGAATAACCGATCAGTTGGAACAGGTGGGGAATCTGTTTAAAGACCTATTTAATATCTCCCAACAGATCTTTCACCCGTTGCAATAGATACACCACCACCACCACAACCAATACCACCACCAATGCCACCAATACCAACACCAAGACCACCTACACCATCGCCAAAAAACACAAATACCATCACCACCACCAACAGCCACCAACAACACCACAAACACCATCCAATAATACCACGACAGTCAACAAAACACTGAGAGAAAAACTAGGGTTTTGTCGGGTGCTTCCTACCTTTTTAGCATCAAAACTCCAAATTGTTAACCCATTCTCAAAGATAATACAACTAAAAGTCTTCTTTTTCATCATTAACTAAAAAGCCCTATTTTTTAGAATAAAGAACAAATGTAGGACTCTTCTCGAACTCTATTATAGGGAAAGACTGAGAAAATGATGGATACAAGTGGGAATGAAGTCGAAAAAACAACTATATGTAGTCATAAATGGGAAGAAAATTGACCTATTTTGCAGGGTTGAGCAATATATTGCGTAGTCATTGTTTGTATTGTTGAGAGGGAGAGGAGAACCCGAGAGAGAGAGAGAGAGAGAGAGAAGAGCGATAACTTAAGATTTGAAATAATAAGTATTTTGCACAAGTGGATGATTTGTATAGGTTGATTTGTAATTTTGGAAAAGAATGACAAGTTTTAAAATTGCTAATTTGGTCCGAATTGATCTTAATTAATTTTAAAAATTTTAAAAGATAAAGTTTTTAAAACATTGAGTTGATGAGAACTCATTTCAGCTCAGAGTAATCGATCGACGACTTGGGTCGGGATGAATGCAATACCAACACCATGCAATTGCAAAGACTTGATTGGTTTTGTAGTTGACCCTGCGAGCTTATTCATTCATTCTTAGTTCCACCTAAATCAACTTAGGTACTATCATTATCCTAACATTGAGTTGATGAGAACTCATTTCAACTCAGAGTGATCGATCGACAACTCGGGTTGGGATGAACGCAATACCAATGCCATGCAATTGCAAAGACTCAATTAGTTTTGTAGTTGACCCTGCGAGCTCATTCATTCATACCTAGTTCGACCTAAATCAACTTAGGTACTATTACTATCCTAACATTGAGTTGATAAGAACTCATTTCAACTCAGAGTGATCAATCGACGACTAGGGTCGGGATGAACGTAATACCAACGCCATGTAATTGTAAAGACATGATTAGATTTGTAGTTGACCCTGCGAGCTCACTCATTTATTCCTAGTTCCACCTAAATCAAATTAGGTACTATTACTATCCTGACATTGAGTTGATGAGTACTCATTTCAACTCGGAGTGATCGATCGACGACTTGAGTCAGGATGAACGCATTACCAACGCAATGCAATTGCAAAGACTCGATTGGATTTGTAGTTAACTCTGCGAGCTCATTTATTCATCCCTAGTTCTACCTAAATCAACTTAGGTACTATCATTATTCTAATATTGAGTTTATGAGAACTCATTTCAACTCAGAGTGATCGATCAATGACTCGGGTTGGGATGAATGCAATACCAATACCATACAATTGCAAAGACTCAATTGGATTTGTAGTCGACCCTGCAAGTTCATTCATTCATCTCTAGTTCCACCTAAATAAACTTAGGTACTATCATTATCCTAACATTGAGTTATTGTGAACTCATATCAACTCAGAGTGATTGATCGATGAATCGAGTCGAGATGAATGCAATACCAACGCTATGCAATTACAAAAACTTGATTGGATTTATAGTTAACCCTGCGAGCTTATTCATTCATCCTTAGTTCTACCTAAATAAACTTAGGTACTATCACTATCCTAACATTGAGTTGATGAGAACTCATTTAAACTTTGAGTAATCGATCGACGACTCAGGTTGGGATGAATGCAATACAACGCCATGCAATTACAATGACTCGATTGGATTTGTAGTCGAACCTGCGAGCTGATTCATTCATCTCTAGTTCCACCTAAATTAATTATAATAAAATCTGTTGCTACAAACGACTGAGATGTCGAAAATTTTCAAACAAGTATTCATATCTGTTGCAACAGATGACATATCTTATTTAATTATCAAATAGAAATTTGCATGTGTTATGAAAGATGACTGAGCTATTGGAAATTTTCAAACAAATATTTATATATATTGTAACAAATGACATATCTAATTTTATTAATTATCAAATAAATATTTTCATCTGTTGTCACAGATGACTGAGTTGTTGGGATTTTTTAACAGATATTTATATCTATTGTAACAGATGACTGAGCTGTTCGAATTTCTAAATAGATATTTATATATGTTGCAACAGATGACATATCTTTTTAAATTTTTTTTTCTCTTTTAATTTTAAAGCAAGCTTCTGGTCCGAGTAGATAATATCAAGTAGTAGTACTTACTACTAAAGGCGGTAAAAAATATTTCTTGAGTATCTCAAAAGTGAGTTTATTGAACAGTCTTGTCTTGTCTTTTCAATGTCAGTAGTCTTAGTCTTCCTCGCGCCTCTCAAATTATTAATGAAATTAATGAATATTGAAAACCACCACGTCTACATACAAAATGCATCTATAGAAATTATCTCATCTCTTCCTTCAGTTGCAGTTTATTTTATTCAACTCTCATCTTTTTCTTTCTCTCCTCTTTAGATTCACAACCTTTTTTCTCTCTTTCTCTTCTCTTCTCATAAAGATCTTTTTGGATATAAACCGATCCATATCTTTCCTCGACTTAAATTTCTATTTTGATCCCCTTTTTGATATTAAGGTATGGTTTATTATTTCTCTTTCATTCTCGTCTTCTTCTTTGCAAGTTATTTACATTTGTGTTTTTATTTAATTACTATTTACCCATATCATATTTATTAATGAAATTTGAAGGAACTTTTAAGTGTTGAATAAACAAACCGAGAATTTTTATTACAATATGAGCAAAAAGTCATCTGTTGGGAGAAGTTTAAAAGCCTTGTTGGCAGTATCATTTTTTTATATGTATTTTGTTTGTTTCTTTATTATTGATGTAGTTATTGATGTTGTTGGTGGAGTTGGCGTTGTTGGAACTTGTGGTGCGGTGTTATTGATGGTTCTGGAACAAAGAATATTGTTTCTTTGTTGTTGATGATATTGTTGGAACAAATGTTGTTGTTTCTATTTTATTGATGTTTATGCTGTTGTTAATGTTGCAATAGATGGAGAAACTATTGGAACAAATAAAACCACCAGAAAGGCTGGTTTGATGTATTCCATCAGACTCCATATCTGTTGCAACAGACTCCATATCTGTTGAAACAAACTCCACATCTGTTGCAATAGACTCCACATCTAATGCAATAGATGGATCATGTCTTTTTTGTAACATCAACTTTTTTCTCTTCTTTGTAGATATAAGAAACTGACAGTTGATCAACTTTTGATAGACTATCGCAAGAGGCTGCAGTAAAGATGGGTTTGGAGGAATAAACTGCTTCCATATGAAACCACTTTATATGTGGGAGGTATGTATTACTGATAATGTTATTATGGAAACACACAGAAAGTGCACTGATTTTGTGAATGCTATTTTTACTGATTAGTCATAGATCGTTCAAACAAGATGTCTGCAATTTTACAGTTAAGTTTGGTAGGTCCGAACTGATAAGGCTGAGGGACCATGAGTATGGTTTTGATACCCTGTTAAGATTTAATGTCAGTTGTTGCTCATGTTTATTTGTTAAGCATTGTGAAGGGATCTAGTTTTGGTGTCATTCTAAAGAGATTCAATAGTGATTGGACTAACTTTTAGGGTGCATTGGACCCTTAGAGGGCATTCGAAGCTTAGTACTACATCTAAAAAGAATGGAAAACCAATATAGTTACTGCCCTGGCCAAAGTTTATATGGTTGGGTTGCTCGCTCGGGGTGATGATTATATGCCAAAAGGTGCGGTAGGAGAATGCCTTCGAGGGAAAATGGGTGGTTGATGGAAGACTATATCATCTGAGATCTAATTGAAGAAGAGACATAGGGTAGAAAGTAACTTCTAGAGAAACTAGCCGATAAAATTATCTTAACAGATGCAAGATTTGAATCAAGTGCAAATATAAAAGTGTATCTGGTAATGTAATTTCATCTGTTGTGTCTCTGAAAGAAAAATAATGCAGATGGATACTTTGCTAGGGAGCTGAGTGGTCGGGATTATCACCTAAATAGAAAATAGAAGAAGACCAACAAAGAAGCCTCATGGGCATCGAGGGTTTAAATGATGTACAATAAGTCTAGAAAACTTACACCAACAACAACTGCAGTTAAAATAAGGAATCTAAGCGAAGGCGGCAATTTCTGAATTTTAAATTTCATCCTATGCTTTCTTGTTTGAATTTTTGATCAGGTCCACTGTCGTTGACCTGATCGGAACCACAAATGAGATTGAAAGACAAATAGAGTATCATTGCTTCCTTAGCAATATGGTTATAATTGATTGTGTTTTATTGCCTTAACATGCTTCAAAATGCCTTGGAGAAGATTAGATGCTTGCTGTAGTATGTGAATCCCGATAATTTTCAAGCTTGCCTTCAGCTTGCTGATTCTGTATTCAAGTTGGTCGTTGCCATCTTCGAAGTTGGTCAGGAGTTGCTCATCTCTTGTGAGCTTGATCAGGGACACCACCTTCAAAGTTGTGGCATTGTAGAATCCCTTCAGAACACTTTCTTCAGAAGACTTAAAGGATATATGGAGGGTCTCTGTGTTTGTTTTAGGTCAAAATATGTTGATACACATTGAAGATGTGGTCCCAAAAGTTGAATAACACACTTTTATCGAGCGTTTCTCCATGCATATTGCTCAACCAATTTGATAAATTAGTAAGCATGGAGTTATGTAGCGTCTGATCTAAACCGTCTCTATAAATCCTATCAAACATTACGTAACTCCAAGCTCATTACCCTATCAAAAAAATATGACCGAGTTAGTGCACAAATCGAATGATCTCAATCTCTTAACCTTTCTGCTGATTGCTCTTCTCCAATATAGATGACAAGATATCTATTATTCAAAAGTCTACACCGTCGCCAGACATGCTTGCCTGGGAGCAATTCTTCAGAAGACATCAACAAATATCTTCAGAAGAATTGTTCCCAGGCAAGCATATCTGGCGATGGTGTAGACTTTTGCATAGCAGATATCTTGTCATCTATATTGGAGAAGAGTGATCAACAGAAAGGCTGATATATTGGGCTTGTTTGATTTGTGCACTAACTCGAGCATATTATTTTGATAGGGTAATGAGCTTGGAGTTATGTAATGTTTGATAGGCTTGGTAGAACTGGTCTAGATCATACGCTGCAAACTCCATGCTTACTAATTTATAGAATTGGTTGAGCAAGATACATCGAGAAATTCTCGATAAAAGTGTGTTGTTTAACTATTGGTACCACATCTTCAACGTGCATCAACATATTTTGATGTAAAATAAAAACAATGACCCTCCATGTATCCTTTAAGGCTTCTGAAGAAAGTATTCTGAAGGGCTTCTAGAATTCCATAGCTTTGAAGGTAGTGTTCCTGATCAAGCTCACAAGAGATGAGGAACTCCTTACCAACTTCGAAGACGGCAACGACTAGCTTGAATACAGAATCAACAAACTAAAGGCAAGCTTGAAAATTATTAGGATTCGTATAATACAATAAGCATCTAATCTTCTCCAAGTAATGTTGAAAGCATGATAAGGAAAGAAAAAATAATCAATCAATACATATTACTAAAGAAGTAATTATACTCTATTTGCCTTTCAATCTCGTTTGTGGTTCCGATCAGGTCAACGGCAGTGGACCTGATCGAAAACATAAACAAGAAGGCATGGGATGAAATTTAAAATTCAAAAATTGCCGCCTTCGCTTAGTTTCCTTATTTTAACTGCAGTTGTTGTTGGCGTTAGTTTTCTAGACTTTCTGAACATCATTTCAACCCTCGATGCCTGTGAGGCTGCTTTGTTTCTCTCCTCCTATTTTCTACCTAGGTGATAATCCCGAACACACAGCTTCCTAGTAAAGTGTCCATATATATTATTTTTCTTTCAGCGGCACACTAGATGAAATTACATTACCGAATAAACTTATATATTTGCACTTGATTCAGATTTGGCATCTGTTAAGATAATTTCATCGGCCAGATTTGTTAGAAGTTACTTTCTACCCTATGTCTCTCTTCAATTAGCTCTCAGATGATATAGTCTTCCATCAACCACCCATTTTCCCTCGAAAGCATTCTCCTACTACACCTTCTAGCATATAATCATCACCTCAAGCGAGCAACCCAGCCATATAAATTTTGCCCAGGGCAATAACTATATTGGTTTTCTATTCTTGTTTGATGCAGTGCGAGGCTTCAAGGGCCCTCTAAGGGTCCAATGCACACTTAAAGTTAAGTCCAATCGCTATTGGTTCTCTGCACTAACGACAAATATTGATCCCTTCTCAAAACTTAACATGCACAAACACGAGCAACAACCGTCAGTAATTCGTAACAAGGTATCTACACCATCTTCATGAGGTCCTCAACCTTATCAATTTAGAACCCATCAATCTGTACAATGCAGGATCTTGTTTGAATGATCAATTCCTAATCAGTCAAAAACTGCATTCAAAAAAACATTGTACTTTGTGTGTGTTGTTTCGGTGACCTTATTAGTAATACATACTTAACTCCCACACATATGATAATGGATCCATCTGCACGCACCTTATTCTTCCTATCCCATTTATGGCTTAAATTGAATAAACAGATGACTAGCTAGTTGCAACGGATGACACATCTGCTTATATTGTCAAACAATTGGAGACATATATTATGACAGTTGATCAACCTATTGCAGAAATCAAACAGATATATACATATGTTGCAAAAGATTGCCAGTATATTGTATTTTAAGTTATCTAACATAAAGAATTTATTTTGCAACAGATTACCCATCAGTTAGATTTATTTTAAAGCAATTTTCTTTTCTTTTCGAGATACAATAATTTATAAATAGGTCTCTCCTTACAACTATGGATTATCTAGATTCGTACAAGAATATTCATATTTAGTCCTTTCATGAACTTCAAAGGCAGTTTGATGAACTCCAGAGAGATTTGGCTGACTTCGGAGCAAGGCTTTCGGATGAAAAATGTCCGATTGACAATAATAATAATAGTAGTAATAATAATTAGGTAATGTGTTTTATTTTAGCAAATGTATGTATTTTACTCCTTTTGTATATTGGATCTACCCAATGGATTCAAAAATCTATGAACATTTATTCCATTTTATTGTCGACTTTGAATTTTTAATTCTTATTGTAATACCCCATATTTTTGTGCTGGAATTCTAACCGTTGTTTCTACGCGTCTAAGATCTAATACAAGTGATTCTCACATAAATATAAGTTGCATGATCATTATCCTATCTATGTAGTAGTTTAGAGGTGGAAAATGTTCATAGCAATGACCTAGAACAAAGTTGAACTAAGATCAATTGATTTGTCCAAAGTTTGAAATTCGATTCTACAAGGGTATACTTCAAATGTGAATAAATATTTGCATACATGGAATTTTTCATCCCAAGACCAATAAAATTATAGATAATTGAATTATCTTTCCAAAGATACCAATTTTGCAAAAATCTAATACCCGAGCGAAGAGTTATGCCAATTTTCGTGAGAGGCAGTAAGGGTGTGCAATGGGTAATGTGCCGCCCAATCAAATGTGTGAGATTGGGAGTACGAAGCACACTTAAATGTCTGCCATAAGGTGTGCGATTAAGGTCTGCCATAGGCTGTGCACCGCATACCTCACTTCCAAGTGCCAAAAACACCCCTATATATGTCTATAACACGAGATTTAACTCACATAACACCAAAATAAGTTTACTTTCTCTCAAAATAACCAAGAACATTCATTAGGGTTTCAACCTTAAAATTCAAATATCTCAAGATTCAACCATGAGTTTTCAACAATTCTTCGAGATTCGAAATCCCTATTTCGAGGGCTACAAGAAGCACCAATTATTTTCACGAATAGAGTCCCAAGGTTAAGAGTTCATCCAAAGCTTCAATTTCAAGATATGTAGGGTTTGAACAAGAACACTGTTACGTTCTTGTGCCCAAAAGTTTTAGTTTTCCTTAAAGAATTTCATATTTCCATGATGATTTCATATTGTTTTACTATATTTTGAGTTTATGAGATTATAATTTGCCCAATTCTTGAGTTGTATGATTATTTTACATAATTATGGTTTGAATGGTAAAGTCATGCTTTAAGTGGCACATGCCTATATTGATATCCTATTTTCCAGAATTTCCAAGACTTGTTATTATGAATTGAACCTTATTGTTGAATTAAGAGTTATGAGAATGAGTTGTTGTTGACTTTTAAAGAATTGCAAGAAGTATATACATATTTCCATTATTATGAGATCTTTAAAGCTTTGATGATAAGTCTATCAAGATTTCAAGAAAGAAGTGAGTTTTGAACCCTATTTGAGATTGTTATTTTGAGAAATTATGTATTATAAGCATCTTGAGAATTGAATGATTTGACATGATGTATAAAGATTTGACCTTTTTGGTCATGAAAGAGATGATTTTGAACCCAAGTAAGAAAATAAATCCACACCATTTGATTGAATTATGATAAAAGGGGTAGCATATTGGCTCCCGATGCAAATTGTTGAATTGTTTATTATGGATTTTCTTTAACATTCTGAGCTAAGTCCGGGAGTAGTATTTAGCACTGAGCGGAAAGTGTGGTACTTTCCTAGAACTATGTGCCCCCGTAGGATGTGAGCTTGAAGCTGATATAGTGATCACTAATGAATGAAAATTAAGGTCCTACTCCTATGGCAAGGATAGGATAGCTCTCCGCAATGTGGGTAAGACGTTGGACTCCATATAGCTCACATGTTTTATGTCAGTGAGAAGAAAATCCCAAAGATGTCCCCCACTCTTAAAAATAAAAGTTTTGAGATAATAGTATCTGAGTTTCAAAGAAGTCTCTTGTTTCTACAAGATTGAACGTTATGTCCTGAAAAGGTTGTTTTAAGACTATGATTATTCTACATGTTTGAAAACAAGAAAGAAAGTGTATTGAGAACTCATTGTAATGACTCACGTGATTTACTTTACATGGATTATTCATTCATGATTATGATGATTTTATTAAATCTAAGTGAGTCATTTATATCAACGTGCATGTCTTCTATAAAGATTTATGATATTGAATGTTGAAATTGCATACACCCCATATACTCGGTACGTTTCCATGGTACTGACCCATATATTTGTATGTGGGCTACATTTTCTCGTAATGTAGGTTCAAGTGCTCAGTCCCAGACTGGACAGTGATTTTTGAGCATATTGATCTACATCTTCTGCAGGTGATGAGTCCTTTTGATTCAAGGGCTTGAGTTAGTTATACAGTTTGAAAAGTATTTTAATTTCTTTATTAAGTCGTATTGAGTTGGGTTAGTTGGAGTCATGACCCGTCTACCTATAGTCAGTACTAGTAGAGGCTTCATAGACAGTCAGTAGAAGTTGATGTATTCAATTTTAGTTTTTAGTTGTAAAGGCAGAGTTGTAATCTTGTAAATTCAGTTTTGTATTGATCAAATTCATAAAAGAGTTATTTTCTGCAAATTTGTATAGTTTTATACTTTTTATTTAGTTCCTTATGAGTTATGCTAGTAAAAGGGTTAGCTTGTGTTCACTTGTGACCCTAAGCACCGTGTGACATCTCGGGACCGATTTTGGGGTGTGACAAAATTGGTATCAGAGCATAGAGTTCAAGTGTCCTAGGGTGTCTATGAAGTCGTGTCTAGTAGAGTCTTGTGGAACGGTACAGAGATGTCTATACTTTCCTTTGAGATGCTACAGGGCATTTAGGAAATATTTCCCTTCTTTCAAGTCTAAGATCATGCTATAAGAAGGTTCTCTAAGAAACTTATATAAATTGTCATCTTACTCTATTCTGTCCATCTCTACCTTATTTTTAAGGTACCAAAAATAGTCAAGCTAAATTCTCAACAGATAGCTATGAGATTATAAGAGGGCTAGAAAGTATCCCATCAGTGTTTTTAAGTTCCAAAGTTTGAAGCACTTTATTCATACCCATGAGAAGTCGTGCACTAAACCCAAGTTAAATGTACTTTCAGATTCCTCCTTAAATTCATAATGATAATCTATACTTCCCTATCTGTGCATTATTCTTGAGATAGCATGATCAACAAGTTCCAGTTCCTCCCCAGATAATGCTCTTATATTTGCTAGCAGAAGTTTCAAAAGTTACACAAAGTGGCTTGAGAGGAGCCTTTTAGTGTGATATAAGTCCCTCAAATTTAAAGTTATGTCCTCGTTCTTACGAGTTATTCAATTAAGACATAGTTAGGTGTATTCTTAGATCAATGAATGTTGTGTGTCAAGTTTTTATCTCTTGTATTATGTTATTTTGTTATCATTGTGTTTGTGAATAATCAAAGTCTAATGAAGACGTGTGGGGCCTATTTTGATTCACTAGCATAGTTGCTTTGTTATTCATCCAACTTTCTTGTTCAAAACACAAAACCAAAATCTAGTGAAGCCGTGTGAGGCCTATTTCGATTCACTAGCAACTTGTTGTATATCTTATTATTCTTGTGTTAGTTGAAAGTGTAGTGACAAGAAAGGTGGTAAAAGCGATTTATTGAATATGTATAGATGAATTTTCGCATATGATTGAGTGAGTAATGAAGTGATATACCCTCGTTTGCTAGTTTAGTGAAAGTTAGAGAAGGAGATTATTAGTTAAGGTGGATTGTTGTTTGCTGGAGGTAAGAAAAGAGTTATCAATGGTATTTGTTATGCTAGAAAAGTATAGGTTTTCATAGAAGTACTAGGTGGATGACTATTGTGAATTTAGGCTTTCCTGAGATTTCAAGGGAAAGTTTAGTTGAAATTTATAAAGCTATGAAAGTAATTTAGGTGTGAAGATGGGTAAATAAAAATGATGTGAAGAAGGAGGATGTGTTAACGGATTATTAATAAGATAGGCCATATGATTATGATAGATTGTCATTGTGTACTAGTTTTTCTTAATGTTGTGTTCTTTAGTTTTGAAGTGAGAATTATGTGTGAGATTGGGTTGTAAATCATGTTTAGCACTAGATATTAAGTTTGAACAGTTGATGGTTTGGTTGTTGATGATAGTTATATGGAGGTGATCTAGTAGGCCTGAACAGTGTATGCAAGAGTGTAAGATCATGTGTTCGTAATTAAGTATCATGTAGAGGTGTGCCCAAGGTGCTATGGGGATGGATTATTTTTTGAGGATTATTGCATATTGTGTGGCTGGTAGTAACATTGAGTTGCTAGGTGGATAAAGGCTAGTCAGATAATTTATCATGTTTTTGATAGCTAAGTTAAGGAGTTATGATTGAAGATGTTGAGCCTTTTAAGTATGATTTTTATTCTCATGATTTGGGAAAAAATATAAGTATAGAAGTGTGATCTTGGTAGGCTATGATTATGTGATTAGAGATGTAGATATGGTTGCAAATGAGAGTGTAAGTCTTTGATGATGATTATTGAAGCTAGAAAATTAAGGATGGAGTATGGATGGGTTGTTAAAGAATGAAGTCAATAAGTTCGAAATTAGTTTATTCTTGCGAGTTTAGCATTTATGTGTAGATATTAGAATGATGAAATTATGGCTTAATCTTGAGGATATGGATTAGACCATCATGCTTAGAATATTATCTTTGACCTAAGGGAGAGATGGTTAGTGAAGGACCAAACCAAGTTTTGAGAATTAGATTGTGATACATGTCAATAATGAGTTATGAAGAGATAGTGATCCCTTCTTACTCTAGAGTATTGCTTGGATTTCAGTCATTACACCACCAAATCCAACACTTGCATGATAAATCCATGCCACAGGCCTATGCTTATACCCATCATGTATGCTCAAACCCATTCTCAGCTTCTAGAAAGCAAGTAACAGCTTCACTCTGTGATTCAAGTTATCCCTCATGAATCTATGAACTCTAGTCTTATGTTGAATAGCTCAAGATAAGTATGACCTCATGTTTCAGAGTATGACCAATTTTTAAACTCATGATACTAGTGAAGTTCTCATTATATCATGCATGTCCTCAGCTCAATTTCTTTAATGAATCCATGCCTTTGATATTTTATTCCTCAGACTTAAGATAAGTGTTAATGTTATGTATTGTAGTTTTCGTGCTTCAGGTTCTTATGTGTTAGCCCTTCAGTGACCTTTTCCTATGTTAAGATAGTGGCAATGATAGTGGATAAGCAATGGTTTAGATGTGAGAGAGTTGATGACCCTCATTAAGAAAGATTGTTTATGCTTTTTTATCTAAGGGTAAAGTGTGAAGTAAGATTGAGGCCAAGTATTTAATACATATCTTGGTTAGTTAGAAATTGTGTGTATGTTCTTAAGAAAAAGTAAAGTGTTGTAACTTCTTAAAGTTTGTTTCTTTATAAGTCTCCCTGAATTAGTCGTTAAAGAAATTCACCTCCCCTTGTATATTTTGATAGTGTGAATCAGGTCACCTTGATTTTTTGGGATTTTAGAAATATTCAGTTTCTTTCTCCCACCTTTTTCATAGGAGTGAAAGAATTTTGTGTTTCTATCCTAATCTTGTAACAATCTCATTCTTGTTTTTTTACTTCAGGTATTTTTCCTTCATATGCAAATATCTTTTCTAGTTTAGTGTCTACTTTATTTTGGGCATTCTATTTTCCTCTGTATGGTGGATTTAAATTTCAATCTCCTTGACCTTTCTGATGTCCTAGCATATATATATTCTAAAAATTATTACCATAAATGATCTTATTCCATTGAGCTAGAGCATCCTTGACCTTCTTGATCTTAGCCTAATACTCAATGAGTGGAGTTCCTACAAAATATATGTTTCAACATGTATATGCATCACTGTATTCACTGCATCTATGTATGAAAATGTACAGAGTTACTATTCCATTGGATAGGTAATTTGTTGGTTAGTTGGTGGTTTATTTAGTTACAGAATTTGTTAGGCAAGTAGTTAGGTTGTCAGTTGGTTATGCTGAGTTGTCAATGAGCTGGAGAGTGTTAGGGTTTTTTCCTTGATTTTCTTACCAAATTTAAGTTTTATTTTTCTTAGAAGGAAAATAAAAGTAATACCATAATTACTTTTATTTTTTCTAAAAGGAAAATACAAAAGTTTTCCATATTTGGCAAACCACATTCTTGGAAGAAAGGTTTTGAAACTCCATAAATAGAAGACTCCTTCTCATACCACAACACAATATCATCCACAATGTAGTCGTTTAAAGAGTCTTGTTTAGGGGGAGATTTCTCCCAATAGGTTTTAGGTTTTGCAATTTTATTTTTAATATGTTGGCCGTTTGGCCAAATCATATCAATAAATTAATATAGCTTTTTAGTATTGTTTTTTGTCGTCTGATTTATCGTCTCATAGATTTCAACTAATAGCTTCTGTATGATGCCCTCTCGATTTCGAACCCAACAAGTGGTATTAGAGACTATGGTTAAAAGGTCCAATGGTTTGGTGAAACGAGATTAAACAGGTTCAAAGAAGTTTCAAAATCAAGTTGCAGTCAGTTTGGCGATAATGACAATTTTTTCTAACTAAATGTGGAGACAATTGTCAATCATATTTCAATAATCCTGCAGTCACATATTTGAAAATAAAACACACTTTTACCCTGCAAAAGGGCTCTAATATTTTTAACCCGAAAAGGGCTGATACATTTTAACCCAAAAAGGCTCAATTTTCAAAACATGTCAAACGGCAGTGATAAATGAAAAATATGCAAAGAACGAAGATCATACACAAGAAGAAGGAGGATCAAGAATATTTTGTAGAAAATCAAACCAAAAAAGGGAGATTTGTTAGGGTTTTGTCTTGATTTTCTTACCAAATTTAAGTTTTATTTTTCTTAGAAGGAAAATAAAATTAATACCATAATTACTTTTATTTTTTCTGAAAGGAACATATAAAACTTTTCCATATTTGGCAAATCTCTTTCTTTGAGGAAAGGTTTTGAAACTCTATACATAGAAGACCTCTTCTCATACCACAGCAGAATATCATACACAATGTAGTCGTTTAAAGATTCTTTTTTAGGGGGAGATTTCTCCCAATAGGTTTTAGGTTTTTCAATTTTCTTTTAATACGTAGGTCGTTTGGCCAAATCATATCAATAAATTAATATAGCTTTTAAGTATTATTTTTTGTTGTTTGATTTATCATCTCATAGATTATAACTAATAGCTTCCGCATAACGCCCTCTCAATTTCGAACCCAACAAAGAGAAGCTCACTCGGCTCACAACTGTCTATCAATAAGAGCAACAATCAACAATGTAAAGCTGATGGAATAAAAAAGTTGAGCTCCTCCTTTACTTTTTCTTCCATTGATAATGAATAGCTGAAATGTTGTACTAGAATTTCACATGGTATCTGAGCCACGTCTGAGAAGATTAAGTTCAATTCTCATTCTATTACCTACAAATTCTGAGGATTTTGTCAAATCTCTATTTTCATTCTTCTCGATTCAAATTCAAATTTGTTCGATCTCTGTTATCGGCTTCTTCTTCTTCTCAATTGAACGCCATTGTTGATTCAATATATTCAGCCATTTCTCCTAAGATTGATCAAAGTGATCCACTTTTTATTGGTACTTTAGATAGCTCTAATGTTGTACTAGTTCCCATCAAACTCACTGGTTTAGAAAATTACAACTTGTGGAGTCGTTCAATGCGCATTGCACTCAAAGGAAAGAGAAAGTTTGGTTTTGTTGCTGGATCCTGCAGCAAGGAATTATACAGAGAGGAACTTTATGAGAAATGGGAGACATGTAATGCGATTGTTTTATCCTGGATTACGAACACAGTCAGTGAGACCCTGCTATCTGGAATTGTTTAAGCTACCAATACTTGTGCAATCTGGGAAGATTTGAAAGAAATATTCGACAAGGTAAATCGTATGCGTATCTATCAGTTGTATCGTGAAATCAATATGCCTTCTCAAGGTACTGATTCAATTTCATTTTATTACACCAAATTGAAAAGTTTGTAGAGTGAATATAATGTGTTAGTGCCTAATTCTAGTTGTGATTGCCCTAAGTCTAATGTATATTCAGATTATATGTGTCAATTGAAACTCTTATAGTTTTTCAGTGGCTTAAATGAGTATTATGATCAAGCTCGGAGAAAATTTTTACTCAAGGGAGTAACTCCTACTATCAATTAAGCTTATGCCATGCTTGTTGAGGATGAGATCCAGCATTCCGCTTGTATGCTCACTATACATGATAGATCAGAACCACTACCCATGCAGGTGAATCAAAATTATGGTTCTTATGGTCATGGACAAGGAAGTGGACAAGTAAGTTCCACTACAAAGGCAGAAAATAAGACTATTGTCACCTCTCAGGTCATACCAAAGAGAGTTGTTGTAAACTAATTGGCTATCCTATTGATTGGAAGAATAAAAGGAAACAGCAAGGGTATATTACTGATAATCCTAGGTCATATAGTAATGGTAACAACTATTCTTCATATGGTGGTGGCAATAACACAGCTGGTAAGCCCTCTTAAACAGTCAATATGGTAGCAGGCCAAGTTGATATTACTGGTTCAAGTTATGATCAGGTACCTATACCACTAGCAAAGGATCACACATTCACAAATCAAGAATACTCTCAAATTATGAGCATGCTGAACAAGGACACCAAAGGCATAAAACAAGTCAATATGACAGGTATAACTACTTGTTTTCTGCCCAAAACATGTTCTGACAATTGGATTGTGGACTCAAGGGCTACACATTATGTAGCTGCATACAAACACATGTTTAGAAATAGTACCATCCTATCATCAAGTCAAAAGGACAAACTACACCTTCTTACTGGTGATGAAGTAAACATTTCTCATATTGTAGAGGCTTATGTGTTTGTAGATGGTATGATCAAGGATGTTTTGTTTGTCCCAGACTTCAGACTTAACTTACTGTTTGTTGCTAAGATAACCAGGGAACTCTCTTGTTTTGTTTCCTTCTATCCTAATTTTTGTGTCTTTCGGGACCTCTTCAATGGCAAGGTGAAAGGGAGTCGTAGACAAGAGTCTGGGCTTTATGATCTTAGAGGAGAATGGAAAAATAACACTAGCCTTGCTGTACTAAAACACAGCAAGATCATTGTAGAAGTTTTCATTCCACGTTGCACACTATGGCACAAAAGACTTAGACATCCCGACTCACAAGTTCTGAGATCATTGAACCTTTTGAAGAATCATAATGATGTAGATAATATATATATAAATGTATAGTATGCCCATTAGCTAAGAAAACAAGGTTATCATTCCCTTATAGTACTTCAAAATGTTCAAACTGTTTTGAGCTTCTACACATTAATCTTTGGGGACCTTACAGGACTTCTACTTTTGATAATAAGTACTATTTTATAACAATGTTTGATGATTATAGTAGATACACTTGGGTACATCTATTACAACTGAAGTCTGAATCCATGGTAGCTATTAAGACCTTTATTTCTATGATCAAAACACAGTTTGGAGTATTAATCAAGGCCATAAACTCTGATAATGGGACTGAGTTTATCAATTCTCAATGTCATTCATTGTTCCAGTCTTTAGGTATTTTACATCAAACTATTTGTCCTAACACTCCATAAAAAAATAGAGTTGTGGAGAGAAAGCACTGACAGATACTAAACATAGCTAAAGCACTAAAATTTCAGTCCCATTTGCCAATCAAGTACTGAGGATTATGTGTAAAGGTTGCAGTATACCTTATGAATGGGTTACCATCATTAGTTTTGAATTATAAAAGTCCTTTCCATTTTTTATTCTCCAAGGATCCCCAGCTATCCCATTTAAGGGTGATTGGCTATCTATGCTATGTCACAGTAGTTCCTTGAAGTGATAAGTTTTTTGAAAAGGTAAAACCTGTTATGTTAGTAGGTTATTCAGAGTCTCAAAAGAGGTATTACTTATGGACTTGCAATCCAATAAGTTACTTGTTAGTAGAGATGTTATGTTTCAAGAAGACATATTCCCATTTGATCCATCACAAAAGGATTTACAACATGCAACAACTTACAAAGCTAGTGTAGACATCAATGATTTTTTAGACTCCACAACTAATGATAATATCCCTCATGAGGTTCCTTCTGAGCATAATTCCCTTGAAGATGAGGTTCTTACAGATACTGGTGCACCTAATCTTGATATACCTGACACAAGTAATAGAGCAGATAGTCCAACTAATCAATCCTTGACTCAAGCTTCTACCAGTAGGCCTACCAGAGCTATTAGACCACTTTTGTGTATGCATGATTATGTTGATACATCAAAGATATAGATATGTAAAAATCCCTGAGCCAACAGCTTATCTTATAGAAAAACAAGCTTTACTTATCTATGCTACTTTTCAAGGTTCTCCAATTTAAATGAACCCCAACACTTCAAACAAGATGTCAAGAATAAAAGATGGGTGGAATCTATGAAGTTGGAAATCCAAGCATTAGAGGCTAACAATAAATGGATTATTGTTGATTTTCCTTAAGGCAAGAACATTGTGGGTTCTAAGTGGATATACAAAATAAAGTATCTTACAAATGGGGAAGTAGAAAGGTTCAAAGCAAGATTGGTGGACAACGGATATAGCCAACAAGAAGGGCTAGATTATCATAAAACATATTCTCCAGTTTCCAAATTGGTGACAGTTAGGTGTGTAATTGTTGTTACAGTATCCAGAGGCTGGACTCTTTATCAGATGGATGCCTACAATGCATTATTACAAGGTAATCTTGAAGAGGACATATATATAAAGCTACCAGAAGGTTTTAGAAGACAGGGGGAGCATAAGGTTTGTAGGCTACTCAAATCCTTGTATGGTCTCAAGCAAGATTCCTTACAATGGAACCTCAAACTAACTAATGCCTTACTTGATGGTTTCACACAAAGTGCAAATGACTATTCTTTATTCACTCTAATCAAGGTGTTGATACACTGATAGTTCTAGTTTATGTTGATGACTTACTCATCACTAGAAGTAGCAGCACTTTGATTGATACAACCAAAGATAAGTTACATGAATAGTTCAGAATGAAGGACATGGGTGATCTCAAGTACTTGTTAGGTATTGAGGTCCTCGGGTCAGCCTATGGTGTGATATTAAATCTAAGGAAATATATCCTTGAGTTAATTTCACACACAAGTTTTAGTGGCTCTAAGCCTTCACTAACCCTTTTGGAGTCTAATCTCAGGTTGGCAACACTTTGATATGATTAATCCACAGGTGTACAAGGAGATGAGTTATTGTCTGATGTATCTTCTTATCGAAGACTGATAGGAAAGATCATGTATGATACCATCATAAGACCTGATATTAGTTTTATTGTCTAAACTCTCAGCCAATTCATACAATATCCTAAACAATCACATTAGGATGCAGCTATTAGAGTAGTAAGATACCTTAAGGGTTTATTTAGTCAAGGAGTTTGGTTGAAAGTTGATTCTTCAACCACTCTCACTTGTTAGTATGACTAAGATAGGGCTGACTGTCCTAATACTAGATGCTTAGTCACTAGCTATGCTATTTATTTTGGTGGCTCTTTGATCTCTTGAAAGTCTAAGAAATAGCACACTATGTCCAGAAGTTCTGTTGAAGCTGAATACTAAAGCATGGCTTCAATAATTGCAGAAGTAACTTGGTTAGTTGGCTTGTTCCAGGAACTCAATAATCCTCTTACCCTAACTATTTCAGTGTTTAGTAACAGCAATTCAGTTATACAATTGGCCAATAATCTTGTGTTTCAAGAGAGGACAAAAACATTGAGATAGATACTTATTTCATCAGGGAGAAGATCAAGAATGGCTTGATACAACCTACTTATGTTCACACTCATGATCAGGTCGTTGACCTTCTCACCAAGAGTTTAATTCAAGCCCAACATACATACTTATTAGTCAAGCTTGGTTTGCTTAGCATCATGTACCCTGCAGTTTGAGGGGGAGTGTTTCAACATGTATATGCATCACTGTATTCACTACATCTAGGTATGCAAATGTACATAGTTACTATTCTATTGGATAAGTAATTGATAACGCTCAAATTACACTATTGAATGGGTGTAAGCGATCATTTCAATATAAAACCCAACTAGGTTGGTGTTGAATCCCACAGGGAATAGGGTGTGAACTTTGAGTTGTTTACAAAATAATTTACTGGTAGTTTGCTGTTTCCAAAAATGGGGGTTTGAGTTTCACAGAAAGTCAATTTTCACTGTTGAATTTATTGTTTGTAACCAAGATTTATTGTTTGTAACCAAGATTTGATGAAATAACCAGGTACGCCTATTGTTTGCAACCAACGGACATAAATTATAGTCTCAGAATTACCAAGAAATCCTAACACCTATTAAACCTTGAATAATTAATTAACACCTTATCATGACCTAACCTTAGATTCCATAATCTGGGTTAAAAGTGTTTAGCTACTCATGACACAAGAAACAAGCATGCAATTTGATTTCATAACTGAAAGGATCAACTTACAGTGATGAATGAAATTGAAAGTGAACTTGTATTTTAATCACAAGGCAAAAAAACTGAAATATTGTTCTTGAGATAGAGATAAAAATATCGCATGTTCTCTCCTCTGTGGATAATTAATTGTCTGATGGATGATAAAATAAAAACCCTAAAACAAGTCTTAAATAGTCAACCCTAAATAAGGAAATAAAATTAAAATTTATGATTTTCTTCTGAATAGGTGACGACTCTTGTGACGGCCTATCATGAGCTTGACGGCCTGTCATAGACGTCATCAACTCCTCTACAAATTTCAACTCCTACTGCCTAAGGTTGACACCTATGTTGACGACCTATCATCATCTTAACGGCGTGTCATGGTTGCCATCACAAAACTTCTACAGCTTTTCATCCTCTGTTAAGGTTGACGGCATCCGTGAAATCCTATCACCAGGTTAACGGCGTGTCATGAATGTCGTCAGCCACTTGCAGCTTTTTATTTTCTTCCAATTTTTGGCATTTTGCTTTCTTTATTTATGGTTCTTCCTATTCTCTACTTTTTCTGTAAAATCAAGGTAAAATAATCAAAAACGACTAAAGTTGCTCAAGTCCTCGAAATTATTTAGAGTTAAAAGCTTCAAATATATTAGCATTGGCTCACACATCAACACCCTCAACTTAAACAATTGCTTGTCCTCAAGCAACCATGACATAACTAAGAGTATACGAAGTACAATTTGGCAGCTAACCATTTCTATCAGGTCAGAATACATACACCATCTCCATGATCAGTCAAAGTAAGATTAAATGCATCCATTATTAGAAAACAACCATGCAACTCACAAGTATCTAGATATGGAAAAAATCTCAGCAATAGTCAGTACCTAAGTCTTCAGACAGGTCAGTTAGGATCACTATAGGGCTTTTCTTAAGCTTATAACATAGGCTAGGGGTTGGTATGATATTCATGGGTATTTTGGAGTGACCACACCTCCTTAGCACTACATTAACTCTCGGGGTTTCAACTTTTGATCTTCTTTTCTTCCCTCTTTTATTTGTCAAGCATGCTCAAGATGGGTGCTATCAGTTCAAGCATCAAATTATCTTAACTTTTTCAGTTTTATCTTTAACTATTTCTTTTTCACTGCACCTAAGTTCTTGTTCATTTTCCTTATTTTACCTTTCTTCATACTCATAGTGCATCACGCACCCCTATAGTATCCAACCTCAACTTAGGTTATTTTCCTAAGATACAGTGCACATGTAAGACCTCGCAAAATCATTACGTTCGAATTCATCCCTCTTGGCTTTACAAACCTCAAGACTTAGAAATTTTTCATAAGTGTTCAACACTTAGTCTCATTTTAGAACTCCAAACTTTAGGGATTTATTTCATGACCTTCCCGATATTCATTTTTTGATTTTTAAGTTTTGTTGTTATGGGTCAAGGTTGTAGTGCATTCTGGGTAAGTTTTAGAATTTTTGGACCCCGTTTAGGGAACGTTTGGATTTCAAACCAGTAGCTCTCCGCGATTAGGGGGCTCCGTCCAGCTTAGAAAGCCTCTCTAAGCAAGGCGCCGCCCTGCTTAGAGAGGGGGTAAGATCAAGGCGCCGCCCTGCCAGTCCGGTGGGTACCAAGTTTTTTGCATTCCAGCTCCCTATCCTTAAGGGTATTTAGGTCAAATTCCATCCCTTTATAAGCTCTTAAACATAGGATTGAGGCTCTAAAACACCAAAATATTGTTGTTATTCTCAAATTCTCTCAAGAAACTTAAAATAGGGTTTTATAGAAGATTCAAGAATAAGAAATTCTCTCTGTAAAGCTTCTTCAAATCACGAAATAAGGTATGTGTGAGTTGATTCATGGACTCCTTTCGTCCATGAAGCTCAAGAACCATCTTTTAAATTATGTATTATGATGTTTACGTTGTTGATGGATGATGATAATGTTGTTGAAGTTTGATGATGCCTAAGATGGGATTTTTGTATGTTTGTGTGAAGTTCTGGTGGTATACGATGTATATATATGTGAAATTTGTCGTTGAATACTTGTAATCTTTATGGATCCACCTATGCCTAAGATGTGCATGTAAGGTGTTTGTGAAAATATCTAAGAGACTAGAAATCATACTTTTATGACATAATAGGTCCTAAGTGACTACTCCATGTTCTAAGTTTATGTTCAATGTGATTCCCATGTTATTGTCTTGAATTGAAGAAGTTGTATAAGATGCTCATGATATTGGTGTGATATAGAATGACCATGATATTGAAGTCATGCAAGCATATACATGTTCTGTGCATTCCCGTCCATGTGATAGTTTGTTGAGACCATACTTATTATGAAATCCCTATTTATGATATTGTGAATTGTGGACTCTACTCTTATGATCAAGTAAGTTATGTGTGTCAATTTTCTTCCATCGAGTCCTAGGAGTACTTGTACCAGAAATTTATTGATGTGTACCTAGAGACAGTGTCATGATTCACGATATTCTTAGTCAAGCTATCTTCCATAGATTTTAGTTAGTCATGTGACTCAGGAAAACTCAAAAATCTCCACAGTTCAATAGTCTTAGTAATTCCTGTACTCTCAGTCAGACCTCAGATCTCAAGTAGCTTTTTCGACAGTTAATGGAACTCAGTGAATCAGCTAAGAAAATACTATCAGCTCAGTTAATTAGTATAGTTAGCCAGTTTAGCTCAGATAATTATGTTCAGTGTCATTCGGATGGGAGTAGGATTAAGCACCAAGCGAATCTAGGGATAGTGGATCACCTATTAGATAGAACTGAGATCCCTAGAAGAAATACCTAAGTTCCAAAACTACGTAGCCAGTGTAGGAATGAGATGTCACCCATTAGATAGGACTGACATACTCAGGGATCACCCGTTAGCACATTTATATGTATAGGACTGATCCCAGGAGTCACCCGTTAGATTAGGACTGACTCCACAGCAAATGTCTTTATTGGTGGTATGGTACTGACACCCTTCCAGTTAGGACAGAGTTTGGACCATAGTCAGCTTAGTATGGGGCATGTCGGTTACATGAATACATCCCACAGTTTCAATTACAGAAATCAGGACTGTCAGATACAGTCAACTCAGCTTAGTAGTACAGAATCAGGATTGTTAGACCCAGTCAATCCTTTTCATCATAAATAGACTCCAAGATCACCCATTAAAAAGGACTGATCTCAACTACAGTTTAAGTATCAGTATTAGTAGACTTAGAGATCACCCACTAGATAGGACTGATCTTATTTATAGTTATTCAGTATTAGCAGACTTAGAGATCACCAACTAGATAGGACTGATCTCATTGATTGTTAATCAGTATCAGAATTATTAGACTTAGAGATCACCCATTAGGTAGGATTGATCTTAGACTAAGTTAATTCATTCTTATTTATTAGTGTAAACAGAGATCACCCATTAGCTAGGACTGATCTTAGACTCAGATATTCAGATACAGTATGGAACTCAGATAGGTCCACCAAAATTAGGACTGTTAGATACAGTCATCCATGTTATTAGTCTCTCAGTCATTCAGTATCTCAGTATCAGTAATTTAAGGTAGTCAGAATTGAAACTCAGTAGTTAGTATCTCCACGAGTTTAGTAGCAGTTACATATGCATGTATGTATTCTCACAGTCATATTAGTCAGCATGTTCATACATATAAACCCCATGCATTTATCCTACCCCCATATATACTCAGTACTTTTGTTGTACTGACGCATTCGCGCTATGGTGCTTTCTTTTTATGTTACACCATAGGTTCTGAGGCTCAGGTTCCAGATCAGAAATAGCAGTTCAGTTAGCGGTGAGTCCTCATCTTTCGAGGACATAATTATTTCATTTATCATTCCGGTATCTCAGTTTATTTTTCAGTTTAGGGAGTCAGTTGGAGACATGTTCCTTCAACTCCTTACCTAGACAGTAGAGGCTTTTCAGATGATTATAGAGTTTTCATATTCAGACTTTAGTATTTTCAATTTTGTTTTGGTACTATGATACCACCTTATTCAGATATTTTATTGTTCAAGATTATGTTCAGTATTGAACCTTACGGCCTTTTAGTTCATGTTTCCACAGTTTATATGTATATTATGCAATTACAGGTACAAATATCAGTCATGGGTTATCTTGTGGTCCTTCGAGGTCATAAGCACCGTGTAGCATTCCGGTTTAGAAAATCAGGGCATTACATACTTGGTATCAGAGCCTAAGGTTCAATACAGTCCTAGGAAATCTGAAAGCTGCATCTAGTAGAGTCTTGTACATGTATGTGTTGTGCACCACACTTATGTGCAAGAGGCTATGAGATGTTTTTGTAATAGTTTTCCTTCTTTTAATATTCATTTCATGCCAGTGAGCGTAATCTCAGTCTAAATCATTTCCAGAATAGTCAGAAATTCTTAGTCCTAGCTTCATCTTCAGCTAGTGTACCAGCACCCAAGTCCAGGGGTGGGGCACCAGGCTCTGAGGCCCAGGGTGGTGAGAGTAGAGGTCTTACCTATTCGATTTGCGAAAAGTGTGGTAAGAATTATTTAGGTGCATGTAGAGCAGGGAGTGATGTATGTTATAGATGTGGTAAGCCAGGACACAGGATCTGAGAGTGGAGAGTTCTAGCACAGAGGGGTAAGGATTTGTGCTAATAGGGCACCGAGAGTGGTCAACGTCAGAATAGATTTTATGCACTCCAGAACTGTCATGATCCAAAAAGTTTTCCTAACCTAGATTCAGGTACGTTTCAAATTTTTCATGATTATTTTATGCATTGTTAGATGTCTTGCTCTCGTTTGAGCTTATGTTTTTGCATGAGTTAGTTAGCAGCATCAGCAGGTCCAGTTCAGTTCATACACCATTCATTAGTTTTAGACTCCCAAGCTTCATCTAAATCTAGTTCGTAGATGCCATGTCCATCGCCCCAGTATCTCAGTAAAGTGAGCATTCTTAGAGGGACATAGAGTCCCAAGGGGGAGATACCCGAACATTCCTTGACACTCTAATGTCCTAAATCTTTTTGTTTTCCCTTCACATGATAAATTCAGTTTTCAATAGAGGGTACTCTTAAGATAACCTTTAAAGTACCTGTCTCAATCGTAAGCCATGGACTTAGAGGTTAGATCAGTTCATGATTTTTCAGTTCCTATGTCACGCGTTAGCCTCAGTTATGTTCTCCTATTTCCACTCATGCATATTGAGTAATTAATCTCATACCCATCGATATTTTTAGTTCAAGGTAATAGCTTTCCTTGAACTTATTCATGCTCGTGTTTGGATCTCAGTAGATAACCTAGCATTCAGTCCCATGCTCAGTTTATGGCTCAAACTTAGTATTTTTACCATTGCATATTCAGTTGCATGTTCATGAGTCAGTTTAGTTATGCGTTCATGCATCAGATATGCGTGATCATCTCATTAGTACTTTCATCCATGCATTCACGTATCATGTTAGGTACATAATCCTGCATTAGATATGCATAGATTTAACTATCAGTTATCCATGCATCAGATATGCACGTTCAGTATGTTATGCTCAGCTTTCAGCCATGTTAGTCATGAACCCATGTTTCTGTAGCACATGTATTGTACATACTCAGTTGATTCTCATTCGAGGACGAATGTTCCCAAGAGGGAGATATTGTAAGACCCCGCAGAATCATCGTTGCGTCCGAATTCATCCCTCTTGGCTTTACAAGCCTCAAGACTTAGAAATTTTTCATAAGTGTTCAACACTTAGTCTCATTTTAGACCTCCAAACTTCAAGGATTTATTTGAAGACCTTACTAACATTTGTTTTTTGATTTATAAGTTGCATTGGGATGGGGCAAGGTTGTAGTACATTCCGGGTAAGTTTCGGAATTTTTGGACTCCGTTTAGGGCACGTTTGGATTTCAAACTAGTAGCTCTCCACGATTAGGGGGCGGCGCCCAGCTTAGAGAGCCTCTCTAAGAAAGGCAATGCCCTGCTTAGAGAGGGGGTAAGAGCAAGGCATCGCCATTCCATTCCAGTGGGTAACCAATTTTCTACATTCCAGTTGCGTGTCCTTAAGGGTATTTAGGTCAAATTCAATCCCTTTATAAGCTCTTAAACACGGGATTGAGGCTCTAAAACACCAAAATATTGTCGTTATTCTCAAATTCACTCAAGAAACTCAAGCTAGGGTTTTATTCAAGATTCAAAGACAAGGAATTCTCTACGTAAAGCTTCTTGAAATCACGAAATGAGGTATGCATGAGTTGATTCATGGACTCCTTTTGTCCATGAAACTCAAGAACCATCTTCAAAATTATGTATTATGATGTTTATGTTATTGATGGATGATGATCATGTTGTTGAAGTTTGATGATGCCCAATATGGGATTTTTGTATGTTTGTGTGAAGTTCTGGTGGTATACGATGTACATATATGTGAAATTTATGGTTGAATACTTGTAATCTTTATGGATCCACCTATGCCTAAGATGTGCATGTAAGGAGTTTGTGAAAATATCTAAGAGACTAGAAATCATACTTTTATGACATAATAGGTCCTAAGTGACTACTCCATGTTCTAAGTTTATGTTCAATGTGATTCCCATGCTGTTGTCTTGAATTGAAGAAGTTGTATAAGATGCTCATGATATTGTTGTGATATGGAATGACCATGATATTAAAGCCATGCAAGTATGTACATGTTGTGTGCATTATCATCCATGTGATAGTTTGTTGAGAACCATGCTTATTATGAAATCCCTATTTATGATATTGTGAACTATGGACTCTACTCTTATCATCAAGTTAGTCATGTGTGTCAGTTTCCTTCCATTGAGTCCTGGGGGTACTTGTACCCAAAAAATATAGTTGTGTGCCTAGAGCCAGTGTCATGTTTCACGATATCCTCAGTCAAGCTATTTTCCATAGATTTTAGTTAGTTATGTGACTCAGGAAAACTCAAAAATCTCAACAATTCAATAGTCTCAGTAATTCCAGTACTCTCAGTCAGACCTCAGATCTTAAGTAACTTTTCCTACAGTTAATGGAACTCAATGAATCATCTAAGAAAATACTATCAACTCAGTTAATCAGTATAGTTAGTCAGTTCAGCTCAGATAATCATGTTCAATGTCATTCAGATGGGAGTTGGATTAAGCACCGAGCAAACCTACAGATGGTGGCTCGCCCGTTAGATAGGACTGAGATCATTAGAAGAAATACCTAAGTTCCAAAACTACGTATCCAGTGTAGGGATGAGATGTCACCCATTAGATAGGACTAACATACTCAGGGATCACCCGTTAGCACATTTATATGTATAGGACTGATCCCAGGAGTCACCCGTTAGATTAGGACTGACTCCATAGCAAATGTCTTTATTGGTGGTATGGTACTGACACCCTTCCAGTCAGGACAGAGTTTGGACCATAGTCAGCTTAGTATGGGGCATGTCGGTTACATGAATACATCCCACAGTTTCAATTACAGAAATCAGGACTGTCAGATACAGTCAACTCAGCTTAGTAGTACAGAATCAGGATTGTTAGACCCAGTCAATCCTTTTCATCATAAATAGACTCCAAGATCACCCATTAGAAAGGACTGATCTCAACTACAGTTTAAGTATCAGTATTAGTAGACTTAGAGATCACCCACTAGATAGGACTGATCTTATTTATAGTTATTCAGTATTAGCAGACTTAGAGATCACCCACTAGATAGGACTGATCTCATTGATTGTTAATCAGTATAGGAATTATTAGACTTAGAGATCACCCATTAGGTAGGATTGATCTTAGACTAAGTTAATTCATTCTTATTTATTAGTGTAAACAGAGATCACCCATTAGCTAGGACTGATCTTAGACTCAGATATTCAGATACAGTATGGAACTCAGATAGGTCCACCAAAATTAGGACTGTTAGATACAGTCATCCATGTTATTAGTCTCTCAGTCATTCAGTATCTAAGTATCAGTAATTTCAGGTAGTCAGAATTCAAACTCAGTAGTTAGTATCTCCACGAGTTTAGTAGCAGTTACGTATGCATGTATGTATTCTCATGTTCATATTAGTCAGCATGTTCATACATATAAGCCCCATGCATTTATCCTACCCCCACGTATACTCAGTACTTTAGTTGTACTGACGCATTCATGTTATGGTGCATTCTTTTTATGTTACACCATAGGTTCTCAGGCGCAGGTTCCAGATCAGCAGTAGCAGTTCAATTAGCAGTGAGTCCTCATCTTTTGAGGAAATGATCATTTAATTTATCATTCCAGTATCTCAGTTTATTTTTCAATTTAGGGATTTAGTTGGAGACATGTTCCTTCAACTTCTTACCTAGACAGTAGAGGTTTTTCAAATGATTACAGAGTTTTCAAATTCAGACTTTAGTATTTTTAGTTTTGTTTTGGTACTGTGATACCACCTTATTTAGACATTTTAGTATTCAAGATTATGTTCAGTATTGAACCTTACGGCCTTTTAGTTCATGTTTTCGTATTTCATATATATATATTATGCAGTTATATGTACAGATATCAGTCATGGGTTAGCTTGTGGTCCTTCGAGGTCATGAGCACCATGTAGCATTTCGGTTCAGAATATTAGGGCGTTACAGCACAGTTTCCAAGGAGGAACAGGGTCAAAACTGGTTCATTGTGATGTAATGGGAAGGTTAAGGGTATACAACAAAGAACTAGGCTATTTAGGCTCAAAAAGGGATCAAGGGGTATTATTCACATTTGGATGGTCATTTAATCTAAAATGGGTTAACATGCAAAAACGGCCTATGATCCTTTCCTAACGCCTATCCTAGACTATGGCATGACTAACTGGGAAAGTTCTAGATTCAACGCACAATGGGAACTGATAACGAACTTACACGCACATGGCACACAAGTATATCACATATCACTACTCATCCGTTTTATGCATTTGTTTTCTATAGGATTTTCATTTGTCGTACTAATGCCACAAATAGATACACAGTAGTCACAATGGATGTAAT
The DNA here is from genome assembly GCA_030864225.1 of Capsicum baccatum var. pendulum. Taxonomy (NCBI): domain Eukaryota; kingdom Viridiplantae; phylum Streptophyta; class Magnoliopsida; order Solanales; family Solanaceae; genus Capsicum; species Capsicum baccatum. The sequence goes on along the minus strand of CM061559.1, from coordinate 254,929,076 downwards.
TCACACAGTACACAACAGATTAGACCACTAGAGAGGTACTCAAAAATCACAAAATAAGCCAACTACCTCAAGTACTTGTACTACTGCTAATTATCTATAGAATAGGTTACAAAAATAGTTTACCCTACACCCTTAACTTAAAATCAAAAATAAAATGCACTAAGGGTTAGGATATACCAAAAGACAGTCAAGCATGTGGATTCTGGGTCTTTGACCCTGCTACTGTATCATCTACTGTCTTCTCCCCACTCGTAGCATTTGCCTTTGTGGTGGTTGGAGCCTGTCTAGATGAAGACCCTGCAACCCTAGCTCTGATGGTTGTTTCCAATTTCTCTGTATCATCCAGAACCTCTAATCTTGCCTTTTTCAATTATTCCTTTTCTACGTTTTTCTTTGCCTTCTTTTTAGGTTTTCGTTCTTCTTAACTATCCAACTCATATCTCTTGTTCTTGCCTTTATTTTCCCTCTTTTTCTTCTTTTTCTTCGGGGAGTCCACAGTGAGATCAAGTATGGGAATTTCTTTCTCTACATCATGCATAGCTGAAATTGTTGGCACCATAATTTTGTGTTGCTGCATCATCCCAACCTCGGCCTTTACCTTATCTAATGCAGCCCTGAACGTAGCAAGATCAGCACTTGTCATCTCTTTTGCCTAGGCATCGAACCTGTTTTCCAAATCTGCAACCCGCCTAGGCAAAGTCATAAAAGGCTCAAGTGCAGCCTTGATCCTTTTGTCCACAGCAGTAGCAAATTATTTGAAAAAGGCATGTAGCTATACCTCGCACCAATTGACTTGCTTAGCCACCTTCCTGACGTCAATCTGCTGAAATGCAGAACCTATTGCTGCTGGAGGAACTAAAGGGATGGCTTCAGTCTCAGACACTGAAGTTGCCCGTACTGAAGAATCCTGCACATCCACATGAGGTGTTGCACCTGCATCTGTCATCTGAGGGTTCGCTGCTACACCTGCACCCTTGTCAAGTCTATGATCTGGTTGTACTTCATCAAAGCGGATGGGGTTGTGAGTCTTCTAGGCACGAACATTTTCATTAATTCCCACAATTTTTGGCACCTCAGCAGCTAGGCATATCTCTGTAGTAAGACAAGGAAAAAGATAAGCAGTGTCGGGCCTCAACATCCCAATCTTTATCTCATCCGCAATAATTTCCCCAAAGTTCAAGGGAAGCTACTGCACCAAGCTTACTACCAAGATAGCCCAATCATCGCCTAGAATATTATCTCCCTCTGTGGGCATCAGCCAGACTCGCACTATACCCCACCAAAATTTTGCCTCCTGAGTTAGTGAGGACTTACAAATTCACTCATTTGGGTTTGTCACCCAAGCCGGTTCTCCGTCAGCTATAATAGTGTCCAACCAAGGATGTTACTTGTCCTTTCTTTTTATCTGTGCATAAAATAATAGAGTGGTGTCCTGAGACATAAAGTTGGGCCCGTGTAAAAATCTGTTGATGGTTATGCCTGAGATATTAACCAATACGCCCCTTACTCGAACTTTATCAAGAAGTGGCTGATCTACTACTTTCTCAGCAGGTTTTCACATATTCTCCAACCTAGCTTGGTAGTTCACATAGAACTCCCAAACTAGTGTGGGAGAAAATGTACCTCCCTTTTCTGCAGTCCATTCTAGGCTATAGTCTTTGAATTTCTTCTCCACTTCAGGGTATTTGCTCAACACTTTAGGGACGATCATCTTTTCCTCTTGGATTGTCCTCTTTGTATTTCTTCTATCAGTTCTTTTCAGCCCAGTAATGTAGATTTCCTCAGCTCCAGGAATCTGCCATCTAGCATTGTTCCTCACTTCCGGGTTTTCACACTTGATAAGAGTCCTCTACGGTGGAGACTCTTTATCCTTTTGTTGCTCAGTGGATTGGGACCTAGAAGCTAGTTTTTTTGACTCAGATTCTTCATCCTCTTCTTCAAACTCAGCATGTTCAGACTCATGCTACTCAGAATCACTTTCGTCAGACCCCTCTTACTTAAAAGTTGTGGTCGATTCAGTATCATCAGTATCCTCCACCTCAAATGGGGAAGGTGGTAGAATTTTCTTTGGGTTCTGCTTCTTCTTTAGTATTCTGATCAAGGGTTCCTCGTCCTCGTAGTAAAATTTCTCGTTGATGAACTTATGAGGTATATAATTTCTTGCCATTTCTTTGGTTCTGTTGGACTCTTTATTTTTGGTGCCATTTTCATGTACCTGGACATATTAGTTAACCTTAAAGATCACAAACACAAGTACATTATACATTTAGGCTCATTTATGTTTTAGGCCCCAGGTGTGACGCCAATTCTTAATAAGCCGTCATGACTGTGACGGCTTGTCACAATTTTCGTCAACCTCAGACAAAACCCAAAAAACTTTTACCAATTTGTGACGACATTCATGATAGGTCGTCACAACTGTGATAGCTTGTCATGATTGTCGTCAGAGCTAAGCAGAATCCAACTCAGATTTTTCATAGCTTGACAACATTCGTGATAGGCCGTCATGATAGTGATAGCCTATCATGGATGTTGTCACATCTACCAGAACCCAATTTTAATTTTGATCAAACTTTTGGTCCCCATTTTTGCTCAAGAATCACTAAAATTCGAATTGTGGGCTAATTTTTCAAACCTTGGACTGGCACAGCAAACCCTAGGTACGATTTTAGCCATTTTTCTCATTGAGCTTGGTTCAAACATCTTGGGGACTTGGGTTACCTTTAATTCATCATACATTGCAAAAAAAAAAAGAAGACCTGAAGTAGAGAATACCTGATGAAACTTTTAACTTAGCGTCTCGCACAAAAAGAAGAGTAAAGAAGAATTTTCTTGATTATTGATTTCAAACCATTCACAAGGTGAACTTTTTTTGCTTAGAGTGTTTTTCCAAATAAGGGAACTAAATATTAACTGAGGAAAGAAATGACTAAGAAAAAGAAGTTATAACTCACTGGAAATTCGAAAAGGTTCGCGACGGGGTCGGGTTGGATCAGCTTAAAATTAGGCCCAGTTGACAGATTTTAAAACCCTGGGCTGACGATAATTTGTGATGGCTTGTCACAATTGTGATAGCCCATCAAGATCACCGTCAACGAAAGGCAAAGAATTTCTCAAATTTGGTCTAGCTGACGGCGTTTATGACAGCTTGTCACAATTGTGATGGCTTGTCATGGATGTCGTCATGACCGTCCAGCTGACCCTTTTCGATTTTTTCTCCTTCTCTATACTAAATCCTAATTTTAAAATTAAAAACACTTGTTCAAACATAACAAATTTTGGGTTGTCTCCCATTAGCGCCTAATTTACTATCGCGACACGACTAGGTTATCTTAACTACTCAGACTTCTCCAAGACAACCTGTTGATCCCCTTTTTCCATCCTCATAAAAGAAATCAACGATCGAGAAGACATCCATCTCTTTTTGTTATGACATGGGTTGCTGCATCTTGAATTTTGCCTCCTTTTTACCGAGCCTAAACTTAAGCTCGTTCAACTCCATGTGAACCATTACCCTTTCTATTGCCAAGAATGGTCTTCCCAAGATAATGGGTACCTCAAAATCTACATCACAATCCAGCACCACAAAATCAGCAGGAAGAATAAAGTTTGCAACTTTTACCAACATATCGTGCGAAATCCCAATAGGCTACTTTATTGACCTATCTGGCATCACTAGTCGCATGTTAGCAGGTGTTGATCTCCTAAACCCAGTTTCTTACATACAGAAAGTGGCATCAGATTCACGTTGGCACCCAAATCACATAATGCCTTTGCAACATCCAGAGATCCAACTTTGCACGGGATAGTGAATGCACCTAGGTCAGCCTTCTTTTGCACTAAGAATCGTGTGGAAATTGCGCTACAGTAGTGGAGATTGTCCATCTTCTCACTGCTGAACTTTTTCTTCTAGGTGATGAGATCTTTCATGAACTTGGCATAGCCTAGTATTTTCTCAAGTGCCTCAACCAAAGGCACATTAATTGTCAGTTGCTTGAGCATAGCCATGAACTTACTAAATTTTGCATCATCGACCTTTTTCTTCAATCGTTGAGGAAAATGGGGTGGTGGTCTAGGGATAGTCTTTAACACCACTTCCTCTTCCTTCTCGTCTTCTTTTTTTGAAATATCAACAAATCCATCCAGCTTCTCAGACTCCACTAGACTACTTTTTTCGGGTTCATCAACACTTACCTTATTTTCCACAGATTTGCCTACACAAGGGCCACATACTATCTTACCACTTCGAGTGGTAATCGCCATACACGAGTCATCATTTTGTGGATTTAGAACCGTATCACTAGGTAGAGTTCCAGTTTTTCTTTGGTTCAGTGTAGCAGAAAGTTGGCTAATCTACTGCTCCAACTGCTTAATAGAAGCAAAGTGTGAGCTAACCAACTGACTGAGGGTAAAAATTCACTCTTCATAGTAAATACCCCTGAGTTGTTAGCTTTAACTCCCTTCAACAACTTTTCCATCATGTCCTCCATCGACATCTTTCTAGAGCTAGTTGTTGCAGCATCCCGACTTCTAGGAGGAAAATACACACCACTCCTGTCATTATTGTTTCTCCAGTGTCCTTGCTCCCTATCTTTATAATCAAGCTTGTCATAGAAGTTCCGACCTTGGGTCCCTTGGCTATTGCCTTAGAAAGCCCCCTGATTACTCACATAGTTTGCCTCCGCATCCGCACCTATAGTAATAGTACCTTGAGATTCCACAGCCTTAACCATTTCAGTCTTGCCGGATAGCAAGTGCATGGCCAGCAAGTCCATCTGTGTCTTCAAATAAGCCATGTCCTAATCTCACTCCTCATCCCTTCTATGCTACTCCTTAGTTATACCACCAGCAACAGTCGGGCTAGCCAATACAAAATCCCTAGTGTGACAAGCCCTACTCTGCTTGGTCATTCTATTCAGCATGTCAGAAGCATCTAGAAAAGAGAGGTCAATGAACGAACCACCTGCGGTGTTGTGAACAATTGGATTTTTCACAGAGTTGAAAGCTCTGTACAAAGTATCCATCAAGTGCAAGTCCGTCATGTTATGGTTCGGACATTATGCAAGTTTTTTCTAAAATCTTTCCTAGGTTTCATGCAATGCTTCAGTCAAGAGCTGTCTGAAGTTACTGATTTTGTCCCTCAACTATACCCTTCTGGAGGATGGAAAGAACCATTCTAGGAACGCATCTTTCAACTATCTCCAGTTGGTTATAGAATCGGGCTAAAATTCTTTCAACCACATAATTGCCCCTCCAGATAATGGAAACAACCTCAACCTGATCACATTCTGGCTCACTCCCGGATTGTCAAAAGATTTGCAAATTGTGATAAAGTTTACCAATTGCATGTTCGGATCATCACCAGGCAAGCCCTCCAAATAACCCCTTCAGATTCAGGAGATGGATCATGGTACTTGTTATGCTAAATTTTGCACCTGGAGCCAACGATGGAGGAATGATAGCACCCGTTGCACCAGCTTCATCCATTCCTTCATCATCTTCATCAGCCTCGTATTGAATTGGCTGTTGACCATACCTTCCTCAGACTGGATGGTTTCTATTAATATTTTGTTGCACTGGTGCAGCAATTTTCTCTGCTCGCCTTAGATTTTGAGGATTCAGCAATTCCTCATCACCCAAGTCTTCATCATCAGGGTTCTGGTGACGTGCTTATTGACCCAAATTTTGCACATTCACCTGAGCCTTGGCCAAAGCAACTAGTCTTTCTGCCTACTGTTGTTCAACCATTCTCCCTATCAGCTGAGGTTCCAGATTGATTGGTAACAGCGGTTCTCCAGAGCTTCTTATTTTTGGAATAAACAACATAGTACCTAAAATAGACCAAAAAACAAATAAATATAAATCAAGGAAACTTAACTATCAAAAACTTTTTGCGCACAAACTTTTAGTTTACAACCGTATTCCCTGGAAACGATACCATTTTGGATAACGCTCAAATTACACTCTTGAATGGGTGTAAGCGATCGTTGTCAATATAAAACCCAAATAGGTTGGGGTCCAATCCCATAGGGAATAGGGTGTGAACTTTGAGTTGTTTACGAAATAATTTACTGGTAGTTTGCTGTTTCCGAAAATGGGGGTTTGAGTTTCACAGAGAGTCAATTTTCACTGTTGAATTAATTGTTTGTAACCAAGATTTGATGACATAACCAGGATTATGTTCACTACGGCTTACAGTACATGACAGATACTAAAATCACTCAAGGTTCTCATGGTAGTTAGGATGACAGGCTATCTTTATCAATAGTATTCTTAAATGTCTCTCGACCTATTCAAGCGTCTAATTTCCTAATCCTCTCGGACTTAGGGAATCTCTTATCACAACAGAGATTTTACCTCAGGTTAATCAATTTTCTTACAGCGTTGATCATTAAACAAAGCCTTTTATAGTTCCTGTTGATAACTCACTTCCTACTATTTATGATTTCTTTCTCAAGCAAACCAAAGTAGGTACGCCTATTGTTTGCAACCATCAGACATAAATTATAGTCTCAGAATTACCAAGAAATCCGAACACCTATTAAACCTTGAATAATTAATTAACACCTTATCATGACCTAACCCTAGATTCCATAATCCGAGTTAAAAGTGTTTAGCTACTCATGACGCAAGAAACAAGCATGCAATTTGATTTCATAACTGAAAGGATTAACTTACAATGATGAATGAAATTGAAAGTGAACTTCTATTTTAATCACAAGGCAAAAACACTAAAATATTGTTCTTGAGATAGAGATAAAAATATCGTATGTTCTCTCCTCTGTGGATAATTAATTGTCTGATGGATGATAAAATAAAAACTCTAAGACAATTCTTTAAATAGTCAACCCTAAATAAGGAAATAAAATTAAAATTTATGATTTTCTTCGAAATAGGTGACGGCGCTTGTGATGGCCTATCATATGCTTGACGGCCTGTCACGGAAGTCGTCAACTCCTCTGCAAATTTCAACTACTGCTTCCTAAGGTTAACGCCCATGTTGATGGCCTATTATCATCTTGACGGCATATCATGGTTGCCATCACAAAACTTCTATAGTTTTTCGTCTTTTGTTAAGGTTGACAACATCTGTGACAGCCTATCACTAGGTTGACGGCGTGTTGTGAATGTCGTCAGCCACTTGCAGCTTCTTATTTACTTCCAATTTCTGGCATTTTTCTTCCTTTATTTATGGTTCTTCCTATTCTGTGCTTTTTCTGCAAAATCAAGGTAAAATAATCAAAAACGACGACAGTTGCTCAAGTCTTCGCAATTATTTAGAGTTAAAAGCTTCAAATGTGTTAGCATTGGCTCACACATCAGTAATTAGTTGGTTAGTTGGTGGATTGTTGAGTTAGTTATAGAGGTTGTTAGGCAAGTGGTTAGGTTGTTAGTTGGTTATGCTAAGCTGTCAATGAGCTGGAGAGAAGCTCACTCAGCTCACAACTGTCTATAAATAAGAGCAACAATCAATAATGTAAAGCTGATGGATTAATAAAGTTGAGCTCCTCTTTTACATTTTCCTCCTTTGATCATGAATAGCTCAGCTACTTTACTAGAATTTCACAATATATCTTCCAATTATCCTTTACTACGTTTAGAAATTGATGATAGTTTGTTAGAAATTAAGGAATTTGAAAGATCTTATGACTGTAGAGAAATACATATCACATGTAATAGAGCGTGGTCAGATTCTTCTTTTTATCAAATGTTGGATAACATTAGATTGGAAAAACATTGATGGATTCTCTGATTCCATAAACTCTTTCAAATCATTAAAAAATATAGTCCCCGTCTGTTGTTTTATTCCATCAATTGTATTTACTTTCTGTGAATTTATAATTATTGAAGAAGCATGCAAAATATGTTGTTTAATGCTGTGAAACTAGGACACTACCTGATTTCTCTGATTCACCAATGTCTACAAAGTCCACATCTATTATCTTGGGTATCTAATTTGATACTGCAATTTTCTCCAGATCCTCCCATGATTCTAATTTGTCCAAAGCATTGCATTTAACATACACGGAATATATCATAATCTCTTGATGACACCATATGTGTTTAAATTTAAATGTTATTTATTGTATGGTATTTTTCATCACCCGTCCTTTCCATTCACCATTCCAAAAAATATTCCCATCTTTATATGTCTATTAACAATGGGATCTGAAGTCCAAGCCTTCTTTTACAATTTTCTAATTCTTATGGAGTTTGAAAATGGTCTAGCAATAAATGAGTATTGATTTCTTCTTGTAAGATGTATTAAACTATCAAAGACCTTTGAGTGGTAATAGATCTTACATTCTGGAAAAATATTTTTTCCATCACTGATCACTCTGGTTGGTTAAGCTGTAATGCTTCCTTTAGTAATTTGTAGTGACTGTTACCTATTTTACCCTCATAATTTCTTTCATTAGGTTACTTTTTTACCTTTGTCAAAGATCTCCAACCTTACTTATTTGTTGTATGTTTTCCTCTAGACAATCATTTTCCTTTGTATCTCTCATAAGATGTATATGTCCTTTTGTCATATTTTTTAGTTATGCTACCTCCTTTGTAAGAATATTACGAACAATGATCTAGGGGGTATTTGATTCCTCCACATAGTTGTCTTCATTCATTATTTCTTTATGCATTAGTACATTATAAGTTGAGTCATACACATATTTTCCTATTTAAAGACTATATTATCTTGCATCCCTTCCTTTAATCTATCATTTGTTATGTTGTTTTAATGTCATCTACTCAAGTTTTATTTGATATGAGAACAAGAATCTAAATGCGAAAAATTAAAGATAAAGGGATAGAATGATAATGATAGAAATATAGACACAACGAAGATAACATAAAGGCAATCAAAGGGTATTTCAAACCCTAAGACCTCCCTTGTTGATAACCAACAAGCACCTAATTCTTAGGTTGATCGTAATAGAATCAAAATCCCCTTACAACCACTTTTTCTAAGAAAATATCAACATTGTATTTTCCAAGAAATCAAAACACTCTCTAAAAGAGTTTTGTCTCAATCAATATCCAAAAACTAACTATGGAAAAAAGCTAGCTCCCAAGTATTTATAGTTTACGCTAATTATTGCACATTTAGGGCCCAAAATTAACCCAATGGCAAGAAAAGGTCCACTGGGGGCTATTTTGACCCACTCTTGCAATTCTTGAGCATATCAAAGTTGGATCCAAAGCGCCCTAGGTGAATACACCTTCCAATGGGCTTGCGAGCCTCGTTTTGCTATCCTTCAACCTCATAAAGTCTCTTGACCCTCATTAATGGTAATCTTAATCCATGTAGTATATTTTAATAGCATTAAGGAGTTTTCAAGCACCCCAATCATCATTTGTATCCTATCTAAAGGTCCGGACGCATTTTGGCTTGTATTATCCTCCTCTTCTTGAAAAGGATTCGACCTCAAAATCAAACCTTGCAAAATCAAAAGAAGGACAAACAAACACAACAACCTCATAATATGAGGGTTAGGGTTAGTACAAATAATCATAGAATCATGCAAAGATTGCACTTACTTAAGATATAACCAAGGATCCTTTGTTTTAATGTTGAAAAATTTGATGAAAAGGTTACAAAGGAATTGTCTATGAAAAATATTAAGAGATAAGGAAACCACAATGGTCATAATGGCCTCAACAAGACAATAAGGTGATACTACATTCATCTTAGGGGCCATAAGTCACAATTGCTTCATTATCTATTCAATACACCACACCAAATATTGTACCACCAATGGGTCAAAAATCCACAAAAAAATTTCGGAGTCAAATATGTGAATGACCCACATAGCATTATCACTCAACCAAGTGAACCAACCAATAAGCTTCCTTCCTCCACATGAACAAATTCCAAGACTAGCATGGATATCATCATAGGCAAAGAGGTAGTATAGAAAGGAATCAAGTATAAAAGCATCATCCAAGGTCCTATTATCTATAAGAAGGTTGTTTGGCTCAAAAGATTTTCCACATAATACACTCAAGGATGGAATCAAATCATTTATGCACAAATTAATTTTTCCTTTCAAACAAATTCCCTTAAGAAAGAGGCCACCAATTGTAAGCATGTCACAAAAGAAAGGTGTCACATTCATGTAATTCATACAAAGTGTTTTCAAAAGGTAACTCTCTCCTTGACCTACAAGTAGTGAAGCTTTGGTCAAGAATGTAAACACATAATTTTGAACTCTCTTGGTTCATATTTTTATTTCCTTTCTTTAATAAAGGCTCATCATTGTTGTAAATGCCTCTCATTCGCAACTTGGGTCTATCAAGTGGATTGTAAATCCCCAAGAAGGACTTTCAATTATAGGGAAGGGATACAACTTCCTCATTCAAACATTACTTGTCATTTAGAACAAGCATCAAGTTGGGCGTATGGGAATCACCACATCCCATTATGTCACTAAGGTCAAATAGAATAATTAGCCAAGAACATGGGTCATGGCAATACTAATTTTCCCCAAATATTCCATTTTCACCATTAAGTTTTCCCTCTACATGACCACTGATAATTTCATAAGCAGAGAGAGGGTAGAAAAAAGTATCATGCAAATTAACTTCAACTGAGGTGTCCTCGCGCATATACTCGTTGTCAGATTCAAGATTATCACCATGAGTATTCTCATTAATAGAGGAAAACAAAGAAGATGGAATTATTTCCAAATAAGTAACACCTTTTCATTTAAAGGGTGAATCGTCAAGTCAACACAAACCACTGCTAACATCAAAGAAGTGATAACTAAAGTCATCACAAGAATCAAGTAATTCATCCCCATAATTATCAAACGAGGGTGGGCTGTCATATAAAGGATCTTAACCAATTCATTTTCATAGGAAGAATCACTAATTGGGATTCTTAAACATTCATGTAAATCGAAGTTATCATCACCCAATTGATCATTCCTTTTCGAAACATCACATCCCTTTCCCTTAAAAGTACTCTCATCTTCAAAGAAGATTTTTCCATACTTAAGATAAATGTTTTCACACCATAAAGGGTTGTCATAAGGGATATATCCCTCAAGATGAGCTATATCATCAAAGTTATCCTTACCGCTAGGTAATCTACTAGGAGTGATTTCATCATCTTCAAACAAGATATTTTTCCTAAAGAGAGAATCATATATCCATGAAGAGGATTTAGGACATGAAATTTCACTCTCTAAAATACAAGTATAAAGTGTCAAAGATGATTCAAACACATAGTTATTTCTTCGAGCCAAACAAGCAATTGGAGCCTCACTGAAAGTCATGCTCAAAGGGTCACTCCTATTTACTTGACCAATATTTTCAATATTATCACTCACTTTAGTTTCATTAATCATATCAAAAACATCCTCAATTTGTGGGCTATTTTTGCAAACAAGGTTATCAACACAAATTTTACAAGACAATGTACCATCATTCATTGCATTGGCTTTAACATTAGGTGGACTTAAATTAATCTGACAATAAGAGTCAATTTAGTCATCAATAGGGTCAACTAGTGTATCCACACTCTCAATGTGTACATCATCAAAAAGAGGTAAACTATTATAATACTCACTTATATGAAAGCTACTACTAACACTCAATAGGCTACTAGCCACACAATCATAATTTATATATACTATAGGGGAAGAGTTAGATATGTTACCTTAATTCTCTTGAGAATATTCTTTTTTACCTTGGGGTAAAGTTCCTTCACAAGATTTGGGAGCATCTAAGATTGCCTTCTTCAAATCTTTAAAGAGAATCTTTTCTTTTTGTACTTGTTCTCCTCTGCTTTCCGTGTTGGTACCTACACATATGTCCTTGCTAAGAGAAGGAAAAACAAAGATAGATTGAGTTGATAGAAACCCCTACACTTCACTCCTCTCACTCTCCCCTTTTTTCTCTTTTGGATTTCCACCTTGCACTTCCTTAATCCTCTCAATCTTTGGTCTCTCATTTTTATTAGGCTTGGAGTAAGTGGTCATCTTTCCTTGAACTTTGGGGAGGGTAATTTTGAATATTTGGAATATGTTGTGCAAACCAATTGGTACCCAAACATAAGTTTCCAAATACTAAGGGGAATATGTCACACCACACCTCTACATAGTACCCATCTCAGGTAAAGGAAACCTTCACGCTCTCAGAGACTTTATAACTTTCCAAGAAGTATAGGAAATGCATAGAAACTCGAGATATCCTAGATAGTCAACCATAGGAGGAGTTATGTATTTTATATTATAACAATAATCAATGATAAGAACACATCTCAGCACTCCAAAAATTTCTAGCTTGTCTTCTTGGATAACTATTATAAAGCTTTGTATATCCCTTTGGCACCTAGATTGACCTCATGAACTCTTTCAAGGCACCCCATGTTGGATTGGGATTTATTGAAAGCTCCCGCCATCTTAAGGGCGAACCTTGATTGCACCTAAGGGAATATATGGCTTGTTCGACGTCGCTCATAGTATAATCCTTGAAGATCCTTTTGCATTGCCATTCCCAATCAAGGTACACTTTGGGATCCTGCTCTCCAATAATGATGGATAGATTAGAAGGACCATGATTCCTACCATACCATCTATATCTACCTTAGTTTTCGTTTCCACATATTTAGGCACTAGGATAAGAAGAATAAGATGTAGTACCCCTAGGCCTTGGGGATGCACGCTCATTTATTCCCATGGGGCAACCTCTAGTATAGTTAGTATAAACATTCACTTCTATTCGATTTTGGTAAGAAGTACCACAAGATGAGGAATACAAAACTTCATAATCATTACGTACATTCTCACCGTGACTCTCATAAGATGCATAAGATAATGGGTTATACCTTACATCTCCTCTATACTCAAAGTGGAAGTGTAATACTCTTCACATACCATATCATCCTCATAAGAACCATCATAAGGCTCTTCACCATCTCCATATTCTCTATAAAAACTAGGTCATCATTCATCTCACATTCTACTTTTGAATAGTATCCCTCAATTTCACATAACTCTTGATCATGGCTACACTCTAAGCCTCAATAATCTCCATCTTTATCATAGCCATAACTTTCTTCACCACAATCATAATCTCCTATTTCGTAATCACAATTATCTGAGGCTACCAAATAAATACTCCCTTATGATTCCATGTACATACAAAATGAACAAACAAGATTAGAATTAAAATCTTCGCACCAACACACGTAATATTCTCACCTTTGTAGACCTCATAATTGAATTGGCAAATATTGAGAGTTGTTTATACTCTGATGGTTCATAAGGTGTCTATCTTTCCTTGTTCAAAAGTGGAATATTGTTTGAATAATTCGAAGAAAATATGTAGGGACTTGAATCAATAAGTAACAATGATATAAGAAGAGAAGAGCTTGAAAGCAAGGGGACGGTGAACTAATCAACCAACTTAGTAGGTAAATTACTAGTTGTTTGATAGTTTAAGAATCAAGATATGAATTTAATAATCAAGGAATAAAACTAAGGAATTAAACCTGAGAAATTTAGAGTTTAGGAGTGTTAGTGTAAAACTCCGTAAAATTCTAAGTCTAACTCAGCTCCTTTAGGCTTGATAAGAAGAAAATCCAACACTTAGAAGAATTTTTGCTAAGTGTTCAACACTTAGTCATATTTCAAGCCTCCGAACTTCGGGGATTTAGTTCGCAACCTCCGTTTTTGGATTTTCAAGTTGTGTTGTGATAGAAAAAGTCCCTAGTACGCCTTGGGAACATTTTGGGCGCATTTCAGTGGCAGAACTCACTGGTTTGAAATGCTCCCGTATTCCGAGCGCATTTCAAGCCAAAATTTCAGGGTCAACTTCAAATGATATAACTTTCTTTATATAATGAACTGGGAGGTATGTTGTATATCAAATGAAAGCTATTTGAGTCTTCTTTCCAATGCAATTAGTTTCATCCAAATCCAACATCTGAATAAAAAGTTATGATCAATTTACTTTAGCCTATCAGACATTCAACAAAGGGATAGCTGCGTCTTTCTCTCTTTTCTTAACAGTATTTTGGTCATCTTCCAACCCTATATATTCCATAAACACGGAATTAACCCTATTTTCAACCAAAATACACTCTTTTCTTCCATTTTCTCTCAAGAACAAGAAGATAATTTTCAATTGGGGATTTAATTTCAAGAAATTCTCTCCATCAATCTTCGTAGAATCAAGTATTAAGGTATGCATAGTGTTCATCCATGGAGATCAAGAATAAAATTTTAAGTTATGTATCATGAATAATTTATTGTGGGATGTTTATAATCATGATGTTGATGTTAAATTGAGTTTTAATTAGATGAGTTATCACAAGAATCATGAAAACTAATTTATTTTTGGTATTATTCATATGAACTTTATGTTGAGTTCTTGAGATTTGCAAGTTGGATGTTATATATGCCTAAGTATAAAACCATGCCTTTCATGTGTTTGTGAAAAGGTTCAAGTGAATGAATTGTTCCTTGTGATCCATTGGTGATCTAAATAATGAATTCATGTTAATACTACATGATCTAAATGATTTCCATGTTGAAGCTATGTCTTGCAATTGTTTGACAAATGGTTCATGAAAGTTAAGTAATGAAACTACATTACGTTAGAATGTATACAAGTTCATGTCATGCAAGTGAAATTAAAATTGTGAAATTATGATATGTTAGGATACATTCCTATTCATGTACAAGATTATGATTATCAAGTGCTTTCATGAAATCCCCAACTTATGGTATTATGAATTGCGGACTTTAGTCCTATGATCAAGAATTGTAATGTTGTGTCAGTTTCCTTCTATCGAATCCTGGGGGTACTTGTACCCAAAAAATATAGTTGTGTGTCTAGATCCATGTCATGTTTTCACGATACTCTCATTCAATACATGTTCATTAGACTTCAGTTAGTCTCATGACTCAAGAAAACTCATGTAAATGTAGTATCAGTCCAGTTCTACTCAGTACTCAGTAACTTTAGTAATCTCAGTCAGTCCTCAGATCTCAGTAGTATTTCTTCAGTTAACAGAACTCAGTAAACTCAGCTAAGTAATAAACCAGTATCAATTCATTTCAGTTAATCATGTTCAGAGTCTAATCAGATGGGAGTAGAAATTAGCACCGAGTGAACCCAACACACACTATCAGATAAGGGTGTGATCCTTAGAAGTCATCCTTGCATACCAAGACTATGTAGCCAGCATAAATTGAGACATCAACACCGTCAGATGAGGGTTGATGAGGTAGATAAGCATCGCCAGATGAGGTCCCTACCGTTCTCTTTTGGGGACATTGTCAGATGAGGGTTACCCATAGCTTATCTTTACCAGTGGTGCGGTATTGACACCCTTCCAATCAGGGCAGCGATTGGACCCCAGCTCAGCTATAATAGCACACATGGGGCATGTCGGTTAAATTTCTACTTCCCATAGTTTCAGTATTAGTCTCAGTAAAAGAACTCAGATAGTTCTTAAGAATATCAGGACTGTCAGATATAGTCAGCTCAGATACAGTACGAAACTGAGATAGTTCCATTTGATTTAGGACTGTCAGATATAATCACTCATGTTATTAGTATTTCAGTTATCAGAACTCATGTTATCAGTTACCAGTACTCATGATATATTAGTTATACAAAACTCATGTTATCAGTATTCAGATTCAGGACTGTTAGATACAGTCATTCAGATTAGTTCTTCATAATTCATAACAATCAAAAACAATCATTCAATTATCAATATCAGTAAACCCAGATATCCATATCGCTAAACTCAGTTGTCAGATTATCAGTAATACAGTCATTCTATATCCTAGCAGTAATAACTCAGATATCAGTAAATCCATGTGTCACACCCCTTTTTCATACTCCAAAAGATTCGTTTTATGTTTCAAAATGGTTTTATTATCAAAGTGACAAAAGCTGAAAAATTGTTTCAAAAAAGGAACATTTACATTTTTATTCAAAGTCGCCACTTGGCATAAATTAGGTGTGCCAAGTCACCTTTGGAAACCCTTTTCAAAACCATTTGACTCTTTAAACTGGTTTGTGAACAGAGATTCCGGCTAAGGAATTCTGTTGACCGAGGGGAAGGTGTTAGGCACCCCTCGATCCCGTGGTTCAACCACGGTCGCTTGGTGGAGCGTATAGGATAATTTGAACACTACGAGACATATAAACCAAAAAAACATGCAAAAATAAACAATTGTACCAAAACAAAACAAGTTCAAAAAACGATGTTCAGTCTGAGTTATACAGTCCAGAAAAATAGAAAAATACAAAAATGTAAAATCCTATTCTAAACTAGTTTTAGACTAAACTCCAATGCCTCAACCTATGCCTCGGGCCTTCATCACGAATGCCCTTCGAGTACAAATACCTCGGGGCATTCCCCGGATAAAAATAATGCAAGTACTTTGGGGCATTCTCCGGTCAAATGATACATTCAAATTAAACACGATAAACTAGAAACCAAACATTCGCACGCACATTAAATATTCAAAACAATTCATAAACACATCACTCCTAAGTTTTACCTACCCAAACCGATGTTTGCCTATCCATTTCAACATATCATAATTCTATCATATTCCAACAATATTAATGCTCATTACGAATTAAACAAAATGACAATAAACCAAAGTTAATCTAAATTCAACTTTTTATCAATTTCTCAATTTCATCCCTAAATAACCAATTTCAATTCTCAAACGAGATACCATTTCACCAAAACCATAATCAAGCAAACCAACCATGAGTCAAAATAAACATGCATTCATCACCAACAAGGACCCAATAACACACAATATTCAATCCAACATCAAATATAATAAACAATGAAATAAAAAGAGAAAGAGAGTAGAATTGGACCTCAATTTGAAACTTTCAAACTCAACGTTATTCGAATAAAGAGAATCCGCACCCTGAAACCTTGAGCCGAACCTTAACACTAATAATCTAAATCAACAAGTAATGACCTTCTCACCGTCACTTTTCATGCTGTTACTATTCACGTCATTACTGTTCACTATGTTACTGTTCACGTATTACGTTTCACATCATTACTATTCATATTGTTACTGTTCACCGGCGCATTTTTTTTTTTTGTTGTTGTTGTTCTTGTGAGGAAGATTATTTTGTAATTTTTGTTATTATGGAGAAGATGATGATCCAAGAATGAGCCTTTTTTTCCCTCTCTTAGAATTTTCCTTTTATAATGGGCATGGATTTGTTATGATGTGGGAATTTTGGTGGGTCCCATATATATTCTTTCTTTGTGGACAAGAAAAAGGAGAGGGGATCACATGGGTAGTTAGGGTGGTGATGATTGGAATAATGTGAGGTGGCTCTATTTTATTGGAGGGGTTGTTAGGAGGTTTTAAAAGAATACAAAATTTGTTATCTTTTGTTATTTGGATAAAGACACATAAATAAATAAATAGGTAAAAAGATAAAGTGATTATTTATTTGTTTTTCTTGTGGAAAAATTACCACATGGATAGGATACGTGGTAAGATGGGATAAGGATAAAACTAAGTTGTGAAGGGACAAAATTACGTGTCTACATCATGCCCCATTTGAATGTAAACACAAAGTGTTTTCAGACAAAGAATTAGACAACAAGACAGAATTTGGTCCCGACCATTATTCAAAAAGGATAAAATAGAAGGAGGGCAACCGACTCTTGACTTTGGAAAACCTACCCAAGTGATGAGGGAATTAAGTCACAATTATCTCAAAGGATTGGAAAGAGAATGGACTATAGTGAGTTAGAGTGTTGAGTGAGGTCCCATCGAGGTTCTGATCCGTGGCTCTGTCATTACATCAAAAAATGAAAATTACAAGTTAAAAACATAAATGAAAATTACAAAAATCCTATCTATGCAGCTTCTTAGACTCTTGACTTGCTATTTCATCACCCTGTTCTGCAGGCGGGCTCCTGACTTGGAATTTCTTCAACTTGTTGCTTGCCTTTCAAATTCTTTACCCTATTCTCCAGGTAGGTTCCTCGCTTGTTATTTTTAATCTGTTGACTTTTAATTTCATCACTTTGTTACTTGACTTTCAACTTCTTCACCATGTTACATGATTTTTCATTTATTTACCTTATTCTTCAGGCGAGCTCCTAAAATCACATCAAAACTAAAAAGAAAATTATCCCAAACAAAGAAATGCATCTTTTATGAGTTAATTGGAATGATTCAACTAGAAAGGTATGTCTTATACGAATCAATGGGAATGACTCGACTACAAGGTACGTCTGATAGGAATCAAAAGAAGATGACTCAACTAAAAGGTATATCTTATAGGAATCAAGAGAAATGACTCGACTAAAAGGTACGTCTGATAGGAATCAAAAAGAGATGACTCGACTAAAAGGTACGTCTTATAGGAATCTAGGGAAATGACTCGACTAAAAGGTACGCCTTATATTAATATAGGGAAATGACTCGACTAAAAGGTATGTCTTATAAAAATCCAGGAAAATGACTCGACTAAATGGTACGTCTTGTAGGAATCAAGAGAAATGACTCGACTAAAAGGTACATCTGATAGGAATCAAGGGGGATGACTTGACTAAAAGGTATGTCTTCTAGGGGTCAAGGGTAATGACTCGACTAAAAGGTAAGTCTTATAGGAATCAAGTGGGATGACTCGACTAAAAGGTACGTCTTATAGGAATCCAGGGAAATGGCTCGACTAAAAGGTACGTCTGATAGGAATCAAGGGGATGACTCGACTAAAAGGTACGTCTTCTATTGGTCAAGGGGAATGACTTGACTAAAAGGTACCTCTTATAGGAATCAAGTGGGATGACTCGACTAAAAGGTATATTTTATAGAAATCAAGGGGGATGACTCGACTAAAAGGTATGTCTTCTAGGAGTCAAGGGGAATGACTTGACTAAAAGTTACGTATTATAGGAATCAAGTGGGATGACTCAACTAAAAGCTACGCCTTATAGGAATCAAAAGAAGATAACTCAACTAAAAGGTATGTTTGACAGATATTAAGGGGGATGACTCGACTAAAAGGTACGTCTTCTAGGGGTCAAGGGGAATGACTCGACTAAAAGGTATGTATTATAGGAATAAAGTGGGTGACTCGACTAAAAGGTATGCCATATAGGAATCAAGGGGGGTGACTCGACTAAAAAGTAGGTCTTCTAGAGGTCAAGGGGAATGACTCGACTAAAAGGTACGCCTTATAGGAATCAAGGGGGTGACTCGACTAAAAGGTACGTCTTCTAAGCGTCAAGGGGAATGAATCGACTCAAAGGTACATCTGATAGGAATTAAAAGGAGATAACTCGACTAAAAGGTACGTCTTATAGGAATCCAGGGAAATGACTCTACTAAAAACTACGTCTTATAGAAATCAAGGAAAATGACTCGACTAAAAGGTACGTTTGATAGGAATCAAGGGGGATAACTCAACTAAAAGGTACGTCTTCTATGAATCAAAGGGAATGATTCAACTAAAAGGTACATCTTCTAGGAATCAAAGGGAATGACTCAAATAAAAGGTACGTCTTATAGGAATCAAGTGGGATGACTTGACTAAAAGGTACGTCTTATAGGAGTCAAGGGAAATGACTCGACTAGAAGGTACATCTCCTAGGATTGAAGGTTCAATTTAACAAGTGTATCATCTAGAAAATCCAAACTGAAATCCCTGGACAAGTGTGTCTCTGAAGGATATAGAATGATGAATTTTTACCATAAGTTGACTATCAAACCTGTGTAGCAACATGGCTTCCTGCATTTGTAAAAGTGAGGCATTGCAGCCCTTGATATTTATGCTCTGAAGTCCTTACATTGAAGGTAATATGTTTCCTGTTTCATCAAAGAAAACTTGTGAGTTTAAAACATGGTGGTTGGTTTGTGGCTTTGGCTTTAGTGGAAAACTCTCTTGCCGTCATCACATTTAACTTTGTTTCCATCCATTACATATATGGTTGACTTGATGCATCATTGACCTAAACTCAGATTATTAAGAATGACTTTGAAACAAACATAGTATCTTTGCTTTGCCATGCTCTTCAGATAAACCCTTTGAACTTTGGTATTTCCATGAGTGCCCAGACTTGTCTGTTGACAGAACTTTATGTATGCCTTATTTCAGCTCACAATCATGTCTTTTGTATGTGCTGGCTCTTTTGTCTTGCTTTGTGTAATTGAAGAAGCCAGTAGCCAGTTTGAAATCTATTCTTACTTGTTTTGACATGGACTTGACTCAAAGATAAGAGAAAAATGACAATGACTTTTATTTGGATTACTGACTCAAGAAAATAAAATAAAAATAAAGAGAAGAGAGAAAAGACAATGAATGTCCCTATTTTAGACAAAAAATAAAAAATTTAGGTAAAAATGATAGTCAACTCTAATAGTTATGCCATGCATTTTGGATTAAGCAGCTTGATCTTTTCATCCAAACTTTCTACCCATTTTTGTTGAGTTAATGTCCTTGAAACTGAGTTGCTTCAATTACATTTAAAACCCCATTCGGCTAGTGGCGCCTTGAAGGGTTTTCGCCAACAAGCTTCTCTCATTTTCTTTTCCTCTAATGACACTCTCTTATCTTCGTTTCCCTTATCTCACAGTTGTCTTATGGTGCCCGTGGGAGTTTTCACCGATAAGACCCTCTCATTTTTATCTCTCTCAACTTACCATCGTCTTATAGTTCCCATGAGGGTTTTCACCAATAACACTCTCTCATTTTTATTTCTCTCCATATTTCTTATGTTAAGGAAGACAAGTAGTTCCCAAATGCATCAGCATATCCTTGCATGCTTAGCCTTAACATCCTCGAAGATTGATCTAAAGGTCTTTCTTTGGTTGTAACTTGGCTTTTGGATAGGGTAAGAAAGAAAGGATGGCATGGGGCCCAAATGACACTTAAAGTAGGGTAGGACTTACAACTTTTGGAATCGACTCAAACAATGAGGATTAACTCATGCCTCAATTTCTTTTGACAAGGCAATTCTAAACTTTTATTTGGTTGGACCGAGCCCTGAGTAGGGCAGCCTACGTATCTCACCCTCAAGAGAGGAGAATCAGGTCATGCGTAGTTCTGACAGCTTGTTTTACTTAATTCTAATTTCCTTTTTTCTTTTATTTCTTTTTTTGACTCTTTTTCTTTGTGATTTTTATGACACTCTTTTTTTCCTTTTTGGACACATTTTCCTCTCCTTATTTTGAAAATTTTTTTGACTCTAGTCTTTTACTCGACACTTTTCTTTTGAGATTTGTTGAATCTATCTTTATTCCAAAAGATGGGTATGAAAGAAAATAACACTAAGCCTCAAATGGGGTAAACAAAGGATGACACAATATTTGGATAGCAGAATGAAATGTCTTCGTCTTATCAATCTTTGAAGATGATAGAACATAGCATGCAATGTGAAAGTACATGATCAATATCACTTATGACATGTTTTACAACACTAACTTGACCCGGTCATATGTGCCACCTGTTCTTCTACAATTGTCGAGCATAAAACTCCACTTTTGTGTACATCCCTCACATTGAATGACTCATGCTTTCGTGGAGTTGATTTTGTTCTGATCCTCGGGAGCGCACATCCACTATTTGACCTAATTGAGCTATGTTTTTCAATTGATGACCAAGTTATTCTTGTGATTCTCAAAATAAATGGCCTTAATTTTCAAAGAAGGCTTGAACTTGTCACCAAATGTCTTAGCACTCTACCTATTTTCTCAGATGCTCTCTTTTTCTAACTTCAAACCTCTTATTCAATGTTCATGCTTAAACTGGATTTTAAGATCTAGATGAAAATTCCGTTAGCATGTCATGTCACTAGAGTCAACATAAAATGTACTGTGGAAAAAAACCAAAAAAAACACATATTTAAAACATAAAGGAAAAAGGGACACTCTATTTAAATAAAATAAAAGATAGAAGGGTTTTAACATAAATGGACAAAACAAGATAGATCCCGAACTACAACCTTGAAATAATTTGGATAACAGGAAATAAAACAAAATAAACTATCAGACCTCTTCCTAAGAGGGAGAGGAGTGACTTCTCAATTGCTCAGCCTGACAACTTAGCTATTGGTTTGCATATCAACATGATTAGAGCTTTCCTCACTGTCAATGTTCTGCACCATAATTGATCTATCTTGAATCATCTTGTCAATTTCTCTTTTCAAAGCCAAAAAATCTTCAATATTATGACCCTGAACATCAGAATAATATGCACATCGTACACTAGGGTCAAAATTTCTTGAATGTGGATCAGGTGCATACCCAAGGAGAGGACTAATTATGCCCCTCTGTCTCAATCTCTGGAACAAACTGGCATAGGATTCCAATAGGCGTGAAATTATCCTTTTTCTCCCTCCTCTTTGCAAACTCTGGACTTGAATGAAACTTGGATTTAGAGGGTCCTTGGTAAATTTGTGGGGGTCGAGGACGATGTTGAGGGACAGGTGCATGCCATTGTGGATAAGAAGATGGATGGGTACACAATTGTGCGTTGTTCAAAGGACATTTAGGAATTAGAATGGAACTCCTTGGATTTTGAAAATAGGAACCTCGTTGTAGATGATTAAGTGGATTTAATATGTAATCTCGGGATTGAGGCTGACAATATTGGTCAGTTAGACCTCTCAAACTTTGTTTTGGCCCTGGCACGATAATAGGTGTGTTTTCTTTCTTCTTTCCTTCATTTTCCCTTGATTGATTGTAATATTGTCCCAAATGTTTCACAGGATCATTCTGTCCACCATGATCCTTAAATTTTGATGTCTCAAAGCTTGGAGGAAGGTTAACACTTGAAAACATGCCCCAATTTTTATATGAAACATCTTCATAGCCCACAAGTCCCAAGGAACTTTTCACATCATTTTCTACACTCTTAACTTTCCCAACCATTTTCTCAGGCTCTTCTAGCATGCTAGGCTGCTTGGTAAGAAATTTTAACTATCCACTTAACTTAAATATTGGCTCAAGAGTACATCAATGATCATCAAGATCCTTGAACATGGGTCCAGTAGCAGATTGGGACAGCATAACTGTTAGATTGATAGCCTAAGTGAAAGCCTCAGTAGAAGGTTGAGCAACAAAAGCACAGACGGTATGTGGTGTTGTGAATGTGGTAGTCTTATACTGAGGAGCTAAAGAAAGAGTGGTGGAAGTATTGAGGTGCATTTGACGTGGAATAGATTCTGAGGCATGTTGTGGTGCATCAACAACAGTAGGAAACTGACTTTGCGATTTTGGTGGAAGACTCAAAGTATTTGCAGGGTCAAAAGTGGGGAACGGAGGTGGAAGCAGCCCACTGGCCCAAGCTCGGTACATTTCCATCATTTGTTGTCTCGATCTCAAATTCTCTTCCTTTAAACTCTCAATTTTCTAACTCTTTGTTTCATCCATGATGCCACTCTCTATATCCTTGTTGGACACAACTAACCCTTCCTTAGATTTGGTGTGATATGGAGGACCGGTCAGGAAGCCACAAACCAACCACCTTAAACTAACTGAACAAGAGGCAACAAATATGCTAGAGTTCAACATTTTTCTTCAAAACCTTTTTTTCATTTAGAAAATATCACCAAACCCAAGAAGGGCGCCTACGTATCTCACCCCCGAAAGAGGAGAATCAGGTGTGCGTAGTTCATGAAGTCTTGCCAAAATGGCCAATCAAACTCTTTTTTCATTCTTTTTCTTTTTGTAGAAATTTTAAAAAGAAAAGAAAATAAATTGTTAAAAGAATTGACGAAAATCTCTTTTGGATTTTTCAGGTTAAACATCCCTATACAAACTGAAACCTATGATTACCAAAGAAAATCTTTTGGAATTTTCAATTTGAATTTACTACGAAGATGAAACTTGAACCTATTAAAGAAAAATCTTTTTGTAGTTTTCTTTTAAAACATGCAAACGACACCTACTCTAAATGAAGAATGAAGAAAATCTTTTTGAATTTTTCAAATAAGATCCCCAAACCAACAATAGGCTGCCTACGTATCTCACTCCCGAGAAAGGAGAATCAAGGATGCGTAGTTCGTCCATATTGGACAATTAAGAATTAAATGACAAACTAAACCCTGAATTGAGAGACATGACTAAAGACAGATGATAAAAATAAAATCTTTTTGGATTTTTAATTAGAAACTAACATCAACAACTATGAAAGAAATTTTTTTTTTTGATATTTTCATTATATAAAAATATACAAAGATCCTATTGAAAGGAAAAATTTTTTTTGGAGTTTTAGAATTGTGAATACTTACTAAAGAAATTAAAGAAATAAAAGAAAAATCTTTTTAACGTTTTTTATATTTTGAAAAATGAGTGCAAAAAGTAAAAAAAATATTTTTTTTTGAATTGTAAAAAACAAAAGCCATAAAGAACCCTAAAAACTACCAAATCTCTTTTTTTCTTCACTCCTTTGTTCTCCTTTTTTCCAACAATTTCTTGCCTACACACTTTACGTCTAACACATGATTTTGCCCAAATCAGTCTATCAAATTACCTCGTTACCCTCAAAAATGCAACATTTAGCACGTAGGGATGCCTTAGAGGTGAGTTTCCTACAAAGGACCAATCGGGTTCCGCTAGTTCTCAATATGATGCAGATAAGCATGACCTAAAGGCTGACCTACGTTGGGTTCACTAAAAAGGCAGTTCGAGGAAGCGTATGGTCGATAGTGGCTGCTTTAGCTTTCCACCCACTCCATACTAGCTGACGGCTCCCCCTCCTAAGATAAGGGTGACTCAACTAGAAATCTACGAACTTGTTGCAGAAAAAATGACTCGGGTTATGCACATGATGCCATATATGAAGCGGTAACTCATAAGATAAAAACTATAAACAAAGAGCACGTAGGCAATCAACAATGAAAGAACAATAACACAAAACAATACAAACAACGTCTATACACCCATAATGCCAAACTAAGCCGAAACAACTCAAAAAATAATCTCGAATTCGGAAATGATCCCCAGCAGAGTCGGCAGAGCTGTCACACCCCTGTTTCATTCTCCAAAAGATTCATTTTATGTTTCAAATGGGTTTTATTATCAAAGTGACAAAAGATGAAAAAAAAAATTCGAAAGAGGAACATTTACATTTTTATTCAGATTCACCAGTTGGCATAAATCAGGTGTGCCAAGTCACCTTTGGAAACCCTTTTCAAAACCATTTGTCTCTTTAAACTAGTTTGCGAACAGAAATTTTGGCTAAGGAATTCTGTTGACTGAGGGGAAGGTATTAGGCATCCCTCGATCCTGTGGTTCGACCACGGTCGCTTGGTGGAGCGTATCGGCGAATTTGAACACTACGAGACATATAAACCAAACAAACATGCAAAACATACAATCTCACCGAAATAAAACAAGTTTGAAAAATGATGTTCAGTCCGAGTTATACAATCCAGAAAAATAAAAAAATACAGAAATGTAAAATCATATTCTAAACTAATTTTAGACTAAACTCCAATGCCTCAACCGATGCCTCGGGCCTTCATCACAAACGTCCTCTAAGTACAAATACCTCGGGGCATTCCCCGGATAAAAATAATACAAGTACTTTGGGGCATTCCCCAGCCAAATGATACATTCGAATTAAACACGATAAACTAGAAACCAAACATTCACACGCATATTAAACATTCAAAACAATTCATAAACACATCACTCCTAAGTTTTGCCTACCCAAACCGACGTTTGCCTATCCATTTCAACATATCATAATTCTATCATATTCCAACAATATTAATGCTCATTACGAATTAAACAAAACAACAATAAACCAAAGTTAATCTAAATTCAACTTTTTATCAATTTCTCAATTCCATCCCTAAACAACCAATTTCAACTCTCAAACGAGATACCATTTCACTAAAACTATAATCAAGCAAACCAACCATGAGTCAAAATAAACACACATTCATCACTAACAAGGACCCAATAACACACAATATTCAATCCGAAACCAAATATAAAAAACGATGAAATAAAAAGACTTAGAGAGTAGAATTGGACCTCAATTTAAAGCTTACAAACTCAATGTTATTCAACTAAAGAAAGTCCGCACCCGGAAACTTCGAGCCGAACCTTAACACCTACAATCTAACTTGACAAGTAATGACCCGTTCACTATCACTTTTCACAACGTTACCGTTCACTCTATTACTGTTCCCGCGTTACTGTGCACCGGCACTTTTTTTTTGTTGTTGTGAGGAAGATTATTTTGTGATTTTTGTTTTTGTGGAGAAAATGATGATCCAAGAATGAGCCTCTTTTTCTCCCTCTTAGAATTTTTCTTTTATAATGTGCATGGATTTGTTATGATGTGGGAATTTTGGTAGGTCCCACATATATTCTTTCTTTGTGGACAAGAAAAGGGAGGGGGGATCACATGGGTAGTTAGGGTGGTGATGATTGGAATAATGTGAGGTGGCTTTATTTTATTGGAGGGGTTGTTAGGAGGTTTTAAAAGAAGAAAAAATTTGTTATCTTTTGTTATTTGGATAAAGACACATAAATAAATAAATAGGTAAAAAGATAAAGTGATTATTTATTTGTTTTTCTTGTGGAAAAATTACCACGCGGATAGGATACGTGGTAAGACAGGATAAACGATGAAACTAAGTTGTGAAGGGACGAAATTACTTGTCTACACCATGTTATCAGTAGACTCAGTAGTCAGAACTCAGTATTCAGGCCTATCACGATGTCAATTACAGTTACATATTCATGCATGTATTCTCATGTTCATGTTATTATGTAAGTTTGTATAGTTTATGCATATGAACCCCATACATTCAGCCTACCTCAATTGCATACTCAGTAATTTCAAACGTACTGACGCATTTGCGCTATGCTGTTTCTTTTTATTTTACACCATAGGTTTAGAGATACGAATTCCAGATCAGCAGTAGCTGTAGCAATCAAATTCTCAGAGTTACAGAGAGTCCTCTTCATTCAAGGATGACATGATTATCTTATTATTATTTATTAGTTCAGTTTTGTTAAACGGAGTTAGTTGGGGACATGTCCCATTCAACTCCTTATTCAGATAGTTAGAGGCTTTTCAGTCAATAGCATGCTCAGATTTTAACTTATTTCAGTTATTTTAGGTATTTCATACCCCACCAGATGTTATATTTTATCAAATTTGAACCTTATGGCCCTACAGCATTTACGTGTTCAACATTTATTCAGTATATTATACAGTGTACAGTTACAGATATCAGTCATGGGTTAGACTTTGGTCCTTTGGGATCATAAGCACTGTCTAGCATTTCGATTCAGAAAATTGGGGCATTACAAACTTGGTATCAGAGCCTAAGGTGCAACAGTGTCCTAGGAAGTATGAAAAGCCACATCTAGTAGAGTCTTGTACATGGGTTTGTTGTGCACCACACTTATGTTCAGGAGGCTATGAGATGTTTTAGGAATAGTTTCCCTCTTTCATGTCTCAGATCATGCTATAGAAAAGTTCTCTAAGAAACTCATGTAGATTTTCATCATGTTCCATGCATGTCAACTCCACTTTACTTCAAGGTAACTGAAACAGTGACGTTGAAGGTCCAAAAGATAGGGCTTTCTCAGATAGTCCCTACAGATGGTTATGGGATTGGCCACAAACTCAAAACTACCCTATCATTCCCCATCTCATAGCTATTAAAACTCAGTTACCATCTCAGATGTCCCAGAATTTAGTATTTCAGTATTATTCTAAACCTCAGTTATAGTGAAAGTTCATAAATCAATATTTGGTAAAGGACTCAGATAGTCCTACAGAACCATGGCTTCAGTTACCAGATACTTAGCCTCAGAATCAGTACTTTTATACTAGCTACAGTCTTAGTTATAATGTTATATTCAATTCAGTAACCAGATCAGAAACTCAGTTCAATTTCAGGTTTGCTTGACCATAGTATATAATTATTAGTTACTCAGTTATCAGTGTTTTAGTACTCTAATTTACAAAATATTGTAGAACCATGTCACATGTTTGGTCTCGCATTCACAAATAATATAGACTTCAGGAATCCATGCTTAGTCACCTTATGTTACTCAGTTGTCATTACTTCCTATGCATAATACTCTATAAATTCAGTCCAGCTATTCAGGCGAAGTATCGTTCAGCCTTACAGGCCCAGTATTCAACTACCAATTATTTAGCTAATCAGATAAGTTAGTGTATTTGCGGCCTTATGCTCAGCACCCACATGAATCTTTTTAGCAGTCCTAGATATAGTGCATGAGGCTTAGTCACTTCATCTTAAATGATGTTCATAGGCCTCAACTCATCTTACCGAATTCTAATCAGGATGTGATTTTTGTACTTTGCTGTCTTATACAGACAAGTTAGTACAGTTTGGTTTTCCCATATCTCCATCTTTTTGCACTAGCTGAAATCTCATGAAAGAATGTAATCATTCTCAGATAAACCATCCAGGTAGATGCAAGCTCATGTCAATTCATGTAACATGCCTTATTTTCATAACCCAGGTAATCAATCATGATTCAGTTCCTAGGTGTCTTGTGCATCGCCTCAGTTTTCCTCAATACTTCAGCAAAGTCATTCCAGCCTTCTTCAAGGGACATAGTGTCCCAAGAGGGAGATACGCTCAAATTCCCCAAACCTTCATGACATAAACATGTTGCTCTCTTTCTCAATGAGTCCAGTTTAGAGGAAGGGTTACTCATAAGTTGACCCTCTAGCTCCAAAATCTTAGTCGTAAGCCATATACTCAATGGATCAGTTTAGTTTACGATACTCAGTCCATGTCACACATTACAAACTCAGTTCAGATTATGATATTCAGTTCATGTATCATGTTCCAGAATCAGTTATGTTCTCATGTTTCCGCTTTGCCATAATTGGTAATAAATCTCAGGCTCATCAGTATGTTCAGTTCAGGGTAACAGTATTCCTTAAAATTATTTAGCTTTAAGTTCAGATTTCAGTACCAAACTTGGTATCCAAATTCATGCTCACATTCCTATTACAAGCTTGGTACTAAGTACCATTGCCTATTTAATCGTGCATTCATGTAGAATACTCAGTCATGCATTCATGAATCAGTTACTCATGCATCAGATATGCATGTCCAGTAAGATATAAATTCAGCTTATCAGTCATGTCAGTCATGAAATCACGTTGCAGTCATTCATGTTCAGTTCATGTTCAGCTTATTATTTCCCCTCTCAGTCAGTCTCATTCGAGGATGAATGTCCCCAAGGGGAAGATATTGTAAGACCCCGTAAAATTCTAAGTCTAACTCAGCTCCTTAAGAATTGATAAGAAGAAAATTCAACACTTAGAAGAATATTTGCTAAGTGTTCAACACTTAGTCATGTTTCAAGCCTCCGAACTTCGGGGATTTAGTTGGCGACCTTCCCGACCTCAGTTTTTGAATTTTCAAGTTACGTTGCGCTGGGTAAAGTCCCTATTACGCCTTGGGATCATTTCAGGCTCCTTTTGGGCGCATTTTAGTGGCTGAACTCACTAGTTTGAAATACTCCCGCATTCCGGGCGCATTTCAGGCAAAAATTTTAGGGTCAACTTCAAAGGATCATAACATCTTGTATATAATGAACTGTGAGGTCTGCTATATATCAAATGAAAGCTCTTTGAGTCTTCTTTCTAATGCAATTAGTTTCATCCCAATCCAACATTTGAGTAAAGAGTTATGATCAATTTACTTCATCCTGACAAACAGTCAATAAAGGAATAGCTGCGTCATTCTCTCTTTTCTTAAGGGAATTTTGGTCATCTTCCACCCCTATTTTTTCCATAAACACGGAATTAACCCCATTTTCAACCAAAATACACTCTTTTCTTCCATTTTCTCTCAAGAATAAGAAGATGGTTTTCAATTGGGGATTTAATTTCAAGAAATTCTCTCCATCAATCTTCGTAGAATCAAGTATTAAGATATGCATAGTATTCATCCAAGGATTCCTTTCATCCATAGAGCTCAAGAATCAAGTTTTAAGTTATGTATCATGAATATTTTGTTGTGGGGTATTTATAATCATGTTGTTGATATTAAATTGAGTTTTAATTGGATGAGTTATCTCATGAATCATGAAAACTAATCTATTTGTGGTATTATTCATATGAACTTTATGTTGAGTTCTTGGGATTTTCAAGTTGGATGTTATACCCATAATATTGATACATGTTAATTGATGAATGAAATATCCATGTTTCCCATGTGTGTTGAATTATAACTATTATATGTTGAAAACCTTGATATGTGAATTGGTGGTTATGGTCATGAATTGGGAGCATGTTATATATGCCTAAGTATAAAACCATGCCTTTCATGTGTTTATGAAAATGTTCAAGTAAATGAATTGTGCCTTGTGATCCATTGGTGATCTAAATAATGAATTCATGTTAATACTAGATGATCTAAATGATTTCCATGTTGAAGCTATGTCTTGCAAGTGTTTGACAAATGGTTCATGAAAGTTAAGTAATGAAACTACATTATGTTAGCATGTCTACAAGTTCATGTCATGCAAGTGAAATTAAGATTGTGAAATTATGATATGTTAGGATACATTCCTATTCCTGCACAAGATTATGATTATCAAGTGCTTTCATGAAATCCCTAACTTATGGTATTATGAATTGCAAACTTTAGTCCTATGATCAAGAATTGTCATGTTGTATCAGTTTCCTTCTATCGAGTCCTGGGGGTACTTGTACCCGAAAAATATAGTTGTGTGCCTAGAGCCATGTTATGTTTTCACGATACTCTCATTCAAGCCATGTTCAGTAGACTTCAGTCAGTCTCATGAATCAGGAAAACTCATGTAAATGTAGTATCAGTCCACTCCTACGTAGTACTCAGTAACTTCAGTACTCTCAGTCAGTCCTCAAATCTCAGTAGTATTTTGTCAGTCAACAAAACTCAGTAAACTCAGCTCAGCTCAGCTTAGCTAAGTAATAAACCAGTATCAATTCAGTTTGGTTAATCAGTTCAGTTAATCATGTTCAGAGTCTAATCAGATGGGAGTGAAATTAGCACTGAGTGAATCCAAGGATGGGGACACACACTGTCACATGAGGGCGTGATCCTTAGAAGTCATCCTTGCATACCAGAACTTTGTAGCTAGCATAGGTTGAGATATCAACCCCGTCATATGAAAGTTTATGAGGTGGATAAGCATTGCCAGAAGAGGGCCCCACCATTCTCTTTTGGAGACACTGTCAGATGAGGCTTACCCATAGCTTGTCTTTACCAGTGGCTCGGTATTGACACCCTTCTAATCAGGGCAGCAATTGGACCCCAGCTCAGCTATAATAGCACACTTAGGGAATATCGGTTAAATAACTACTTCCCATAGTTTCAGTATCAGTCTCAGTAAAAGAACTCCCATAGTTCTTAAGAATATCAAGATTGTCAGATACAGTCAACTTAGATACAGTACGAAACTCAGATAGTTCCATCAGATTCAGGACTGTCAGATACAGTCACTCATGTTATTAGTATATCAGTTATCAGAACTCATGTTATCCGTTATCAGTACTCATGATATATAAGTTATACGAAACTCATGTTATCAGTATTCAGATTCAGGACTATTAGATACAGTCATTCAGATTAGTTCTTTATAATTCATAACTATCATAAATAATCATTCAGTTATCAATATCAGTAAACCCAGATATCCATATCAGTAAACTCAGTTGTTAGATTATCAGTAATATAGTCATTCTATATCGTAGTAGTAATAATTCAGATATCAGTAAATCCATGTTATCAGTAGACTCAGTAGTCAGAACTAAGTATTCAGGCCTATCACGATGTCAGTTACAGTTACGTATTCATGCATGTATTGTCATGTTCATGTTATTATGTAAGTTTGTATAGTTCATGCCTATGAACCCCATGCATTCAGTTGTACCTCACTTGCATACTCAGTACATTCAAACGTACTGACGCATTTGCGCTATGGTGTTTCTTTTTATTTTACACCATAGGTTTAGAGATATGAATTCCAGATCAACAGTAGTTGTAATATTCAAGTACTCAGAGTTGCAGTGAGTCCTCTTCATTCAAGGATGACATGATTATTTTATTATTATTTATTATTTTAGTTCAGTTTTGCTAGACGGAGTTAGTTGGGGACATGTCCCATTCAACTCCTTATTCAGATAGTTAGAGGCTTTTCAGACAATAACATGTTCTGATTTCATCTTATTTTAGTTGTTTTAGGTATTTCATACCCCACCAGATGTTATATTTTATCAGATTTGAACCTTATAGCCTTACAGCTTTTACGTGTTCCGCATTTATTTAGTATATTATGCAGTTTATAGGTACATATATCAGTCATGGATTAGTTTTTGGTCCTTCGGGATCATAAACACCGTGTAGAGTTTCATTTCATAAAATTGGGGCATTACAGTTAGAATAGATTTGTAATTTGAATTTTATGTTAGGTGGACTTGAAATATATTTTGGAGGTTGTAATCCGTTGGACTGCCTGAACCTGTGTTTAAGAACCTTCTCTAGTAGGTTGGGCGCAAGTCCAGTGCACTTTAGGAGTAGGTGAGGGGTCATTATTAATATAAGTTGTATTGCATATGTTGCAGCACCTCCAGTACACCTTGGGCGAAAGTTGGTCGTCCCTCGCCACTTGGAATGTTCAAAATTGCCCACTTTGTGATTCTTTTTGCACTTTTTTTGGAATATACTTGGTATACATCGGAGATACTTTGGTTTAAAAACTTTTACACTCTTTTTATTACTTATTCTTGAATCAAACAACCTATTTTGTATGAACTTTCAATTTGAGGATTACAATCTCTCCAAGAACCCTAAGAAAGCCAACTTTTTCAACTTTTTCTCCTTAGCTCGGAATGAGTTAATATTTTAAACCCACGCACTTTTCAAACTTATAAACTCATTACAAACATCATTTATCTCAAATTATTCACCAAAATCTTCATATTTTAAATCCACTTAAAACTTCTTCAACAAAAACTTCCAACGATAGAAGAAGGCTCAATATAACTCCAATTTAGCTCAAATTTTATATTTGGACTCTAATTGTGTTAGTGATGTGTGTGCAATTGCGAACACATTTAAGGCCTTTAACCAAGAATAATTGTGAGGTATTAAGAAACTTTTGTCATTTTTTGATGTGTTTATGTTGATTTTATAGATTGAGCTAATGGGATAGAGAACCAACAAGAACGGAGGCAAAGAAATTGAAATATGGAAAAATCTAAAGAAAGATATAGCCGACGACATATGTGATAAGTCGTCATCCCCGTGATAAGCTATCACAGTTGCCATCAATCATAACCATAGAGTAGGTCTGAAGTGGATGTTGTGACAACACCTGCTGATAAGACGTCAAAAACATGATAAGCCGTCAGGGATGTCGTCAACCTTAATTAGAGAATGGGAATTACTCTAAAGTTGTGATGGCATATCGTGATAAGGCATCAGGACTATGATAAGCCGTCAGAATCACCTTCAACCTTAGGCAAAAATATGCAAACTAGAGAAGGAGCTAACGACGTCTATAACATGCCATCGACTCGTGATAGGCCGTCATTGTGGATGTCAGCCTGAGACAGCAAAAATCCAAGATTAAAAAGAAACTGACGATGTCTGTGATAGGCCGTCAGTACCGTGACAGGCCGTCATGGGCGCCATCATCTATTCCAAGGAAAATATGAAACTTTTTATTTTATTTCCTTATTTAGGGTTGGCTATAAAAAGCTTTGTCTTAGGGTTTTTATTTATCATCCATTAGAAAATTAATTATCAATTGAGGAGAGGATATACGACTTTTCTCTCTATCTATCTCAAAATCATTATCTTTAAAATTTTGCCTTGTGATTCAAATACAAGTCCACGTTCGATTTCATTCATCATTGTAAGTTAATCCTTTAAGTTATGAATTCAAATTGCATGTTTGTTTCTTGGATCATGAGTGGCTATACTTCTTTAACCTAGATTATGGAATCTAGGGTTAGGTCATGATAAGGTGTTAATTAATTATTCAATGTTTAATATGTGTTAGGATTTCTTGGTAATTTTGAGACTATAATTTGTGTATGTTGGTTGCAAACAATAGGCGTACCTACTTTGGTTTGCTTTAGAAAGAAATCATATCAGTAGGAAGTGAGTTATCAACAGGGACTCGAAAAGGCTTCATTTAAATAAATAGTGATAAGTGATTCCCTAAGTCTGAGACGATTGGGAAATTAGATGCTTGAATAGGTCGAGAGACATTTGAGCATACTATCGATAAAGATATCTTGTCATCCTAACTATCGAGAGAACCTTAAGTAAGTTTTAGTATCTGTTATGTACCGTAAGTCCTAGTGAACATAATCCTGGTTATTTCATAATATCTTGGTTACAAACAATAAATTCAAAAGTGAAAATTGACTCTCTGTGAAACTCAAACCCCTATTTTCGAAAACAGCAAACTACCAGTAAATTATTTTGTAAACAACTCGAAGTTCACACCCTATTCCCTGTGGGATTTGATCCCAATCTAGTTGGGTTTTATATTGATGACGATCGCGTACACCGATTCAAGAGGGTAATTTGAGCGTTATCAAAAATGGAACCATTTCCGGGGAATACGGTTGTAGACTAAAAGTTTGTGTGAAAAAATTTATTGATAGTTAAAGATTTCCAGATTTACGTTTGTTTGTTGTTTTTGTTGATTTTTAGGGTAATTAAAGTGTACGCCAAGCATCATTCAATCTGTAACCCCAACACATAGGCAAAATAATAAAACAACCATTACATTATGAGGTTGAGGATGATGATGTGGATGGAGCAGGTGCAACGGGTGTGATCATTCCTCCACCGTTGGCACCTGGAGCAAAGTTTAATATTACAAGCATGATGATCCAACTCCTAAATCTTAAAGGGTTGTTTTGATGCCTTCCTGGGGATGACCCCAACCTACATCTGGTGAATTTTTTCACCATTTGCAAATCTTTTGATAATCCAGGGGTGAGCCAGAGCGCTACCCAGTTGAGGTTGTTCCCATTGTCTCTGTCTAGA
Source organism: Capsicum baccatum var. pendulum (assembly GCA_030864225.1). Classification (NCBI taxonomy): domain Eukaryota; kingdom Viridiplantae; phylum Streptophyta; class Magnoliopsida; order Solanales; family Solanaceae; genus Capsicum; species Capsicum baccatum. Next base: position 254,894,047 of record CM061559.1, on the reverse strand, counting down.
GACGAAACAATATGGTTAAATGAGCTAGAACCCGATTCTATCACCAATTGAAGATAGTTGAAAGAGGTGTTCCTAGAATGGTTCTTTCCACCCTCTAGGAAGGTACAGTTGAGGGATGAAATTAGTAACTTCAGACAGCTTCTGACCGAAGCCTTTCACGAAAGCTGGGAGAGGTTCAAGAAGAAGCTGGCTTAATGTCTGAGTCACAATATGTCGGACTTGCACTTGATGGAGACTTTGTATAGAGATTTTAACTCTGTGACAAAGCCAATTGTAGATAACACCGCAGGTGGGTCATTTGTTGATCTGTCATTTCAAGATACTACTGATATGTTGAATAGGATGACCATACTAAGTCGGGCTTGGTACACCATGGATTCTATGGTGGCAAGTCCAACTACTCTTATTGGAATGAATTCTAAACAACATAGAAGAGATGAGGAGAGGGATCAATATATGGCACATCTAAAGACTCAAATAGACCGGCTCACCAAGCACTTATTGTCAGGAAGGACAAAAAAGGTAAAGGATGTAATGATTCAGGATCGAGTTAATGTAGAGTGATAACGCTCAAACTACAGCTCTCGTAAGAGAGTAAGCGGTCGTTGTCAAATATAGAACCCAACTGGGTTGGGTGTCAAATCCTACAGAGAATACTTGGTCACTAAGTAAGCGAAGATTATTTGACTTTTGGTGAAAGTTTCGTAAAAAGGGGGGATTGTAGTGTGTAATAATGTATCAAAGTGAAAACGGAAAATAGCAAAGTAAAAAGAAAGAATGTTTAGTAAGATGTTTAACCAATAAGAATTGAGAGTTGGGGTTATGTCCACCTTATGAGTTATACGTCTCTATTGGCTATGAATTATGCGGAATTCAGACATGCATGTGCTTATAGAGAATTGTATTCTATGGTAAATCCAGGCGTTTTTCGACCATCAAGGATTATTTCACTTTAACTCTTTCGAGCTTAAAGCGTATCTAACGGTACAAATTCTCCAAGAGGTTAATCCAGTTACGGCACTAACTTTTTAACAGTGGTTGGTGCCCTATTACCTTGACATTATCTCTTTTCCAGACATATAACTTTTCTTTCAAACAAGTTAATGCTATACTGGCGTATTCTATGTGTTTGCAACCAAAAGAATTTGTATTAAGATGAAGAGAATAATGATATAAGCAGCATACGTGTCAAGAATTCACAAACTCATAGCAATAAATAGTATCTCATAAGGCTTCTATAACCCCAACAGAGAAGTTTAGCTACTCATGGGTGTAATGGAAATCACAATAGTCATTATCATCATACCAATATAAAGATAGAATGTGTAGTATGTGTTGGTAGGGCTTGTGGCGTGAAGACCTTGCAAGTAGCGGTTCTCTTGTTGTTGAAATTTTAAGTCGAATAGATGAAGAGAATAAGAATTGAGCGTGTTGAATAAAAAGTAGAAGTATGAGAATTCGAATTAATGGAAGAATTAGAATGATTCCGAATTATAAAAGCTTCAGCAAAATAGGGTATTTATAATACCCATATCCTATTCCAACTAAGCTACTGCATTACTTAACCTAATCCTACTAGGTTACTGCATCATTATCCTAATCCTAATAAGTTACTGCTGATCCCCAAAGTCTTGAGAAATGTTGTTTTTGCCTGGGACAGGTTTTTCATGCGCCACTTTTAGTCCTTGGCGTCCAAGCTCTCCTTTCCTTCTTTCGTGAAGCTTCCTTTGGCGTCAAGTTATCCATAAAATGCTGAAATCTGCATCACTTATACCTGAAAACTTGCTAATCACATTTGTTAGCTCACTTACAGGAAAAAGGACTAAAAGTGCATAAATTATATATTTTGTCCTCAAAACTTAGCTAAAATATGGGTAGATTATAGTACTTTAGGCGTGTAAATACGCCTATCATCAACACCCCACACTTAAAGCTTTGTTCATCCTCGAACAAAATTTCATGTACTTCTAAACATCCACTTAGGGCTTCACAGTAACAACACAAAATATTCATCAAGACAGGCACGACAATTATCAAAAAAGAGCAGTTTTCTGATCACTTCTAGAAACAATTCAACCTCTAATATAGACTCGTGATGATGGTTACTTTGTGTTCAAAAGTTAAGGCACAGAGAATCATACACAATCACCCAAAACTCATCAACCATGTGTGTCTCACAAAATATAACCCATAATCACTCACAAGTATTGTATATATTTCGAACATGGGTATAAGATTATCCTTGCTCTCACTCTCACAAAGAATTCATATGTTGCAACTGATGACCATAGGCTTGCCCTTAGTGTAATGCTCCACTAAATATCAGAATGCTAAGCTTAGGATCAAATAGGTCTTTTACAGGTTGTAATGTAGGCTAAGGGACGGGTAGGACTATTTTGGCCAGAAATAGTGACTATGTTCCTAAGCGCTTTAATACATCACATTATGTCATTATCACTTTCTTTCAAACAACCTTTCTACTTTCTTTTATTCTACCACCCCTTCTCTCCTCTTTTGTTTTTCAATTTTAAACATAACTAACTTTTTAGTTTTCTTTTCCTTTTTCTTTTCATAACACACCTCTTATGATAGCAATTCTTTTTTCATAACAACTTCAAGCACCAATACATTCTAAGGCTTCATACTCACCCAATTTCCTCTTATTTTGTCACATGACTTTACACTTTAAAGCACTTAGGAATTTGGATCAAATTATGGGCTTGAAGAAAAATGGATTAGGCTTACATATGAGGCTGTCAAAGAAAATAGGCTAAAGGCTCAAAAGGAGGTTATCTAGGCTGATGTCCATGGGTAGATAAAATTAAGGTAAACAATCATAGGTTGCCAAAGAAATGCCTAAATCATCTCCTAAACTCACACTCTTTATTTCACTTTACACACACACTAGGCAAGTTCTAGCATCAGCCACAAACACAGATATACTATATCCTCACACACACAAGGCACATGGTCGACTTTATTGGAAGCAGTATAGACTCTTGACCTAACAGATGAAGGAATTGAACCACACAATTATCACATAATGAGTCACTATTAGAGCCTAAACGTCTCAATAGTAATGATTTTATCACAGACTCTTGTCGTAATACCATGCTGCCTATCAGAACAATTTCATGCAAAGTTAAAAATTTTAAAAAAATTTAACTACTTAACTACTTAAAAAAACAAAAAAAACAAACAAACATAAATGAATGCAAATGCAGATAAAGAAGGTTAGCATGCAAATACCAGCACCCCACACTTAGACGGGACACACTGCCCCTCAATAGAAAATAAATAAGAAGAACCTGTTTAGTCGGACTCCTCCTCTATGTCTAGGGTCATACCCCCTTCGTCGGAATCATCATCAGAGTCGTCGCCATCAATGTTCTCCTCCACGTCGGAGTCTGGCATTCGACGATCATCATCGGTTGGCACATCGTCATCAAGAGGTTCCTCAAAGTACACACCTACTCCACACATTTGCCTTGCATGCTCATTCATTGGGTAGTCATAATCCAGCTGTTGGAGCTCTGCAGTAGTTGGAACATGACCTCCGCTCATCATGGTAAACCGAGTTATGCCATAAAGATAGCAAAAGAAACTCTCATCCCGAGCATGCCTTTCCGCAATGGTAAGGTTGACGCCATGCGTGGTTTCAGCATCTTTAACCTTTGTGAGGTCAACCTTCTTTGGGTTGTGTGGAAGTTTATGATCAGCCGGTTCCTCTTTGATGTCCTCCTTCCTCAATATTGCGGTCAACAGATTGCCAAAGCTGAAGTAGGACCTCTTGTGTAGCCTGTCCTTTTGCATTGTAGATCGAATAATTGCCCCAATGTTGATAGGAATATTCGTCATCAACGTGTACACCAAGCACACTCTATCTCATGTAATCTTCGTGTACTGGGTCCCTGGAATCAGACAAGAGTTGACTATTCGCATCCATATCCGAGCTTCTCTATTCAAGGAAGCATATGGGAAGGTGTTGTGCCGACCGGTGTCCTTGTGTCTGCTCCATCATGCCATAGATATTGTTCCGCACAATGTGTGTCTAATTTTCCTGTACGGAGGTCTGTTATACAGCTCTTTGAGTGGTGATGGATCAACAGATGGCAAACCCAGAAAGGAGTTGAAGAACTCCGCATTTAGTTGCAGAACTTGGCCCCGAATCTTTACTTCACTCCCTGTAGTTTTCGATGACCAGTTGGCATAGAATTCACATGTTAAATCAAGATTGCACTCTCCCATATCTCGAAAGATGAAATCCAGATGTAACGCCATTATCTTAGCCAACATACGGGGTTCTTTCTTTGCTAGGCTGTCCTTGTGTATCAACTCCACATGAACATATTTTTTCTCTTTATTGTTCCTATACCACTCCTTTCCTTCCTCCTCTAGGACCCATTTAATTCCAAACATGCGGCGAGGTATTTGCAGCGAGGAGGATTCTCCTTGCTCTTTTCGTCCCCTTTTTTGGCCTTTTTGTGAAGTGGTTGCTTTTTCTTTCCCTTGTCTTGCTTTTGGTGCCATTGTACCTAAGATTAAAATAATAGTCATGTTAGCTTTATCTTGGTGGATACAATCAATAAACAAGCAGTATTAGTACCACCCCACACTTAGTTTGTTTGTACGAACTAGTGAAGTGAATGATGTCGGTTACTCAGATTTCATCGATATACGTTTAGGTGTTATGTTCCAACAATATAATTAGTGCAGTCATACTTTTCGTATAATTTTAACTATACTTTCTCAATTCTATATCATGTAATCTTGGTAATGCTCTCATGCTTTGGACTAATGCATCACTTTGAATACAACTACTACATAGATATTGTATCAATTTATGGCATAGAAATCATCACAACATCGCATGTTTGTAGTTAACCATGATGTTCATTGCAATAAACAAGTCATTCAAGCAAGCTTTCAAGTTACAAGGTTATGCAATTATCTTGACCATGTCAATTCCGCAAAAGTATGACAGTGTATCAAAATCAAATACAAGTTGGAAACAAGTCAAGAGCATCCTTACGTATTCTTTCACTCACTTAGTTTCACCACAACAAATCAACCATATTCAAATCATCAATACTACTTTAAGATTAAACAATTCATTATAGACGTAGTAGTGTAGTACTTACGGAATATAAAAGAAGAACAAAGAAGTACTTACTTGGTTGATGGCCTAGGAAGATGTTCTTGCAAAGTAAAAGAGAAAAAGGAAAATTTTTAAGAGAATTTGGAGAGATAGGCGGCGCTTTAGGGTGAATTGAAATGTGTTTTTGACTTAAGACTAAGGTTCTATTTATAGGACAAGCTTGGGTCGGGTTTTGACCTATTTAGAATCGGATTTGGAGACAAAAAGTGACCATAGGAGGCGCCTAATGCTTTGCCTATGCTTGGCATAGGCGGCGCCTTTTGCAAAGCATTGTTGAGCATAGGCGGCGCCTATGCTATGGCATTGTTAGGCATAGGCGGCGCGTATGCCATGGCATATGAGATTCAGAGACAAAAGGCTTTTGCATAGGCGGTGCCTATGCTATGGCACTCTAGAATCCGAGAGCTTAGGTCATAGCATAGGCCTTGCCTTGTTCGTGGCCTAGATTTACATAGGTATTGCCTTGTTCTTTGCCTATATTTTCATAAGCAATGCCTCACCCATAGCCTTTTGCTTCTTCATTCCTAACTTACCACCTCTTGCACCTGCATTTACTCAAAAATGACAAAAACGATTAGAACGATGGGTTGCCTCCCATCAAGCGCCTTAGTTTTGGTCGTGGCTCGACAAAATCCTAGGAAAAGAAAAACAACAAAAACAATTAAAAATGATGGGTTGCCTCCCATCAAGCGCTTGATTTATTATCGCGGCACGACATAGCTATCTCGATTACTTAGACTTCATCGAGATAGATGGTGGATTGTTTTCTGAATGGATTCAGACGACAATGAGGCTTACTTGTAGGCATTCAATCCTCTTCGAGATGACCCTTATGCATACATATCCCAGGCGGGATACCAATTATATCATCAATAGTCCAACCCATAGCTCTCTTGTATCTCTTCAGAGCAGAGATGAGAGCATCTACGTGTTGTTCACTTAAATCATCCGCCACACTCACAGGAAGTGTATCTCCACTTCCCAAGAACGCATACCTTAGATAATTGGGGAGCTCTTTCGATTCTAGCACTGGGGGCTCTTCAATGGAAGTCTTTGTTGTTGGTGACGGTTGATTCTTAAGATCAAGGTCCGGCTGCTTAGGAGTATGAGAATAAGACCCTATTTCTGTTAGAGCACACATAGTTTCTTCATGTTCTTGAGTCTCCTCACGCTCAAAATTCAGCAGCTCATCAGATAGTGACTCATCATTAAGCTATTTTTCTTCAGATAATTCTGTGTCATCCTTATAATTAACTTCAGCTATAGAGAACACATCTATATCTTTGGGCTGTTTCATTGCTTTTCATACATCAAAACGGACCACTTCGTCATTCAACCGAAATAAAAGCTCATTAGCTCTCATGTCAATAAGCACACTTCCAGTTGCGAGGAAAGGGCATCCCAAGATTATGGAAACTTCAGAATCCACCTCGCAATCCAAAATAACAAATTCTGAAGGAAAGATGAAGGTGGAAACCTTCACCAACACATCATTTAAGATACTAATAGGTCATTTTATCGACCTATCTGCCATCACGAGCCGCATATTGGTTGGTGTAGGGTCGCCTAACCCCAACTTTCTGTAGATGGATAGTGGTATCTAATTGATGCTTTCTCTCAAATCACACAATGCCTTAGCAAAATTCATAGATCCAACCGTGCAAGGAATAGTGAAAGAACCAGGGTCTGCCTTTTTCTGTACTAAGGACCTTGTGGCAATTGCACTGCAATGATGAATATTATCTGCCGGCTCATAGCTTACTGCCCGCTTCTTTGTTAAAAGGTCCTTCATGAATTTAGCGTACCCAGGCATCTGTTCCAGCGCCTCAACCAATGGAACATTAATGGTCAGCTGTTTCAACATTGTCATGAATTTACTGAACCTTGTATCATCCGCCTTCTTCTTCAATCTTTGAGGAAAAGGTGGTGGTAGAAGAGGAATAGTTTTCTCCACGACTTTCTTTTCCTCATGCTTAGGTTCAGAGATCTTTTCAGGCTGTGGACGTCGAGGAATGACGTCATGAACGTCTTCATCAGTTTCGATGGTGTCATCTTCTTCTGTATTACCTACGATATCTTCGGCCACTTGCTTGCTTTGGGATGAATTTTCCAGCACCTTACCACTTCTGGTAGTAACAGCCATGCATGTTCCATCATTTCTTGGGTTTTGCACTGTGTTGCTTTGTAGGGTTCCAGCTTTTCTTTAATTTAATGTGGCTGAAATTTGACTCAATTGTTGTTCCAGCTGTCTTATTGAAGTGGAATATGAGTCAACCAATTGCTTCATTGAGGCCAAGTCATTTATTACCTCAGTTACTCCCGTACTGGTTGTTTCCACTCCTTTCAACAGCTTAGCCATCATATCTTCCATTGACATATTTCCCAAACCAGATGCAGTGGCCTCTCGTCGTCCAGGAGGAATATGCACGCCACTCTTGTCAGTCTTGTTCTTCCAACTACCTTGATCCCGATCCGTGTTTCCAGAATTATCATAATAGTTCTGAGATGCATGCCGAAAGTAGATGTACTGTGCATACTGGAAGCATGTCATGCTTCCCCAGTTGGGGGTCACTGCAGGTGAGGAAGGTGTTGCAGAGTGGCTATTATTGGCCAACATTGTTTAAAGATGCCCACGAGTTTGTGCAGAAATGTGACCAATGTCAGAGGCAGGGGTCAATATCTAAAAGACATGAGATTCCCTTGACTAAGATGCTTGAAGTGGAATTATTTGATGTCTGAGGCATTGAATTCATAGGTCCATTTGTAAGCTCTTACGGAATAAAGTATATTCTGGTTGCTGTTGAATATGTCTCTAAATGGGTCGAAGCTGTTACTTTGGCTGACAATGAGGGATAGAGAGTTGTTGTTTTTCTTAAAAAGAACATTTTCTCTCGCTTTGGAGTACCACGCACTATCATAGGAGATGGAGGATCTCACTTTTGCAACAAATTATTTTGAGCAGCTTTGGAAAAATATGGAGTGAAACAACACAGAGTAGCTACTCCATACCACCCATGAACCAGTGGGAAACTAGAGGTGTCGAATCATGAAGTTAAGGCCATCTTATCCAAGATGGTGAATGCTAGCCAAAAAGACTAGTCCTAAAAACTTGATGATGCCTTGTGGGCATACCGGACTACTTTTAAGACACCCATTGGCATGTCACCATTTTAGCTGGTCTATGGAAAATCATGCCATCAGCTAATAGAGCTGGAACACAAGGCTTTATGGGCGCTTAAGAGGTTGAATTTGAAGTGGAAGGAAGCAGCTGAGATGAGACTAGGGCAACTGAATGAGATGGATGAATTCTGTCTCAAGGCATATGAATGAGTAAATCTAAATAAAGAGAAGATGAAAAAGTACCATGATTGGAAAATAGAGAAATGAGAGTTCAAAAAATGGGACTTGGTGCTTCTGTTTAATTCCAGACTTAAATTATTTCCAGGAAAGCTGAAATCTAAGTGGTCAAGTCCTTTTAAGGTTAATCAAGTCCACTCATCTAGAGTAGTGGAACTCAAAAACGAAGATGGTAGTAAATTCAAGGTAAATGGGCAATAGGTCAAGATTTAAAAAACATCACCATCATTTGTCTCGATGAAGTCTGAGGTAATTGAGACACCTGAGTTGTGTCGCGATGTTAAATCAAGCGTTGCATGGGAAGCAACCCATGACCCCTGAGAACGATCTAGTCCAGGTCTACTCTATCTCTTAGTTTGGTTTTTTTCTTTAATTCTAAGTTGAGGGTGGTTGGTATTCTGTTGTTGTAACATAGTTTTTGGTAACTATGAGAAATATAAGCACAAAAGGTAGTGGCATGTTCTTGCTCGACTTTTAGAACATCCTTCCAATGTCTTGCTTGATAAACTGTGTGGATTACACTTACTTATGACCATTGTGAATCTTGTTGTGGCATTAGTTATAGCTGTTTGATGATCATTACTACACAATTGCATGAACTAGATAAGTGGTGGCTTGTGATATACTTGTGTGCCAGGTATGTGTGAGCTATTACTTATTTCCCTTTGTATGCTAAATCCAGAATTTGCCTGGTTAGTCTTTCCATGGTCTTAGGATAGGAGTTAGGACAGGATCATAGGCCATGGTTGATTAACCCATTTTTAGCCTAAATATCCTTCCTTGTATGCATAACGCCCTTTTGATCTCTGATTAGAGCCTAAATTGACCATTTCTTTCCTATGATACCTCTGACCGTCCCATTTACACCATAAGAACCTGTTTACTTCTGACTTTCCTTGGACATTGAGCACCTTGACCTAGGGAAATAGCCTAAGTTGAGGGTGGCTATCATAAGGGTGCATGGTGTGAGTTGAAGAAGGGTGGAATAAAGAAGGATAAATAAAAGTTGGGTGCTAATAATGCTATAAAAAAAGGGTTGTTGCAGCACCCAACTTGAATATAGATGATCAAAAGAAGAGGAGAAACGAAAGAGGATAATAAGTGAGCATAAGAAAGAAGTATAGTGTCAAGGAGGTATAGTCACTCTAAATAACCTTGAACATCATACCAGCCCCAAACCACATTACAAGCCTAAAATAAGTCCCGTAGTGATTCTAGCTAACCTATCTGAGGATTCTGGTAACGAAAATAAGGGCAAGTCTATGGTACTTGGCATACACTAACTGAAACTTTCTTTTGAGAGTGAGTGTCTTGTGATGACCCCTAATTTGTATTGTTGGATTTCTTGTATGAGAAGAGGGGGATTTCTTTATTGTGGGGGCACACGGGTATCGTTACCAGCTACTTGCTTGTTTAGACAATATGGCATTGATATGTGAATGGTTATTATGGCCAAGATTGATGTTGCCGCTTGATTTCCTTGTTTTATAGTAATGTTTTTCAATGGTATGCACATTGGTTTGGCATTGAAAGGATAACTTTGTGTTGATCTATGTGTGTTGAATATGCTATGTGTTTCCTTAGTGAGATTAAGTCTCTTGAGGACAAGCAATTGCTTTAAGTTGAGGACAAGAAATTGCTTTAAGTTGAGGGTGTTGATGTGTACGCAATTACGAACACATTTAAGGCCTTTAACCTAAAATAATTGCGAGGTCTTAAGCAAATTTTCTCATTTTTTGATGTGTTTATGTTGATTTTACAGATTGAGCTAATGGGATAGAGAACCAACAAGAACGGAGGCAAAGAAATTGAAATCTAGAAAAATCTAAAGAAAGGTGTGGCTGATGACATATGTGATAAGTCGCCAGCCCCGTGATAGGCTATCACAGTTGCCGTCAAACATAACTAGAGAGTTGGTCTAAAGTGGATATTGTGATGACACCTGCTGATAAGACGTCAAAAGCATGATAAGACGTCAGGGATGCCGTCAACCTTAACCAGAGGGAAATGATGTAAAGTTATGATGGCATATCGTGATAAGGCGTCAGACCTGTGACAAGCCGTCAGAATCACCGTCAACCTTAGGAAGAAATATGCAAACTAGAGGAGGAGCTAACAACATCCATGAAACGCCGTCAGACTCGTGATAGGCCGTCATTGTGACCGTCAGCCTGAGACAGAAAAAAGCCAAGATTAAAGAGAAACTAACGACGTCCGTGATAGGCCGTCAGTACTGTGACAGGCCATCATGGGCGCCGTCTTCTATTCTAAGGAAAATCTGAAACATTTTATTTTATTTCCGTATTTAGGGTTGGCTATAAAAAGCTTTGTCTTAGGGTTTTTATTTATCATCCATCAGACAATTAATTATCAATTGTGGAGAGGATATACGACTTTTCTCTCTATCTATCTCAAAAACATTATATTTAGAATTTTGCCTTGTGATTCAAATACAAGTCCACTTTCGATTTCATTCATCATTGTAAGTTAATCCTTTCAGTTATGAATTCAAATTGCATGTTTGTTTCTTGGATCATAAGTGGCTAAACTCTTTTAACCTGGATTATGGAATCTAGGGTTAGGTCATGATAAGGTGTTAATTAATTACTCAAGGTTTAATAGGTGTTAGGATTTCTTGGTAATTCTGAGACTATAATTTGTGTCTGTTGGTTGCAAACAATAGACGTACCTACTTTGGTTTGCTTAAGAAAGAAATCATAAACAGTAGGAAGTGAGTTATCAATACGGACTCGGAAAGGCTTCATTTAAATAATCAGCGTTGTAACAAGGTTGATTAACCTGAGGTAAAACCTGTGCAGTGATAAGTGATTCCCTCAATCTGAGAGAATTACAAAATTAGACACTTGAATAGGTCGAGAGACATTTGAGCATATCATCGATAAAGATAGCTTGTCATCCTAACTACTGAGAGAACCTTGAGTAAGTTTTAGTATCTGTCATGTACGTAAGCCCTAGTGAACAAATCCTGGTTATTTAATAAAATCTTGGTTACAAACAATAAATTCAAAAGTGAAAATTGACTCTCTGTGAAAATCAAACCCCCATTTTCGGAAACAGCAAACTACTAGTAAATTATTTTGTAAACAACTCGAAGTTCACACCCTATTCCCTATGGGATTCGACCCCAACCTAGTTGGGTTTTATATTGACGACGAACACTTACACCCATTCAAGAGTGTAATTTGAGCATTATCAGTTAGCGAACACAAATCTAACACTAGAAACACAACAGAATTCAAAAATCAAAAACTCAAATTTTGACCTAAGACCAAACTCATGGTTAGTAACTTTTTTGTGATTTTTAAATTTCCTAAGACGATTAGACACCAGATTGACTCCGTCGAAATAAAATCAATCTTGGATCTGATACCAAATGATACAAGACAAAATACAACAACAAGAATTTAAATGTGAAAAAATAAAGATAAAGGGGTAGAATAATAATGATAGAAAGATAGACACAAAGAAGATAACAAAATGGGAACCAAAGGGTATTTCAAACCCTAAGACCTCCCTTGTTAATTACCAACAAGCACCTAACTCTTATGCTGGCCGTAAGGGAATCAAAACTCCTTTACAACCATCGTTAATAAAACAAATATAAACAATGGATTTTCCAAGAACTTAGAACACACTCTAAAAGAGTTTCATCTCAATCAATATCTAATAAATAACTAAGAAAATAAGCTATCTCCCATGTATTTATAGTTTAGGATAATTAATAAACATTTAGGACACAAAAGTGACCGAATATCAAGAAAATGCCTAATAGGGTTGTTTTGACCCGTTCTTTAAATGCTAGAGCGGATCCAAAGACCCTTGGGCTCATACCCCTTCCAAGGGGCTTTCGAGCCTCGTTTTGCACTCCTTTGACCTCTTCAATGTCCTTTAATCCTCCATAATGGTAATTTTCATCCATGTGGGATCTCTTAATAGCACTAAGGACTCATTAAGAACCTTGAGCATTATACGTATCACATCAAAATATACGGAGGCAATTTGGCTTGTATCATCAAATGATACGAGACAAGATACGAGAACAAGAATCTAAATGCGGAAAATGAAAGATAAAGAGATATAATTATATGATAGAAATATAGACACAAAGAAGATAACAAAAGGGAAATCAAAGTGTATTTCAAACCCTAAAACCTCCCTTGTTTATTACAAACAAGCACCTAACTCTTACGTTGAATACAAGAGAGTCTAAATCCCCTTACAACCATTATTTCTAAACAAATATCAAAATTCGCTTTTCCAAGAACTCAAAACACTCACTAAAAGAGTTTCATCTCAATCAGTATCTAAAACCTAACAAAGAAAATAAGCTAGCTTCAAAGTGTTTATAGTTTAGGCTAATTATTACACATTTAGGTTCCAAAAGTGATTCAATGGAAAAAAGGCCCACTAAGGGTTGTTTTGACCCGCTCTTCAAATGTAGAGCAGATCAAAGGCGGACCCAAAGCACCTTGGGCGCATACCCCTTCCAAGGGGCTTTCGTGCCTTATTTTACACTCCTTCGATCTCGTCAAAGTCCTTTAACCCTCCTTAATGGTAATCTTCATCCATGTGGCATCCTTTAATAGCACTAAGGAGTTGTCAAGTACCTCGAGCATCATATGTATCCCATCCAAATGTCCGGAGGCTATATGGCTTGTATCATTATTGCATATGTTAGAGTCTTCAACAGTGTCATTACATTAGTTATGTTGTCAATGTTTTTAGCATTTGTCCCCATCCTTTTGTATTGTACTTTCTTTAGTTTTATTTTTATTTTTTGGCATCAACTTATTGTTGTCCCCCTTCTTACGTTTTGAGGTCCCTTTGTTACTGATGAGATTTCCCTTGCCATATTACTATTTACCAAACAAATTCTCTACCCACTACTTATTTAAACTATTTACGAAAAAAATTATCTATCCACTACTTATTTGATTCTTTTGAGACTTCTTTGGTATTTCTGCTTTCTTTTCTTATTTCTGAGTGTTTGTTTCTTTTCCTAGGACTACTTCTCGAAGAGAATTAAATTTATTTAGTATATTCAACACTTTCTCACTCAATTGGTTTGATTTAGCGTTCCACGTGCATTCCTCTCTACCTTTATTTTATTGTTTTTTCCCTTCTGAAACCATTTTTTGTTTATGCTCTTTAAAGTTATTTTCCTCTATTTGCTTTCTTTTTCACCTTTATAAACAATAGTCAGTCCCTTTTGAGATGTTATCCTTCTGTCATCTTTTAGTATTTTTTGATCTCCTTAATAGTTTCCTTTAATTTATCGTTGTTATCATCATATTTATCTTCTTCGTCCTCCTTCTTAAGATAACACTTGATAAATTGAAAAAAAGTTCTTACTCATTATGACACTATAACTTGTAATTCATACAATATTCTAGTCTTAATATACTTTTCTATTACTTTTCATGTCTTCTTCTTCCTCATGCCTATGTTAATCCTCATTTAAAATTATTGAATACAAAATATCTCACCATCTGTATGAAACTTTACCTACAACTATTGTAATGTCCATTTCGTTGTTATGAAAATATATGCGGTAAAGGCATCACACTTGAAATAACACTTGCTATGTTCTTCCTCCTTAAGATATAACATTTGGTAAATTGCAAGAATAAAAAATCTTGCTCATTCTGACCCTATAACTTGAAGTCCATTAAACATTTTAGAACATAGCAATAGTTGATCTTAATCTACACTTCTACTAATTTTCATATCTATTTTAATCCTCATGTGAAACTATTGAACACAAAATATCTAACCATCTGCATGAAAATTTACCCATCACTGCTGGAGTAACCCATTTCGTTGTTACTAAAAATATTTATAGTAAAGGTATAAGAGCTTCATTAAACTGTAAGTTATAGGATCAATTCTTTAATATGAAAGTGCATTACTAAATTTTATATTACTAAGCCTTCTTATTGATACATATGATAGTTATAGTGATTAATGTATTACTGTATGTAAAGTTTTTCTCTCTAGAAAACTACTCCCCAGATGTTCCAATCAACACAGTCCATCATCAACTCCCCGCCTCCGACGCCAAAATCGCCGGACCCACCAGATATAATTAATAACCAAATGGAAGAAGAAATCTTCCCAAAATAATCGTACAAGGAAGCTGCAACAAAGAAAAATCTATCAAGTTCCACATGATATGAACCAGAGACCCAGATCAAAGAAGAAAGCAACACAACATACGATCTGGATACCAATTGTAGGGGTGCGGATAACTTGGATAATTAAATAGATCTATTATAACTCTAATGGATCTATTTCTATTTATGTGTGGATATTTCTTGATCTCTCTAAACATTTTTATTTTTAATTTATTTATTTTAGTTTTATTAATGTTCATATCTTGGGGGGTGATTGAATGGTATTTGATTAAATATTTTACCGGAATATTAGTTTTTTATGTTAGTCTTTGTAATTCTTGTATATTATTATGAAGGTATTCTAAATATTCTATATCAATTGTTCTAAACTATTCAATTAAATTCCTTTTCATAAGTATTTCTTCTAATCTTATTTCTTCCATAACTTGTCTCCAATATTTTAAATATTCATAGTTTATCATTTTAATCTGAATAATATCAATCTGAATAATAATTTCTACCATAGAAATCTATATTTTCTAATTCATCTTCTATCCAATTAGTATTTATAACTCATCTTCAAAATCAAATATCTTTTCCCATATGAGTTTCTTTATATCTATTATTTCTATATCCTTAAATATATTCAGAACAAGTATCTTAAATTTATCTATCATCTCATTAGATAAATAGGTAGTCATTTTATTTCATATGATGCTTATTTCAAAACATTCCCTTCAATCATATACATAACAAAATATGATCATCTTAGATCACTATATACAAAATTATTCTTAAATAATTATGTTACTCTATCACTATTAGCATAGTAGTCTGGATACTTTTCCCTTAAACAGCGCCCCTACTCTGGCTACTCCCCTATCACGGCTTTCTTGCCTCACCGATTTCACCTTTAGGATGGCATAGTCCTTAAGAATTTTTCTTCTTTTCCTCTTTGCTAATAAACTTTGTAACATATTATTCTTCGAATAATTCTACTATATAGTAACTAACATGAACTTATTTTATCATATCATGATTGTCAGAAATTTATGAATTTAGCTATTCATAATTATAAATGAATATACCGGTTCTGGTAGATTTGATAATTCTGGGCTTTGTTCATCCATAGTTTTTCCTTAGAAATATATCTGATTTTATTAAATATTCAAAAGTTTTTTGTGTATAAGAGGAGGCTTGCTTCAACTCATGAAGTCTTGCCTCTAACTGAGCAAAATGTTCCCTATTTATAATCCTAAGATGTCCTAATATAACTTTACACATTGCCTATATACTATTTCTAGTCTTTTACATTTTTCCTAAATAATTAAAAAGTAAGAAGACTTTAAACTATAAAAAGACAAAGACTCATTAAAAGCCTTGTCAAAAAGTCAAATAAAAACTAAAAGCTAATAGTTCCTATACAATTATTTACGTAAAGGAATTCAAGGAAGTTATCTAATTAGTCTACATGTCATTTTCATAATTTAATATCTTGTCTTCTTCCATTATTGCTTCTTGGCTTATCTATCTTCTTGTCGTATCTCTTATGCTGCTCTAATTTCTTCGTTTGCTTCTATTGTAGTGTCACTTCTGGAATAATATTATGTCGTCCGCTACAACAACTACATTGAAGATCATCATATCTTTGTCCAATTAATTTACAGAATTATTTCATACGTCCGTCAGAAATAACTCATCTTTTCTTGATAGATCTTGTGAGAGGGTTATCTTCTGGTCTTAATAATGTCATTGTCCATTTATGAATTTCTTCCATATCATTTTCTCTTATATCTTTACATGTTGAATAAATCAATAAATGATCTCTATTATAATAATTCTAAATTGGATTACGATTCAAATAGTTATGTGCTAACTCTTGTATAATTGTGCTCAAGTCAATAACTCATTTGTTCTTGAAAAAGTCTGGTATCTCGGTTTTCTGTATTTCGTCTTGCTCAGATATTTCTTCTGGTATAATGTAGTCTCTTGTCATACCAATTTTTACTACTGTAATCACTAGTTTAACTTCATCAAATAGTATCTCAGTGGTGGCCGAATAAAATCTTACGTAAAATAGCTGTCCTTTTATAATTTTTATATATCTCATAATTCCTTTATGTACTTCAGGAATCATGGCTAATTTTTTCCCATCTGTTGTATATACTTTTGATAATAATCCATAATGATAACATGTACAGATTAAATTTGGGCTGGTTCCTGGGAGTGCAATAAGTTTATTATAATTTTGTAATTTTTGGGTTATATAGCCTTGGTGTTTTTTGGCTAGCTTAATATCTTGGACGGGTTTGGTATTTAGTAAGGTTTGGATTGTATATAAATTTTCAATATAAACACGGGTTACATGGTTGTAAACTTGTTTTTTTTCTGGTTAATTGCTTCTACATAGGGGTATAGCTGTGGGAGTACAAATAATTCATTCTTTTGGATATTTGGTGGTGCATAGGGTTTTTCAAATATCTTATTTAGGTTGTAATTCTTTTTCTTTGGTAATTCGGATTTTGGTAATTTTTTGTAGTGGGTAATTCCTTAGTTGTACCTGATGTTCCTGCACATGTAACAACCGTTTCGATTTTAAGGTGTGTCCAAACGTCACCTTCTAGGTCTAGTTTTTTAAAGTGCTCTTCCTGCACTATAGCTGTGCCTTTGGCTTTTTCCTATTTTTTAGAGTGCTTTGATTGCACTTTTAATTCTGCGACTTCAGTAGTCAGTAGATTAACTTGTTCTTTCAATAATTTCACTTGTTCAAATAATTGAACAAGTAAATCATTTTGAGTAACTTCAATAGTAACTTCTTCTGTTCTTAAATCAGTCTGAGTATCCTTGTCGTGACAAGTAATCTGCAGTCACATTTTTGTTAGTACTAGTTACTTCAATTGTAAATGTAAAATTTAATATGTTCAATACTAGTCTCCGTATTTCCTTCATTGTAACTGAATATTGTATTTTCTTCGTTAAGCATCAACGTACCTGTGTATTATTTGTTTGTACATTAAATTTGTTATATACAATATATGGCTTAAATGCTAATAAACATTTATATAATGA
Source organism: Capsicum baccatum var. pendulum (assembly GCA_030864225.1). NCBI lineage: Eukaryota > Viridiplantae > Streptophyta > Magnoliopsida > Solanales > Solanaceae > Capsicum > Capsicum baccatum. Next base: position 254,876,329 of record CM061559.1, on the reverse strand, counting down.
ACATAATTCTTTTGTATTTATTTCTCATTTTATTTTTGTTCCATTAAACGTGCCTGAATAATACCTATAATGATATTCTAATTTTCCTTCTTCGTATCTGTATTTAAGTACTCCTCCGTAACTATATTCACTTGCATCAGCTTCTATTATATATGTAAATTTTTTATTCATCTGAAAATTTTAATTTTGGTAATTCTTTACAAATTATTTTTATCTTCTGCACTTGTTTTTTATCTTCTTCATTATAATTATATTCTACATCTTTTCTTAATTTTTTTTATAATGGTTTTAAATTTTCTGTTAATTTTGGTATTTATTCTCTTACCTGATTTACTAATCGTAAGAACGATTGTAATTTATTTTTTGTAGCTAATTCTTCTTTTGAATTTATTATTTTTTTGTACTATATGTTGTTGCATTTTTACTCCACTCTTTATTTGTATTCCTAAAAATTCTATCTGATTTTTCATAATTTCAGCTTTCTTTTCGCTTAAGCTTATTCCTGATTTTTTTATTATATCTGTAAATTGTTCTAGTAATTTTAAATGTTCTTCTTTGGTTTTTGTGTATAGTAGTATATCATCTATGCTACACAATTAGGTAATTGTTTAAAATAACTATCCATAAAATGTTGATATCTACCTGGTGCATTTTTATATCCAAATGGTAATACGTTCCATTCATAAAATCCCTGTGGTATGTAATGCGGTTAATTCCTTAGAATCTTTATCTAACTTTAAGTGGTAAAATCTTGATTTATAGTCAAATTTATGAAAGTAGTTATATCCTTGTATTTGTCTTATTTTTAATATCTTATTTGGTATTGGATAATTATATGTCATAGTTTTTGCATTTAAATTTCTATAGTGAATAACCATTCTACTTTTTCCTCTTTTTTGTTCACTATGTTTATTTACTATAAATGCTGGATTATTGTGTTTACTATTAGTTTTTTGTATATACTGTTTTTCTAATAATTCATCTATATGCATTTTAAATTCTTTTGAATCGTCAAAATTATATGTTAACGGTTTTTGAGTTATTATGCTATTTTTATCTATTAATTCAATTTTTATAGTAGTTTTATGTTTTTCTCATCCTTTTAATGGATCTTCACTATATAATTGTTCTAATTTTTTCTTAATTTTTTCTATTTTATTTACTGAAAATATAGTTATTTATTTTTTATTTATCGAAAATACGACTAGTTTTATTATATCTTCAGTATTTTTTATATTTTCTAACTTTTGTGTAATTTTTCATTTCCTTTTAACCAATTGGTTTTCTTTCTTATTTTATTAGTAACTCTTTTTGCTCTTACTTTCTGTTTACGTGGTGTTGTGAACCACCAATCTATTTTAGTTATTATATGTGGGTATAATTTGTCTAAAAATGGCATTCCTAAAAGTATGTCTTTTGATGTTAGTTCATAATTATAGATTTTTTCTATTGTAAATATCTTATCCCATACTTGTATTTTTACATTTCTAACTTTATAAGTAATTAAGCTTCCTTCGTTATTAAATCCTCTAACTACTATTGGTATTTTTAATTTATCCCATTTACTTTCTGATAAACAATTATATCTACATAAATTGGTTTCTGTTCCTGTATCTATCATAGGCGTATAATATCTGCTGTAATATCCTTCTACTACTATCTTCATTAATAAATATATTTTCATATCATGTCAAAGCTCTTTTTACTAATAATTTTTCTTTATTATATGTTATGGATAATTGTGTATGTTTTATATTGTATGGTTTTACTTGTTCTAACCATTTTATTCCTAATATTATGTCCACTTTTTGCATATCTTCCTTTACTTCAAATTCTATTTTTATTCTCCTTACTCATATTATAATTTCTTTTTCAGCTATATTTTTAGTGTTTATTAGACTCCTTGGTAGATCTGGGCATATATTATTATCAGATTTTATTTCTTCATTTTTTACTAGAGAGTTTGCTATATAATTTTCTTCTTGTCCTGTATTTAAGAATATTAAATATTCTTTTTCATTTATTGTTCCTGTTATATAATATTGAGTTAAATTAACTGTTGAAGTTATTTCATAATTTGTTCTTTTTTATGAGCTTGATGATTCTGGTTTTTCATAAGCTATTCTTTTTGTTGTACTTATTCTATCATTTATTATTTCTAAATCTTCTTCTATATCTATGTCTTTGTAACTATAATCATTATTATCAATTGTTTTCACAAATTTTTCGAAAGGACTTTCTATTTGTATTTTGTTAATTTTATTTTTTCCTGTTATTTTATGTTTTGTTGTTAATACCTATAGATTTTTACATCTTGCTGTAAATATTTTACTTCAGGGGTTAGTTCTATTCCTGATATTTTTCAATATAATACTAATGATTTATCTATATATTTATCTGTTGTTGCTACTGAATAATTTGCACGTATTATAAATTAAAATTTTTGGTATATTAGATTTCCTCTTATTGCAGTTATTATACTTTTTTCTATAGGTTTTATAATTGTATCATCTGCAAAATATAATTCTATTGGTGTATCTATTCCTTCTCTAAAACATGTTTTTATTAATATCCATGGTCCTGCAAGGTATACATATTTTATTGGGTCTCTACTTTTTATACCGTTTATTTTATTATTAATTATTTTCTTTGTTACTAGTGGTATACTAGCTCTACCTTTTGCATATCTATAGTCTATGACATGTTCCTTTTGGCTTACTACGTAGTATTCTTCTTTTCGTCTACTGAATATGTTTTTTACTGTTGGTATTTTAAATATTTTTTCTACACTTAGGTCTAACTCTTTTCCTTTTATTTCTTCAAATATATTACTATCAAATATTACTTTTGGGTCAGTTCCTTCTTCGTTTAAGTATTCCTCTTTTGTGATTATTTTTATTTCTTTTTCAGTCATTATTTATTTTTTCGTCTAATTCACTATCTATTTCATTATCTGTCTCATTTTCCGAAATTTCATATATACTATCGTCACTTTCTAATTCATAATCTATATAATCTATTTGCATATATTCTATATTTTCTATCTTTATTTCTGATATTTGTTTATTTTTTAGGTTTCTATATTTCTTCTCTATATTTTTCACATAGATTTCTAAATTATTGTTGTAAAAATTTCATTTTTGCTCCTAGAGTATCTACTATTTTTGCTTCATCCCAACTTTTTATTATTTTTGAACTAAATGGTTCAAGTAATTTACTAAAATGTAATTTTCTTATTTCTTTAATTTCTTCAGTATTATATGTTCTTTTATAATTATATTCTTTAAATGCGCAAGTATATTTATCTATGTAGCACATATTACATATTGCTAATTTTAACATTAAATTCCTATTTGTATCTTTCTCTTTTTTTGTTCTTCTTCTGTTGTTGTCATGTTACTAAATTCATCCTTTATAGTTATTTCATATTTTTTTAATACTTTTATAGGTGTTAATTTAGTTGTTATTGATGTTCCTTCTGTAGTTTTATCAGTTCTTAATACTTTTTTGTTATTTTTGGTTAAATTTGAAAACCATAATTTCACTGTTCCTATTAGTATTTTTTCTATATATTCTGGTGCATCTGTTACATTTATATTATTGTCTAATAATTATTTTGTCATATATCCTATCCATAATTGTATTATTTTTTCTGTATCTATTACACAATCTAAGTTTAAAAAGTTATAATTTTTATTTATTATTTGTTTTGGTGTCCATTTGTCATATTCGTACTTTAGATTATATCTTTTAAACTTATTCTTATAATATGTAGGTTTTCTTATTTCTGATGTACTAGGTATTACATTTTCATCTTCTTTTTTATAAATACTCTAAAGGATGAATATGACAAATAGACACCAAAAAAAATAATTAATAAAAATTATAACTTTTTAGACTTAGATTGTGTCGTAGATACAGAAAAAACAATACAAGTATGGATAGGATATATGACAAAAAAATTATTAGACAATAATATAAATGTAACTGACGCACCAGAATATATAGAAAAACACTAATAGGAACAGTGAAATTATGGTTTTCAAATTTAACCGAAAATAGCAAAAAAGTACTAAGAACTGACAAAACTACGGAAGGAACATCAATAACCACTAAATTAACACCTATAGAAGTATTAAAAAAATATGAAATAGCTATAAAAGATGACTTTAGTAGCATGACAATAACAGAAGAAGAACAAAATAAAGAGAAAGATACAAATACGAATTTAATATTAAAATTAGCAATATTTAATATGTGCTACATAGATGAATATACTTGCGCATTTAAAGAATATTATTATAAAGGAACATATAATACAGAAGAACGTAAAGAAATAAGAAAATTATATTTTAGTAAATTACCTGAACCATTTAGTTCAAAAATAATAAAAAGTTTGGATGAAGCAACAATAGTAAATACTCTAGGAGCAAGAATAAAATTTTTAATACAATACTATAGAAATCTATTTGAAAAATATAGAGAAGATATAAAAATGGAAAAAAACATTAATAAGAAATTTAGCATGTTGCAAAGATAAAATAGTACCTCAATTTGGATGTGAAGAGAAATATTATATGAAAAGAAAAAGACATAAGAAATATAAGAAATACAAAAAATCAAAATATAAGTATAAGAAACCAAGAAAAAGATATTATGTAAAAAATTATAAACATAAAAGATCATATAGGAGAAAGAAATCTATAAAAGAATGTACTTGTTACAATTGTGGAAAATTAGGACTTTGAGCTAGAGAATGTAAATTACCTAGAAACCTAAAACATAAACAAATATCAGAAATAAAGATGGAAAATACAGAATATATGCAACTAGATTATATAGATTACGAATTAGAAAGTGACGATAGTATATATGAAATTTCAGAAAATGAGACAGATAATGAAATAGATATTGAATTAGATGAAAGTATAAATAATGACTGAAAAAGAAATAAAAATAATCACAAAAGAGGAATACTTAAACGAAGAAGGAGCTGACCAAAAAGTAATATTTGACAGTAATATATTTGAAGAAATAAAAGGAAAAGAGTTAGACCTAAGTGTAGAAAAAATATTTAAAATACCAACAATAAAAAACATATTCAGTAGACGAAAATAAGAATACTACGTAGTAAGCCAAAAGAAACATGTCATAGACTGTAGATATGCAAAAGGTAGAGCTAGTATACCACTAGTAACAAAGAGAATAATTAATAAAGAAATAAACGATATAAATAGTACAGACCCAATAAAATATGTACACCTTGAAGGAACAGAGATATTAAAAAAACATGTTTTAGAGAAGGAATAGATACACCAATAGAATTATATTTTGCAGATGATAGAATTATAAAACTATAGAAAAAAGTATAATAACTGCAATAAGTGGAAATCTAATATTCCAAAAATTTAAATTTATATTAAGTGAAAATTATTCAGTAGCAACAACAGATAAAAATATAGATAAATCATTAGTATTATATTGGAAAATATCAAGAATAGAACTAACCCATAGAAGTAAAATATTTATAGCAAGATGTAAAAAACTATATGTATTAACTACAAAACATAAAATAAAAAGAAAAAATAAAATTAACAAAATACAAATAGAGAGTTCTTTCGAACAATTTGTGAAAACAATTGATAATAATGATTATAGTTACAAAGACATAGATATAGAAGAAGATTTAGAAATAATAAATGATAGAATAAGTACAACAAAAAGAATAGCTTATGAAAAAAGCAGAATCATCAAGCTCATCAAAAATTATGAAATAACTTCAACAGTTAATTTAACTCAATATTATATAATAGAACAATAAAAAAAAAATTTAATTCTCCTAAATACAGGACAAGAAGAAAATTATATAGCAAAATATCTAGTAAAAAATTAAGAAATAAAATCTAATAATAATATATGACCAGATCTACCAAGGAGTCTAATAAACACTAAGAATATAGCTGAAAAAGAAATTATAATAGGAGTAAAAAGAATAAAAATAGAATTTGAAGTAAAGGAAGATATGAAAAAAGCAGACATAATATTAGGAATAAAATGGTTAGAACAAGTAAAACCATACAATATAGAACATACACAATTATCCATAACATATAATAAAGAAAAATTATTAATAAAAAGAGCTTTGACATGATATGAAAATATATGTATTAATGAAGATAGTAGTAGAAGGATATTACAGCACATATTATACGCCTATGATAGATACAGGAGCAGAAGCCAATTTATGTAGATATAATTGTTTACCAGAAAGTAAATGAGATAAATTAAAAACACCAATAGTAGTTAGAGGATTTAATAACGAAGGAAACTTAATTACTTATAAAGCTAGAAATGTAAAAATACAAGTATGGGATAAGATACTAACAATAGAAGAAATCTATAATTATGAACTAACATCAAAAGACATACTTTTAGGAATGCCGTTTTTAGACAAATTATACCCATATATAATAACTAAAACAGATTGGTGGTTCACAACACCACGTAAACAGAAAGTAAGAGCAAAAAGAGTTACTAATAAAATAAGAAAGAAAACTGGATAAAAGGAAATGAAAAAATTATACAAAAGTTAGAAAATATAAAAAATACTGAAGATACAATAGAATTAGTCGTATTTTTGATAAATAAAAACGAAGTAACTATATTTTTAGTAAATAAAATAGAAAAAATTAAGAAAAAATTAGAACAATTATATAGTGAAGATCCATTAAAAAGATGGGGAAAACATAAAACTACTATTAAAATTGAATTAATCGATAAAATAGCATAATAACTCAAAAAACGTGAACAAATAATTTTGACGATTTAAAAGAATTTAACATGAATATAGATGAATTATTAGACAAACAGTATATACAAAAAAGTAATAGTAAACACAATAGAAAAGAGGAAAAGGTAGAATGGTTATTGATTATAGAAATTTAAATGCAAAAACTATGACATATAATTATCCAATACCAAATAAGATGTTAAAAATAAGAAAAATACAAGGATATAACTACTTTAGTAAATTTGACTATAAATCAGGATTTTACCACTTAAAGTTAGATAAAGATTCCAAGGAATTAACCGCACAGTACCACAGGGATTTTATGAATAGAACGTATTGCCATTTAGATATAAAAATGCACCAGGTAGATATCAACATTTTATGGATAGTTATTTTAAACAATTACTAAATTGTGCAGTATACATAGATGATATACTACTATACACAAAAACCAAAGAAGAACATTTAAAATTACTAGAATAATTTACAGATATAATAGAAAAATCAAGAATAAGTTTAAGCGAAAAGAAAGCTGAAATTATGAAAAATCATATAGAATTTTTAGAAATACAAATAGATAAGAGTGGAGTAAAAATGCAACAACATATAATACAAAAAATAATAAATTCAAAAGAAGAATTAGATACAAAAATGAAATTACAATCGTTCTTAGGATTAGTAAATCAGGTAAGAGAATATATACCAAAATTAGCAGAAAATCTAAAACTATTACAGAAAAAACTAAGAAAAGATGTAGAATATAATTATAACGAAGAAGATAAAAAACAAGTGCAGAAGATAAAAATACTTTGTAAAGAATTACCAAAATTACAATTCCCAGATGAAAATACAAAATTTACATATATAGTAGAAGCAGATGCAAGTGAATATAGTTATGGAGGAGTACTTAAATACAGATACGAAGAAGAAAAATTAGAACATCAGTGTAGGTATTACTCAGGAACGTTTAATGAAACAGAAATAAAATGGGAAATAAATAAAAAAGAATTATTTTCATTATATAAATGTTTATTAGTATTTGAGCCATATATTGTATATAACAAATTTATTGTATAAATAGATAATACACAGGTATGTTGGTGGTTAACGAAGAAAATACAAAATTCAGTTACAACAAAGGAAATACGGAGACTAGTATTGAACATATTAAATTTTACATTTACAATTGAAGTAACTAGTACTAACAAAAATGTCATTGCAGATTACTTGTGTAATACCCTGTAATGTTTCATCCTCGTTAAAGCCTCCGAAATAAGTCATGTTAAACTTAACACTTAGAATTTTCTATAAGATGATTCAACACTTAATTTTATTTTGGACCTTTTACCTTCATTGAATTATTTCGTGACCTTCTCGACGTTCGTTTCTTAAAAAATTTGTCGTGTTGCGATGGGGCAAGGTCGTAGTACATCTCGAGTAAGTTTCAGAATTTTTAGACGAGCTTAAGGCTGTGTTTGGGTTGCAATTCCAGTAGCTAAAGATGCTAGGCCCGCGCCGCCCAACTCTTGCCCTCTCTCTAAGCAGGGCGCCGCCCAGCTCTTGCCCCCTCTCTAAGCAGGGCGCCTCCCTGGTCTTGCCTCCTCTCTAAGAAGGGTGCCGCCCTGCCTAGCGCACCCGGCCAAATTTCAGCAATTTCATCCGTATTATTAATGGCCATTTGGTAATTTTCAATGCCCCATCCTCTTTAACACGGGATTACATCCCAAATACACCAAAACAAGTCATCGTTTCACAAAAAGCTCCAAGAAACTCTCTTAGGGTTTCAACATAAGAACACAAATAGATCAAAAACTAACCGTAACTTTCCAAATATTTTTGGATATTCAGAATCCTTGTTCCGAGGGATACAAGAAGCACATAAAAATTTCGTGAACAACGTGTCGGAGTAGAGAGTTCATTCTAAAGATTCAAGCTTAAGGTATGTGGGGTTTTTCAACAAGAACACCCTTTCGTTCTTGTGCCTAAAAATGCTTTTCTTTTACGAAGTCATGAATTTTATATGTTTTATTATGAATTTGAAGCATGAATTTATATCCTATATTGATTCTCATGAAATTGTGATATTTTTGATATTTTAGAAGTGGAATTATATGAGAACAATGATATTTTGTGCTTAAAGCTGAAATTTCTAAATTTTGAAGAGATTTATATAGGTTTATGATGTAAAGTTTGAATCTTGATAAGTTTTAATGTGATATTGAGACATGGGTTTTGAAATCTATTTTGAGATTGTCGTTTTTGAGAAATCATATTTTATAACTACCTTGAAATTGAATGAGTTGAAATGATGAGGAAGTTTTGACCTTTCGGTTGTAAAAAGGGGTTATCTTTGAACCCGAGATGAGAAAAAAATCCACTTTTATTGATTTATTATGAAAGGGGTAGCATGATGGCTCCCGTTGTGAACTGTTGAACTGTTTTATGGTGGATTTTCTTTTGAAAAGATCTGAGCTAAGTCTGGGAGTAGTCTTTAGCACCGAGCGGGAAATATAGAGGGTTTGGTACTTTCATAGAACCACGTGCCCCCATAGGAGCCGGAATTGAGGCTGATTTATATAGTGATCACTAGTGTTTGGATTGATAATTTAAGGTCCTACTCCGATGGCAAGGAATAGGGCGACTCTCCCCAACGTGGGTAGAACGTTGGACTCCATGTAGCTCACATGGTTTATGTCGGTTATGACAAACTCGCAAAGTATGTGTGTGTACTCTTCTATCTAAAGTGAAAATGTAAATTGCTTGAAAAACTGATTTTGAGACAGTTGTTGTTTTCAAAAGATTGAAAGAATATATTCTAAAGAGAATGGTTATGAGATGTGATTGCTTTGATGATTTGAAACCGAGATGAAAGTGAATTGAGAACCTATTACGATGACTCACATGTTTTACCTGATACATCTTACTCTTTTATGATTATGATTATTTTTATTCGAGCTATGTGAGTCACTTGTTATAGCATGCATGTTTTCTATAAACATTTATGATATTTAAATTTTGAAAACTTGCACACACACCGATATACTCGGTCCATATTCCATGGTACTGACCCACGTATTTGTACGTGGACTATACTTTCCCTATAATGTAGGTTCAGGTGCTCAGTTTTAGACTTGACGGTGATTCCCGAGCATGTTAATCTACATCCTTCACTGTGGTGAGTCCTCATGATCCGAGGACCTGTTATTTCAGACATTCAGTTCAGTTTGATTTGATATTTTATCTTTTGAGTTCGAGTCAGTTGGGGCCTGTCCCAATGGCTCTCTGGTTATTGATTAGTAGAGGCTTGTCAGACAGGTTTTGATAGACTAGTGAGTTGGAGTTGATAGATTCTATGTATTTTGTTATTTTCTCGCATTTACCCATATTACTGTGAGACATGGTTGGTGGTGATATTACGTATATGTTTGATTATAATTATCTGGGGATAAGTGTTGAATGGTAGAAAATGGCTCAAAGGGTTAGCTTGGGGCTACTTGTAGCCTTAAGCACCGTGAGACTCTTTGGGACCCCTTTTTGGGGCGTTACAACTTGTCACGACAAGGCTACTCAGAACAATTTAACAGAAGAAGTTACTATTGAAGTTACTCAGAATGATTTGCTAGTTCAAATATTTGAACAAGTGAATTTATTGAAATAACAAGTTACTCTACTGACTACTAAAGTCGCAGAATTAAAAGTCCAATCAGAGCACTCTAAAAATAGGAAAAAGCCAAAGGCACAGCTATAGTGCAGGAAGAGCACTTTAAAAAACTAGACTTAGAAGGTAATGTTCGGACACACCTTAAGACCGAAATGGTTGTTACATGTGCAGGAACATCAGGTACAGCTAAGGAATTACCCACTACAAAAAATTTACCAAAATTTGAATTACCAAATAAAAAGAATAACAAACTAAATAAGATATTTGAAAAACCCTATGCACCACCAAATATCCAAAAGAATGAATTATTTGTACCCCCACAGTTATACCCCTATGCAGAAGCAATTAACCAGAAAAAATATGTTTACAACCATGTAACCCGTGTTTATATTGAAAATTTATATACAATCCAAACCTTATTAAATACCAAACCCGTCCAAGATATTAAGCTAGCCAAAAAACACCAAGGCTATATAACCCAAAAATTATAAAATTATAATAAACTTATTGCACTCCCAGGAACCAACCCAAATTTAATCGGTACATATTATCATTATGGATTATTACCAACAGTATATACAACAGATGGGAAAGAATTATCCATGATTTCTGAAGTACATAAAGGAATTATGACATATATAAAAATTACAAAAAGGACAGCTATTTTACGTAAGATTTTATTCGGCCCCCGCTGAGATACTATTTGATAAAGTTAAACCAGTGATTAAAGTAGCAAAAATTGGTATGACAAGAGACTACATTATACCAGAAGAAATATCTGAGCAAGACGAAATACAGAAAACTGAGATATCAGACTTTTTCAAGAACAAACGAGTTATTGGCTTGAGCACAATTATACAAGAGTTTGCACATAACTATTTGAACCGTAATCCAATTTGGAATTATTATAATAAAGATCATTTATTGGTTTATTCAACATGTAAAGACATAAGAGAAAATGATATGGAAGAAATTCGTAAATGGACAATGACATTATTAAGACCAGAAAATAACCTTCTCACAAGATCTATCAAGAAAGGAGGAGTTATTTCTGACGGACTTATGGAACAATTCTGTAAATTAATTGGACAAAGATATGATGATCATCAATGCAGCTGTTGCAGCAGATGACATAATATTATTCTAGAAGTGACACTACAATAGAAGCAAACGAAGAAATTAAAGCAGCAGAAGAGATACGACAAGAAGATAGATAAGCCACGAAGCAATAAGGGAAGAAGATGAGATATTAAATTATGAAAATGACATGTAGACAAATTAGATAACTTTCTTGAATTCCTTTACATAAATAATTGAATAGGAATTATTAGCTTTTAGTTTTTTTTTTGACTTTTTGACAAGGCTTTTAATGAGTCTGTCTTTTTATGCTTTAAAGTCTTCTTACTTTTTAATTATTTAGGACAAATGTAAAAGATTAGAAATTGTATATAGGTAACGTGTAAAGTTATATCAGGACAGGTGTAAAGATGTAAAAAGTTTACGCGCTTTCTTAGGATTATAAATAGAGAGCATTTTGCTCAGTTAGAGGCAAGACTTCATGAGTTGAAGCAAGCCTCCTCTTGTACACAAAAGTTTTTTGAATATTTAAAAAAATCAGATATATTTCTAAGAAAAAGCTATGGATGGATAAAACCCAGAATTATCAAATCTACCAGAACAATTATATTCATTTATAATTATCAATAGCTAAATTCATAAATTTCTGACAATCATGATATGATAAAATAAGTTCATGTTAGTTACTATATATTAGAATTATTCGAAGAATAATATGTGGGTAATTCCTTAGCTGTACCAGATGTTCCTGCACATGTAACAACCATTTCGGTTTTAAGGTGTCTGAACATCAACTTCTAGGTCTAATTTTTTAAAGTGCTCTTTCTGCACTATAGTTGTGCCTTTGGCTCCTATTTTTTAGAGTGCTCTGATTGCACTTTTAATTCTGCGACATCAGTAGTCAGTAGAGTAACTTCTTCTTTCAATTATTTCACTTGTTCAAATAATTGAACTAGTAAATCATTCTGAGTAACTTCAATAGTAACTTCTTCTGTTGTTAAATCAGTTTGAATAGCCTTGTCGTGACAAGTAATATGCAATGACATTCTTTTTAGTACTAGTTACTTCAATTGTAAATGTAAAATTCAATATGTTCAATACTAGTCTCCGTATTTTCTTTGTTGTAACTGAATTTTATATTTTCTTCACTAACCACCAACTTACCTGTGCATTATCTGTTCGTACAATAAACTTGTTATATACAATACATGGCTTAAATGCTAATAAATATTTATATAATAAGCATAATTCTTTTCTATTTATTTCCCATTTTATTTCTGTTTCGTTAAACGTGCCTGAGTAGTATCTACAATGATGTTCTACTTTTTCTTCTTCATATCTATATTTAAGTACTCCTCCATAACTATATTCCCTTGCATATGCTTCTACTATATATGTAAATTTTTTATTTTCGTTCGAAAATTGTAATTTTGGTAATTCTTTATAAATTATTTTTATCTTCTCCACTTGTTTTTTTATCTTCTTCGTTATAATTATATTCTACAACTTTTCTTAGTTTTTTCTATAATGGTTTTAGGTTTTCTGTTAATTTTGGTATTTATTCTCTTAACTGATTTACTAATCCTAAGAATGATTGTAATTTTTTTTTGTATCTAATTCTTCTCTGAATTTGTTATTTTTTGTACTATATGTTGTTGCATTTTTACTCCACTCTTATCTATTTGTATTCCTAAAAATCGTATCTGGTTTTCCATAATTTCAGCTTTCTTTTCACTTAAACTTATTCTCAATTTTTCTATTATATCTGTAAATTTTTCTAATAATTTTAAATGTTCTTCTTTGGTTTTTGTGTATAGTAGTATATCATCTACGTATACTATACAATTAGGTAATTTTTTAAAATAACTATTCATAAAGTGTTAGTATCTACCTAGTGCATATTTATATCCAAATGGTAATACGTTCCATTCATAAAATCCTTGTGGTACCGCAAATACGGTTAATTCCTTAGAATCTTCATCTAACTTTAAGAGGTAAAATCCTGATTTACAGTCAAATTTACTAAAGTAGTTATATCCTTGTATTTTTGTTATTTCTAATATCTTACTTGGTATTGGATAATTATATGTCATAGTTTTTGCATTTAAATTTCTATAGTCAATAACCATTCTACTTTTTCGTCTTTTTTGTTCGCTATGTTTATTTACTATAAATGCTGGACTATTGTGTTTACTATTACTTTTTTGTATATATTGTTTTCTTAATAATTCATCTATATGCATTTTAAATTCTTTTAACTCGTCAAAATTATCTGTTAATGGTTTTTGAGTTATTATGCTATTTTTATCTATTAATTCAATTTTTATAGTAGTTTTTCCCATCCTTTTAGTGGATCTTCACTATATAATTGTTCTACTTTTTTCTTAATTATTTCTATTTTATTTACTGAAAATATAGTTATTTCTTTTTTATTTATCAAAAATACGACTAGTTCTATTGTATCTTAAGTATTTTTTATATTTTTTAAATTTTGTGTAATTTTTTCATTTCGTTTTATTCAATCAGTTTTTATTTTATTTTATTAGTAACTCTTTTTGCTCTTACTTTATGTTTACATGGTGTTGTGAACCACCAATCTGTTTAAGTTATTATATGTGGGTATAATTTGTCTAAAAATGGCATTCCTAAAAGTATATCTTTTGATGTTAGTTCATAATTATAGATTTCTTCTATTGTTAATATCTTATCTCGTATTTTTACATTTCTAGCTTTATAAGTAATTAAGCTTCATTCATTATTAAATCTTCTAACTACTATTGGTGTTTTTAATTTATCCTATTTATTTTCTAGTAAACAATTATATCTACATAAATTGGCTTCTGCTCCTGTATCTATCATAGGCGTATAATATCTCCTACTACTATCTTCATTAATACATATATTTTCATATCATGTCAAAGCTCTTTTTATTAATAATTTTTCTTTATTATATGTTATGGATAATTGTGTATCTTCTATATTGTATGGTTTTACTTGTTCTAATCATTTTATTCCTAATATTATGTCTGCTTTTTGCATATCTTCCTTTACTTCAAATTCTATTTTTATTCTTCTTACTCCTATTATAATTTTTTTCAACTATATTTTATATGTTTATTAGACTCCTTGGTAGATCTGAGCATATATTATTATCAGATTTTATTTCTTCATTTTTACTAGATATTTTACCATATAATTTTCTTCTTGTCCTGTATTTAAGAGTATTAAATATTCTTTTTCATTTATTGTTCCTGTTATATAATATTGAGTTAAATTAACTATGGGAGTTATTTCATAATTTATTCTTTTTGATGAGCTTGATGAATCTAGTTTTTTTCATAAGCTATTCTTTTTGTTATAATTATTCTATCATTTATTAATTCCAAATCTTCTTCTATATCTATGTCTTTGTAACTATGATCATTATTATCAATTGTTTTTACAAATTGCTCGAAAGGACTTTCTATTTGTATTTTATTAATTTTATTTTTTTCTGTTATTTTATGTTTTGTTGTTAATACATATAGATTTTAACATCTTGCTGTAAATATTTTAGTTTCTGGAGTTAGTTCTATTCCTGATATTTTTCAATATAATACTAATGAGTTATCTATATTTTTATCTTTTGTTGCTACTGAATAATTTGCACTTACTATAAATTTAAATTTTTAGTATATTAGATTTCCACTTATTGCAGGTATTATACTTTTTTCTTTAGGTTTTATAATTCTATCATCTGCTAAATATAATTCTGGTGCGTCTGTTACATTTATATTATTGTCTAATAATTATTTTGTCATATATCCTATCCATAATTGTATTATTTTTTTTGTATCTATTACACAATCTAAGTCTAAAAAGTTATAACTTTTATTAACTATTTGTTTTGGTGTCCATTTGTCATATTCATCCTTTAGATTATATCTTTTAAACTTATTCTTATAATATGTAGGTTTTTTTATTTCTGATGTACCAGGTCTTATATTTTCATCTTCTTTTTTATCAAGAGTATTTATTTCCGTGTTTGTATTTTCTAAGTTTTGTTCATTAATTACTTCTTGTTTTTCATTTATTTCTAACTTTTTTGTATTTGTTAAAATTTCTGTATATGTTTTACTATCTTCCGAATCATAATTTTCTGTTTCTTCAGCATCTATTGTATTTCTTTCTAATTCACTGGTTTCTATTTCTCTATTGTTTATTTCTAATTTTTATTTAAATTAGTTTATCTCGCTTAATAATTTTTGTTCTTTATCCCTTTCTTCTTTTTCTTTCTTTCTTTTTTCATACAAGTCTTTTAGCATTTGTAGTTATTTTTCTAATTCAACAATCCTACTATTTTTAGTTTCTTCTATTTTTCGTATTTCTTCTGTAGTTTGTTGTTTTATCTTATCACGGACGAGCCACATGCAGGGAAACTTACACGTGTGGTTCTGGCCGGGCTTTCCTGAGGTATCTAATAACCTTGCTTCTGCTCGCCGCTGGCGCACTTCTCTTAACTATTGCCCATTTATTCTGGAATAATCTTTTTAGGAGGGACAATTTTACATATTTCTGCCAAATCCTTCTATTATTAAGTACGGCTGGTACCATTTCGATGTGTTTCAATTCTTTCGAACAAGAGAGGTTTGATGCTTTTGAATCCATTGTATTAATTCCACTTCCTACTCGCGGTATGCTCTTTATGATCTCGGCTTATGATTCAATTGCCATGTTCTATCTATTTCTTCATTTTCTTTTTCTATTCTTACCATAGCTGTCAACTTAACTTCTAATTTTAATTCTTCTTTTTCATTTTATTTTAATGTACATAGGTTATATTGATATATATATATATATATATATATATATATATATATATATATATTCTAGACTATCTATTGTTTATTCTAAATTTGATATTTCTTCCTGTTGTGTATTTTATAATTTTTTACTAACTCCGACAATTATGTTATACTGTAGTCTTTCTATCCTTATTTTTAATTCTTTACATTTTTCAGATATCATTTGTTTTAATTCTTTATATTTTTGTAATTTTGGTACGTTATTCATCTAACTTGATCTATTAACACGCACATTGCTATGATACCAATTGTAGGGGGTGCGGATAACTTGCGTGGATAACTAGTAGATAACTAGTACTTACTAGTTCTATCATGTTAATTAATATCATTTTATCCTAAAGTTGTTGTAATACAATAAATTTCTTTGTGATAATTTATTCTAATTGTGCTACATCTAATATTAAATTCTAGGTTATCTATTTTGTTAATTATTCTGTCTTTTTCGTCTATGAATAATTCTATGTCTAAATCATATTCTAAACTATCTTTTAATTCTAGTTGTTTGATGGTTTTATCTATCCAAATTAGTCATTCTCATAATTGTTTTCTTCCTCTTCTAAGCTGGTTTCTATAATTAATTTCTTCGTATAACCAACTTTGTTTTTCTCTAACTCTTTTAATATATTCTAATATTTTTTAATCTGTATAATATCCATCTGAATAATAACTATCTAGGTATGAACAGTAGCTTTCATTATATAAGTGTAAGTTTTCTATAGAATTTAATAACTCTTCTTCTTCTTCATAATTCCATATCTTTTCCCATATTATTTTCTTTATGTCTATAATTTCTATATCTCTAAGTATATATAAAACAAGTATTTTGAATTTATGTATCATTTCATTGGATAAGTAGGTAATCATTCTTTTTCATATGATGCTATTTCAAAAATATTCCCTTCAATCATATACATAATAAAATATGATCATTTTAGATTACTATGTACTAGATTATTCTTAAATAATTATGTTACTCTGTCACTATTAGCATGGTAGTCTAGATACTTTTCCCTTAAACAACGCCTTTACTCTGGCTACTCCCATATCACGGCTTTCTTGCCTCGCCGATTTCACCTTTAGGATGGCATAGTCCTTAGGGATTTTTCTCCTTTTTCTCTTTGCTAATAAACTTTGTGACATATTATTCTTCGAATAATTCTACTATATAGTAACTAACATGAACTTATTTTATCATATCATGATTGTCAGAAATTTATGAATTTAGCTATTCATAATTATAAATGAATATACCTGTTCTGGTAGATTTGATAATTCTGGGCTTTGTTCATCCATAGCTTTTCCTTAGAAATATATCTGATTTTATTAAATATTCAAAAGTTTTTTGTGTAGAAGAGGAGGCTTGCTTCCAATCATGAAGTCTTGCCTTATCTTTGGCAAATGACTTACCTATTTATAATCTACAAGAAACCGCGTAAACTATTTACATCTTTACACCTGTCCTAAAAAAAAGCTAATTTTTCTATCCTTACTTTACATTTGTCAAACTTTACATAAGTAGAAAAAGACTTAAGGTAGAAAAGTCTTAAAGCTAATCTAAAAAGACAAAACTAATATTAACTTTCATCCTAAAAAGTCAAAAAGGCTATTTAATACGCCTAAAAGATAAACTTCATAATAATTTACGTAGAAAAGTTATCTTATTCCTTCATATGTCACTTTCACCTTTAATATCTTGTCTTTTATCTCTTCTATTATTGCTCCGTATCTTTCTTTCTTTTTATCATGTATCTTTCTACTGTCGTCCTTATCTTTTTCTATTCTAGTTGAACTTCTGGGATAATATTATCTTCTCCATTACATCTCGAACATTGATTGTCTGGATATTTGTGTCCAATTATCTTGCAATATCTTGTTAATAATTCTTCTGAAATAAACTCTTTCCTAATTGCTCTTGCAGTAGATTGTTTTTCTGGGTTAAGTAATGTCAGAATCCATTGTCTAGCATCTTCCATATCTATTTGTCGTAGTTCTCTGGAATTTGAATAAATCATTTGATGATCTCTTGAATAATAGCTTCATATTGGGTTTTCGTTGATATAATTATTTGCTGATTCTTGAACAATTATAGATATTCTAATAAGTCGTTTATTTACAGAAAAATTAGGTATCTCGATTTTAGGTATCTCTGGATACTGAACAATATCTTCCGGTATAATCTTATCTCTGGTTAATCCTATTTTTACAATTTGTATAACTAGTTTGATCTCGTCATATAATATCTCTGCTGGTGCAGTATAAAACTTTATAAAAAATGGATTCCCTTTGGTTATTCTTTTATAAGTGGCGAATGTTTTATGTAATTCTTGTATAGCTGTTAGTTCTTCTCCATCTTGGGTATATACGGTATTTAATAATTCATAACTGAAATAATTTTTTACTAAGCTTGGGTTGGTTTTTGGTAGTGCGATTATCTTGTTGTAACCTTGCAATTTCTGGGTTATATAGTTTGTGTTTGGTTCTTGGATATTTGTAGCTCTGGGGTTAATGTTTAGATAAGTCTGTACTTTGTGAATATTTTCTATGTATGCTCGGTTGTATGGTTATAGTTTTTTTTATCTTGGTTCAAACTATCT
The DNA here is from genome assembly GCA_030864225.1 of Capsicum baccatum var. pendulum. Lineage (NCBI taxonomy): Eukaryota > Viridiplantae > Streptophyta > Magnoliopsida > Solanales > Solanaceae > Capsicum > Capsicum baccatum. Next base: position 254,857,363 of record CM061559.1, on the reverse strand, counting down.
CGATATGTGGTAATTTGTGGGGTATGAACAAGGGGTCTTTTTGTGTTTTTGGTATCAATGTTTTTTCAAATATCTTATTTATGCTCATGTTCTGATATCTTTGTCCACTAACTCCTTTGCTTGTACCTGCAATTGTAGATTGATAAACGTTATGAGTTTTATGGAGTTTCCCAACGTCTCCTTTTAGCTCTAGAATTTTGATGTCTTCCGATCGACATAGCTCTGCACACTGCTGAGTTAGCTGATTCATAGCTTCAGACTTCAGTTTATCTTCATTAGTCTTTAGCTTTTCTATTTCAATACCCATACTGTCCACTTTCATTGAAAGCGTAGTTAGGGTTTTGAGTATCTTTTCTAAAGCATCATCTTCTATTATATTAGTCTGTGTAGGATTATATATCTCCCCCTTGGGAACATTCATCCTCAAATGGAAACTGACTACGAGGAGAGAACGATCAACTAAGTATGTACAAGACATATGCTACTGAGACATGGGTTCATGACTGATATAACTGAAAATTGAGCGCAACATACTAAACATGCATAGCTGATGCATGGTTAACTGATAGCTAAATCCATGCATATCTGATGTAAGATTATATGACTAACATAATACGTAAAGGTATGGATAAAAGTAATAATGAGATGATCACACATATCTGATGCATGAATGCATAACTAAATTGACTCATGAGAATGTGACTGAACATGTAATGGTAAAGATACCAAGTCTGAGCTGAAAACTGAGCATGGAACTGAATACTAGGTTTGTTACTGAGATCTAAACATGAGAATGAATAAGTTCAAAGAAGGTTATTACCTTGAACTAAAAATATCGATAGGTATAAGATTACTTATTCGATATGCATGAGTGGAAGCATGAGAACATAACTGAGGCTATGGCGTGACATATGAACTGAATGTCATGAACTGATCTAACCTTTGAGTACATGGCTTACGATTGAGGATGGTACCTTGAGGGTTATCTTAAGAGTACCCTCTATTCAAAAGTTAATTCATCACGTGAAGCGAAATATAAAGGTTTAGGACATGAGAGCGTTAAGGGATGCTGGGGTATCTCCCCCTTGGGAATCTATGTCCCTCTAAGAACGCTCACCTTACTGAGATATTAATGTGATGCGCAGGGCATCTACGAACTAGATTTAACTGAACCTCGGGATTCTGAAACTAATGCATGGTGCATGAACTGAACTAGACCTACTGATGCTACTAACTAACTCATGCGAAAACATAATCTCAACGAAATCAAGATATCTAACAATGCATACAATAATTATGAAAAACTTGTAACTTACCCGAATCTAGGTTAGGGAAACTTTTCGGATCATGATGGGCCTAGAGTGCATAAAATCTATTCTAACGTTTACCACTCCTAGTGCCATGTTGGCGCAAATCTTTACCCCTCTGAGCAAGAGTGGTAAATATGGCCCTGAACTTCGCATGGGAAACATGTTCGCCCAAAGGATCTTCGAGCTGAGGAGCTGGCTGGTTTCTTCTCTTTGGAGGCATATTCTGAAACCAAGAGGAGAAACAGATTAGACTGAGAGTTTAACTTAAGATTTATGCTCACTGGCACGACATGAATGCTGAAAGAAGGGAAACTATTCCTAAAACATCTCATAGCCTCCTGCACATAAGTGTGGTACACAACACATACATGTACAAGACTCTACTAGATGCGGCTTTCAGACTTCCTAGGAATCTATTGAACCTTAGGCTCTGATACCAATTTTGTAATGCCCCAATTTTCTGAACCAGAATGCTACACGGTGCTCATGACCCCGAAGGACCACAAGCTAACCCATGACTGATATCTGTACCTGCAACTGTATAATATGCGTATAAAATATGGAAATATGAGCTAAAAGGCTGTAAGGTTCAATACTGAACATAATATTGAACAACAAAATGTTTGAATAAGGTGGTATCACAGTACCAAAAAAAAACTGAAAATATTTAAGTGAATCTAAAAACTCTGTAATCGTCTAAAAAGCCTCTACTGTCTAGATAAGGAGTTGAAGGAACATGTCTCCAACTAACTCCCTAAACCAAAAATAAATTAAAATACTAGAATGATAAATATAATGATCATATCCTCGAAAGATGAGGACTCACTACTAACTAAACTGCTACTGCTGATCTGGAACCTGCGCCTCAGAACCTATGGTGTAACATAAAAAGAAAGCACCATAGCGCGAATGCGTCAGTACAACTAAAGTACTGAGTATACATGGGGGTAGGCTAAATACATGGGGATTATATGCATGAAAATACTGACTAATATAAACGGGAGAATACATACATACATATATACATAACTGCTACTGAACTCATGGAGATACTAACTACTGAGTTTGAATTCTGACAATATGAGTTTACTGATACTGAGATACTAAATGACTGAGAGACTGATAACATGGATGATTGTATCTAACAGTCCTAATTCTGGTGGAACTATCTAAGTTCCATACTATATCTGAATATCTGAGTATAAGGTCAGTCTTAGCTAACGGGTGATCTCTGAATATGCTAATAAATAAGAATGACTTAACTTAGTTTGAGATCAGTCCTACCTAATGGGTAATCTCTAAATCTGATAATACTGATACTGGTTGACTCTAAATGAGATCAGTCCTATCTAGTGGGTGA